>CM060687.1:106802815-107415315 GCA_030686995.1 Artemisia argyi | reverse complement strand
TCACCCAAAACGAGTACCCGAGTCAAAAGTTATGACCATTTGAAGTTAGCAAAACCAAAACGCCGAAACTGCCGATACCTACTGTTTTGCATTCTGCCATTTTGAAAGTCACCCTTCTGGTCCGATTCATCAAAAAGTTAAAACACGAAAGTTGTCCGGAACGACGTTTTCATTTAGGTGTAAAGAAGCTCGAGCCCTGAAAACACTTTCCGAGTGATATTTTCTTCAAATTCTTAACAACCCATTTTTAGACCAAAGTCACTATATAATAGTTATGATTTACTAAGACCAAGAGGTCTAATGACCTAAAGCCAAGACCACAACCATGGCTAAAGCCAAGGTTGAGTCTCAATACCATGGTAACAATGACCAAGGTCACAGCAAAGCCACGGCTAAAGACCATGTAACTTTTAAAGATCAAAACTTATATATATGTTATCAAATACTACAATAGTAGGGAGCCTCATGTGAGGAGTTCATTAAGTAAGCCGTCGAGATGAGTTGTGGATTTACGAATTAAAGTGTCCTGGCTCCTCGAACGTTTCCTCCATGGCTTCTGAATTATGTCGGCCCGAACGGTAGTAAGAGATATACAACCTATACATGTTTCATAAACCATTTATATTTAAAGACTTACACTATATACTAAGTACTACATCATGAACATTATGCAAGACATATATTGGCAATTCTTCATATTCTTAGACGTTACTCCAAACCTAAGTCGCAACATTCTATTGTAGGCTGCTCTTAAAGACTTTCGCGATTCGACTACCACTTTCATTTCTCATTACATAAGCTTAAGGTGAGTCATAGCCCCTACTTTTTCATACTTGTTTTAACTCTTTGGGGGAGATACATGCTCAACTACTTGCTTACTTGTACAAATATTCAAAGCTTTTATACTTGATCGTCTTATACTTGATTGCATTATACTTGATTTCATACATACATGATTGTGTTATACTTAACTGCGTTATACTTGATTGTGAGACTTCCAGTGGCTCCAGATTAAGTTGCTGGATGACCATTGAGACTGCCAGTGGCTCCAGATTAAGTTGTTGGATGACCATTGAGACTGCCAGTGGCTCCAGATTAAGTTGCTGGATGACCATTGAGACATACAACAAACGTGAGGTCTTCGGAGATGAAGTGTAGACTTAGGACTAATTGCCTAACTGTTTTGATGAACTTATACATGTCTTTATTATACTATATGTTAGCAGTGGGTTGTGAACACACAGGTTACAAGTCTCTTATGGCGGGACTTGCAACTGAGTGGATTCACGATGCCTTTGCTGTGTGATCATTTTTATAGGCTTTATTTGTTAGACAAACTCTATGAACTCACCAACCATTGTGTTGACACTTTAGCATGTTTATCTCAGGTTAGTAAGGCGATAGCTAGTGCGTGGAACTTAGAGTCAAGCTGCATATTCTGAAGACTTACGCTTTTATCATTTACCATTCAAAAACACTTTGTATACATTTATGTATCATACTTTGGAATCTCATGTTTGTAACTTTGAATTCATTAATCGAATGGTAATTTTTCAAAACGTCTCATTTAGAGTTCGTTTTCTATAACTTGTACTTTGTATTATGAAGTAGCACCCCAGTGACACAGTCTTCCGCTGCGGTATTTTGGGGGTGTTACAGATTGGTACCAGAGCCTTGGTTATAGAGAACTAGGTTGCATTTAGTGCCTAGACTATAACTGCTATATACGTTAAGACTCTCCTCTTTATTTGCCTTAAACACACTACATACACATACGCTTTTTGGTAGTTGTTGGTTTAGTTCCACGTTGTTAGATGATGTGACTTTAGTATTATAAGGAACCCCAGAGATTAGCCGAGTCATTAAAAACATGGAGCTCAGTAATAACTAATTATTTAACTTGATCTTGTGACAGTTCTTGTTTGATGAGACATAAGATTTGAGTTAAATAATATTAATGCTTAGCTTTAGGGATTTGATGACTTGATTATCTTACTATCGGCCTCAGAAGGCGGATTTTGTGTCGCAAATTCTTAAGTAGGATGATTTAGAATCTCCTTATTTAAATGGATTGGGACGCCTCTTCATTTAAATGAAGAAATTGTAAATAACCGAACCATAAGTTTATGATCCCTTAATTACATAAATTTGGACGCTTCTTTATGTAAGTAATGAGTTATAAATAAGTGGGCTTAATTGTATCCGATACGACTCCTTAACCACAACCTTAGATGAATCAGAGTGAACACCACTATTTTAGAGATCCTGAAATCCCGAATTCTCTTAGACACACCGTAAGTAGTTAACATCAACTGAACTTCGGGACGAAGTTCTCCTTAAGGGGTAGAGACTGTAACAATTCGCAATTTCAGGTTAATTACTATTCCTGGGAAATTTACTATTCATTTTTCCCAAAATTTTCCCGAAATTTGATTTTTGTTTCTTGGCCTCGAGTGATAAATCATTTCTATGGCAAATTAAAAGTTTGACAATCATCAGATCATTTTCGTGAAAGTTATTAAGGAATTACACGTTTTAGGGTAAAACGTCATTCAAAAATTCTACGCACAACGAAACTCGACTGCGTTAAGTGACCCCGCATCAGAAAAATGTTTGACACGCTCATGATTTATTTGAGAATTAATCATGACTGTGAAAAACATGACCAAAATAAGCCTCGGCCGTGAAAAACTGGAATTTTCAGTTTTAAGCGTTTTTACTCAGCCGTAACCTTAGCCTATACCTACACCGCGTTTCTAAGACAATTTGAGTTTTCAACTTATTAGAATAAGTCAACATATTTTTCCCTCCTCCTTTGACCAAAAATCATACCTTGATTTTATAAATCATTCCTTGATTTTTAGGCTTACGGTTTTAAGTTTAAAGACATTAAATACCAACCGACACTAGACAGAGCCCAGCCTAGACATTATAACTCATTTTAAGTCATTAGTATTCTATTAGAAAAGTTACATTTTACTTTTCTAAATTTTACACAACTTTCGTACGTTTTACGTATTACGCGTTTTAGACCCGCGTTTCCAGTTTTAGCAGGGTTTGAGCACCCCAATAGAACCTACCACTCATTTTATATTTTATTATGGAGTATATTGATAAGTTCTAGCATATTTATAAGTTTCATATTTTTAGGATACCCGGTTTTACATTTCGTGACTTAACAACTTACGGTTAGCAATTTACGGAGTCAAAACTAGTCACATAAGTAGGATAATATCATCCAAGACCAAGTCATCCATCCTATCCTAAGTGAAACCGCCTCTAGGGGGGGGGGGGATTCACTTGTGTGGCTTGATCTTGACCATTGATTCATTAGATGTACACATGTATACAACTTAGGTGTAACAATTCGCATTTTTCAGGATAATTACTATTCCCAGAAAATTTCACTATTCACTTTTACTATTCATCTTTCCCGAAAATTTTCCCGAAATTTGATTTTTATTTCTTGGGCTCGAGTGATAAATCATTTCCATGGCAAATTAAAAGTTTGACATTCATAAGCTCATTTTCGTGAAAGTTATTAAGGAATTACACGGAATTACACGTTTTAGGGTAAAACGTCATTCAGAAATTCTACGTACAACAAAATTCGACCCCGTCAGGTGACCCCACATCGGAAAAATGTTTGACACGCTCATGATTTATTTGAGAATTAATCGTGACTGAGAAAAACATGACCAAAGACTTCCCGGCAGGTCACCCAAGCCAGTACTACTCTCGCATGGGCACGCTTAACCGTATGGGCGATTAACCGTTAGACCACAAAACGTGTTTCTAAGACGATTTGAGTTTTCAACTTATTAGAAAAAGTCAACATATTTTTCCCTCCTCCATTGACCAAAAATCATCCCTTGATGTTATAAGTCATTCCTTGATTTTTAGGCTTACGGTTTGATGTCTAAAAGACATTTAATACCAACCGGCACTAGACTGAGCCCAGTCTAGACATTATAAGTCATTTTAAATCATTTTTATCACATTAGAAAAGTAACATTTTACTTTTCTCAATTTTACGCAATATTCGTACGTTTTACGTATTACGCGTTTTAGACCCGTGTTTCCAGTTTTAGCAGGGTTTTACCACCCAAATGGAACCTACCACTCATTTTATATTTTATTATGGAACTTATGGACATGTTTATCAAAACTTTCAAGTTCCATAATTTTACGACACCCGGTTTTACGTTTTGAGGCTTAATCATTTACGATTGGCATTTCCCGGAGTCAAAACTAACCAAGTATCTTGGATAATACCAAGAAAAGTCTAACCCTTGCTCTCCAAGCTCATGAACCGCCCTAGGAGGGGGGGAGTCACACCCATGTGGCTTCATCTCATGAATTTACCCTTAGATCATCACTAAATTACAACTTGGTCACCAAGTTTTGGTAATTTCCTAGTGGTTTCCTAACCTCCTCATTTGGACTATAAATAGCCCCTCCTCCCCTCCTTTGTACGCCAACATCACACACACAAACACCATTTCCTTTGCTTGATTTACTTCAAGTTCCATCCAAGAAATCAAGTGCAATATCCATACATAAACCTAGTTAGGTTTCCATTCATCAAAACACTTCCATAACCTCATATACTTGGTGATTTCTCTTGAGTTTGAATCCACTCAAGTCACCTCAACTTTCATCATCTCTCTTTCAAGATTACAAGAGTAGAAAGATTGCATGAAGTGAAGTGGGTTGAAGCAAGTCTATCAATGTCCTATCCTTACATGTTAACTTCCTTTCATGTTTGAAAGCCAAAAGTTGTAAGCCAAACCCTAACATGATTCTTGTTAAATAATCATGTTCATGTTATTTACATGTTATTCTTGCTATATTATGTCTTGTAGTTATGTCCATGATGTATAAAAGTGAGCAAAACAAGTTATTGTTATTGATTGTTACAACAAGTTACTAAAACAAGTAAACTAGTGACTTTCTTGGAAAACCACGACCAAAATGGTAAAATTATGATATTGGATCATTACATATTACAGTAGAGGACTTAACAAGGAAACCATAGCAATTTGAACCACCTAAAACGAGTATACGAGTCAAAAGTTACGCCCATTTGAAGTTACCAAAGATTTCCGGCAAACTGCCAAATACCATTCTGATCAAATTTGGGTTTTGAAAGTCCCACTTCTGGTCCGATTCATCAAAAAGTTAAAACACGAAAGTTGTCCGGAACGCCGTTTTCGTTCAGGAACAAATAAGCTCGAGACCTAAAAACGCTTTCCGAGTGATAAAATTCTTCAAAATCTAAACAGCCCATTTTTAGGCGAAAGTCACTAGATTATGGTTATACTTTAAATGGAACAAGAGGTCTTATGACCTATAATCAAGACCACAACCATGGCTAGAGCCAAGGTTGAGTCTCATGACCTTGGAACAAGGACCAAAGGTCATGGCTAGGCCTTGACGAAATGACCATACCAACTTACATAGGCGTAAACATGAAACAATGAATTAGGCGATAACTTGAACAAGCAATTTGGATCTACTTCACTTAAAAAGGAACCATGAGATATTACAAAGAGAAAATGGTCATACAAGACTTATGAAGCTACCCCTAATAACAATCTTCATGTACAAATAAACTTTCCTAAGTTTATTCAAATATCGGACATGTAACCTTTCGGATCAAAACTTATATCTATATATTTCATCAACTACTACAATAGTAGGGAGCCTCATGTGAGGAGTTCATTATGTAAGCCGTCGAGTTGAGTTGTGGATTTACGAGTTAAAGTGTCCTGGCTCCTTGAACGCTTACTAACATGACTTCTGAATTATGTCGGCCCGAACGGTAGTAAACGATATACCAAAACATACATGTTTCATGAATCTTTCTTTCAAAGACTTATACTATACATCATACCACATCATGGACTAAATGCAAGATATATATATAGGCACTACTTCATATTCTTTACTCCGATTCTAAGTCGCGACATTCTATTATAGGTTGCTCGTAGAAACCTTCACGATTCGACCATCACATTCACTACTCACTACATAACTTAAGGTGAGTTCGTAGCCCCACTTTCTATTGTTTAACTATTTTACAAACCCATGGGGGGAATACATGCTATTATTTTTCTACTCGAACACAATGCTTTCTAATGTATGCTTTACGACGATGTTTTATTATCACTAAGTAACGATTGCCATGTTCGAAGTCCCTATATCATGAACCATTAGTCACTACCTTTAGTGAGCGCGAATATTGTAAATAGATCTATTGGGATTGACGGATCCCATTTGTGTTGAACAACGATGAGTTCACACAAATGCACTATATTTGAGATTTAGCGGTATAATGGCAAAAGTACCTTGGTAGGGCTTCTATAATGCCAATTTTGTTGGTTCGATGTTAATGCTTTGGTTGCATGAGCTTAGTGAAATAAATAACGATTTTGTTTTCTAACTATGAGTGTGAGTCTATAGCTCACACTACGATTATTGTGTTCAAACGATTTAACTAAACTCTGCGAATTCCACTCAACCTTTGTGTTGACCTCTCAAGCATGTATTTCAGGTTCATGACGATCAAGGATGACACGGAATGGCACGGATACTCAAGAGGGCTATAAATTTTTATTATCATTCAAAAACTCATTTATTATACATTGTAAACATGGAACCATTTGGGACCTCATTTTGTAATCTTTGATATTTATACAATTTGAATGATAAATCTTTTAAAACGACTCAATTGGAGTTCGTTTTCTATTATTGTGACTATTGTGCCGTCAAGTAACACCCAGTTCGAATTCCGCTGCAACCATGAATTGGGGGTGTTACAGATTGGTACCAGAGCCATGGTTATAGAGAAACGGGTCTAATTGAGACCTAAACTATAACTACAATCACAAGCAAAAACAAATTTATAGCCCTTTTGAGTATCCGTGCCATTCCGTGCCATCCTTGATCGTCATGAACCTGAAATACATGCTTGAGAGGTCAACACAAAGGTTGAGTGGAATTCGCAGAGTTTAGTTAAATCGTTTGAACACAATAATCGTAGTGTGAGCTATAGACTCACACTCATAGTTAGAAAACAAAATCATTATTTATTTCACTAAGCTCATGCAACCAAAGCATTAACATCGAACCAACAAAATTGGCATTATAGAAGCCCTACCAAGGTACTTTTGCCATTATACCGCTAAATCTCAAATATAGTGCATTTGTGTGAACTCATCGTTGTTCAACACAAATGGGATCCGTCAATCCCAATAGATCTATTCACAATATTCGCGCTCACTAAAGGTAGTGACTAATGGTTCATGATATAGGGACTTCGAACATGGCAATCGTTACTTAGTGATAATAAAACATCGTCGTAAAGCATACATTAGAAAGCATTGTGTTCGAGTAGAAAAATAATAGCATGTATTCCCCCCATAGGTTTGTAAAATAGTTAAACAATAGAAAGTGGGGCTACGAACTCACCTTAAGTTATGTAGTGAGTAGTGAATGTGATGGTCGAATCGTGAAGGTTTCTACGAGCAACCTATAATAGAATGTCGCGACTTAGAATCGGAGTAAAGAATATGAAGTAGTGCCTATATATATATTTTGCATTTAGTCCATGATGTGGTATGATGTATAGTATAAGTCTTTGAAAGAAAGATTCATGAAACATGTATGTTTTGGTATATCGTTTACTACCGTTCGGGCCGACATAATTCAGAAGTCATGTTAGTAAGCGTTCGAGGAGCCAGGACACTTTAACTCGTAAATCCACAACTCAACTCGAAGGCTTACATAATGAACTCCTCACATGAGGCTCCCTACTATTGTAGTAGTTGATGAAATATATAGATATAAGTTTTGATCCGAAAGGTTACATGTCCGATATTTGAATAAACTTAGGAAAGTTTATTTGTACATGAAGATTGTTATTAGGGGTAGCTTCATAAGTCTTGTATGACCATTTTCTCTTTGTAATATCTCATGGTTCCTTTTTAAGTGAAGTAGATCCAAATTGCTTGTTCAAGTTATCGCCTAATTCATTGTTTCATGTTTACGCCTATGTAAGTTGGTATGGTCATTTCGTCAAGGCCTAGCCATGACCTTTGGTCCTTGTTCCAAGGTCATGAGACTCAACCTTGGCTCTAGCCATGGTTGTGGTCTTGATTATAGGTCATAAGACCTCTTGTTCCATTTAAAGTATAACCATAATCTAGTGACTTTCGCCTAAAAATGGGCTGTTTAGATTTTGAAGAATTTTATCACTCGGAAAGCGTTTTTAGGTCTCGAGCTTATTTGTTCCTGAACGAAAACGGCGTTCCGGACAACTTTCGTGTTTTAACTTTTTGATGAATCGGACCAGAAGTGGGACTTTCAAAACCCAAATTTGATCAGAATGGTATTTGGCAGTTTGCCGGAAATCTTTGGTAACTTCAAATGGGCGTAACTTTTGACTCGTATACTCGTTTTAGGTGGTTCAAATTGCTATGGTTTCCTTGTTAAGTCCTCTACTGTAATATGTAATGATCCAATATCATAATTTTACCATTTTGGTCGTGGTTTTCCAAGAAAGTCACTAGTTTACTTGTTTTAGTAACTTGTTGTAACAATCAATAACAATAACTTGTTTTGCTCACTTTTATACATCATGGACATAACTACAAGACATAATATAGCAAGAATAACATGTAAATAACATGAACATGATTATTTAACAAGAATCATGTTAGGGTTTGGCTTACAACTTTTGGCTTTCAAACATGAAAGGAAGTTAACATGTAAGGATAGGACATTGATAGACTTGCTTCAACCCACTTCACTTCATGCAATCTTTCTACTCTTGTAATCTTGAAAGAGAGATGATGAAAGTTGAGGTGACTTGAGTGGATTCAAACTCAAGAGAAATCACCAAGTATATGAGGTTATGGAAGTGTTTTGATGAATGGAAACCTAACTAGGTTTATGTATGGATATTGCACTTGATTTCTTGGATGGAACTTGAAGTAAATCAAGCAAAGGAAATGGTGTTTGTGTGTGTGATGTTGGCGTACAAAGGAGGGGAGGAGGGGCTATTTATAGTCCAAATGAGGAGGTTAGGAAACCACTAGGAAATTACCAAAACTTGGTGACCAAGTTGTAATTTAGTGATGATCTAGGGGTAAATTCATGAGATGAAGCCACATGGGTGTGACTCCCCCCCTCCTAGGGCGGTTCATGAGCTTGGAGAGCAAGGGTTAGACTTTTCTTGGTATTATCCAAGATACTTGGTTAGTTTTGACTCCGGGAAATGCCAATCGTAAATGATTAAGCCTCAAAATGTAAAACCGGGTGTCGTAAAATTATGGAACTTGAAAGTTTTGATAAACATGTCCATAAGTTCCATAATAAAATATAAAATGAGTGGTAGGTTCCATTTGGGTGGTAAAACCCTGCTAAAACTGGAAACACGGGTCTAAAACGCGTAATACGTAAAACGTACGAATATTGCGTAAAATTGAGAAAAGTAAAATGTTACTTTTCTAATGTGATAAAAATGATTTAAAATGACTTATTATGTCTAGACTGGGCTCAGTCTAGTGTCGGTTGGTATTAAATGTCTTTTAGACATCAAACCGTAAGCCTAAAAATCAAGGAATGACTTATAACATCAATGGATGATTTTTGGTCAATGGAGGAGGGAAAAATATGTTGACTTTTTCTAATAAGTTGAAAACTCAAATCGTCTTAGAAACACGTTTTGTGGTCTAACGGTTAATCGCCCATACGGTTAAGCGTGCTCATGCGAGAGTAGTACTGGCTTGGGTGACCTGCCGGGAAGTCTTTGGTCATGTTTTTCTCAGTCACGATTAATTCTCAAATAAATCATGAGCGTGTCAAACATTTTTCCGATGTGGGGTCACCTGACGGGGTCGAATTTTGTTGTACGTAGAATTTCTGAATGACGTTTTACCCTAAAACGTGTAATTCCGTGTAATTCCTTAATAACTTTCACGAAAATGAGCTTATGAATGTCAAACTTTTAATTTGCCATGGAAATGATTTATCACTCGAGCCCAAGAAATAAAAATCAAATTTCGGGAAAATTTTCGGGAAAGATGAATAGTAAAAGTGAATAGTGAAATTTTCCGGGAATAGTAATTATCCTGAAAAATGCGAATTGTTACATTAGGCTCCAAGTAAAACTTCGTCACCAAGTTTAGGGAATTTCCTAACATCTTCCTAACCTCCTCATTCATGCTATAAAAGCAAGCTCATACCTTCATCTTTTCATCACCAAAACGCCACACCATTTATTCCTAGCACCATGATCCTTTGATCTTCAAACTACAAGTTACACTACAAAGTTCAAGGTCTTAGTATTCTCTACCTAGTTCTTAAGTTTGTTTGGTGATTCCATGGTTGAATTAGGAGCTACACAAGGTGATTAGGGGCTGAAGTTAATTGGTTTTCAAAAGGGTTAGATCAATGGTTAGCAAGTGTTGTGGTGAACGGTTTACAAGCATAGGTTTAGTGTCCTAGTTTCATACTTGACTTCCTTTCTTTAGAAAGCCAAAAGTTGTAAGCAAACCCTATTACACTTTCTTGCTCAATATCATTTTCATGCTTATTATGTTTCTTTCATGCTATATATGGTCTTTGTATTGTGTTCATGATGTATAAAAACTAGTAAAACAAGTTATGGAAACTATATATTAACTCATGTTATTTAAATAAGTAAAGTATTGACTTTTATGGAGAACCATGACCAAAATAGTACAACTATGATATTTGACACTTACTTACTGTTAAAGAGGACTTAACAAGGAAAACATAGCAATTTGAATCACCCAAAACGAGTACCCGAGTCAAAAGTTATGACCATTTGAAGTTAGCAAAACCAAAACGCCGAAACTGCCGATACCTACTGTTTTTAATTCTGCCATTTTGAAAGTCACCCTTCTGGTCTGATTCATCAAAAAGTTAAAACACGAAAGTTGTCCGGAACGACGTTTTCGTTCAGGCATAAAGAAGCTCGAGCCCTGAAAACGCTTTCCGAGTGATATTTTCTTCAAATTCTTAACAGCCCATTTTTAGACCAAAGTCACTATATAATAGTTATGATTTACTAAGACCAAGAGGTCTAATGACCTAAATCCAAGACCACAACCATGGCTAAAGCCAAGGTTGAGTCTCAAGACCATGGTAACAATGACCAAGGTCACGGCAAAGCCACGGCTAAAGACCATGTAACTTTTAAAGATCAAAACTTATATATATGTTATCAAATACTACAATAGTAGGGAGCCTCATGTGAGGAGTTCATTAAGTAAGCCGTCGAGATGAGTTGTGGATTTACGAATTAAAGTGTCCTGGCTCCTCGAACGTTTACTCCATGACTTCTGAATTATGTCGGCCCGAACGGTAGTAAGAGATATACAACCTATACATGTTTCATAAACCATTTATATTTAAAGACTTACACTATATACTAAGTACTACATCATGAATATTATGCAAGACATATATTGGCAATTCTTCGTATTCTTAGACGTTACTCCAAACCTAAGTCGCAACATTCTATTATAGGCTGCTCTTAGAGACTTTCGCGATTCGACTACCACTTTCATTTCTCATTACATAAGCTTAATGTGAGTCATAGCCCCTACTTTTTCATACTTGTTTTAACTCTTTGGGGGAGATACATGCTCAACTACTTGCTTACTTGTACAAATATTCAAAGCTTTTATACTTGATCGTCTTATACTTGATTGCATTATACTTGATTTCATACATACATGATTGTGTTATACTTAACTGCGTTATACTTGATTGTGAGACTTCCAGTGCCTCCAGATTAAGTTGCTGGATGACCATTGAGACTGCCAGTGGCTCCAGATTAAGTTGTTGGATGACCATTGAGACTACCAGTGGCTCCAGATTAAGTTGCTGGATGACCATTGAGACATACAACAAACGTGAGGTCTTCGGAGATGAAGTGTAGACTCACGACTAATTGCTTAACTATTTTGATGAAGTTATACATGTCTTTATTATACTATATGTTAGCAGTGGGTTGTGAACACACAGGTTACAAGTCTCTTATGGCGGGACTTGCAACTGAGTGGATTCACGATGCCTTTGCTGTGTGATCATTTTTATAGGCTTTATTTGTTAAACAAACTCTATGAACTCACCAACCATTGTGTTGACACTTTAGCATGTTTATCTCAGGTTAGTAAGGCGATAGCTAGTGCGTGGAACTTAGAGTCAAGCTGCATATTCTGAAGACTTACGCTTTTATCATTTACCATTCAAAAACACTTTGTATACATTTATGTATCATACTTTGGAATCTCATGTTTGTAACTTTGAATTCATTAATCGAATGGTAATTTTTCAAAACATCTCATTTAGAGTTCGTTTTCTATAACTTGTACTTTGTATTATGAAGTAGCACCCCAGTGACACAGTCTTCCGCTGCGGTATTTTGGGGGTGTTACAATAACAGAGAAAAGTGTTAGAGAAATATAATGAAAATATTCAGTTTGAATTTTAAGTAAAATTTGTTCAAAATAATGTAGTTTTAATGGGTTTTTCATGTAAGCTTAGATGCCTAACAACCTCATATTCACTTTCCTCACATATATATATATATATATATATATATATATATATATATATATATATATATATATATATATATATATATATATATATATATAACAGGAGGCGTATGACGTCATTAATGCCACCTCAATGCCACCTCATTGCCCAGTAATTCATTATCAGCCATGTCATCACATTCTGTCCATGTAAGCAATTTTTATAATTTATTTTGTATTTTTTAAATTTATTTATTTCAAAATTCTGGCAATTGTTCATGGAAGCTAATTAAAATCGGAATAAATTTTTAAAAAATAGGGCGTTGCCAAGATTCAAACTTGGGATGGTATGCACAACTAAACAACACCTCAACCATTGAAGCATTCCAATGGTTGTGATAAAATTTGCAACTCAAAACCTATATCCTAACGTTTACAAAATATGACACAAATTCTGTAAAACATATATATTCCTTATTAAAAAAACATACGTATATTTTTCAAAGAAAAACCCTAATCCAAAAACTCTGAACTCTCTCCATCAAGAAAACTCTATCATGATTTTAGGGTTTTAAATTTGAAGATCCTTCTATAAAGATCAGTCAACCCATGTGTGATCTTTTTCCTATCGAGTATTTATGTAATCCATGAAATTCTTTGTTGTTAGGTTTTTTAGTGTGTCACTTGCAGATGACGTGTAGCAAAAAAAATTCATCTGATTCTTTTAAATTAGGACTGCAGGGATCCATGACAGAATGTGCTCGACAGTACCATCGACAAGCACGCGTCACAAAAAAGCTAGGGCTTTTCCATAGGATTTGTTACCTCCTATAATTTTATCGCTTAAACATCATACATGTTCCATTTTTCATGTAGTCTGTTAATTGGAGCTATCTTTTTAACAAAGTAGGAATATGCCACCATGAAGAAAAGTAAGTATCAATTATCTCTATATCGATAGTTTCTTTTAGATAAATAATTTTGTTATCTATTTATCTTCCAAATATTGTTCATTACTATCGAATTGACTTTATAGTAGATTAAAGGGTCCGCAAGAATCAGAAACATCACCGGCTACTAAAGAATCTGAAAAAGAAAAGTAAGTATTAATTAATTATATATCGATATGTAACAGTAGTATTTAGTATTTACTCCCAAATATTATTCACCATTATTGAATTGAATCTAGATATCCCGAATAGTAATCTCCAGTAAATATAAGAATAAACTGCTTTGACTTCTGTACACATCGGTATACAGGTGTACCTTCTGATTTTAAGATAGATGGTGATAGTTGAGTGACCTGTACATATCAATGAAAACTTATTTTCTCAGTGAAGAGTAATGGGTGAAAATGAGCCTTCTTATCGAATAGTTATATGCAGCCCACATACATGTTCAAAGTAAGAGTAATATTTGTTAATTTATAAGTTTGTTGTTGTTTACAGGGATAAAGATCTTTACAAATAATGATGCTTCTCATCTCCTTTAATGGTTGGTGATGGATGGACAAAGCTGCTAATATTACGGCATGCAGGGTACTATTACACAACTCACATCTCCTTTAATATTGTCACAACCCCAATTTACCTGACTTGCAGCGGAATGGAATGCCTGGGGGTGTAACTGTCATAGCACCATAACAAGGAAATATTGAACGACCTAAAGTGTCGTTTTGAAAACACATTGTTTGACTTATTAAAACATTCAGAGTATATTACATAGGTCCCAAAAGTCATGAAAGGTTTACAGAAATAAGTTTAGACATGTCAAACGATAATTATACATAAGTGCATGAAAGTGTCAAAGTGAGACGCGTCATCCTAGGTCCTCACTAAAATGACTCCATGCATGCCATGAAGTTTATACTCTTAGTTACCTGAAAATACATTGCGAAAACGGTCAACACGAATGTTGGTGAATTATCATAGGTTTGTAAGTTAAATCGTATGTACATAAGCCACAAGTATAAAGTAAACCGACATAAATGTCAAAAATGCTACATTGTCTCTTAAGCTTATGGCCCCGAAGCTAGACGTACTAAATCTTGCCCCAAGTGAGTGTTTACCAGACACTCGTAATTTAGAAATGAAATGCATTCGTAATTCCGTTGGAGCAACCCAAACACGAATGGAGGAGTCACCCTCAATAGATCTATTCACTCACTCTCGCTCGTACTTTAATTAACGGTCCATGAAATAAAGGGGACTTGTCGTGTCGTGGTAGCAAGGCAACTTAAGCAATGTAAGGAATTTGTAATACTTGGGCATGTACGAAAGTAATTGATGCAATGTATTCTCCCCCGTGGGATTTGAAATCAAATAAGTAATTGAAAACGGGGCCATGAAAACTCACCTTAACTGATGAAACCGTGATGAAATGAAATGAACACCAATGAACAATTAGCTGTCGCAACCCAATATGATGGTACCATGAACATGTAATGAGCTGAAAAACAAGGCGCGCACACTAGCCGCAACCTAATGTGAATGATGAACGATCTACTTTAGATCATGAAATGATGTTATGAATGTCCATGCACATGTTTCCTATACCACTCTACTCTTTGAAAAACACTTGTTGTTATCAAAAGTATATATTTCAAGAATTTGGAAAAATATTGCTATTAGAAAATATAAATAGCTAGTTATAATATATTTATACTTATATATATAACGTAAGTTTCCATGTTAGCGTTGAAATACTCGGGTTGTAATCCTTGAAATGATGAAAATATACTCGTAATAACTAATACTACATTAGTTATAAAGCTCGGTACTTAAAATTATGTCTAGCTTAAAAATGTACTTCGTAGTTTTTGCGCCAAATTATATTAAAAGCTGTCAAATATAAATTGGTTTTAGCCGATATTCAAACGTGAATATCTTTGTCGTTACTTGTCCGTTTTACTTGTTCTTTATGTCCACGGTTACGTCTTAGTATGTAGTAATATATTTTGGAAAGTTCGGCTCCTCCGGGTTATGTCTAAAGCCTCTTTTTGACCGACGAAAAACGTCCAACAGCAACTAATTTCCAGAAAATACTTTTCGTCAACAATCTTGCAAAAATCATAACTTCTTCGTTATTAACTCTTTTCAATCCGTTCTTTCGCCTACGGATTCGTTTTTGAAAGTATTTTCTAAAAATTTTGCCAAAGTTTCCTTGGTGTTTACTGATTTTCCAGATTTTTACAAAACGGGACAGCATGTCCTAAACATGTTCCAAATCAAGTTTTCAAGGTTAAAAACCAATTTCTACCATCACCAAACCTCTTGTAATCACCACATGGCTAATCTAATCCTACCATACACCTTCTTAGGGTGCCATGGACTCCTAACCAAGTTATTAGAGCAAGGGGATTCATAACTAAAAAGTTAGGGTTTGTATGTTTCTTTTTAGACAAAATAAAGTGTGGTATAGCTACTTGTACATGGTTTTTAGCATGATTCTTATGAAATACATGTAAAAATAGGATGATCCATGAAAAATAAAGATGAAAACTTACTTGACAAAATGAGATGATTATAGGATGATTATGCTTGATGTTCTTGTGTTTTTGTTGCTTGATTCTTGATTAGGCTTGTAAAATGAACAAGTTTAGTGTTTTACTTTATGGAAAATGATCACTTGATCATGGAGATCAATTATGGGTCGTGGGTTTGAAGAAAAAAAATGGAAGAGATGAGCAAGTTTTGATCTTAGCCAAAATATTGTGAATTATGATTATGTAATTTGGTAAAGTTATGTTGTAAAAGGTTTATTAGTATAAAATGGGCTAGTTAATGCCAAGGGTTAAAAGGGTGTTTCATGGGCTGGTTTTCAAAGGGTAGAAGGAGGGGTAGGGGTACTTGGTAGTTATTTAGGAAATTAGTATAACGTTAAGTGTTATTACGTGTTATTCGTTAAAATCGGGTAACGGTTTTAATAGAAATAAATGTTCACGAAGTTTACCGGGATGAAATAAAGTCATAATAATGTTGAAAATATGTTAAAAATATGTTGGGTACATTTACTGAGTGATCGGGTGATTATTGTTTAGTTTTCACGAAAACCGTCGTTATATTCATACGCGTACGTTATAAATAAAAATAAATTTCCAAAATACTGGGTAACTGAATGTTATAACTTTTATGATGTTAAAATGGATATAAAAATATATCGGGACCATTGTGGGAATATTTAGATATATTCGTCGTGTATAAACCGGGTGTTAACGTTTACTATAAATACTTATACGTAAAAACGTTAAATGTACTGAATATAGAAATTTGAAAATCCTGAGAGTGGTATAACATGTAAATGACCTACTGATGATATGCAGACTATTCCCAGTCCGTATGAAATGTTATTACTGATAATGCATGAATTCGCACCTGAACCAATACGGTTACGCGAATTTGAATACCCGTAAACTAAATTTACGATGAAATGTGCAATGCACGTGAATGATGAAATCTTTTCCCGTAATGAATAGTGTTCCGTGAATAGTAAATTTCCCAAAAGTTTCTCAGAATATCAAATTGACCTCGAAAACGATGAATAGTAAACTGATGAATAGTGTTTTGATGAATAGTGTTTGATGAATAGTGTTTTTCCAAAGTTCGGGAATGACCTGAAATGACCTGAAATGGTGAGTTGTGACAGTCTTCCCCTCTAAAAGGAACTTCGTCCCGAAGTTCAGTTTATGTTGGTATCTGAGAATGTATTGGTGAAAAGGTGATGATATTCGAGAATTCCAGCGAACTCTAACGATAGGAATTCGACTCTGTTTCAACTGTTCGACCACTCGGTCCATGATTTCTGTTGGTTCTCTTACAAGGTCTGAGATTGTCATTTGGGTTGGATCCCTTCCAATGGAATCATGAGTGACTCATCTGAAAGTCATTTCTGGGGATCTGAAAATGTGAAATATGTTCGTGTAATCCTGTTGTTCTCTGACAATGTTCAAGTCTGACGGCCACTATGCCTTCTCTGTCAAAATATAAATGGTCCAGTGTATATTGGTGTAACCTTCCAAGTTTTCTGAACGATAACATGCCTTTCCTAGGCAGAACTTTTTGCATAACTCTGCAGAACTTGAAGTTTTAATGGTTTACAACTTATTGAACTTGTAACTGATTCTTGACTTGTAGAAAATTTCTGGTTATCTCATGAATGCCTACTGAACTAATGAGTTGAGCTTTTTCCAAGTTTGGCCCATCAATCAATGGTTTGCGCTTCTTACTGTTTTAAATGTGATACTGGTAATATATACTGCTGAATTCTGCCAGAACTCAAGGTTGTATGCTAGTTGGTCGATTCTAAAATGAATCTTAAATGGTCCAATATGCTAAAGGTTCAACTTCTCTTGTTATCCAATTTGTATCATGCCAATCCAAGGCAATGCTTTTAACTTAGTTTGTTCTCCTACCTGAATCTGGATGGTTTGTTGTTCAGGATATCCAATCCAAATGATATGTGTTATGTACCAATCTAACTTCTGCCAGTTTCTCGCTGTTGGTGTGATAACTATTGTTGTATATGAATTTGATTTATGTTAAATGATTAGTCCAACCATTTCTAGGGTCAATCACTCATGCTCTGAGCATACCTTCCTATGTTTGAATTGTTCTCTCGCTTTGACCATCGTTCTGAGGGTGATAGGTGATGTTCACATCTAAATGGGTTTCTGAAGGAAATCCTGAAATGGTTACCTGAAGTCCAAGTTGAATCGGTTTCCTTAACAGGAAAAACTAAAATGGGTACAATAAACCTTTGTGACTAATTCCACAACGTTCGGTCCTTCGAACTTGGCGTTATCTGAAGGGATAGCATATAGGTAAGAATTTGATTCCTCGTGTTTTGTTCCAACTGATGATAATACATATGTTCTTCTTTGTCTATTGGGTTTGGTCTCCACTACTGAAGTTCGCGATTAATTTGTGATGTTCCTCCTAATTCCTTCATCACATATACCAATATTCTTTACTGTCAAGTCACAAAATCCTAAATGCATAAGCGATGTTGTAGGGAAATTCGTTATGGAAATTTGTCTCGCGATTATGAGTTTTAGTTGAAATCCTTTTCTGAATAAACGAATTTAGAAAATGGAGCAAATGATTTACTGGGTAATATTTTTCTTGATGATTCAAAATCCAGTAGTTATGAAATAGGAACTGTTTTCAAACATGTTGTGATTAAGACTGCTTACCAAAGTTTGATGTTTATGTATATTTCTCATTGTACAATAGTGTTGCTAAAGTTTGACCAAAAAGGATCGCACTGGTTCAAAATAGGAATTTCAGAAATCATTTTTCCACAAGGTATGTGATTTATGTAAACACATCAACTTTATTTAAAAGTGAAAACACTAAAAAGGATAAAATGATAGAATAGGAAATGTTCGCTTAAATGCATAGATGTCTAACACTTAGTTCCTGAGGTTGGATAATGTCTAGTATGATTATCTAGCATAACTACAAGCATAGGTATTTAGACTAACTTAAGTCCTGAAATTGTTTATCGTTGTAATTGGCAAGACGAATGTATCACTTGATGTTGTGTCGATGAATGTCTATTCTGTTTTCCCATGTAGATGAGGAGATATGTTCTGGTTTGATCCCTTGCTTGGTATGAAGGTGAGGTTATCTGAAATTTCTAGACATAATGCCTTAGAGGAATCTACATCGATATTCTTGATTCAAACAATTGTCCTTTGTGAAAACTTACTGCAGGAAAGTTTATGTATGGATGAGGCCATGTTTAAATGAAATGCTCTACAGTCTCAATTAGAAGCTTGGTTTATTTCTATTGTGTTGTCCTGCGGACATTTATTGAGTTCAATCCTGTAGCTCAGTATAGCTAGTACCCTTGAATAATGACATTGGACAACTAGGTTTAAGATGGTGATTCGGATGATCTCGCAGTATCTTAGGATTTGTTGTTGAGTTATGAAGTCTCTCTCTATATACTTCTAGTTCTGTAATCCTTTCATTGCTTTTATTGTATAAAGGAATCCTGCATGTAATTGATATGGAAAGTCTCTTCTAGGGAAGTCAATGGGAAAATCCAACTTAATGTCTAAGTGAGTGACAGGTAGGGTAAGTATCCAAGGATAGTTCGGCAAAATGGATGTTTATGAAAGAGTTCCTTTGTTTACAAAACTTTTGGATGAAGATTGTTATTACAATCCTTTGAAAAGGTAATTATTTCCTTCATGGCATAATCCTTCCTGAATTTTACATAGGTGATCAGGCTATGTATAATTGAGGACTAATGATGCGATGTTGGATTTTGTCAAAATATCATAACTTTTCTCAAAAGTTTTAGATGGTGTTCAACGCATTGTTATTAAAATGGTATCCTGATGTTTCCTTTCAAGTAACATGAAAACTGCTTCGCGTAATAATAGTAAATACTTGGTGTAATGACAGAAAAATCAATGTATAGGATGGTAATAAAATAGCTTACTTCAGAAATTTTTCTGTAAAACAGCTTCCCCATATGATAGTAAAATAGCTTGAATGGTGTATTGGATACGTGGGTGAATCTTGTCGAATGGTAATAGTCTACTAATTCGTCAAAAACGAAATCAACCTAATTCCTGATGAGACAATGCTAAAATGTTGCGAAACGATTGAAGTCTGAGCAAATGGGAATGGAAAAGGAAATGACAATGATGGTTCTAGTGAATGGAATACTACCCTCTTTCGCGCTACCTCGCGACATCCAAAAGGTAAAACTAAAGTACACACTGTGGGAAGGCCAATAATGTAATAAGTAACTGATGGTGGTGATAGTACCTGAGTAGTAAGTGCCCTACTAGTGATGGAAAGAAAACACACTATCTTCCTTGCAATAAGCATCCTAATAAGTCCATTAAGATTAATTCTGAATACACTACCAAATGGCATTCTATGTATAGGCTGAATGATAGGAAAACCCTGTTCCTATGACAAATCAATGGTGCTAATGGTGGTATAAGTGCAACTGGTGGTATAATGGTAGTGGAAGATGGCAAGGCATCTTCAATGTCGGAATCCGATAAAAGAATGACAGGGTAGGTATCTGAAGACATGTCACTTGTGAACCAGGTCAATGAAATAATATATATGTATATGAATATGAGTATAAATAACTCGCACAGGGTATGCATGAAACAACATGAATCATGATTATGCACTTATGATGAAATGATGAGATGCTATGATGATGTGGTTATAGTCTAGGGTCCAAGATACATCCTAGTTCTCTATAACCTTAGCTCTGGTACCAATCTGTCACACCCCCAATTTACCTGACTTGCAGCGGAATGGAATGCCTGGGGGTGTAACTGTCATAGCACCATAACAAGGAAATATTGAACGACCTAAAGTGTCGTTTTGAAAACACATCGTTTGACTTATTAAAACATTCAGAGTATATTACATAGGTCCCAAAAGTCATGAAAGGTTTACAGAAATAAGTTTAGACATGTCAAACGATAATTATACATAAGTGCATGAAAGTGTCAAAGTGAGACGCGTCATCCTAGGTCCTCACTAAAATGACTCCATGCATGCCATGAAGTTTATACTCTTAGTTACCTGAAAATACATTGCGAAAACGGTCAACACGAATGTTGGTGAATTATCATAGGTTTGTAAGTTAAATCGTATGTACATAAGCCACAAGTATAAAGTAAACCGACATAAATGTCAAAAATGCTACATTGTCTCTTAAGCTCATGGCCCCGAAGCTAGACGTACTAAATCTTGCCCCAAGTGAGTGTTTACCAGACACTCGTAATTTAGAAATGAAATGCATTCGTAATTCCGTTGGAGCAACCCAAACACGAATGGAGGAGTCACCCTCAATAGATCTATTCACTCACTCTCGCTCGTACTTTAATTAACGGTCCATGAAATAAAGGGGACTTGTCGTGTCGTGGTAGCAAGGCAACTTAAGCAATGTAAGGAATTTGTAATACTTGGGCATGTACGAAAGTAATTGATGCAATGTATTCTCCCCCGTGGGATTTGAAATCAAATAAGTAATTGAAAACGGGGCCATGAAAACTCACCTTAACTGATGAAACCGTGATGAAATGAAATGAACACCAATGAACAATTAGCTGTCGCAACCCAATATGATGGTACCATGAACATGTAATGAGCTGAAAAACAAGGCGCGCACACTAGCCGCAACCTAATGTGAATGATGAACGATCTACTTTAGATCATGAAATGATGTTATGAATGTCCATGCACATGTTTCCTATACCACTCTACTCTTTGAAAAACACTTGTTGTTATCAAAAGTATATATTTCAAGAATTTGGAAAAATATTGCTATTAGAAAATATAAATAGCTAGTTATAATATATTTATACTTATATATATAACGTAAGTTTCCATGTTAGCGTTGAAATACTCGGGTTGTAATCCTTGAAATGATGAAAATATACTCGTAATAACTAATACTACATTAGTTATAAAGCTCGGTACTTAAAATTATGTCTAGCTTAAAAATGTACTTCGTAGTTTTTGCGCCAAATTATATTAAAAGCTGTCAAATATAAATTGGTTTTAGCCGATATTCAAACGTGAATATCTTTGTCGTTACTTGTCCGTTTTACTTGTTCTTTATGTCCACGGTTACGTCTTAGTATGTAGTAATATATTTTGGAAAGTTCGGCTCCTCCGGGTTATGTCTAAAGCCTCTTTTTGACCGACGAAAAACGTCCAACAGCAACTAATTTCCAGAAAATACTTTTCGTCAACAATCTTGCAAAAATCATAACTTCTTCGTTATTAACTCTTTTCAATCCGTTCTTTCGCCTACGGATTCGTTTTTGAAAGTATTTTCTAAAAATTTTGCCAAAGTTTCCTTGGTGTTTACTGATTTTCCAGATTTTTACAAAACGGGACAGCATGTCCTAAACATGTTCCAAATCAAGTTTTCAAGGTTAAAAACCAATTTCTACCATCACCAAACCTCTTGTAATCACCACATGGCTAATCTAATCCTACCATACACCTTCTTAGGGTGCCATGGACTCCTAACCAAGTTATTAGAGCAAGGGGATTCATAACTAAAAAGTTAGGGTTTGTATGTTTCTTTTTAGACAAAATAAAGTGTGGTATAGCTACTTGTACATGGTTTTTAGCATGATTCTTATGAAATACATGTAAAAATAGGATGATCCATGAAAAATAAAGATGAAAACTTACTTGACAAAATGAGATGATTATAGGATGATTATGCTTGATGTTCTTGTGTTTTTGTTGCTTGATTCTTGATTAGGCTTGTAAAATGAACAAGTTTAGTGTTTTACTTTATGGAAAATGATCACTTGATCATGGAGATCAATTATGGGTCGTGGGTTTGAAGAAAAAAATGGAAGAGATGAGCAAGTTTTGATCTTAGCCAAAATATTGTGAATTATGATTATGTAATTTGGTAAAGTTATGTTGTAAAAGGTTTATTAGTATAAAATGGGCTAGTTAATGCCAAGGGTTAAAAGGGTGTTTCATGGGCTGGTTTTCAAAGGGTAGAAGGAGGGGTAGGGGTACTTGGTAGTTATTTAGGAAATTAGTATAACGTTAAGTGTTATTACGTGTTATTCGTTAAAATCGGGTAACGGTTTTAATAGAAATAAATGTTCACGAAGTTTACCGGGATGAAATAAAGTCATAATAATGTTGAAAATATGTTAAAAATATGTTGGGTACATTTACTGAGTGATCGGGTGATTATTGTTTAGTTTTCACGAAAACCGTCGTTATATTCATACGCGTACGTTATAAATAAAAATAAATTTCCAAAATACTGGGTAACTGAATGTTATAACTTTTATGATGTTAAAATGGATATAAAAATATATCGGGACCATTGTGGGAATATTTAGATATATTCGTCGTGTATAAACCGGGTGTTAACGTTTACTATAAATACTTATACGTAAAAACGTTAAATGTACTGAATATAGAAATTTGAAAATCCTGAGAGTGGTATAACATGTAAATGACCTACTGATGATATGCAGACTATTCCCAGTCCGTATGAAATGTTATTACTGATAATGCATGAATTCGCACCTGAACCAATACGGTTACGCGAATTTGAATACCCGTAAACTAAATTTACGATGAAATGTGCAATGCACGTGAATGATGAAATCTTTTCCCGTAATGAATAGTGTTCCGTGAATAGTAAATTTCCCAAAAGTTTCTCAGAATATCAAATTGACCTCGAAAACGATGAATAGTAAACTGATGAATAGTGTTTTGATGAATAGTGTTTGATGAATAGTGTTTTTCCAAAGTTCGGGAATGACCTGAAATGACCTGAAATGGTGAGTTGTGACAAATATTTGTCTGGATTTTAAATTAACGGGGTTTTTAACTTTATTTAATGGGCATCTTTTAATCTGGTATAGGACACTTTCCCTGTTATTTGAATTTAGCACCTAATGGCACAATCTTGATGGCTATTTTCATTCTTACTTAGGATTAGTCTTGTGGGCCATTTATTATGCTTATAAGTAGTTGAGGGGTTTGGGCAAGCTTTCATAGATATAATACTCTTTTCTACGAACATTTTTAATAATCATTTGTAACTGTTAAGTTGACGAAAATCAGACAAAAACCATGTTGTTAAAATGAAAATGGTCTTATAAAAAGATCATAAGTTGTTATAGTCTAAATCGTTTATATCATTTGACCCGGCCTTAATCAATCAGAATTGCTAAAAGGCCATATAATACGATTATCTGTTACTTCTGTTTGATACAAAAATACTGATTCTCTAAGAAATAGAAGAGGCTATTTTGTGATTTTATACTAAAATTTGTGTAACATATTTTTATTAACTACAGTTGGGAGGAAAAGGCGCAAATCTTGCAGAGATGGCAAGCAAAGGTCTATCAGTCCCTCCCAGGCTCACTATTTCAACTAAAGCATGTAATGAATATGTACAAAGTGGGAAAAGTGAGAAAAAAAACTTCCTTCAGGTTTATGGGATGGAATTTTGGAAGGATTGCAGTATGTTCAACAAGAAATGGGTACATCTTTAGGTGACCCGACTAAGCCTCTCCTACTTTCAGTCAGATCCGGTGCTGTTTTGTTATACAGGTACACCTATCATATAACTATGATTTTCCCTGTATCTTTCGTATAAAGGTTTTGTATATTTTCACTTAATCTAATTCCTAATACTAATTGTGTTTGTTGCACTTTTCTTAGCATGTCCATCTTTCGGCATCATGGTACTTCTCAAAAATAACAAGAAGGAGACTCCCGAGCTGAAATTTGAATCCAAGGTAACTACAAGCTGTAGAACACGCATCTAAATTTAGTATTTAAGATTATTTGTTTATGATGCGTCATTTAACTCATTGTTAACTTCATACATGCATCAATGATAGTAACTCAATAACATCATTTGATTGTGTGAATATTTCGGAAAATGGTTTTCGGAATGGTGACCTCATGGTGGCTGCTGATGTATCTTCTGGTGACTGCGGGTCAATGAGTTTAAATCTGCTCTTGGAGTTCAATTCAAAAGATTTAGCTAGAAGGGATCAGATCGAATGGGTTAAAAGTCGCTTACAATTTACTTCCGAAATTGTATTATTGGTACGTGGGAATCGCACCAGGCTTTAACTCTCAAGGGATCTTGAGAAGCTTACAACCCCCACCAGGCAGTGTACCTGATCGTTGTAGTATAGTATAGTGACAAGTACCGGGGGATTGATCGTTCAGCTAGGAATAGTGTCGCTAGGATTAGAAAACCTAAATACTAGTTCTAAAGGTGAGGGATGATTCTTTTTGTATTTTTATATTTTTTTAGAAAGCAATTAAAAATCTCGGGTTTGAAGGATTTGGGCGGAATTAGTTGCTAGTCAACTAACCCAATACTAAAGATGCAATCAAAATAAAATACTAAAAATGAAAATAAACTAAATGATACTAAGGTTGTGAGCAATAAGTGGAGAAAATGTGTTTACTTAGATTTCACTACTCCCTAGACATCTTTTACACGTTAATTACTTGTTATAGTTGCGTGGATGACGGATTGTATTCCTTAATACCATTCATGGGGTGGCGCACTTAACTCCCCAATCCTATGAGCTCTTATCTCCTCCTATGCCATGCCCAGCACAACCATAGGGATTGTAAACAGTGGCTCATGCATTAAATACAACCAATAAAACCTAGTGCACATCAGTTCATGTTTCCTAAGACGTTCAAGAATGTTACCAATTGGAGATCTGCCGGTTTTCTTAAGCCTAACATCGAATTCATTCATCCAATACAATTATAAACAAGTAATCAACACATAATTAACATCTAGGTTTCATTAGATCCAAGCAAACACAAGATAGATCTAGCCTAGCATGATGGAATTAAGACAAGAACAAGATATAGACAACCAACACATAGACATATTGATTGAATTAAAAGAATACTTATCTCAATTACACATGAAAGGTATCAAGGGCTTAGAACCCTTGAAAAACTTGTAAAATTCGCACCAAGTTCGTACTTAGGGTTTCTCCAACACTTCTCTCCTTTTTAATGTGAAAATTAGAAAACTATATATAGGAAATAGGGTCTGACGGCGTCAAGACAAATCTTGTGACGCCGTCACCTCGCCGCCAAAATACTTCTCGGACTGCCTTGATCTACTTTTGACGTCGTCATGTGTTAAGCATTTCCAGGCCGTCATGAATTTTACTCTTGACGCCCTACTTCGTGACGCCGTCCATTCTGTACTGGGTCGTCATGGAATTTACTCTTGACGCCGTCAGAAATTCCTTCTTGACGCCGTCACTTACTGTTCCCAGCAAGGAAAATTAAGACTTTGGCGTTTTCTTCACTTTTATGCTCCAAAAACGTCCGAATTGCTTCCTTTTCCAGATTTCACTCCCAAAGTACCTAAAATCACAAAAGGAACGATTTAGGGCAATATTTGATCAAATAAAGTCAATTTCTGGCTTAAATGACCCCCTAAAAGTGGTTCATTTTTCGCCTCATCATATACCCTTACACTTGAGATTTGCTTGTCCTCAAGCAAATGCACTTTTATTCTAATCAAAATACAAGTTAGGGGTCATTTAACACTAATATAAAAGTAATTACAATAAATAATCGTTCCACTAAAGACCAATAGACAAGCACAGAGGTCATATACTAGCACCTCACAAATAGTGTTTAGATACTCACATCTCTCGGGTGTAATAAAGTATAAATTACAATATGGAAACGGAAGATATCTCTCACTACCTGTCATAGCAAAATAGATTACCATAGGCTTGGGAAAGGATCAAACCTCCACCACATGGCGTAAGCACCTAGGATAAACTATCAAAGAGGTCTTTTAAAGGGTTGTAACGTTAGGTGTAGGGATATGAAATACACGGTTTTGTTGGATAAAGGAAGTTTTACTGGTGGCGAGTTAACAATCTTGGTTAATTACATGTACAATTATGGCGTTGCTAAGCCAAGAATAGACTCGACTTAAGCTAATAAATGAAAAATAACAAAAACATAAAAATAAAAAGGGATGGTAGTCCGTATGTTTTTTCTCTTTTTCTTTTTTTTTTCTTTTTTTCTTTTTTTTTTCTTTTTCTATTTTTTTCGATTTTTTTTTTTTTTTTTTTTTTTTTTTTTTTGCATACACTTTTACCCTACCATCCAAAATAATACATCATAGGGAATGAACATTCCCCTTACACTTGAATCTTTACATACTTTACAATAAACTAATCTAATGACTCGAATTAAGAAAATCAAAACATTTGGAGCACTTTTAAGATTATCGTACATATGGGGGTAATAAATGATGTTCTTCCCTATTACTCCATAAATAAGTACTTTACCCATGAGTTCCAATCGTCCCAAAACAATATGTACAAGGATATGACTCGACTTAGCAACCATGTAATCAATTAGATAGTTAACTTAGGGTTTAACAAATAACAATAATGCACTAAAGATGAGTGCATACACGGAAGGCTAAGGCGATTTGGTTGTACATTTAAGTGGGGTGTAACAAATTCTTCCTTTAAGTAAGATGCTTAAAGTTAGAAACGAAAAGATAGGCTCAGAGGGGTGTACTAGGGGTTTCGTGTACTAAAAATGAGTACAACGCTAAGGGTGTGGGAAAAATTAGTTGACTTAACTAGCCAAGTAATATGACTTAAATGGTCAAGTAATTATGATACGGGTTTAACACAAGGGTGATCCTAATGCCTCTTATCATGTAGTAAATCCTACCACACGAATGTAGTCTCACTAGCGGTCTCGAGATGCATCACTAACGCAAGTTCTAGAATCTAAATGCTACCGGTACACTCATAAGCACTAATAGTAAATGCTTTTCCTATTAAATCTAAAGGCAAACCTCACATATTTGGGTGGAAAATTTTTCTGAATATACGGTTTTGTGCTAGTCATACAATCTCCTATCCATGAGACGCTTGCTATGGCTAAAGTTTCACTCCTAAATGTTGTAAAAAATTTTAAATTTGGCGCTAAAATTACACTAACAAGTATTTCTTATAGTTTTATTACACATCTACCATTAAACAAAACAAACTCAAGCGAAAGTGCATATGTAAGGTATCATCTTTTTACCCTCCCCTTACACTTAGGATGAACATTGTCCCCAATGTTCAAGTAAAGAATGTAAAAGTAAAAATAAAAATAAAAATAAAAAGAATGAAATCAAATACTCCCCTGATTCGCTCGATATGGATAATAAGGTGGCCAGGTTAAATCTTCCTCCAAGAAAATGAACAATCAAAGCTTCCCTTCCAGAATATAAATCATCTTCTTGTCATACATAACCTGTAAATCCCGAGAAAACAGACAAAAACAACCTCGCGTAAAATCGGCGGCATCCTATATAAGTTACTAAATCCTAGAAAACAAGATAAGATATAATGCTTGTGGAATGAAGTTTGCAGATCTCCTGGAGATTATAAAACTTAATAATTCACAAAAACCATAAGACTCCGTTAGAAAAACAAAACCGGTAAAATTTCCAGATTTTTACACATGACGCCGTCAAGAGTTAACTCTTGACGCCGTCAGAAGTGACCTACAGAAATTCTTATGTTAAGTTTCCGGAAAATTTCTGGAAAAACTTGGTCCTACTTCCTGGAAAATCCTGCAAAACTTCATTATGACTCAATACAAGCATTTGACTCTAACAAATACGAATATACATGTTCATTTAATATTGTGGAGAATCATGATCGGTTTGTTTCTTAAAAACATATTTGGGGTTTCCCCTTACACTTATCTTTTGCAAAAATACTTTTAGGTGGAGTTAAGACTAGGCCAAAACAACAAAGTAAAGTATTTCCACTATTTAGTTTAGAAACATGATCTACCAACAATAAAAATAAAGCATGCATACGGAAGCAAATAACAAACAAACAAAATAAAATCACACAAAACATGGGTTGCCTCCCAAGAAGCGCTTTTCTTTATTTACGAGTCTTGTAGCTAGACTCAAGATCATGGGTTACTACGTGACCTCATCGTTGGTTCCACTCTCCGATTGTAAATATTCTTTGTAGAAACCAATCACCTTTTTCTCAATTGCCCCCATAATCCTTTGGGCCAATTCCTTATCAACTTTATACCTTGGTCCTAGGGCTAAGCAATCCTTGTAAAAAAGACTCCTCTTTTCCCATACATAATCCATGCCCTTTTTCTTATCCTCTTCATTGATGTCCTCAAAAGCACCAACGTTGTCCTTATCAAATCGGGATATAAAGTGAAATTCTTTCATCCTATTAGGCATCCTATAAGTGATACTATCGGTGTTACTTGCAAATCGGATTGTCCCTTCTATCTTATCATATTCCAACTTAGACTCCTCAACAAACGGTTTGCCAAACACAACATTGGATAATCGACAATCAATAACATTAGCAAGATCCTCCACAATCATAAAGTCGGTGACAAAAGTGAAATTACCAACAAAGACATGTAAACCTTTAACTCTCCCGACAAAGTTACAAACTCCACCGGGGTGTTTGGGATCTCTTCTAGGTTCAAGTCTTGTTTTCACAATATCATTATAAACACTTGAGGACATGATGTTGATTGGGGATTTAAAGTCAATGTAAGCATTTTCAACGTGTCTGTACCCAATCATACATGGTATTTTAGCATTCTTAGGATCACCTCTCTTTATCTTAGGTTTGATTATAGTGAAAGGAGATTGCGGGTTATCAATAAGATTATTATAATATGCAATCTCCTCCTTAGTGGGGTATAGATTAAAGTAATCATTAAGCTTCGGATCTATTTCCCCTTCCTCTAGTTCCTCAACAACATTCACAAAATCATTAGGCCCTAGGTCCTCATTTGAATACAAGGCGGTCGCTAGGTCACTAAAGGCCTGGTCGAGCTCAATCTTAATCAACCTATTAAGCTCCCTAAGTTCCCTAATCTCACTCTCAATTTGTTCTCATAACACAACCACTTCTCTAGGGGAAAGGGGTGGATTCGCGTTTTCCATAATGGTCAACGGAATAGTCAATGAATTTAATTTACTAACAAAGGCACAAAGAAAAAGATCGACTAAAGAAAATCTAAAAATAAAAATAAAATCTTACTAGAAAGGAATCTAGCAAGTAGACCTAATAAAAAGAAATTCTAACCTAGACAATAACTATTCCCCGGCAACGACGCCAAAAACTTGGTACGTGGGAATCGCACCAGGCTTTACCTCTCAAGGGATCTTGAGAAGCTTACAACCCCCACCAGGCAGTGTACCTGATCGTTGTGGTATAGTAGTGACAAATACCGGGGGATTGATCGTTCAGCTAGGAATAGTGTCGCTAGGATTAGAAAACCTAAATACTAGTTCTAAAGGTGAGGGATGATTCTGTAACAATTCACATTTTTCAGGATAATTACTATTCCCGGAAAATTTCACTATTCACTTTTACTATTCATTTTTCCCGAAAATTTTCCCGAAATTTGATTTTTATTTCTTGGGCTCAAGTGATAAATCATTTCCATGGCAAATTAAAAGTTTGACATTCATAAGCTCATTTTCGTGAAAGTTATTAAGGAATTACACGGGATTACACGTTTTAGGGTAAAACGTCATTCAGAAATTCTACGTACAACGAAACTCGACCACGTTAAGTGACCCCGCATCAGAAAAATGTTTGACACACTCATGATTTATTTGAGAATTAATCGTGACTGAGAAAAACATGACCAAAGACTTCCCGGCAGGTCACCCAAGCCAGTACTATTCTCACATGAGCACGCTTAACCGTATGGGCGATTAACCGTTAGACCACAAAACGCGTTTCTAAGACGATTTGAGTTTTCAACTTATTAGAAAAAGTCAACATATTTTTTCCCTCCTCCATTGACCAAAAATCATCCCTTGATGTTATAAGTCATTTCGTGATTTTTAGGCTTACGGTTTAATGTCTAAAAGACATTTAATACCAACCGACACTAGACTGAGCCCAGTCTAGACATTATAAGTCATTTTAAATCATTTTTATCACATTAGAAAAGTAACATTTTACTTTTCTCAATTTTACGCAATATTCGTACGTTTTACGTATTACGCGTTTTAGAACCGTGTTTCCAGTTTTTAGCAGGGTTTTACCACCCAAATGGAACCTACCACTCATTTTATATTTTATTATGGAGCATAATGACATGTTTAACCATTCTTCCAAGTTTCGTATTTTTACGATACCCGGTTTTACGTTTTGAGGCTTAATCATTTACGATTGGCATTTCCCGGAGTCAAAACTAACCAAGTATCTTGGATAATATCATCAAAAGTCCACACCTTGTTCTCCAAGCATATGAACCAACTTAGGGGGGGGGGGGGAATTCAGCCCATAGGTGGCTTGATCTCATGCAAGGAGGCTTAGATTGATTCCATGTGTTATACTTGGTCTCCAAGTGTTGACTAGTCAACATTGTAACCTCCTCATTAGCATATAAATACCCCTCCTTCCCCTCCTTGGCCATTCCAACGACCCACACACATAAAAACACACCATCATCTCATCCTTAGCTCATTTACTTCAAGTTCCATCCAAGAAATCAAGTGCAATATCCATACATAAACCCTAGTTTAGTTTTGATTCATCAAAACTACTTCAAATCCTTAGAAACTTTGGTGATTTCTCTTGAGTTTGAATCCACTCAAGTCACCTCAATTTTCATCATCTCTCTTTCAAGATTACAAGAGTAGAAAGATTGCATGAAGTGAAAAAGGGTTGAAGCAAGTCTATCAAAGTCCTATCCTTACATGTTAACTTCCTTTCATCTTTGAAAGCCAAAAGTTGTAAGCCAAACCCTAACATGATTCTTGTTAAATAATCATGTTCATGTTATTTACATGTTATTCTTGCTATATTATGTCTTGTAGTTATGTCCATGATGTATAAAAGTGAGCAAAACAAGTGACTTTCTTGGAAAACCACGACCAAAATGGTAAAATTATGATATTGGATCATTACATATTACAGTAGAGGACTTAACAAGGAAACCATAGCAATTTGAACCACCTAAAACGAGTATACGAGTCAAAAGTTACGCCCATTTGAAGTTACCAAAACTTTTCGGCAAACTATCAAATACCATTCTGATCAAATTTGGGTTTTGAAAGTCCCACTTCTGGTCCGATTCATCAAAAAGTTAAAACACGAAAGTTTTCCGGAACGACGTTTTCGTTCAGGAATAAAGAAGCTCGAGACCTAAAAACACTTTCCGAGTGATAAAATTCTTCAAATTCTAAACAGCCCATTTTTAGGCGAAAGTCACAAGATTATGGTTATACTTTGAAAGGAACAAGAGGTCTTATGACCTATAATCAAGACCACAACCATGGCTAGAGCCAAGGTTGTGTCTCATGACCTTGAAACAAGGACCAAAGGTCATGGCTAGGCCATGACGAAATGACCATACCAACTTTCATAGGCGTAAACATGAAACAAAGAGTTGACGAGAACTTGAACAAGCAATTTGGATCTACTTCACTTAAAAGGGAACCATGAGATATTACCAAGAGAAAATGGTCATACAAAACTTATGAAACATACCCTAATAACAATCTTCATGTACTAATAAACTTTCCTAAGTTTATTCAAATATCGGACAAGTAACTTTTTGGATCAAAACTTATATCTATATACTTTATCAACTACTACAATAGTAGGGAGCCTCATGTGAGGAGTTCATTATGTAAGCCGTCGAGTTGAGTTGTGGATTTACGAGTTAAAGTGTCCTGGCTCCTCGAACGCTTACTAACATGACTTCTGAATTATGTCGGCCCGAACGGTAGTAAACGATATACAAAACATACATGTTCATGAATCTTTTCTTTCAAGGACTTACAATATACATCATACCACATCATGGACTAAGTGCAAGACATACATATATTGGCATGTTTATGTTTCCTTAGACATTATTCCAAACCTAAGTTGCAACGATTATTCTAGGTTGCTCGTAGAAGTTCTTACGACATATCCATCATTCTCATTATACATCATCCAACTCAAGGTGAGTTCATAGCCCCACTTTACATTACTTCAATGTTTTACAAACCCTTGGGGGGAATACATGCTATTTTAACCGAGCACAATGTTTTTAAATTGTATGCTTGCCTGATTGTTTTATTATCACTAAGTACCAGCCTTGCTAAACCGAGATCCCTTATTATGAACCATTTAATCACTAGCAATAGTGAGCGCAAATATTGTGAATAGGCCTATTGGGATTGACGAATCCCATTTGTATTGACTAAGTTCAAACAAATGCACTAATATTTGAGATTTAGGTATGTTAGCAAAGTACCTACCGGGATAAATCTGCCGATCGATATTGGTACACGTTAACGTTATGGTGTCATAAGCTTAGTGTATAATACATTTTATGGGCGTATAACAACATAGCCTACCTATTTTGCTTTCCAAGCATTGGTGTGAGCCTATAACTCACACTACCAACATATTGTGTTCAAACATTAAACAAACTCTATGAATATCACTCAACCTTTGTGTTGACCTCTCAAGCATGTATTTCAGGTTCATGACGATCAAGGATGGCACGGAAGGGCACGGATACTCAAGAGGGCTATAAATTTTATTATCATTCAAAAACCCATTTAATATAAATTGTAAACATGGAACCAATTGGGACCTCATTTTGTAATCTCTGATATTTATATAATTTGAATGATAAATCTTTTAAAACGACTCAATTGGAGTTCGTTTTCTATCATTGTGACTATTGTGCCGTCGAGTAACACCCAGTTTGAATTCCGCTGCACCCATGAATTGGGGGTGTTACAGATTGGTACCAGAGCCATGGTTATAGAGAAACGGGTCTAAGTGAGACCTAAACTATAACTACAATCACAAACAAAAACATTTTATAGCCTTCCGCTCTCCGTGTCTTCCATCCTCCAGACGATTATGGACTTAGTAAGCATGTTATGCTACACAAACATATTAGTATATTCATATATACCCATTTTGAGCATTTCCCCGAAGACATTTTTATGCTACACAAACATAATTGCATATTGATATATGTACCCTAAACATAATTGAGCATTTCCCCGTAAGCATTTTATGCTACATGAACACATATAAGTATATTGATATATACACACTAGGCATTTTATGCTACATGAACACATATAAGTATATTGATATATACACACTAGGCATTTTATGCTACATGAACACATATAAGTATATTGATATATACACACTAGGCATTTTATGCTACATGAACACATATAAGTATATTGATATATACACACTAGGCATTTTATGCTACATGAACATATTAGTATATTGATATATAAACTCGGTTTATTTTCAATCATTTATCTAAACAATGGACTAAACATATCTGTGTATGCCTATTCTAAGGCATTTCGGCACAGCCACACTCTCCCAATCATGTTCCTACTCCAACATTATCCAAGACATTGTAACTGATTGCAATGGTCTTTCCTATTTTCCAAGACATTGTGAGATACAATGGTCTCATTCATTTTCCAAGACATTGTGAGATACAATGGTCTCATTCACTTTTCAAGACATTGTGAGATACAATGGTCTCATTCATTTTCCAAGACATTGTGATATACAATGGTCTCATTCATTTTCCAAGACATTGTGAGATACAATGGTCTCATTCATTTTTTCAAGACATTGTGAGATACAATGGTCTCATTCACTTTTCAAGACATTGTGAGATACAATGGTCTCATTCATTTTCCAAGACATTGTGAGATACAATGGTCTCATTCATTTTTCAAGACATTGTGAGATACAATGGCCTCATTCATTTTCCAAGACATTGTGAGATACAATGGTCTCATTCATTTTCCAAGACATTGTATGATACAATGGTCTTAATCATTTCTCAAATGTTTTGAGTCACACAATGACCTAACCTACTTCCCAGACATTGTGAATTGCACAATGGTCTAACCTACTTCCGAGACATTGTGTTTTGTGCAAATGGTCTCTAGAATTATTCCATCACATCATCAATATCATTTCTTATGATATCAAAAACCCGTCACAATCTATCGATTTCAAAACAAGAAATATGAGATTTCTAAAGGACAAACTAATCCATCATCGACAAAAGCTGAACTTTCTCTACATTCATCAAAGTTTTCTTATGAAACCTTCATTATTAAAAGTTCGTGATCCTGGCCAAGTAGGTTCTATTTTAGAACTACTTAAAACTTCCTTTCCATACGTGTCTACCCTTACTACCTTCTGTGCAATGGAATATGAAAACATACGTTACAAGTCTTGTATGGACGGGACTTGCAACTTAAGGGTTTGACATCGCCTTTGTTTAGTGAACAGTTTCCCGAAAGCAACGGACATATCAAAAGTATACCTAGTTTAGGTATTTGAAAATTTTATCGAACCTTGGCTAAATATAGACTAGTCACCTATATTTAACCTAGGGACAGTGGAATATAGTCTGACTAACTATATTCGACTTAGAATTTTCAAATACTGAGAGTAGTTGTACTAGGGTTATGTTTAGGTTGATTTCCTACATGAACATGATAAACCACCAAAATACATTAAAACAATCTAGAGACACGATAGTGCCTTACCACTCAGCGAAATCTTAACACTTTATTTGTACTACCTAACTTCATTCTTGAAAGTTTTCACTTATGAGATAATCCGAACTACTATATGGGATAGTTATCAATTATTCTCTTCATCCTGTAGAAGTACTATCCTGTTTAGGTCCTAAGGATACCATTCCATCATAAACCTTTAAAATCTCTTAAGATTTTTAAAGCAAACTCAACATCTATACCTAAGAGTATTAATGTTAAGCATACACTACACACTTTTGTTCATCAACATATCACATCATTATCTTCACAACCGTTACAAACACAAGCTCATTAACAGATCTTGATGCACTTTTAAAGCTCAAATCATCCTTAGTTACACCACAAGCACCCTTATCAGCTTTACAAGATTGAATATTCATCTTGTACTTTTGCTACACCAGTGTCATCTCGTAATACACTACCTTGTAACTCACCGGCTAAGTATGAATGTTGGGTTGGGAATTCTTAAGTAGGATGATTTGTAATTATTTGAATGGATTGGGATGCCTTTTCATTTAAATAAAGAAATTGTAAATCACCGAACCATAAGTTTATATTCCTCTATTTACATTGTTTGGGATGCCTCTCTATGTAAATAAAGAATTATAAACAAGTGGGCTTATTTGTATCCAAAATAACATAAGTATGAAGTCAACCTACATTACATTGCTCGGGTATGGCTTGATACCTACATTACATTGCTCGGGTATGGCATGATACCTACACTACATTGCTCGGGTATGGCATGATACCTACATTATATTCGCCACAAGAAATCCTATCTTTTCACCGACATCGCTTCAAACCATGACATAAACACTAGGTACAACAACCGATTACCTACTATGCTATGATTGCAACTACTATCCCAATTTCCATTGATATTCCACTACTATATCAATTTCCATTTATTGGATTCCTATGCAAATTGCTATTGTTGTTCAACTGTTATATCAATTGCTATTGATACTTGACAACTATATCAATTTCCATTTTGATATTTAACTATATCAATTTCTGTACAACTACTATATCAATTTCTATTAATAATCGACTGCTATATCAATTTTCTTTGATATTCGACTATTATATGGATCTCTACTGATATTCAACCATGTTATCAATCTCTATTGACACACCATATTCTGAGACAAATCAAAACTACATCACTAGTAATTCCAGACTTTGGTCCTCATAAGTAACCACACATCTTTATCGACACCACTCCAACATATGACACACAAAGAACTTCGGGACGAAGTTCCCCGTAAGGGGTAGAGACTGTAACAATTCACATTTTTCAGGATAATTACTATTCCCGGAAAATTTCACTATTCACTTTTACTATTCATTTTTCCCGAAAATTTTCCCGAAATTTGATTTTTATTTCTTGGGCTCAAGTGATAAATCATTTCCATGGCAAATTAAAAGTTTGACATTCATAAGCTCATTTTCGTGAAAGTTATTAAGGAATTACACGGGATTACACGTTTTAGGGTAAAACGTCATTCAGAAATTCTACGTACAACGAAACTCGACCACGTTAAGTGACCCCGCATCAGAAAAATGTTTGACACACTCATGATTTATTTGAGAATTAATCGTGACTGAGAAAAACATGACCAAAGACTTCCCGGCAGGTCACCCAAGCCAGTACTATTCTCACATGAGCACGCTTAACCGTATGGGCGATTAACCGTTAGACCACAAAACGCGTTTCTAAGACGATTTGAGTTTTCAACTTATTAGAAAAAGTCAACATATTTTTTCCCTCCTCCATTGACCAAAAATCATCCCTTGATGTTATAAGTCATTTCGTGATTTTTAGGCTTACGGTTTAATGTCTAAAAGACATTTAATACCAACCGACACTAGACTGAGCCCAGTCTAGACATTATAAGTCATTTTAAATCATTTTTATCACATTAGAAAAGTAACATTTTACTTTTCTCAATTTTACGCAATATTCGTACGTTTTACGTATTACGCGTTTTAGAACCGTGTTTCCAGTTTTTAGCAGGGTTTTACCACCCAAATGGAACCTACCACTCATTTTATATTTTATTATGGAGCATAATGACATGTTTAACCATTCTTCCAAGTTTCGTATTTTTACGATACCCGGTTTTACGTTTTGAGGCTTAATCATTTACGATTGGCATTTCCCGGAGTCAAAACTAACCAAGTATCTTGGATAATATCATCAAAAGTCCACACCTTGTTCTCCAAGCATATGAACCAACTTAGGGGGGGGGGGGGGAATTCAGCCCATAGGTGGCTTGATCTCATGCTAGGAGGCTTAGATTGATTCCATGTGTTATACTTGGTCTCCAAGTGTTGACTAGTCAACATTGTAACCTCCTCATTAGCATATAAATACCCCTCCTTCCCCTCCTTGGCCATTCCAACGACCCACACACATAAAAACACACCATCATCTCATCCTTAGCTCATTTACTTCAAGTTCCATCCAAGAAATCAAGTGCAATATCCATACATAAACCCTAGTTTAGTTTTGATTCATCAAAACTACTTCAAATCCTTAGAAACTTTGGTGATTTCTCTTGAGTTTGAATCCACTCAAGTCACCTCAATTTTCATCATCTCTCTTTCAAGATTACAAGAGTAGAAAGATTGCATGAAGTGAAAAAGGGTTGAAGCAAGTCTATCAAAGTCCTATCCTTACATGTTAACTTCCTTTCATCTTTGAAAGCCAAAAGTTGTAAGCCAAACCCTAACATGATTCTTGTTAAATAATCATGTTCATGTTATTTACATGTTATTCTTGCTATATTATGTCTTGTAGTTATGTCCATGATGTATAAAAGTGAGCAAAACAAGTTATTATTATTGATTGTTACAACAAGTTACTATAACAAGCAAACTAGTGACTTTCTTGGAAAACCACGACCAAAATGGTAAAATTATGATATTGGATCATTACATATTACAGTAGAGGACTTAACAAGGAAACCATAGCAATTTGAACCACCTAAAACGAGTATACGAGTCAAAAGTTACGCCCATTTGAAGTTACCAAAACTTTTCGGCAAACTGTCAAATACCATTCTGATCAAATTTGGGTTTTGAAAGTCCCACTTCTGGTCCGATTCATCAAAAAGTTAAAACACGAAAGTTTTCCGGAACGACGTTTTCGTTCAGGAGTAAAGAAGCTCGAGACCTAAAAACACTTTCCGAGTGATAAAATTCTTCAAATTCTAAACAGCCCATTTTTAGGCGAAAGTCACAAGATTATGGTTATACTTTGAAAGGAACAAGAGGTCTTATGACCTATAATCAAGACCACAACCATGGCTAGAGCCAAGGTTGTGTCTCATGACCTTGAAACAAGGACCAAAGGTCATGGCTAGGCCATGACGAAATGACCATACCAACTTTCATAGGCGTAAACATGAAACAAAGAGTTGACGAGAACTTGAACAAGCAATTTGGATCTACTTCACTTAAAAGGGAACCATGAGATATTACCAAGAGAAAATGGTCATACAAAACTTATGAAACATACCCTAATAACAATCTTCATGTACTAATAAACTTTCCTAAGTTTATTCAAATATCGGACAAGTAACTTTTCGGATCAAAACTTATATCTATATACTTTATCAACTACTACAATAGTAGGGAGCCTCATGTGAGGAGTTCATTATGTAAGCCGTCGAGTTGAGTTGTGGATTTACGAGTTAACGTGTCCTGGCTCCTCGAACGCTTACTAACATGACTTCTGAATTATGTCGGCCCGAACGGTAGTAAACGATATACAAAACATACATGTTCATGAATCTTTTCTTTCAAGGACTTACAATATACATCATACCACATCATGGACTAAGTGCAAGACATACATATATTGGCATGTTTATGTTTCCTTAGACATTATTCCAAACCTAAGTTGCAACGATTATTCTAGGTTGCTCGTAGAAGTTCTTACGACATATCCATCATTCTCATTATACATCATCCAACTCAAGGTGAGTTCATAGCCCCACTTTACATTACTTCAATGTTTTACAAACCCTTGGGGGGAATACATGCTATTTTAACCGAGCACAATGTTTTTAAATTGTATGCTTGCCTGATTGTTTTATTATCACTAAGTACCAACCTTGCTAAACCGAGATCCCTTATTATGAACCATTTAATCACTAGCAATAGTGAGCGCAAATATTGTGAATAGGCCTATTGGGATTGACGAATCCCATTTGTATTGACTAAGTTCAAACAAATGCACTAATATTTGAGATTTAGGTATGTTAGCAAAGTACCTACCGGGATAAATCTGCCGATCGATATTGGTACACGTTAACGTTATGGTGTCATAAGCTTAGTGTATAATACATTTTATGGGCGTATAACAACATAGCCTACCTATTTTGCTTTCCAAACATTGGTGTGAGCCTATAACTCACACTACCAACATATTGTGTTCAAACATTAAACAAACTCTATGAATATCACTCAACCTTTGTGTTGACCTCTCAAGCATGTATTTCAGGTTCATGACGATCAAGGATGGCACGGAAGGGCACGGATACTCAAGAGGGCTATAAATTTTATTATCATTCAAAAACCCATTTAATATAAATTGTAAACATGGAACCAATTGGGACCTCATTTTGTAATCTCTGATATTTATATAATTTGAATGATAAATCTTTTAAAACGACTCAATTGGAGTTCGTTTTCTATCATTGTGACTATTGTGTCGTCGAGTAACACCCAGTTTGAATTCCGCTGCACCCATGAATTGGGGGTGTTACAGATTCTTTTTGTATTTTTATATTTTTTTAGAAAGCAATTAAAAATCTCGGGTTTGAAGGATTTGGGCGGAATTAGTTGCTAGTCAACTAACCCAATACTAAAGATGCAATCAAAATAAAATACTAAAAATGAAAATAAACTAAATGATACTAAGGTTGTGAGCAATAAGTGGAGAAAATGTGTTTACTTAGATTTCACTACTCCCTAGACATCTTTTACACGTTAATTACTTGTTATAGTTGGGTGGCGCACTTAACTCCCTAATCCTATGAGCTCTTATCTCCTCCTATGCCATGCCCAGCACAACCACATGGATTGTAAACAGTGGCTCATGCATTAAATACAACCAATAAAACCTAGTGCACATCAGTTCATGTTTCCTAAGACGTTCAAGCATGTTACCAATTGGAGATCTGCCAGTTTTCTTAAGCCTAACATCGAATTCATTCATCCAATACAATTATAAACAAGTAATCAACACATAATTAACATCTAGGTTTCATTAGATCCAAGCAAACACAAGATAGATCTAGCCTAGCATGATGGAATTAAGACAAGAACAAGATATAGACAACCAACACATAGACATATTGATTGAATTAAAAGAATACTTATCTCAATTACACATGAAAGGTATCAAGGGCTTAGAACCCTTGAAAAACCTGTAAAATTCGCACCAAGTTCGTACTTAGGGTTTCTCCAACACTTCTCTCCTTTTTAATGTGAAAATTAGAAAACTATATATAGGAAATAGGGTCTGACAGCGTCAAGACAAATCTTGTGACGCCGTCACCTCGCCGTCAAAATACTTCTCGGACTGCCTTGATCTACTTTTGACGCCGTCATGTGTTAAGCATTTCCAGGCCGTCATGAATTTTACTCTTGACGCCCTACTTCGTGACGCCGTCCATTCTGTACTGGATCGTCATGGAATTTACTCTTGACGCCGTCAGAAATTCCTTCTTGACGCCGTCACCTACTGTTCCCAGCAAGGAAAATTAAGACTTTGGCGTTTTCTTCACTTTTATGCTCCAAAAACGTCCGAATTGCTTCCTTTTCCAGATTTCACTCCCAAAGTACCTAAAATCACAAAAGGAACGATTTAGGGCAATATTTGATCAAATAAAGTCAATTTCGGGCTTAAATGACCCCCTAAAAGTGGTTCATTTTTCGCCTCATCAATTATTTAGAGATTATTGACACATAATAAATAGTTCTGGAATAAGACATAATAGTTTTTTTTTTTTTTTTTTTTTTTTTTTTGTCAATCCAACCGAGCATAGTTTGGTTCAACCCCTTACTCAACCTGGTCCTCTTACACTTATAGTAGAATGTCGTTTTTATCTCTTATATATGTAGCTATCAATACTTCAATTAATGTCAAGTAACCAACAATAGAAATAATAGAAGCTAACAACTATCACACTGAGGTAATTTGTTACACACCTTTTAATTTGTGTTATTTTAGATGTGAAATAATTGGCATGCAAGATGCTCCACTCTAGATTGTCTTCATACGTGACATGGTTATCCAATTGAAGCAAGAACTTATCATGAACAATTTCAAGACAATTGATGCTCGTGGGGTCAATGTACACATTGCTGATGGAGCTTGCCTTACAATCCAGTTTGTTACTAACATTATCACATGAATCCCTTAGATAATAACAATTTTATTCATTGCGAAGTCATATCTTTTTTTTATAAGCTTAAAACATAAGATGTCACTTATGAAATAGCATCAATTTCCCTTTGTTGATTGCAGCCTATTGTACTAAAGTCAGTATTTATGAATCATTAACGGTTTTCTTATTAAAAATGTAGGGTTCCATGAATTTAGGAAGATTACCAAACTCTTATCGCTACCGAAGTGAATATAAAATGCACAACAAGTGGGTTGCTTCCTTGGCTGGTGAGTTGTACATAACTTCAAATACAATTTAGGTTATATATATATTTTTTTACATCTATATGATTATGATTACATGTGCGATATGTCATCTTTGATCAATCAGTTACTAAAGCGTGTATAGCAGGTCCAAGACCCGTTGTTACAACACTATTAAAGTATGATAGTAAGTATTTATAAATTTATTTATTTAATTACAGAGGTGCAAAACCGGGGGAATATGCAGTTTGTTACCGGGTTATTTTTTAAGTACAGAGCATCTATTTTCTATTAATCAGCAGGCCATAAATCCAGGTTGTGTATTCGTCTTGGGTTTGGGTCGCATCCATTTGGGTTTCTGATAGAATTTACAAGTATGCATAAACTACTAATTTCATTTAGGTTCCATGAGATAACTTGCAAGCGTAACAAGCGTGATATGGAAAAGGGTTGATATATAACCGTGGCAGTGATCAACGAGGTATCCTTTTGAGATAACATTTTAGTTATTTTGAATCTTTTATTGAAACGACCTATGCAAGAAGATGCTTAAAAAAACTCTCCCAAACAATCCTTTATTACCAGTAGTTTTAGTACTGCAATTCTAAAACAGGGTTGTTATACCCAAATTCTTTAAATAAATATATACAGGTAGGATTTTATGTCTACAATTTGAGATTGCATATTCAAAAGGGATGCCCTTTTTTACGTTATAGGCAACTAAAGCAAGCAATTTCAAAGAATTCCTAATTTCATACAAATGAGCATTTTTAAATGCTCGAATGAAACTGCTTATTTCAGTAATGGAGTGTTTGAATTGCTTATTTAAGTGTGTGTGAATTGCCTATTGCTTTATAAAGCTTTTCAAGCATGGAAGCAATCCTAAACACTATACTAAAAAATTTTATCTTATAAATTTAGAACATATACATATTACGTCGATCAAATAAGATTGACAACATGTTTTGTTCTTACTTGCAGACATTTAGAGAGTTGTTCAAAGAACGAAAGTTTGCAAGGTAAGAAAATTGTTTTTATGTTAGTTTTTATTTTAAACTCAAATTACTTAAACTCAATGACAATCAATAATTTACTGTTCACCACGAACTGGATTACCGCTCTATAATTTTTGTGTTCATTGTTGCAAACCGCACTATGTAGGCCATTGCCAAACTGATCATATATCAACATCTAAGTTAGATGAATGCATCTTTATTTTAATTCTCACGTTCATGAAAATTTACAACTATGTCAATAAATGTGATACAAGTGTTGAGTTTTATATGCACATTAACTGTCTAATGAAATGCCTCATAGATTTATTATTTGGTGAACTACCTCACTTATATAATTATATCACAACCATTAGAGATTTAATATAACACTTTAAGCTGGTATTGTCGATTGGCTAATTAACTTTATCAATGTATAGGGTTTAGGTGAATTGGTGTCGTCGAAACCCCATTACCCAATTAACTAAACCTGATGGTTAAGTAACTACGTTCATCTTTCATTATCTATGAAATTGCAGGCAAGTAGGGTCTTGGAGCAGTAGACTTTGGCTAAGTAATAGAATCGGAAGAATAATAGCATCAAACTATACAAGTAGAATTGAAGCGAAATTGACTACGAAAGCTGGAAAAAAGACATGTGAAGCAGACGGTTGACAAGAGCTATTATCTCTTCAACCAATACAAAACATAAAAGAAGTATTTCTATGAGGTATGGCCATCCTTATTCATCAGCATATCCAAGGTGTTTCTGTAACAATTTGTAAAGTCTATAATGACCTTTAAATATCACTAAGACCGGGAGCTTTACGACCTGATTTTTTTGCATAACCAATAACATAGCAAAGCTCTTACATACACTTGATGCGTGACTTAAATACTATTTAGCAAAAAGATGAATGTTCATGGTAATTCCTCACGACGCATAGCCGATGTGAACAGTTCTTAATGGCAATTTGCGTTTTCAAAATGGATCTCTCAAAAGAGAGTAAAATGGTATACACAAATGACTTTTCTTTATTCTTGCAGGATAAGGATCCAATTTACATACGGAGGATCATTGATACCAAAAACATATTATTCTTTTAAGAGTTCGCTTCTTTGTATATTAGATGACTTATTCATTTGATTGCTTTGTGAATATGCAAAGTTTGATTATAAAATTTTAATAACAACAATCTTATGCTATATATAAATCCCACTACTTGATTAACCCAATTCGAGTGTATGAGCAAATGTTTCTTCAAATTTCAAGGCCATGTTATTTCATGCATTCAATATAAAAACTTGTATGTTAACATCTTATTTTTCGTTAACTTATTTTTTCCAACGATATTCATAAGGGTAGACCGCCCATTAGGTGGGCTAATTTTCCACAAGTCCACTTTTCCAAACATTCTTTACCACCCTTCTTACGCTATACAAATATATGTCAACGATATATATGCCCGGGAGGGCTTATAAGTCATGCCCGCCCAATATTTTATTGAGACTTTCTACTGGATGGTGGCCTAAGAGAAGCTTAGGCTTGTGCCAAGAAAATTCCTCAAAAGGATTAAAACAATTTAATGTTGAAGGGTTGTATATTATTTGCACACTTGACATCGTCAAGGATATCCAATGTGAACAAGTTCTGAAGGTTTGGGTTATAATATCTCTTCAAGACATTCCAAAATTGACAAAACGACTTGAGAACATTTTTTATGCATACACGGATGAGTATACCAATCGTTGCACAGAAAATCGATTTGAGGGGTATGCTCATTTTCCAGTCTACTAATTTTGAAGTAGTGATTAGGATTTATGTATACTCTTTCCAATTTATTAATATTGCTCTGTGTGTTTGTGAAGTTATTCTTTAGTAACCCTGAATAATATGAGTATATGCCCACAAATTAATGTTTTTAAATTTGATATCTTGCAGCTTCGGGGGCACTCCGCTGTGAAGTTAACAATGGAGGCTCTTGGAAAGATTTAAAAGCTCCAAAGAAAGTTGCTAAAAGGTAATATATGGTTAGGTCGTATTGCAGGCGACTCTTGACACTCACAATAATCATCTTTCTTCTAACTATTCAGTTGTTTCATATCAAGAATTCAATTTAACATGCTAAGAACGTTGACCATGGTGGCATTTTCCAGGTATGCTATTAGTTATGGACTCCTTAAATCTTTTATGTTTGTGTTATTTCTTCTGATCTTTTATAATTTCAGGCAAAATGCATACAAATAGGGGAAACTCTTTCTATAGAAGAAGTTTTGCAAGACAGAAGATACAAGAACTGTGAGTTGCAGTTAATGCGTATGATGGACCATCCAAATGTCGTTTCTTTAAAGCATCGCTTCTTTTCGACTACAAGGAGAGACGAGCTTTTTCTTAACATAGTGATGGAGTATGTCCCAGAGACAATTTTTCGAATATCAAAGCACTATAACAATCAACATCAGAGTATACCGCTCCTTTATGTGAACCTCTACACATATCAAGTAAGTTCTGTTCATTCATTACAAGGCGCGTGTTTTGTTTCTATTTCTGATTTTAGGAAATAATGTTTGAAATTTTCAAATCTTTCGAGGGCTGGCATACATGCATACAGCTACTTGGAGTATGCCACAGGGACTTTAAACCTCAAAATGTTTTGGTTGGATGAAAAAATCGGTGTATTTCATTTTTACCTTGTAGTGTTATTTTAAGAATTTGATTTTAGGTTGTTTACACTTTACATGAAGAGATGCGAGTTGCATGTTCGGCCCTTTTGATGTATATACATGTTCCCATTTTAGTCATCTATTTAGATGGCCATGGTTCATCTGAGGTATTTTTTTTATAGGTGTTTTGCAAACAAGACTCTGTTGTATTGACAATCGAATCAACTTTATGCAGAACATGAGGTTAGTCTTGAATTAAGGCCTCACATTGCAAGAAAAAGGTACCAGTTGCAAAATAGACCTCATATACATTTAATTTTATGTTGGAAATTGACCATTCAAGATTCTTAATACACAAATCTTTGGACTTTAAATATATGGTGTACACATCTATAATGATGATTCGGTGTTTTTGAGTTATCATATTTCTTTGATAGATTACTGTTGATTCGTGTATTATGAATGCCACTTAGTCTTGAATTAAGGCCTCACATTGCAAGAAAAAGGTACAAGTTGCAAAATAGACCTCATATACCTTTAATTTTATGTTGGAAATTAAGCATTCTAGATTCTCAATACACAGATCTTTGGACTTTAAATATATGGTGCACACATCTATTATGATGATTCGGTGTTTTTGATTTATCATATTTCTTTGATAGATTACTGTTGATTCGTGTATTATGAATGCCAATTAGCTACAAAGCTGGATCACAAGTCTTTTTGATACAATCCCAGGTTAGTCACGAAGAAATACTTGCACCTACAATTTACATGATTGACTTTATAAACAAGTTTAGATATAGAGTTTGTTGATCACAGACACTCTCTTATTCAATAAAGAGTTTCATATGGAAAAATGAGATATCAGGTTGTAACCAACTTTTAGGACCATAATCAAGTAGGACCTATACAGTGAATGGTCATGAGTGATATGAACCATTCCTAATAGGTTCCATTCTGTATTTTCTTAGTGGCCAACACCTAACATAGATTTGGCGGGTATGAATTTGGAGTTTCATTTAGATACCATGGATAAACGGTTTCAAGCATGTTTGGGATTGCTTATCCAGATTGATTATTCGATCATTTGTGAGTTAAATAAACTATTTTGAATAAGCAGCTTGCCACTACTTATATTGATGAGCTTATATAAAAAAAAACTAAAAAAAAATAATGAAGAAACAGTTATATTAAGCAATCCCAAACCCAGTTAGGGCTAGCGTAGGAAATGCTCACGGTCTTTACATCGTACAGTATATATCAAGCTCGCTTAACTGGAAATCTGACCAGGTTTTTCTTCAAGAGCATGTGGTTTCTTGGGATTCTTGTCTTCGAGTGACGATGACAATCTCCTTAAAGAAGGTACTCTTTAAGTTTATAATTACTCATGTACAAATTAATAATATGATATTTAGATGTGATTTAATGCCTTTTTGTTTGTGTACATCAAGGGGCGACATCTACCTTTAATTATAGAATACCATTTTGGACAACTTCAAATGCAGTGGCAACACTTAATGGCCAGGATATTCCTCTAAGAAGTCCAGGCCTAAATCTTTAAATCAAAAACTAAAAATTAAAATTCACGACATCACTTTTAGATTGTTTTTACTTTGGTTCATTGCTGCTCCAAAAATCAGCAACCAAACACCACTTTGAGACGGTTTTTCTTGCTTCACTTTTGTTCAAAAATCAGCATCCAAACACCACTTTGAGAAGGTTTTGTTGCTGCTCTTTGGTCCAAAAATCAGCATACAAACACCACTTTTAAATGGTTTTTGTTGTTGCACTTTGAGATGGTTTTGTTGCTGCACTTTGGTTCATTGTTGCTTGAAAAATCAAGAACTAAACACCACTTTGAGATGGTTTACATCAGCTTTATTAATAGACGTCCAAATAGCCTCTTAATGGATCATTTTGAGATGTGTTTTAAATGAATTGCGCTGCAAAAATAGCATCCTAACACAATTAACGCTTCAAATACCACACATGTATTTAGCCACATTGAGTTCATAAGTTCTATTAGTGCATGTACTTTCGTGTCAGTCTAAAAACAATGGAGCTCAAATGACAAAATTAACCTTGACATATTGCATTTGTATACTAAACTAGTAATGCAAAAAATGTCTTCTACATGGTACTTTGACATAACTCCAAGCTAATACGTACTTATGTGGCATAAGATAATTCCAAACACCCCTAAATAATCAGTTAAAGCCTTTTTACGATCGAAACTTCTTATGTGTTTATTAATCTTCTTTAGAAACGGGGAACACGAAAGTATACATTTTATCAAATAAACTTCACTTTATGAACCTATAAAAATGGAAACTCAAAGTGTTACCTTTGCCTTTGTTCAACTTTGAAAATATAGGTAATAATAATATTAAAATCTATCAGCTAATGGGTTGTCTTTCAAGACTTCAAGAGCTTTATTTGGATTTTCCAAACGTGAAGGGAAGCCTAATTTGGTTCTTTTGATTTATATATGTCCCGCTTTTTATGTTCCGCTTTTCATGCAGTTAGTTGTAGAATCTGGTCCTTGACAAGTGGAGGCAAATCATGATTCTCATGATCACGAGGAAGAATTCGAGTTTAGTGAAATATTTGTTCATAAACTCATCCATATAATAGAATTTGTACTTGGAGCAATATCAAATACAACTTCGTACCTTCATCTATGGGCATCAGGTATGCTAAACCTGTATTTTGTAATAATATTTGCTTCTAAACTAAATTCTTTAGGAACGCGCGAACTGTTGATTATGTCATATGAGAAGGTTCTTCTTATTGCTTGGGTAAGTTCAACTCTTTTCGTGGCTTCACCTGACTTATTATTGCTTAGAGCATGCTTGCTGAAATACTATTTCGTGGATTTTGGTGACATGTTTAACATTAAAACACTTAAGGTTCTCTCGGTAACTATGCACGTACACTAATGTGACCATCCTTAATTATAGATGTGTAATAAATAACGAAAACGATCGATCGAATGAGAAAATGTGGATCAGTGATCAGTGATGACAAAGAAATCACGTTGCCGGCAGGTTTTTTTTTATATATTCTTAGTGACACACTGACATTTCACATCTATGTTAAAATCTCATTCTGAAGATTTCAATTTATGTAACTAACAACCACGCGTTTACTGTTTACATTATTTTTACGTCAAAAGCATCTCATTAGATTGATTTAGTTGATTTTTCTTGGCCAAAATTTGTGTTTTAGAATGATGTAGTATTCTATTTCATTCAAAGTATATCACGTTCTTAATCAAAATATCAAAAATGGTATATATTATGTTGTTGCATTACGAATGAAACTTGAAGTATATCTTACGTTGTCCTCTGATTTATCTCAGAAATGACGTGAAGTAGGCAAGTGTGATGTATAAACGGTCTGTGTAAAAGATAGATTAAGTTTAAATGCATTATTACCGTTATTGTCTACTATTTCAGTAAGTATACATGTTTTATTTAAGGTGGGCCAATATATTTCGATGTCCGTAGTTCATTAACCATTACTTAATTTATTCATTGGGCACTTTTCCAGCAATTTTTTACCCGTCTTCTTTCGCTATAGTAAAATATGTCAATGATAATTATAAGTCATGCCCGCCCATCGGGCGGGCTTCGAAAGCTAGTATATATATATATATATATATATATATATATATAAAGGGTATAAAATGAAAGGAAAGGCTCAAAAGGGTGTACTATGGTTATCTTGCACTAAAGATGAGTGCAACAAAAGGGTTTACACGGGGGTCGAGAAGTCAATGTGAATAATCGATAACTGCACACATATAGGCTATTTGGGTGAAATCCTAAAATATTGCCTTCTAAAATTGTTCCTTCCAAATGTGTCTAGCACATTACTCGTCTAAGGTCTCGAAATGATGTAAAAGCCAAGTTATAAAGTCTAAAACTACTGGCACACTTAATATTTAGCTGGATTTGGGTACACAGGGTGAAAACTGAATAGGCTAAACCTCACCATATAAATTCAAGGGTTAAATGTGCTTGGATAAGGTCTATTCTAGTTCTATTAAGAAAAACATGTCAAAAGTTTTAAAAATGGAAAAAAAAATCAAAATAAACTAGAAAACTGAGGACAAAATAAAGTTCAAGATAATTCTACTCCCGTCCCCTCACTTGAAATGTACAAAGTCCCTTTTGTACTAAAAATTAAGTAAATGTGAAGAGAAGGTAGAATTAAGGCGAGAACTTCCCTGAAATTTGCTCCATAAATGAAAGAAGGATCATGAGAACTCTTCATGCCTTCAACTAGCCTCCATGAGCAAACTTCAAATCCCTGAAATCACGTCACTACCACAAGCATAAATCTATAAAAACAAAAATAAAAACAAGAAAATCCTAACTTACTTTCGTAGGAATCACGGTTGCATTTAGCGTATGTAACAAGCCTTTTAAACCACTTGGTGTCCCGAGTGGACGAGTGTAGTCTCGTGAGGGTTTATAGGGAACACACCACAAAGTTCATGTAGTTACTAATACAAGTTTAGTATGTTTAATAATCCTTTTAAGAATTTTCCTCATAGAGGAGTTACGGCGTACTTAAGGTATAGTGTAACGCCGTAAGTAATTAAAAACCTGGAACCATTAGATACGGGAGGGTAGTAACTATGAGACCGAGCTACGCCGTAATTGATGATCTGAGAGCATCAGTTTCTGCAGTAAACAGATTTCTCATTCCTCCATGCTCTAATTCCTGCAAAAATACAAAACAAACATATAAACCAACAAAAAGAAAGAAAAGGATAGTACGGGTTGTCTCCCGTAAGAGCACTTTTGTTTATTAACGAGTATTTAAGTTAGACTCACTCCCACGGTCATCACGTGGGTAATCGGGCTATAATTCCCGACCTCTTATCCGTTGAAGTGGTTGGTTGATCCCACATTGTAGGTGCTACATAAGGTGCTAACCTAAGTCGGTCACCTATAAGGAAGTTAGCTTTCACCCATTCGTTGCGATAATACATTTTATCCTGAGTGCTCAACTGTACTTCTTCGAATTTAACCTTTAACCAATTCCCAAATGATATTCCACGGTAACCGACTTTAGGTCTCTTGGACTTATTAAAATATGTCCACTCATATCTTTTGGCCACATCCCTGTGAATAAGTTCTCCACCATTGCATTTTTTCGAAAGGGATCACACGTGGGCCAAGCTTGTGTAGTCCCATTTTCCATCATTAATGTTGGTTTACAAAAGTGAACGGTCCAGTCGACTTCTTCTTCAGAGTAAAAACTATTATGGTAATTCCGATACCATAAGTTTCGATCGAAATCTGAGTCTTCATAGCATGACCAGACTCTTACTTCCCTTTTTAATTGTCTTAACCTGATATGTCCTCCCCCATTACAATATTTGACCAGAGGACAACATGAAGGGATACATAACTTCCCATTATTAGCAAAAGCTACTGGATCACAACAATTTTGTACCATAGTAACCGTTATAGGACCTTTATCACCCCAAGGCTCGAGTGGAGGATCATCATCATCCACTTCTTCCACAGATGATTCTTCGCTTTCCTCATTCACATCGGAAACAACCTCATGCGCATATTTTAAATATAACGGAGTCATGTAATTGAAAATATCTTCTGAAACTCCAAGCATGATCGGGGGAGTTTCCTTGTCTGTAATAGTAGTTGTGCATGAACTAGCTCCTTCCTTATCTCCATTCAACAAATCTTTACTCATCTTGAACGTAATTCTTTAGTCATAAACTCCGAATGAAATTTCTTTCATAAAAACGTCGATTCGGGCTCGTGCAGTAGCAAGGAAAGGTCTTCCAAGGATTAGGTCTTAATTAGGAATAGTTGCCATATCAATGATAACAAAGTCTACAGGGAATAAAAACCGGTCAACCCTCACAATAACGTTGTCAACAACACGAAGTGGAGTGACTCTAGTCATATTGGCCATCTCAATAACCAAATTTATTTCCTTGAGGCTCGTCATTTTAAAAGATAGAAACAACGATAATGGTATGACATTAATACTTGATCCCAAATCCGCCAGTGCTGACAAACTAGATTTACCAATCGAGCATGGAAGGGCGAAACTTTCCGCACTATCTTCTTTATTGGGTAACTGCATCGGCGCTCCTTATTGTTGTTTGGTGTTGTCTTTCTTATGAGAACTACTAAAGGGTGCATAGTGAAAATCATCGCCGGAATCTTCTACCTCATCTTTAGCGATAAGTGCCATCAATGTTGCAAAAATCGGTCAAATCGGCCTTGTAATCGGCGATTACAAGGTGCACGGCCTTTCACCTTATTGATTTTTACAATGTAATCGGCCTTGTAATCGGCGATTACAAGGTAATCGGCCTTGTAATCAGTTATTAATCGCTACAAGGCCTTCAACCGCCTCATTACCGCCTCACGATTTTTGCAACATTGAGTGCCATATATGTTCCAGCAGACTTGTTTCTTTCCATCTTGTGTTTGTGCATTTCGTCATTAAGCTTTCCAATCATAGCCTAAAGGTTTCTAAGAGATTCATCATGACTGACTAAGCTTTTATTGGTGCTTTCTTGAAATTCCATCAACCATTCATCTTGTTCTTTTTGTTTCTTGGATGATTCTTCCAAATATTTGGCGATGGTTTCCTCAAGTTTTGATCTTCTCTCACCGTAAGGGGTTCGGTAGAAATACCCAGGTGGTCCGACTCGATGTCCATTGTTGTTGTTTCCTTGAAAAGGTCTTCCATCTCCATACTTGACTTTTTCAACCTTTTTTTCTTCCTCTGTCAATGGGAAATCCTTTGAAAGGTGAGCTCCCTCGCAGATATCACATCCAACTTGGATGGCATGCATGCTTTCCTTGAGTTTCTTCATTTCCCTGCCGAGATTTTCAAGTTTATTTGTAAGAGCATTCGTATCTTCCAAACCTGCTCCAGTATTTCTGGTGCTTCATCCATCGTGCCACTTTTGTGAGTGGTCTGCCATCTCTTGAATCACATCAAGGGCTTGAGCAGGTGTCATTCCTGGGATAGGTCCTTGGGAATCGATCATCTGCCTCGTTGCGGTATTAATGCCATTGTAGAAGATGTTCACCTTCTGCTGGCTATTCAAGTCATGTGTTAGGCACCTGTATAAGAGGTCATTGTACCAATCACATGCTTGGTACAATGTTTCGTCACCTTCTTGTCTGAAATTATGAATCTCCTCTGATGACGTATAGTCTATATATGGGCCACGAGCCCAAATGATAAACATCACTAAGGCCCAACAACCACCACCGGTGGGCTATTATAACTTGGGCCGCATTAATAATGGGATTGGGCTCATGTAGACCCAAGCCCAACTAAACTATATACGGTATAGATAAGGATCTTCTATCTATGGAATATATATCCTTAACTCGGATAAGCACCACGTGTGCGAAACGTAAGAAGCACGAAACCTACAAGGATTTTGCGCCTATATAAGGAATGATATAATTCTCATTAAAGGTACGATTTACAAACCCTAAACTCTTTACGAGAACCCTAAACCGATTACTTACTCTCACGCCGGAGGATAATCGTGGGAGACAATCCCACGATAAGCCTAACGGTGTTTGTTTATTTTCTTAGTGCGCAGGTTTCAAGCATTAAGAAGCGAATTGGTACGAGAGCAAGAGCCCAAACTAGGAACGCCCAACTTTTGTATCAACAAGTGGCGCCATCCGTGGGACCAACACTAAAGAACTAAGGAACTAGAATGACGAAGAATAAAAATTCAAGCCAGCAGACTCCGCAGTTGGAAAAAACACGTGACCCCCAGAGGAAGAATCAACAAGATTCGACCCCTAGGCAGGCTTCTGGGACAACCAGTTCACCTGGTCACCAAGAGGCGGGAACAACCCTACCTCTTCCAGTGGTAGAACTGCCTATAAGGACTACCCAAGCCACCACAGTGGTTCCAAGCGTTGAGGAACTCCAACGCACCCTCTTAAATACTCCTCACCAAACGGTACCTACAGTGGACAACACTGTACCACCGGGCGCGCCTAACCGAGATAGGGTGCCCAATACTGAGGCAGACATTCTTGCAGCAACGGAGGACGCGCCTGACCTAACGTTGGGGAATTTTGTATCCCAAAATTATGAAACCCTAACCGCCCTCATGCAAGAAGAAGCAAGGAGAAGGTCGAGCACGAGCCTACAAGCCCGGCTCAATTTTGGTCCTGAACGCGAAGCATCACCACCGCGCCACCCACGAGGAAGACGCGCAGATAATGAAAAACGTGCCACTATCTATGATAGGTTGGGTACGACATCTGACTCGCAATATTCAGAGGAATATGAAGGTAGCGAGAGGCGCACTAATGTTCATTCCAGAGTTGGTAGTCGAGGGATACAAGACCGATTAGGACCTCAACATTCACCAAGCGAAGGTTCCTCCAGGTCTGGGAGCAAGAGAATTCACGACAGATTAGGGAAGAGAATATCCCCAAGTGAAAGCCCCTCAAGCTCTTCCTCTGAAGGAAGTCGGCGCAAGCGCCGCAAAAGAAATTATTCCTCCTCCAACGACTCCTCGGACAATGAGGATAGGGAAACAGGACACTGGAAGTCAAGAGGAAAACGCCGTGAAGAAGAAAACGAAAACATGTCTCTTCCATGGCGTCGCCAGAAGATTGATGCATTCACAAGACGCATCAGCGATTACTCCGACCACAAAAGGAGGCGCATGCCCACTAACGTAAAAACATATAATGGGACAGGTGATCCAGATGACCACCTAAAAATTTTCGAATCGGCTGCTACTATTGAAAATTGGCCACAACCTGTGTGGTGCCATATGTTTAATTCTACATTAGTAGGGAATGCGCGCACATGGTTTAGCAAACTCCCACGACGGAGCATCGGTGGGTTTGAAGAATTACGGAAAGCATTCCGCTTAAACTTCACCCAAAGAAAGAAGTGCGCTAAAAACCCTATTGAACTAGCCAGAGTAAAACAGCGCCAAGGGGAATCAACCAGCGCTTTTATGGAATGCTTTAAAGATAAGTGCCTACAGGTCAAAGCGTGTCCCAAAATTCTAAAAATTTAAGGGTTCATGAATGGGATTAACAACCCAGAACTCATTCGGAAGCTAAACGACAAGGTTCCCCAAACTTTCAATGAGCTAACAAAGCGCACAAGATCCTTCATACAAGGAGAAGCAGCCACTGCGGACAGCAAAAAAGGCTACTCGAATTATAGGCAACAAGAACAACCTAGGATACAATCCAATGATCAGAATAACAACCGCAGCAAGAATTATCGCAGTGGACGAGATAATGACAAGTATACCCCTCTCACAAAAACTCCGAGGGAAATATTTGTTACAGAAGGAGCAAACTTCCCAAAGCCTCTGCCAATGCGTACCGCAGAGGACAAGCGCATAGGGAATGGATACTGCGAATATCATGGCCAAAAAGGCCATACAACTAACAAGTGCGTCCAACTACGACAACTAATTGAAAAATTAGTAAGGGAAGGCAGAATGGATCACCTTGTAAAAAACATTAAAGAATTGAAGGACAAACAAAGGAATGGGGGCAAAAAAGAACCTTCCAAAGACAAAGCGGACGTCATCTACATGATACAGTCATGGGAACGCAAAACAAAACAAAAAGTCAGTCAAAGGATCTCTTCAGAAAAGGTTATATCCTTCCCCACTTTAACTGCGGACAACGCAGTGGTGGAGCCACTAACCATTGAGATACATACGGGGGGACACGAGATTCGCCGCATGTATATCGATGGAGGAGCATCTGCAGATATTCTATATGAGCATTGCTTCAAAAGGCTACGACCTGAGATCCAAAGTCAATTGATACCAGCTACAACATCGCTGACTGGATTCACAGGAGAAAAGATTTGGCCTATGGGGTAATTGCGCTTGCTAGTAGTTGTGGGCGATGAACAACACTCAACATCAACATGGATAAATTTCATGGTAATCAAGTCTCCCTCACCATACAATGGCATCATTGGGAGACCTGGAATATCATCCATGCGCGCTGTACCATCCACAGCACATGGGATGCTCAAATTTCCAGTGGAAGGAGGAGTTGTTACCCTCTACAACACCATGGTACCACCAAAAGAATGCAATGCAGTAACCACTGAGGTTGAGAGTATTCCAGAACAGCGCACAGAAAAAACACCAAACTTAAAGGTCGCTATTCATCCCGATTACCCAGATCAATAAATCTCGATTGGAGGATCTTTATCTGACAAAGGTAAAGCAGCTGTGTGCGCACTCTTGCAAAAGAACCTAGATATCTTTGCATGGGAACAAAAGCACATGACCGGAGTGCCACGCTCTATCACGGAGCACAAGCTACAAATCCGACAAGGATATCCCCCAATACGACAGAAGAAGCGCGACCAGGCCCAGATCGTGCAAAAGCTATTCTGGAAGAAGTACACAAACTCGTAGACGCAGGCATCATGCGCGAAGTATGCTATCACGACTGGCTTTCTAATCCAGTGATGGTAAAGAAGAGTGATGGCAGTTGGAGAATGTGCGTAGACTTCACAAACCTTAACAAAGCATGTCCACAGGACTGCTATCCACTGCCAGAAATAGACTAGAAGGTAGAATCCATGTGCGGATATCCTTTTAAATGCTTCCTAGACGCATACAAAGGGTACCATCAAATCCAGATGGCAGTCGAGGATGAAGAAAAAACAGCTTTCCACACCAGTCAAGGGGTCTATTGCTACACGAAAATACCTTTTGGCCTAAAAAACGCAGGCACAACATACCAGCGATTGGTGGACACGGCTTTCGAGAAACAAGTAGGTCGAAACTTGGAGGTCTACGTTGACGACCTTGTCATCAAAAGCCACACAGAGGATGAATTGGTGCGCGACATCGAGGAAACGTTCAAAACATTGGGACAAATAAACATGAAGTTAAATCCCAAGAAGTGCACCTTTGGCGCGACAGAAGGCATGTTCCTCGGATACTTAATAGAACCTGATGGAATCAAGCCTTGCCCAGAAAAAACAAAAGTTGTTATTGATCTTCCCTCACCGCGCACACTCAAAGAAGTCCAGTCATTAAACGGAAAGCTAGCGGGGCTAAACCGTTTCTTATCTAAATCAGCAGACAAATCACTCCCTCTCTTTAAAACACTCACGAAGTGTACTAAAAAGGGAGACTTTCGTTGGACTGAGGAAGCAAAAGAAGCTTTTCAACAGCTAAAACAACATCTGGCATCACTCCCCAAACTTGTCGCACCGCGACCAGGGGAAGAGCTAATCATGTACTTATCTGCGACCCATGGAGCAGTTAGCGCAGTACTATTAACAGATAGAAACTCTGTCCAGACACCCATATACTTTGTAAGCAAAACATTAAAAAAGACAGAGACTAACTACAGCGCCATGGAAAAGTTGGTCTTAGCTCTAGTATTTGCAGCTAAAAGACTGCACAGATATTTTCAAGCGCACCCAATAGCTGTAATCACAGACCGGCCAATCAAACAAGTTATCTCTAAACCTGACGCATCAGGACGACTACAAAAGTGGAGCGTGTTGTTAAGCGAGTATAACATCTCATATAGACCGCGCACTGCAATCAAGGGGCAGATATTAGCTGACTTTATTGTCGAAAAGCCAGATACTGATAGTCCACCTTCAACAAGCAAAACAGACCTACAAGAACCCTGGATTCTATTCACATATGGATCCTCATGCGTGGATGGATCCTCACTAATCCAGAAGGAATGGAATTCACCTATGCGCTGCGCTTAGAATTCACAGCCACAAACAATGAGACAGAATATGAAGCCCTACTCGTTGGACTGCGTATTGCAATTCAAATGGGTGTACGCAACCTGGAGGCAAACGTGGATTCCAGGCTAGTAGCTAACCATGTGCTAGGTGAGTACAAAGCCAAGGATGAACACATGATCCAATACCTGGAAAAGACCAAGTCCTTAATTCAGAACTTTGATATGTTCACAATAAAACAAGTACCTAGAGGGGACAACAGGAAAGCTGATGCGCTTAGCAAGATCGCATCTATAACCTTTGCGCACTTATCAAAACAGGTATTGGTAGAGACCCTACAAAACAAGTCAATCTTGGAAATGGAAGTCTCCACAGTGATAGAAGAACAAGACCCTATGTGGATGACGCCTATCATTGAATTCATTAGCAAAGGAGTCTTACCACAAGATCATAAGGACGCTCGAAGGGTGCGGCGCACAGCGCAGCGCTTTGAGCTATGAGACAACATCCTCTACCGACGTTCTTTCTTGCAACCTTGGCTCCGATGTGTTGGACCTCTCCAAGTAGACTATGTACTCCGAGAAATCCACGCTGGATCATGTAGCATGCACTCAGGGCCACAGTCTGTTGTAGAGCGCGCTCTACGGTCCGGGTATTATTGGCCAACTATGCACCGCGACGCGCGAGATATGATGAAAAAATGCAGCAATTGCCAAGTACACAGGCCAATCCCGCGCCAACCACAACAAGAGCTAACACCCATTACCTCCCCATGGCCATTCTACAAGTGGGGCATTGACATCGCAGGTCCTTTTCCAGTTGCAGCAGGAGGGCTAAAATTCCTCATCGTAGCCATAGACTACTTTATGAAGTGGATCGAGGCAAAGGCAGTGGTGAGTATCACGGGCAACCAGGTAAAACGCTTTGTATGGGATAATATCGTATGTCACTTCGGACTACCTGGAGAGATCATATCAGACAATGGGAAACAATTCTGCGACAACCCATTCAAAGATTGGTGCGCGCAATTGAACATCACACAACACTTCGCTTCAGTAAAACACCCACAAACCAATGGTTTAGTGGAGCGCGCGAATCGCAGTCTAGGTGAAGGAATAAAAGCACACCTTGACAGACACAAAGGAAAGTGGGTGGACGAGCTCTCACATATCTTATGGTCGCATCGCACCACAATCAAAACCAGTACTGGAGACACACCATTCTCCCTTGTCTACGGAACAGAAGCTGTCATACCAGCTGAGATAGGAATGCCAACTATACGAACATCAGAGGTCAACGTCACAACAAATGACGAGGAGCGGCGCATAGACTTGGACTTACTGGAAGAAAGACGTGAACGCGCAGCTATACGCGAAGCAAAGGCTAAGGCAAAAATGAAGAAGTATTATGATGCAAAGGTCAAACACACTTCCTTCAGGCTAGGAGACTTTGTATACCGCGCCAATGACGCAAGCCATGCAGAAGACACAGGCAAGCTCGGACCCAAATGGGAAGGACCCTACGAGGTCACTGATGCGCTAGGCAATGGTACATACAGGTTGCGCGATATGGAAGGTCACGACCTAGCACGCACCTGGAATATCTGCAATCTTAAAAGATGCTATCTTTAGGAAAGGCTACAGCCCATACACAGACAATTTCGCACTTTAGGATGTGCCCAATAAGTGTTTGTTTTTTCTTTTGTTTCTTAGGAATTGTCTTTTACTTTTTCAAAAACTTGCAAGTATCAATAAAATGTTATGGTTTCTAGCTAACTCCATAACGCATTTCACTTTATTGCGTACATTCTTATATATGTCAATATTGTTATATTATATTTTTGCCTACATGGTGTGCATGCACTAATTAAGACCCACGAAGGCATAAAGGATGAGTAAACCTACTAATTCACTCGTTGAGTAAGAGGGTTGCAAACCCATCAACATTGGATCACGCATCCTTGCTAAGCGCCTTACTTTTGAGACGTTGATGTAAGTTTCCCTTGCGTGTCCCAGAAGGATGCGCAAATATCAAGTACACTGTACAAAGCTTAGCAAATAACGAACCAAGACTCTTGGTCACATAATAAAACTTCGCAAAAATTAATGCAAGTTTATTCTTATAATTTATCTTAAGTCACGCACTTAATTTAAACATAAAAGAGTATCTTACTTAATCTTTTTACACAAAAAGACAACTACCATAACATGCAAAAGATACACTTTGTTATTTATACAATAAATATACAAGTTACAAAAAAAAAAAAAAAAAAAAAAAAAAAAAAAAAAAAAGCCTATATGGTATGACGATGCTCAGGACTATCTTCTGGAGCAGCGGAACTTCCTGCCTCTTAAAGCTTCCTCAAGAGCAACGCATCCTTAGGCGATACGGTTGCTACACTAACAGGAATCCCATCAGACTTGGGAATATGTGCAGCGCCCACACCGCATAAGACGGCCTTTCCCTTAATACCCTTTTTCTGGGCTGCAATCTCTGCGTGGCGCTCCAACACCTCCTTCAGAGGAATCTCCTTCTCAAGAGCAAACGGATTTAGCATGTGGCGAGGCTGTGCAAAAACAGGAACCTGCAGCTGTGACTCGTCAGGCTTGAGGAAGTAGTCTGGCTGCGCTTCTGCATCCTCCAAGATATAGCGCCCCAGGGTCAACCCCTCCATAATTACCTTTATGGGGTTATCCTGGTCGCGCTCCAACTGTGCAATATGAGAAAGCTCAAGAAGCTTCATCCCCTCCATGGCCTGCATCAGCTCGTCGTAAGCACTTGCGTTATAGCCGGGCACCTCAGTCAGGGCCACGTTCAACGCCTTGGCCTCATGGAGCTCCTCCATAGCTTGTGCCCTTCCACGCTCCACGGCGCACTGCACCACCTTTCTAAAGGTCTCCAAAACCTCTGGAGACTCCAAGGTGCCCATAGCAGCCAAGCGCAGTCCATGACTGATCAACCACCTACATCAACAAGAACAACTTGCATTAGAAGAAATAAACCAACAAATATAATAAGGCAACATTGCAAGAAAATATGTAAAGACATACCTGCGCTCAGCTATGGTAGACATAAGATGAGGGTATAACTCCTCATCATAGTCTATGCTCAGGCCGCGCAGCTTCTCCTCCTGCACCTGAACAATCTTCTCCATGTGCACCTTGAACTCAGCGATGTTCGCAAAATGCTCCTCCTTCTTCTCCTCAAGATACCTTACCGCCCAGGTAAGGTTGGCCCTAAACTGATGAAGTTCCCCGCGCGTTTGCTGCAGCTCTGCCATCGCGGTCAACTTCTCGTTCGTGACCTTGTCTGTGTGCGCCTTGAAGGACCCCACCTCTGCTTGCGCTTCAGCCAGCTGCGCACGGAGAAGAGCTATCTCCTCATCTTTTTGGGCAAGAGTGCTACTCTTCCCGACGTATCTCGTCTTCAACTGAGCAACTAGCTCAGTTTGACGCTCAGCAGTAGCACCCAACTCCACCAACAACTGCTGCGCAGACACGTCCTCATCCACCTTTACTCCCTCCTCCTTGTTTTCATTCTGAGGAGGGACCACAGTTTCCTCAAAGGCCGCACCATCCTTCGCAGCATCGTCACTGCAAATGAATAACGAAGACAGTTAGCGCATTTACGACAAGCAATAACAAAATATAAAGCATGAGGAAGATCACTTACAGAAACGGAGAGGCCTTTGCAGCCTCCTTATCCACACCAGAAGCGGATGTATCCTCCTCTGCGGATGACTCTGCATCCCCGATCAGATGGCGCCTCCTCTTGGAAGTACCACTGCCACCAGCCTCTCCTTTGCGCTTTAGATTCTGCGCTACCACCTCAGGCTTCAGTATCTCTACGCTGTCAGAAGATTCAGCTTGCACCTCCTCCACATGCGCAGTCTCCATAGTCGGCGCCACGCTCTGTACGGGCATAACAAGGAGAGGAGGCGAATCTTCATGGCCAACTGGCCCCAACACAGTCAGATGACCCGCAGTCGCTTCCAAAAGCGGTTGCTCGTTCTCCCTCAGAGGGCGCACACCAACGGTCACCTGCTTCGGCTTCTCCAGCTTTACCACCGCAAACAAATCCATCTCTGCGCAATAGGAACAAACAGCAAAAACAGAGATTAGTTATTAAACATGCGCATACAGAAAAACTTACATTATTGAAAGCGAACAATAAAAAGGGATGAATACCCACCCCGGCCTTCCTCATCAATGAAGGTTGGCACCTCCTTAGCATCAAGGAAATAGCTGCGACTCAACCCCACGTGCACCAAAAACTCCTCAGGATAAGGGTTAATGGGGATGCGGTTGGCATCAATAGTCTGGGCATCTGCCAAGCTATATGAACCGGGTGCGGGGCGCCCATCCCTCGGCAACGTCTCTTGAGTATAAAACTCAAATGGTGATGGAAACACCACATCATCCACCCAGAAAAAATACTCCCTCCAATGCCTCAGGGAATCTACCTTCTCGGTATAGCACTGAAGGCTCCCCGCGCGCTTCGCAAAGGATACCCATCCATGCGACCACGTTGTGTGGTAAAATGCACGGAATAGGTCAACAGTTGGTTCTATCGCAAGTAAACGACAGTTTACTTCAACATTCGATATCTTTGCCGCACCTATACAGTGCAGCTGTGAGATATGAAGGCGATAGAAATTGATCACATTGCTCAAGAATATGAATATTGGTACGCGATAATTAGCGTACTCAAAAAAGCGCGTGTATAGCCCTATCTTCCCTTCGGGGAAATCGGCAATACACGCATCAACGTCCGGAGCTTCTGGATGCACATCCAGAGGGATGAAGTAATCAGATGAGAACTGATGAACATCATCCTCATTCATCGTAGAGCGAAACTCCTCTAATTGGGCAACCATTTTTAAAGTATTTACTAGAATACGCACACGGGATTACCTAATCAAACAGTTACTTTCTTTGAAAAATGCTTTGAAGAAATGTGCAATGATGAATGTGTGTTTTTACTGTGTGTTTTTGGTAAATGGAGGCGGTGACTATTATATAAGCAATCAAAAACCCTAGATGAAGGCCACGTGGATCCCACTCATAAAACGTGTGGCTAGAATCCGAAACAGTACATGCACTTTTTCCCATTTTCCAAGGGACACGTGGACACAACCCCCGACTTTCGAGGCATTTCTTTGAAATACCTAGGACTAGATACATAGTTCTCAATATTGGGCGGCAATATTCAAAATTTCTCCCGCCACGCTTACCGCTGTTATGACTAGTCTAGCATCCGTGGCTACGAGCCGTGCACACTAGACTGGGGGCATGATGACCTATAGTCTGTATATGGGCCACGAGACCAAATGATAAACATCACTAAGGCCCAACAACCACCACCAGTGGGCTATTATAACTTGGGCCGCATTAATAATGGGATTGGGCTCACGTAGACCCAAGCCCAATTAAACTATATACGGTATAGATAAGGATCTTCTATCTATGGAATATATATCCTTAACTCGGATAAGCACCACGTGTGCGAAACGTAAGAAGCACGAAACCTACAAGGATTTTGCGCCTATATAAGGAATGATATAATTCTCATTAAAGGTACGATTCACAAACCCTAAACTCTTTACGAGAACCCTAAACCGATTACTTACTCTCACGCCGGAGGATAATCGTGGGAGACAATCCCACGATAAGCCTAACGGTGTTTGTTTATTTTCTTAGTGCGCAGGTTTCAAGCATTAAGAAGCGAATTGGTACGAGAGCAAGAGCCCAAACTAGGAACGCCCAACTTTTGTATCAACATCCTCCAATTGTTTTGCCGTCTTAGAGGGAGGGCAAAAACGTTGAATGAATGTCTTCTTTAGGAGATTCCAAGTGTTGATAGTTCCAGCTGGCAACCTATCAACCCATCTTCTTGCGGCTCCTGATAGTGTCATAGGGAACACTCGAGCATTATTGCATCATGAGAAACACCCAAAATATTGAAGAGGCTAGTAATGTAAAGCACATTTTCCACATGCTCATGAGCATCTTCCGTCTTGAGTCCAGCGAATGGTTTCTCTCTCAATTCCCTCATAAATTGTGACTTGATCTCAAACTGAACATCCGCTCCAATCAATGGCCTTACAAGGCCCGTCCTTGCTCATCTCTAGTCATGGCAAGGTATTCTTCTAGAGTCAACGTATCAATATCGATTACTTCCATAATTCCTGAAACTTAAACAAAAATGTGAGAAAAACAAAAATTAAAAATAAAAAATTTAAAAATAAAAAATCCAATTATAGCTCCCCTGGCAACTGCGCTAAAACTTGATGTAGGATTTCTGACCAGGTTTTATAATTTATAAAGTCTCGCTTTTACCCTAGGTCTACCTTATGCACTAACGGACAAAGAATCCGGTCGTGTGTAGGCTAGTAATGGTAATACCGAGGTCGTCCCAAGAGCTAAGTGATGCGGATTATATCTAAGTCTAATGTCACTAAATAAAGCTGATTTTAAAGTAGATGTAAAACCCAGAAATTTTAAACATCTAAAATACCCAAAATACCCCTATGACTTTGAACTTTTGAAGAACGAATAATAACCTTAACCTAAGTGTTTTAAACTGTAATACGTGATTGATGAACATTATATGATATTAAAACTTACAATAAATAAAAATTATGTAATATGTGAAACACATAAAATATCACACGTATAATTGTTGCATGGGCCGATTTGTATTATCATTTGTGCACACACACCACTTTTGAATTTTGGAAACAATATTGTGATAAACATCACCTCTCCCTATCACCTTATATTCAGCCAAATCACAGCTAACTTTCCAATGATATCGGCTCATTCACACCTTGAAATTCCAAGATCACACGACACAATTAAATTTGAAAAACTTTCCATAATTGTTTAGTAGTAAATGAAAAATCCTTTCCTTCCATATTCCCCATACTCGACATTTCATTCTACTACCCTCATTTATACTATACCGATTTTACACTTTGAGAAGATGTATCCTTAAAATTTTGATAGGACGAGATGGGCCTAGATGATTTGTGAAGTTAGGAGGTATATATATTACTTATTTACTCACCCAAAAAAAACTCGGCACCTTATTCACCCCACTCCCATGCAAACCGAATCCCCCATCCATTTAATCACACACCACAACATTTATACGCTTTCAAAAACAAACCCTAAAACCTACTCCAAACATAAACGGCGGCAACCCTTTTATTGGTTCCATTTTCTTATCGAATCAAGATAGTGCAAAGTAAGGTGTATTGGTGTAATCATGATCGACATTGCTGGTTCGAAAGGTTATTGTACGTGGTGATTTTTGTTCGAAAAGGTGGCCGTAAATGTGGGTGAATCTAGGGTGTCTTGCTGATCGGCTAAGGCTTGGATGTGGGTTTATTTTGGTTCGAAGATGGTTCGTACGTATATGTTGGTTGCTGTTGTTCGAGGGTTTCACTTCTGATCGTGGTGGTGATGCCCCATTGGTGTCGATTGTGTACTCTCTTCTTCATCGTGACACGACTACACGGGTATATTATCATTCTTGTTCGATTCACTTCTTACCGTTTTCTGTTTGCTCATATTTCTGTCTTCATAACCGAACATAGTTTGAATAGAGTATAATATTATCACATAAAATCATGGTCACGTCACATAAAATAATGAAACTACAACATATATAATCGACATATAATCTTGGGTGTGTTCGTATTTTGGCTGTCGCGATTGGTTGTTTAGTTTGTGCTCGACCTTAAAATTTGTTACCAAATACTAACACTTGATAATAAACTTAAAACGTGTATGTTCGATTGACATAAAATGAGATAGAAAGCTATGACTTGATTATCTTCATGTCGTGTCTTAGCAGTCCCTTGTTGACCCTAAACGCAATCTAAAACGCACCCTAATAAAAGTGAAACGATCGTGTAACGAAACTTAAAAACTAGAAAACATAGATCGATTGTTATACGAATCTGCATGTATCTCGTGGGGATCCTTGGTAGCTTTGTGACTCGTTTGAACTTGTGAATTCATGTGTGTCGTTGTGTGTCGAGTGGGTTAAAATATGAATATAGTATATGCAAGTCATCGTGTGTGTTTGCATGTGATATCGAGAGAAGTTTACATGGAGATGTGTGGTTTGTGGACTGAATTGTGTAACTTGTGTATGTCGTGTGCATGAATGTTATGGGTTGTTTGTGTCAGGTGTAGTAGGGACTTATTAGTTGGGTTGTCGCATGGGTTTTTGCATGTGAATTATGGGATGATAAAGAGGTGGTCAAATGTTTTATAATCTGAACAAAGAGGTTAAGCATCATGGTTGGGATTTGGTAAAAACGTGGAGTCGTTTTAGTCTTGATTGGTTCGTTAAAGTACATACGAGGATGGGGGGATTGTTTCTTATTTGGTTTGAGTTGACAAGGGTGTGCTTGTGTGTGTTCGAGAAGTCTGAGTGTGAGTGTGTTTTGTTTCAAACATATTTAATACGAAAGGTGCGGTATGATTTCTAAAATCGGCTAAGTCATAATCGGTCATTTATTAAAATAAATAAACCTTAATAAGTTACACTTTAAACCCTAAATTGATACTTGAAACCCTAAACACATTAATAAAACATTTAACTTTAATCATTAATGAGCTATGAACCATTTAATATACTTTGGTCTTATTAGAAACCCTAATGTGATTAACTATGAGTTTTACCCTAAACTAACTAAATATGGAAACTTATTTAAAATGGAAACTTACAACTTTTGGAAAGATGCTATAAATGGAAAGTTACTAAAAATGGGAAGCCGACTAAAATGAGTAATCCGACTTAAAATAAGTTATTAATAATTAGTTGATCGTTAATTCGTGTAGATCCGCTGAAGAAGGAGTGATATGCTTTCTCTTCTCATTCTTTGTTTCATTTCTGCATTTCTTTTCGAGGTACAGATATTCCGCCTTTTTAGTAAAGGACATCCTTCTCTCTTTTGATTATTACTTTGATTATGATTCCTTCAGTTAAGCCATTTCTATGTTCCCTTTGTATGATTCCTATTTGTGATTTGATATGAGTTGATATTCGTTTGCATGCTATAATCTCTTTTCTTATAGCATTCCCTATTCCTATGCCCATTATATGTTTTGCTTGTATGTGTTAGAATTATTAGCCAGTCATGGGGAGTCCATGGCCTTGCCACTGATGCACCAGTGGTATTGACATTATCTGTGGAGGTGGGTTTTTGTCCACAACGTTCCCTATTATGCTATAGCTATTCAGGCCTATATTTATTATTGTATATGTCTACTTAGCCTATAGCTTTGTGCATATATATCCGTTTTGCAGGGGGCGTATGGATGCATCCTAGGTACTTAGTTTAGCATTATTTGGTGAATGTTTTGGTGTGTGTGCAATACACCCCTTTCACATTTGGTATAATGGAGGTCATGACTCCTATGTACATTTAGTATATATATATATTGTTGGGCATTCCTATTTGTTCTACTTTTCTATGATTCTTATTATCTTGTCATCTGTAGTGTGATTAGCTTATGCTTGCTTTCTTTTGCTTACACTTATGACTCATTTCATTTCATCGATTGTTTGATATCCATTATCTATATTTCCTTTGATCATATTCCATGTTTCCATATTCTTGATTTCTATTTCAGCAGGTTCGCTTGGACCTATGTCGTATTCACCTTCGTTTTCCTTTTGTTATTAGTTTTCGTTGTTTATATCTGTTCACTGGGCTTGAAGAGTGCTTAGGAGCTCTTAGTGGACTACACTGTTGATAGCTCCCCATGGATTAGAGATAGACTTAGAGATTTCCTTCTTGGATCTTAACTTGTAATTAATTTGGAAATTTTAATGCTTAGAATTAGTTCTTTATCTTTTCTTTAGAACTGTTTGTAAACCTTGTATTATTAATGTATTCCGCTTGCTTATGTTCTGATTTGACCCCATAATGTTACACTTTAGCCCTTTTCGGGTTGGGGTGTTACAATAGAAATGATTGATTGAGTAAAATGAAATGAAAGAAAATAAATAAAAGTAATTAAATGTGAGGTTGTGAGCAGTAAGAGAGAAATGTGCTAACCTAATTACTCCTCCCTATATCGCTTGCAATCATGCTTCCTATAAAATTAATTTCATGCTTTAGGTGGGGCAGACATATATCACTAGGTTCATATGGTAAGTTCCCAAGCCTATCTCCCCCGAATCCTGCCGGGAACCATAGGCACTACCCCATGCTAGTAAGCCGACATATGGTAGACGGGTTTGAGTCCTTAAGTGCCACTACATGCTAGACTTATCTTATATGGCCCGTTGTCACGATCATATGCCATACTTTAACTACTTAAGTTCCTCCAACCCGAAAAGTGGTCCTATGGTCAATTTGCGCACAAGGTCCGTGGTTAGTTGTCATCCCAACCATATCCTCGCAATCCAACTACGCCAGGATCCTATGGTCAATTTCTCCAGCATACCAGGTGTTTTAAACTACCGCAACTAAAGTTTCATAAGATAAACTAAGCATGCACACACGTAAAAGCATTAAGTAAAGTGCGAAAACATAATTAAAGCAATAAAGGAACCATAATTAGGCTAGCACTAGAGGTTCTTAGCCGACAATATTAGATTGAACGCTCAAAATGATGTTTACAAACGCCATGAATTTGAAATGTAAATGTAAATATGACATGCTAAAACTTATGGTGATTTAGGCATGTTTTCTCCCTTGGAAAGGCTCTGTATGCTGCTGTAGAAGGGCCTCCTAAAAGCTCCCAACGATCTCAGACTTTGTGTGTGAGAAATTTGTATGGCAAATGCAGAAATTAGGGTTGTATTTATAGGCCCGATCAGAGCTACGGCGTAACTGAGAAATGTGTTACGCCGTAGCTAGTGTAATCTTATCCAGATGTGATGGTTACGGCGTAGTTGATGAAGTGTTACGCTGTAACTCCAAAATTAGGGTTTCTTCAATGTCGTAGTCTTCATGTGTTACGTTGTAGCTTAAGTCATGGATCTTGGGTTACTCTCGTAGTGGTTGCTACGCCGTAGTTCCAAAGTAGTGTTACTGCGTAGCCTTTCATTCGAAGGATTCTTTGAAGACTTGAATTTGTTACAGCGTAAACCATAGATTTGGTTACGCCGTAACTCTTGGTCCGCGTTGACTTTGGTCTTCATAATTGAATACATAGCTACGGCATAGTTGAGAGATGATGTTACGTCGTAGCTTCTTCCAGCACACTATAATTTGTCTATCTTTGTATGTTCTTTCCAAATTCCTCGTCTCTTTAGCTCATATGCTCATTCGTAACCTGGATACAAAATGTAAAGAAATCAAAGTATATATACATAATATAAGTAGAATAAATGAGCATAATAAGGGGAAATTGACACTTAAATATCAGGATTATTTGACGTCAACAGGTTTTCTCTGCCGGTGAAAGGAGCTTGTTGACTAGTGAAAGAAACTCTCGAGTTGGATACTCGGGGAGTGGAGTAGGGCAAGGAAAAATAGTCCTTGTAGCCGAACCACTATAAACATCCATGTTGTGGTTTGATTGTTTCTTAGTTTATCTTGCATTTACTTATTGTCTATTATTTGCATTAGTCGATTACACGTAAAGATTTCAAAGTTTATTAAATTAAAAACCGGTAAACTATTAACCCCCTTCTAGTTTTCCACACATTATTCATACATTTTCGTCCATTTTCAGACGTGTTTTTTACGCTTTCATACTTTTTTGTCTGTTTTCTTACGTGTTGGCAATATCATAAGTGTGTTGGCTTTCATCTATTGGTGGTGATGGAGGAACCTGTGATAAGACATGTACTATCACCAGTGATATGACAAGTGCTATTACCGGTGATATCACAGTTGATATCACATGTGATGTCACATAGGATATCACCGGTGATATCACCTGTGATATCACACATGATATCACAGGTGTTTGAGCTTCTTCAGTTTATTTTATGGATATGTTTTGCTTTCTTCAACTACAATTGCAATTTTTGACTGGGCTGTTTTCTGCAACCGAACATCCGAACGAGGAAGAGCTGAAGCGTTTTGTGGAAGAACGAAGAAATACAAGGATTATGGAAGTAACTAGAAAAGTGCATGTCATATAATATAGTTTAACTAAGAAGCATTTTAAATTATCATCAACTTAAAAAATTACAACCAATATAACTTTAATATGAAGCAATTAGATAAACAAACCACATCAAAAGAGTTTTGAATATCATTTTTTTTGCTATTTTCAATAACTTATAACCTACCACATGAAAATCAAAAGATATCTCCGTTGATATTCATTTTGATAACTTGCAAGTTCATACTACTTTACATTTTGTAATATCACAAGTGTGTCGGCTTCCTTCGATTTGTTGAATCAGTGTTGGTGATGGAGGAACCTGTGATATGACATGTGCTATCACCGGTGATATCATAGGTGATATCACAGTTGATATCACATGTGATATCACAATGTATATCACCGGTGATATCACCTGTGATATCACACATGATATCACAGGTGTTTGAACTTCTTCAGTTTATTTTATGGATATGTTGTGCTTTCTTCAACCACAACTGCAATTTTTTACTGGGCCGTCTTTTGCAACTGAACATCCGAACGAGAAAAAGATGAAGCATTTTGTGGAAGAACGAAGAAATACAAGGATTATGGAAGTAACTAAAAAAACTGCATGTTAACTGTTGATACAAAAGTTGGGCGTACCTGGTTATGGACTTATACTCTCGTACCAATTCGATCCTTAGCACTTGTTACCTGCGTACTAAGAAAATAAGACAACACCGTTAGGCTTATCGAGGGATTGTCTCCCCCGATTAGACTCCGGCGTGAGAGTAAGTAATCGTTTTAGGTTCTCGTAAAGAGTTAGGGTTGTATATCGTACCTTGAATGAGAATCGTATGATTCTATATATAGGGGCTAAGAAACCGTGTTTCTTGCTCCTTACTCTTTGCACTCGTGGTGCTTATCTAAGGAAAGGATATCTATTCTATGAATAGATAATCCTTATCGTGTACCCGGTGGGTTTAGTTGGGCCTTTGGGCTTCATGAGCCCAAAGCGTTACTACTGCGGCCCATACCATTGTTATGGTAGCCCATTCGTGGTGGGCTTAGGTGTAAGTAATGTCTATCATTTGGGCTTGTGGCCCAAATATAGGCTATACGTCATCATGTCCCCCTAGTCTAGTGTGCGCGGCGCGTAGCCGCGGATACTAGACTAATATTAACAGCGGTAAGCGTAGGGGGAAAACATTGAAATATTGCCGCCCATTTAAAGTGCAATGCACCTAGTCATTGGTATTTCAAATGTATACTTCGAAAATTGGGGGTAGTATCCACGTAGCCCTCGTAAATCGGGAAAAAGTGTGTGTACCGGTTCAGTTTCAGCCACACGTTTTCGTTAGTGGGATACACGTGGAGAGAAATTAGGGTTTTTACTACCCTATATAAGAGTCACCGCCCCCCATTTTTACACACACACTTACTCACTATTCACCTTTTTTGAGAGCGTCTTTTGCAAATAAACTTACTTCACTTTTCGTAGGTAATTTGTGTGTGTCCCACTTAGTTTTTGCAAATGAAAATGGTTGCTCAGTTGGAGGAATTTCGCTCCGCGATGTCCGTTGAGGACGTTATTCAGTTCACTTCCGACTATTTCGTGCCTTTGGATGTACATCCAGAGGCTCCAGATGTCGACGCGTGTATAGCTGACTTCCCCGAAGGGAAGATAGGGCTATACACGAAATTTTTTGAGTACGCGAATTACCGCGTACCCATATCTATTTTCCTGAGCGATTTGCTCAATCACTATCGTCTTCACATCTCTCAGCTGCACTGTATAGGTGCGGCGAAGGTGTCGAATTTTGAGGTAAACTGTCGTTTACTTGCGATAGAACCTACTGTAGATTTGTTCCGCTCTTTTTACCACACGACGTGGTCAAATGGGTGGGTTTCCTTTGCGAAGCGCCAGGGGGCGCTTCAGTGTTATACGGAGAAAGTTGACGCCCTCAAGAATTGGAGGGAGTTCTTCTTTTGGGTGGATGAATTGGTCTTTCCCTCTCCCTTTGAGTTTTATACTCAGGAATCCTTACCAAGGGATGGGCGCCCCGCACCCGGTTCCTTCAGTCGTGCTGATGCGCAAACTTTAGATGCCAATCGACTGGCCATTAACCCCTATCCGGAGGAGTTTTTGGTACATGTGGGATTGAGCCGCGCCTATTTTGGCGCTGCAGATGAGGTTCCCACTTTCGTGAGTGAGGATGGCCGGGGTGGGTGTTCATTCCTTATACTTCCTTCTTTGTAAGTCCTTGTATCTGTGCGCCTTTAATAACTAATCCCTTTTGTTTTTTCTTGTTTCCTTTGATGTGCGCAGAGATGGATTTGTTCGCGGTGGTCAAGCTGGACAGGCCAAAGCAGGTAACCATAGGGGTGCGTCCTCTGAAGGAAAGAGAGCAACCCTTGCTCGATGCGACTGCGGGGCATTTGACTGTTTTGCCTGCGACGGTCCCTGAGGACACGCCACCACTTGTGGTGACACCCATCCAGAGTGTAGCGCCTGAGGTAGTAGTGGCGCCCACTGTGGAGGCGGTGCCTGATGTGGAGGTGCGTTCAGGATCATCTGACAGCATCCGGATCCTGAAACCTGAGGAAGTGCTGAGGGAGGAGGTTGCGCAGAGTTCTAAGCGCAAGGCTGAGGCTGGGGGAAGTGGTACTAAGAAGAGGCGTCGACACGTCATCAGAGACGCTGAGTCGAACGCGGAAGAGACCTCTACCTCTGGCGCTCGGTTGAAGGTAGATGACGTTTCTCCGTTTCTGTAAGTGTGCACTTCTCTTCCTTTTTTTTTTTTTTTTTTTCAATTACTTGTTGTAATTTTTGTTTTACTGCCTTTGTTGCGTAGGGATGACGGCGCGAAGGATGATGAGGTTTCCTCTCCGCAGAATGAAAACAAGGAGGGGAATACCAAGGCTGCTGATGGTGGTGGGGCGCAGCAACTAATGGATGAGTTGGCTGCGACCACTGCACGCCAAGCTGAGCTGGTGGCTCAGCTGAAAGGGAAGTATGCTGGGGAGAGCCGTACTCTTGCCCAAAAGGAGGAGGAGTTGGCGGTCCTCCGTGCGCAGTTGGCTGATGCGCAAGTGGAGCTGGGTGCCTCAAAGGCGTATGCTGAAAAGATAGCTCAAGATAAGGTGAGCATATTAGCTGACCTTAAGTATGCGAGGTCCAAGCTTGAGCAGATAAAGGCGAAGACTTCCTGGTCGGTGTCTTATCTTGAAGAGAAGAGGGCGGAGCATCATGCTAGCATCCAGGAATTTCAAGGGCGTATGGAGAAGGCGGTTGCGATCCAGGAGGAAAAACTGCATGCCCTCAGCATAGAGTATGACGAGGAGTTGTACCCCCATCTGATGTCCATGATAGTTGAGCGCAGGTATCTTTGTTTACTTTGTTGTTATAATTACTTTACCATCATGTTGTTTACTTACACAAATTTGCGCTTGTGAATGCAGATGGTTGATTAGCCATGGGCTGCGCCTGGCAGCCCTAAGCACACTAGAGTCTGCTGAGGTAGTGGAAGCTTTTGGGAAGGTTGTGCACTGCGCAATTGCGCGTGGTCGGTCGCAGGCTATGGAGGACCTTCGTGAGGCCAAGCTGCTGGAGAAAGACTTGGCTGAAGTCCCTGGTTATAGCCCTACAGCTTATGATGAGATGCTGCAGGCAATGGCTGGGCTGAAGGTTCTGGAGTTGCCGCACATAGGGAAGTTGGAGCGCGATCAAGATGACCCTATAGCTGTGCTGATGGCGGGTTTGACTCTGCAGCGCCATCTTGGGGAGAACGCAGAAGAGGAATTAGATTACTATCTAAAACCTGATGTCTCGCAACTTCAAGTCCCTGTGTTCGCGCGGCCTCGCGATATCCTGAAGCCTTTTGCTCTGGAAAAGGAAGTTCCCTTGAAAGAGGTGCTGGAGCGACATGCGCAGAGGGTTGCCGTGAAGAAGGGTATCAAGGGCAAGGCCGTGATGTGTGGCATTGGCGCTGCACACCTTCCTAGATCAGATGGCGTGGCCGTAAGCGTTCCGACTGTGTCTATGCATGATGCCATAACCTTGAGTAAGCTTAAGGAAACGGGGAGTTCCGCCGCTCTAGAGGAAAATCCTGAGCATCGCCACAGTTTATAGGCTTTTTGTATAAATATGTATCTTGTAATTTATTAATAAATGTGGAATAAGATATGTTTTGGTTTTAAGTTCGTGACTTAAATATACTTGCATTGTTTGCTAAGTTTGCTTTATTTTTGTGTGACTAAGTCTTTTAAGTGCGTGACTTTGAAGAATTATACTTGCATTGTTTGCGAAGTTTTATTATTTGACCAAGTGTCTTGGCTCGTTACATTGCTAAGCTCGTACGGTGTACTTGGTGTATGCACATCCGTCGTGGGGTGCGCATGTGAAACTTACTTTGACGTCTCAAGAGTAAGGCGCTTAGCAAGGATACATGATCCAATGTTGATGGGTTTGCAACCCTCTTATTCAACGAGTAAATTAGTAGGTTAACTCATCCTTTATGCCTTCGTGGGTCTTTAAGTGGTGCATGCACGCCATGTAGGCAGAAATATAAAATAAACACTATTGACATATGTGCAATAAAGTAAAATGCGCTATGGAGTTAGCTAGAAACCATAACATTTTATTAATACTTGCAAGTAATTAGAAAAAATAGAAAATACAATTCCTAGAAAAGGAAAGAAAGACAAACACTTATTGGGCACCTCGTAGGGTGCAAGTGTGTTTGTGAAAGGGCCGTAGCCTAAAAGTAACATTTTTTGAGATTGCAAATGTTCCAGGTGCGCGCCAGGTCGTGACCTTCCATATCGCGCAGCCTGTATGCGCCGTTGCCGAGCGCGTCTGTGACCTCGTAAGGTCCTTCCCATTTGGGTCCGAGCTTGCCCGTGTCTTCTGCATGGCTCGCATCGTTGGCGCGGTAAACAAAGTCTCCTGGTCTGAATGAAGTGTGATTGACTTTTGCATCATAATATTTCTTCATTTTTGCCTTAGCCTTTGCTTCGCGTATAGCTGCGCGTTCGCGTCTTTCTTCCAGTATGTCTAAGTCTATGCGCCGTTCCTCGTCATTTGTTGTGACGTTGACCTCTGCTGTGCGTATAGTTGGCATTCCTATCTCGGCTGGTATGACGGCTTCTGTTCCATAGACTAAGGAGAATGGCGTGTCGCCAGTACTGGTTTTGATTGTCGTGCGATGCGCCCACAAGACGTGCGAGAGCTCATCTACCCACTTTCCTTTGTGTCTGTCGAGGCGCGCTTTTATTCCTTCGCCTAGACTGCGATTTGCGCGTTCAACTAGGCCATTGGTTTGTGGGTGTTTGACTGAAGCAAAGTGTTGTGTGATGTTCAATTGTGCGCACCAATCTTTGAATGGGTTATCACAGAATTGTTTTCCGTTGTCTGATATGATCTCGCCCGGTAGGCCGAAGCGACAGACAATGTTGTCCCAAACAAAGCGCTTGACTTGGTTTCCCGTGATGTTCACCACCGCCTTTGCTTCAATCCACTTCGTGAAGTGGTCTATGGCTACGATGAGGAATTTTACTCCTCCAGCTGCGACAGGGAAGGGTCCTGCTATGTCAATACCCCATTTGTAGAATGGCCATGGTGAGGTAATTGGTGTTAGCTCTTGTTGGGGTCGGCGCGGAATTGGTCTATGTACTTGGCAATTGCTGCATTTTCTTATCAGATCGCGTGCATCACGATGCATTGTTGGCCAATAATATCCTGACCTTAGAGCGCTTGCCACCACGGATCGTGGTCCTGAATGCATGCTACATGATCCAGCATGGATTTCACGGAGTACGTAGTCTGCTTGAAGTGGTCCGACACATCTGAGCCATGGCTGTAAAAAAGACCGTCGATAGAGTACGTTGTCGCGTAATTCAAATCGTTGCGCTGTGCGCCGTATTCTACGAGCGTCTTTTTGATCTTGGGGTAGGATCCCTTTGCTAATAAATTCGGTGATAGGTGTCATCCATGTAGGGTCTTGTTCCTCTATCACCGTCGCTATTTCCCTATCCAAGATTGACTTGTTCTTTAGGGTTTCCACCAATACCTGTTTTGTGAGGTGTACGAAGCTTGTGGATGCGATCTTGCTGAGTGCATCCGCCTTCTTGTTATCTCCTCTAGGCACCTGTTTTATTGTGAACCTATCAAAGTTGTTGATCAAAGATTTTGTCTTTTCCAGGTATTGGGTCATGTGTTCATCTTTGGCCTCATATTCACCTAGTACGTGGTTTGCGACCAGTCGCGAATCTACGTTTGCTTCTAGGTTGCGAACACCCATTTGGATTGCAATACGTAATCCGGCTAGTAGGGCTTCGTATTCTGCCTCATTATTTGTGGCTGTGAATTCGAAGCGTAGCGCATAGGTGAATTTCATACCTTCTGGGTTTGTAAGAATAAGGCCTGCGCCCGATCCTTCTACACATGAAGATCCATCTGTGAAAAGAATCCAGGGTTCCTGTAAATCTGTCTTGGCTGCAGATGTCGGGCTGTCGCTATCTAGCTTCTCCACGATAAAATCGGCTAGGACTTGTCCCTTGATTGCAGTGCGCGGTCTGTATGAGATGTTGTACTCATTTAACAGTACACTCCATTTTTGTAAGCGTCCGGATGCGTCCGGCTTAGAGATAACTTGTTTGATTGGCTGATCAGTGATTACAACTATTGGATGCGCCTAAAAGTATCTGCGCAATCTTTTGGCTGCGAACACTAGAGCCAAGACCAGCTTTTCCATAGCGCTGTAGTTAGTCTCTGTTTTCTTCAGGGCTTTTCTTACAAAATATATGGGCGTCTGGACGGAGTTTCTGTCTGTCAATAATACGGCGCTGACTGCTCCATGGGTTGCCGATAAGTACATGATTAATTCTTCCCCTGGTCGCGGTGCAACAAGTTTGGGAAGAGATGCCAGATGGTTTTTAAGTTGTTGGAAAGCTTCCTCCGCTTCGATTGTCCAGCGAAAGTCTCCCTTTTTTGTACACTTCGTGAGTGTTTTAAAGAGGGGAAGAGATTTGTCTGCTGACTTAGATAAGAAACGGTTTAGTCCTGCTAACTTTCCATTCAATGATTGGACCTCTTTGAGTGTGCGCGGTGAGGGGAGATCAATAACAGCCTTTGTTTTTTCTGGGCAAGGCTTGATTCCGTCGGGTTCTATCAAGTATCCAAGGAACATCCCTTCGGTCGCGCCAAAGGTGCACTTTTTTGGATTTAACTTCATGTTGATCCGCCCCAACGTTTGGAATGTTTCCTCGATGTCGCGCACCAACTCGTCCTCTGTATGGCTTTTGATGACAAGGTCGTCAACATAGACTTCCAAGTTGCGGCCTACTTGTTTTTCGAAGGCTGTGTCCACCAGTCGTTGGTATGTCGCGCCTGCGTTCTTCAGGCCAAAAGGCATTTTTGTGTAGCAGTATACTCCTTGACTGGTGTGGAAGGCTGTTTTTTCTTCATTTTCCACTGCCATCTGAATCTGATGATACCCTTTATATGCATCTAGGAAGCATTTGAAAGGGTATCCGCACAAGGACTCGACCTTCCAGTCTATCTCTGGCAGTGGATAGCAGTCCTGTGGACATGCTTTGTTGAGGTCCGTGAAGTCCACGCACATCCTCCAACTGCCATCGCTCTTCTTTACCATAACTGGGTTAGAAAGCCAGTCGTGATAGTATACTTCGCGCATGATGCCTGCGTCTACGAGCTTATGTACTTCTTCCAGAATAGCCTTTGCACGATCTGGGGCCTGGCCGCGCTTCTTTTGTCGTATTGGAGGGTATCCTTGTCGGATTTGTAGCTTATGCTCTGTGATAGAGCGCGGTACTCCCGTCATATGCTTTGGTTCCCATGCAAAGATGTCTAGGTTCTTTTGCAGGAGTGCGCATATGGCTGCTTTACCTTTGTCAGATAAAGATCCTCCAATCGAAACTTGTTGTTCCGGATAATCTGGATGAATAGCGACTTTTAAATTTGGCGTTTTTTCCGTGCGCTGTTCTGGAATAGTCTTCGCTTCAGTTGTTACTGCGATGCATTCTCTTGGTGGTACTGTTGTATTATAGAGAGTAACCACTCCTCCTTCCACTGGGAATTTAAGCATTCCATGCGCTGTGGATGGTACCGCGCGCATGGATGGTATTCCCGGTCTCCCAATGATACCGTTGTATGGTGAAGGAGACTTTATTACCATAAAGTTTATCCATGTCGCGGTTGAGTGTTGTTCATCTCCTACGACCACCAATAAGCGTAACTGCCCCATGGGCCAAATCTTTTCTCCTGTGAATCCTGTTAATGACATTGTGGCTGGTATCAACTGATTTTGGATTTCAGGTCACAGCCTTTTAAAACAGTGATCGTACAGGATGTCCGCGGATGCTCCACCATCAATGTATATGCGGTGGATGTCATGTCCCCCTGTATGTATCTCAATGGTTAGAGGCTCCACGACTGCGTTGTCCGCAGCTATAGTAGGGAAGGATATCTCTTTTTCTGGAGAGAATTTTTGGCTGACTTTTTGCTTTATCTTGCGTTGCCAAGATTGTATCATGTATATAGTATCAGCTTTTTCCTTTGGGGGTTCTTTCTTACCCCCGTTTCTATGTTTATCTTTTCCTTCCTTGATGTTTTTCACGAGGTGGTCCATCCTTCCTTCTCTAACTAGCTTTTCAATTAGCTGTTTTAGTTGGACGCACTCGTTAGTTGTATGGCCTTTTTGGCCGTGGTACTCGCAGTATCCACCACCTAGGCGTTTTTCTTCTGCGGTGCGCATCGGTGGTGGTTTTGGGAAGTTCGCACCTTCTGTTACAAATATCTCTCTCGGAGTCTTAGTGAGCGGAGTATATTTGTCGTTGTCTCTTCCACTGCGATAATTCCTGCTGCGGTTGTTATTCTGATCGTTGGATTGTCTCCGCGGCTGTTCTTGTTGCCTATAGTTTGAATAACCTTTTTTGCTATCCGCAGCAGCTGCTTCTCCTTGTATAAAGGATCTAGTGCGCTTTGTTAACTCGTCAAAGGTTTGTGGAACTTTGTCATTCAGCTTGCGGATGAGTTCTGGGTTATTGATCCCATTCATGAATCCGGAAATCTTTAGGATTTCAGGACATGCTTTAACTTGTGTACACTCATCCTTGAAACGTTCCATAAAAACGCTGGTTGATTCCCCTTGACGCTGTTTCACTCTTGCTAGCTCCACAGGGTTTTTAGCGCACTTCTTTCGCTGGGTGAAGTTGAGGCGGAATGCTTTCCGTAGTTCCTCGAATCCACCAATGCTCCTTTGTGGGAGTTTGCTAAACCATGTGCGCGCGTTTCCCACTAACGTGGAATTAAACATATGGCACCACACAGGCTGTGGCCAATTTTCGATGGTTGCGGCTGATTCGAAAATTTTTAGGTGGTCGTCAGGATCACCTGTTCCATCGTATGTTTTCACATTAGCGGGCATGCGTCTGCGTTTGCGATCTGAGTAATCGCTGATTCGTCGTGTAAACGCATCGATTTTATGGCGTCGCCATAGGAGAGACATATCTTCATTCTCCTCCTCGCGACGTCTTCCTTTTGACTTCCAGTGTCCTGTTTCTTTATCCTCGTTGTCCGAGGAGTTGCTGGAAGAAGGGTAGTCCCTTTTTCGACACTTGCGTCGGCTTCTTTCGGAAGAGGATCCTGAGGGATCTCCACTTGGGGATCTTCTTTCCCCCAATCTGTCTTGAACCCTCCTACTCCCAGGTTTGGAAGATCCTTGGCTTGGCGAATGTTGAGGTCCTAATCAGTCATGTATTCCCCGACTGCCAAGTCTGGAGTGGACGTTGGTGCGCCTCTCGCTGTCTCCAGAGTATCGTGAATCAGATATCGTACCGAACCTGTCATGGATAGTGGTACGTTCTGCGCGTCTTCCTCGTGGGTGACGCGGTGGTGATGGTTCACGTTCAAGAGCAAAATTGAGTCGGGCTTGTAGGCTCGCGCTTGCTCTTCTTGTTGCTTCTTCTTGCATGAGGGCGGTGAGGGTTTCATAATTTTGGGATACAAAGTTTCCCAAAGTTAGATTCGGTGCGTCCTCAGTTGTTGCAAGAATTTCTGCCTCAGTGTTAGGCGCCCTGTTCCGTTCAGGCGCGCCTGGCGGCACAGTGTTGTTCACTGCGGGTGTAGCCTGATGAGGAGTGGTGAAGAGGGTGCGCTGGAGTTCCTCGACACTTGGGACCACTGAAGAAATTATAAGTAGTTCCGTCGCTGGAAGTGGTCGGGTTGTCCCCGCCTCTTGGTGATCAGGTGCGCTGGTTGTCCCAGCAACCTGTTTAGAGGTTGAATCTTGTTGATTCTTCCTCTGATGGTCACGTTTTTCTGACTGCGGAGTCCGCTGGCTGGAATTCTTATGCTTCGTCATTCTAGTTCGTAGTAGGGTCCCACGGATGGCGCCACTTGTTGATACAAAAGTTGGGCGTACCTGGTTATGGACTTATACTCTCGTACCAATTCGATCCTTAGCACTTGTTACCTGCGTACTAAGAAAATAAGACAACACCGTTAGGCTTATCGAGGGATTGTCTCCCCCGATTAGACTCCGGCGTGAGAGTAAGTAATCGTTTTAGGTTCTCGTAAAGAGTTAGGGTTGTATATCGTACCTTGAATGATAATCGTATGATTCTATATATAGGGGCTAAGAAACCGTGTTTCTTGCTCCTTACTCTTTGCACTCGTGGTGCTTATCTAAGGAAAGGATATCTATTCTATGAATAGATAATCCTTATCGTGTACCCGGTGGGTTTAGTTGGGCCTTTGGGCTTCATGAGCCCAAAGCGTTACTACTGCGGCCCATACCATTGTTATGGTAGCCCATTCGTGGTGGGCTTAGGTGTAAGTAATGTCTATCATTTGGGCTTGTGGCCCAAATATAGGCTATACGTCATCATTAACTGTTGTACACAATGATGCAGACTAATATGCTTTTTAGTTATTTGAATATATATATATATAACTAGACATAAATGATGTCTACTTTTGGTCATTTTATTATTTTATCACATGTTATATTACTCATATGTAGAATACCAGAATTAGTGTTACATTCTATTGCTTTATTACCTGTGATAATACTCGTATGTAGAATAACATAATTAGTGTCATATTACATTGCTTTATCACATGAGATATTACTCTTAATTAAACTAAGAATAACAATTTAAATACTCTCCATCTTCCTTAAAGTGTTATATCACAAGGATAAATAAGTGTCACTTACAAATATCAAAATGAATAAAAATGAAACAAACTATGAAAATAGAAACTTGACGTAATCTCAAAATCAAGCAAGTGTTATTAAATTAGCATTGTTTTTTTTGCAAAATAAGAATTCACCTAAAGAGGCTTTAACGCTTTTATTTCTACTAATAGTATAATATCACAAGTGATAGATAACTTTAATTACATTTAAAAAAAAATATGTGCTTATCCATTGCGATTAAAGACACAAAAACCATCTTGTAACTGAAAATTATAAAAGTATTAGAAAATACATTGGTGATAATATATAGAGCAATGAAATATCTCAGGTGAATTAAAAGTTAAAAAAGCATACTTGTTATATATCACAGAATATCACTTGGAATATTCTGAATATCACAGAATATCATTTGTGATATTCAAAATATCATTTGTGATATTCAGAATATCATTTGTGATATTCAGAATATCACTTGTGAAAATTCTGAATAGCACAAAATATCACTTGTGATATTCAGAATATCACTTGTGATGTTCAGAAACGTATGAAAACGTTTGAAAATGGCCGAAAACGGACAAAAACGTAAGAAAATGGACGAATATGTATGAAAATGGATGAAAACGTATGAAAGCGTAAAAACACATATGAAAACGGGCGAAAACGTATGAAAAATGGACGAAAATGAAAGAAAACGGACGAGAACGTATGAAAACGAACGAAAACGTAAGAAAACGAATGAAAACATATGAAAATGGACGAAAATGGGCGAAAACGTAAAAAAACAGACAAAAACATAAGAAAGCGTAAAAACACGTCTGAAAACGGAAGAAAATATGAAAATGGACGAAAATGAAAGAAAATGGACGAAAACGTATGAAAACGAACAAAATCGTAAGAAAACGTACGAAAACGGACAAAAACGTATGAAAACAAACAAAAACATAAGAAAACAGACAAAAACGTATGAAAACAGATGTAAACGCAAGAAAATGGACGAAAGCGTATGAAAGCGAAGAAAAGAAAACGTTATTGTAAAAAAAACGTGAATAAAAAAAGCGTAAATTATAAAAAAGACAAAAAATCAAAATTAAAAAAAAAAGGCAAAAAAAAAATGAAAGGCAAAAAGACAAAGAAAGAGGGAAAAAAACATGGACTTAGGTTTACATATTAAATCTTAGGTTAATCCCCACCATTAGATCAAACTAGATGGATGGTGGAGATTTGTCCCTTGGTATGCACCAAAATAAGGTTATCCGAAATAAAGTGACTCAAATATGCCATGTGGTGATGTAGTTAATTGACACAAAAGGTAATTCAACCGGAAAAATCAAATAATAATAGAATTACTCATAGAAAAATTAATAACAAATTAAAATTATTACCAATTAAAAAATTAACATATTTGGGTAGTGAAATTAAATTCTAATAAATGAATATAACAACAATAAATTATAATTAAGTTATTTACTATTTTTGTATTTAATATTTATGATATATAATTATTATCTGAGACAATATAAATGAATAAGGGGGTGTTTCTTTTTTATGTTAACTAGTGTTAATGGGAAGATAGTGGTCGGGTCATACATATAATATGCTTCTTTTTCTTTTAAATAGTCTATATGAGGAGAGAAAGCAAAGGGTGCTCCTCCCCATTAAGACTCATTAAGAGAAAAGGGCCCACCCACTTAATCTGAAGAAAAAAAAACAAGCCCTAAGAATAGTATTAGCTAAGAAAAATAAATACTCGTGATTAAACACTACTATGGTACCCGCGCGTTGCAGCGGCAGGTACTATGCAATTAAAATTTTAGCAAAAAATGTTTTTCAGTTCTATATTTTACGATACAATAGCTTTACGGATGACAAAAAATTTAGTATTGAATAATTTTAATCAATAACAAGTTAACTCATATAAAAATTGTTGATTATCCACGTGATGTTGTGGCAACACATAGGCGGTAGCTGGTATATTATGGAGGTATGCGATTGAAGTAGCTGACAATGACCCATAATCGCAAGTTATTTTAAAAAACACCACAACGAATTTTAAAAATCATATACATCATGTTAAGAAGATTTAATTTTCTAAAAATACATCTTATAATTTTTTTGGCACTTATTTGAATTATTAACCATTCTTATTAGATTTATCTCGCATAGGTAGAAGATACAAGTAAAAGAGTACTTATAAAGATAAATAAAACCTAAATTTTCAAAAAATCATGTGTGATAACTTTAAAGAGAATAGTTATTATTATATAATTAGCGCTTAGCACTTTGCAACATTTACTTTAAAAAAATCGTCTGAATTTTATAAAACACAGTTTTTACGGTAAGTTTTATCAAAAAAATTCTAAAATGTCTATATGTTGGTTTTCGAGGCACTCTTACGATTTAATAATATTTTTCGAACATTTAATTTAGTATGAATTTTAAAACTCTATTAATTTAATAATATCTTTATATTGAAAACGTGAGTACAATTTGTGGTATATAGGTTTATATAATAAGCTTAATAACTTGTATTTTTCCTTTAGCGGGTGTTTTAATAATGTAATTAATTGTACATTGACCGGTCAAAATTTTAAATTTACCATAATAAGCAAGTGTATCATCTTAATATTTTAATATTTTCATTTTGAGGAGGTCCCAAATGCTTTTAATGTAGTATAGATTATGATTCAAAACTTTTCATTCAATTTTCTATGTAATCTAACTAATTAGTTGGGTGTAACTTGGAGGATTCAATTTCATTTACAATGCAAATCAAACAGCTTACGTAATACAGTTTGGATTAAAATTACATCAATTTTATGAAACAAAACAACATACATAATATAATCAATTTACAAATTGATCGGATTACGTCAGATTACAATGAACCAAATGGGACCTAAACGGATGGTTACTTTTGAACATAATTGGCACACATTTTGTTAAAAAGAATACTTTGTTATATAAATTGTAGAAACCTTTTGGTTTCATTTATTATTGTTGATGTGTGAAAAGTTTATTGGTAATTGCGTTTGAATGACCATTTTGATTAAGATAATCTAATATTAATTTGTATTTATTTAGATACCGCTTGTTTAATATTTTTATTATTAATTAAAATTTATTTGAATGTTATGTTATGGATATTATTTTATTTGATTGTTCACTGAGTTTGTTAAATTTATTACTTAAATGTTGTTCATGTTTCTACGCATATAAGAGTTAGGCTAACCTATTATCCGTTTCTCCATAAAATGGTAACATGTAATCCTTATTTGTAGTAATATTTGATTATGGGCAATATAATTAAAAATTACATAATTTGCGTATCAAATACTCCTATTAAATTATATTCACAATCAAATAAGGTGATATGAGGAACGTTTGTAAGACTCCTCAAACCAAACTTAACAAAAAAAATTTTTACACAAAATGCATAACCAAATCTAACCTGCTGTTAGTAATCAAGTATTCCTGTATACTTTTGTTTAAAACCGGCTTCTGAAAAGTGTTTCATAAGAAAGTAGATAGAAATACATTTTCAACAATATATGACACACCTTAAACCGAGCTAAGGTTGATGACCAAAATCTAAAAATCTGGATCCACAGATCCAACATGACCCACGGATCCTACACTAGATCTGTGGATCCATGGCACCCTGGTCTAGCTCCAACTTTGCCATAAAACTCAACTTGACGCAGTGGAAAGTTATGAAACTCAACGCATAACATTTCATTCACATAATACCAAAGTTTAAGTACACAAAAACCATTTACAAATCCATGGGCAAGTTTACTAATACTTAAACATTATACCATACATCCATTTGATCCATTTCATATACATAACTTTACATGACTCAATGGGGTTTTAACTTGTTGTAGCATGTTCTAATACTACTTGCTTAATCATAGTGGCAAGCGCTTCCAATATGTGCTTCACATCTTAAGGCATTTTTAGTTATTTTTTTTAGAACGACAATTTTAACTATCTCACACCATTTACACCACAAATCAATCTCATATGTCCTAAGCATGACTTGAACCCACAACTATTTGGTTTGAGAACTTATCACACAACATGAGGCTCCATTGGGACACAAGCTCTTTGGTCACATCTTTAGGCCTTTATCTGAGACCTTATTTGCTACATAAACCTAAAAAACATTTATCAACTAACACATAAGCTTTACATTTAGTAAGTAACCGGGAATAACATATAATTATATATAATTCAATCATACTAGCATCATTTACATTCATAACTAGTCCATATAACTATAACCAACCAAAAATTGCATAAATAGAATTTATCAACAATTATCAAGCCATATCAAAATAAACTGAATCATACTATCACTAGTCCATAGGGCTAACCATGCTAACTCTTGCATACATAGCATATAACCATTCATTAATGATTTTCAACATAATTTCGTCACATGCATTAGTTATACATAACTACTAGACTAAAGCTCACCTTAGCTAGTTATGCCTACTAACCTAATTTTTAGTATTTATTCATGCTTGCTAAACCCAAGTTATTATACCATTAACACATTAATTCAAAACACACACAATATAATGAAATCAGTATATAACCAAAGTTACGTACCTCAAATCCATAACTATACTATCAATAACCAATCACCAACTTTTTGATTCCTAAACGAGAATCATTATTGTAACACCCGGTAATTTTCCAAAACCTTTTTGCTAGCCAAATATTTTATTTTACATTACCTAAGAACTTAAACTTTATCTTGCATTTATTTGGGCTTGAGAAACATGAGATATGTTGAGAAACGAGAACTTTGTCCCTCTATAGAACTGGCACAACCAAGAAAACTCGGAACGAATCGTATTTGCCAAATAAATTGACTTCGAGAAAGTTATGCGAGTTTATACTTGATTTTATTGGAAAAATTATTTCATGAACAATGGCGCAAGTTTCGTAATTTTTTTGAGTCAGTTTGGTACGTCAAATAGGCCCCACGGTGTTTATTGTAAAAGATTTGCTAACTTGTCACCCTTGGTCCCTCCGCCCCTATTTATGTTTCTAACCCTCGAGTTTTGTTTGTCCATGAATGGCCCCTCAAATCATATAAAAGAACCACACACACTCTCTCTCCCCTCATAATTATCACACACACATACACACATAATACTCTCTCCTATCTCTCTCACCCCACCGTCGGCCACCTCTCTCCTTCAGAAACCACCGTCACTTCCAACCACCACAGTCGCCAGAATATTTTCTGGCGATAAATTTTTCTTGCCTAATCTATCGATCGGTCTATCCTCTTCATTTCTGGAGCATTTGAGGTCGTGACGCGCCTCGCATCACCGTCACATGTAGCCCACCGCCACTGCCACCACGCCGCCGCTACCACCACCTCCCCTTCCCCTTTCTATTCGGTAACACCACTCACTTGCCCCTTCCCCTGTTTTTATTAATAAAACAAAACCCTAATTCGTATATTTTATTAAATCCGAGTTTTAATAAACCTTTTAATAAAACCTTTTAAAAACCGTATAAATCGTGTGGATCTAATGATTTGGCTGTGACTCGGTCATGACTCGGTCAATCCATCGAGTCAACTCGTGTTGACTCGGGTGAGTTGTTTATTAATCTATCTCTATTATTTTTCTTATTCTTTTATGATGTTTGTAGCTTGGTTTGGATTTGGTCTCAGTGTGTTTGGGTCTCGACAGCCGACGTATGGCGAAGCCGAGCCGTGACGCGTGGTGAGTCACGGCAAGGCGAGGTGTGGTTTAGGTTAGAGTTTGGTTTGAATTGTGTTCGGATGGATTTGGATTCGGAAGTGTTGGATTTGCGTTGGTCCGATTAGGGTTAGGAGTCGGATTGATTGGATTTGTGTTGGTTGCGGATTGGATTCGGATTTGTTTATGTTTGGTTTGTGTTTGATCCAAGTAGGGTTAGGATTGGGATGTGTTCGGTTAAGTCGAGAGCCACTTAGGCTCAAGGTGAGTCGAGCCATGACTCACGGGAGTCACGGCGAAGTTTATTCGTTTACTTATTTTATTTATTTATATAATGTTGAGTCGTGATTGTTTTAGTTTAGCCGTTTATTTAGTTATGTTGTCATTGGTTATCGGTAAGGTGTTTCGGGCATATAACTTGACATATGGGATATATATTTTGATATGGACTTGGATATTAATTATATTATCGTTGCTTGGACAAGGATTGGATTTACAGTATTAGTTGAATGGACAATTATGGACCATTTGGTACTTGAGACGGAAGGATATGTTAGACTTGTAAGAGTTTAACATATCTGGACCCGAACTTATACAAAATGGTCGATAAAACTTAACAACTAATATTTACGCGAATAATAATGTCCAATTGTATATAAAACTTGTAAAACTTGACGATAATTGGTATTATTCAAAGAGTCTTGTGACTTGGAAATGTTTTATAAACGGGTGCATCATGCCAAATTTTCGTTAAATCTTTTATAATATTAATCCTTTGTGAATCGTTAGATATCCTAAAACCTTTTCAAAACTTATAAGTTTTGACGATATATCAACTATTTGGAAAAAAGGGGTAAATACCGAAACTACCTATTGATGTTGTCTTTTTGTTTATTTGTTTTATTTTCCTTTTCTCGTTAGTGTTTCTTCGTCTTGTCGTATTCCTTTCTCTCATCTCTCATCTCTATTGAGTATTCGTTTATGTCCGTGGACTTTTATTATTTACTTTTGTCGTATCCACACGACACTTAAACATATCTTTTCTTTCAAACGCCATTGAAACTAAAACCTTTTATTCAAGTATTGTTTTATAAGTCGTTTCGAGTATTATTCTGAGACATGCCATTTAATTGATTAGGTTGTGCTGAGGTTCATTTGTTGTGCCGTAACATCTGATTATTTGTGATATCTCATTTCTCTATTGCTAAGGTGTGATTCGTAGCTCCACTTTTACTTTTTAAATTGTTTATAAACCATTCGGGGAGATACATGCTATTACATATTTTTATGAGCACAATTGTTTACTTGTATGTTATTCCTGATTGGTATGCTATTCCTGATTGGTATGCTATTCCTGATTAATATGCTAAGTACCTTTACCTTGCCAAAAGCAAGTCCCTCGGATCATGAACCATTAATCACTTGCGAGTGAGCACGAATATAGGGATATAGGCCTATAGGAATTGACCCTCTCGCCATGTTGGACTAAGGTCGATCCATATGTGTTGTACTATATTCAATTTCACTAGGTATCTGGTATGTACCTAGCTTTGGGGGCATTTATTATATTATGAAATTCTGCGGTTATTGTCAACTTACGCCAATGATATTGGTGTTGGTTAACGTTTTGTGTGTCATGAGCTTAGCATATCCAGAACTATATTGTTATTGTCGCTTACCCGATATATGCATTTGTTGATATCTTCCAGACTTAAAATCTTGTGCTCAACTATTATTTGCTAAATCCATGAATTATACTCAACCTTTGTGCTGACTTTTTAAGCATGTTTATCTCAGGTAATTAAATGAAGCATACTTTTGGGCACGGGAGTGGCTGAAGACTTTGGCTGGCTATCTTGGCTTTTCTATCTATCTTTTTACTTTCATATCATTCGAGAAACCTTTTGAACTATGTCTTTTATTTTCGCTGTAAACTTTGTTAATTTTCCGCTGCTACTTTTGATAAAGGATCTTTTGAATTCTAAATGGTTTTATGTAATCGAATGACGTGTCTTTTTATTAAAACGTCCCGTTATGAGGTCATTTTCTATGGATGTGACTGTCTTACCCCTCGAGTAATACCCCTAGCTATGTTCCGCTGCCATATTCCGAGTTGGGGGTGTTACAATTATCAAATAAGGATGCTTCTCATTATATAATAATGGATAAAAACCTACCCAATCTATATATCAAACACCTTTTTTCACATACACATGATAAATCACTTTGATCATACTTGAACCTCAAAATCAACCATTTAATCACAACCCCAATTAAGGGGCTTACGGCTTATCATCATTACTTTGGTTAAAACCCTTCTTTACCAAAACCCCCCCAAATTATCTCATGAACCGTAACTTTAAAAATGCCACCAAATCAAAGATTATGAGCTACTTACTTGAGGAGATGATTGCTAGGGGCTAAACTCTTGAAATGGGACACTAATTGTCCAAGATTTAGTCACCAATAATTTCTTTGTTCTTCACGTCACCAACACACACACACACACAACAAACTCTACTAGAAACTTACGTTGTGTTCTTGAGAATGATTCTTAAAAGAAAAGAAGAGAAGAGAAGAGATAGAAGATCACTTTTCTTCCTCCCCCTTCTTCCCAGTTTTGGGCGGAACATCTTATACCAAAAATAACACTACAACTTCTTCCCAATTCTTTTCCTTTCTTCCTCATAAAAAATCTTGAGAACACCGTTTTTTTTCAATTTCTTCCCACTTCTTTTCCTTTCTCTTGTATAATCATCTCAAGAATACACCGTTATGGAAAGTCAAAGGAGAGTTTGACTGGACTAAGTTTGCCCTTTGTGGCATAAATGGTGCCTCAAGTCCTATTGTTAAGGTTTTGGCCACACAAAACTTTCTATACCCACAAGCACATATGACTAACACTTAACTTTAAGTTTGACTTCCCACTTCAATATATTGACTAACAATTTATAAAAAGTCTCCAAACATATAGATGTTATAATCAAACTTATAAAATAACATTCTGGTAATAAAATGATTAAAACTGGTTTAGGGTGTAAAAGTTTGATCATACAGCTTAAAATGATCCATTAAAAAACCTTGATGATATTTCTTTAATCTTCACTTCCATGGGTTATGAGATAAAGCTTGCTAACGTTGCTTGCTTCGAAAGTCAAATAAACTCGGGTACTAATCTTCATATATTCATAAGAACAATTAATGGAATCAATGCACGTATGTCATTGTACGGGATTCACATGACTATATGCGAAAAGATTAGGTAACATGGTAATTGATTTTATGTTGCAACATGAAAGTTGGAGAGAAAGTAGAGGCATACCAAATTAGAAGATGATGTAAGTTGTTCGCGAAACAAGAAAAGGAAAGAAAGTCTTTAATGTACAGGTAATTAATATAAATAGTAAAATTTAAAGATGTGACAACAGATAAAGGGATGGCAACCATTTACGGAATCTGTGTTAAATTTGTGTCGGTGCTGATAAAAAGTGGTTACAGTGATTAAGATTTAAAGTGAGGCGCTGCAATCTACGATGAATGGGTGTATAACTGAGGCAAAACAAGTAAAAGAGTTGACAAAATGTGTTTGTTAAACAAACACGTAAGAGTCACATAGTAGATAAATAAAACGTTATAAAGATGTGCGTACAAGGATATCTTTATTAACACACACATCTTTTTCCTACTGTGGTTTACAATAGATTCAGATTGAAAACATCTTAACCAACTAAAATATAACAAAAAAATAATAATAATAAAAAATAAAAAAATCTTTATGAATAGATTTATTAAAAAAAAAAAAAAAAAAAAAAAAAAAAAAAAAAAAAAAAAAAATTGAAGACATGGTACGACCACCTTATATATAAATCTGCTTTTGTTTTGCTTCCCTCAGCCAGCCGACTGTATTTTTATTTTTACAAACATCTTCTCTCAATTCGTAAGTTCCTCTCTTTTAACTCTCATTTTTTATTTATTATTTTTATTAATTCAAATTACTTGAAACCCTAATCCCCAATTATACCACCAAACGGTTCACAAAATTCCAATCAAGTACAATTTGATCATTTGAACAATTGGTACGTGTGACACATTGTGTCAATTGGTTTTTGATTGGTTTTTGTTAATGAAAAGAGCTTGATTTATCTCTAATTTTATAAAGTTCGTGTTTTTAGTATTTTTTTTGAATAAATGTATGATGGATTGATTTTTTTGTGAATCAATTGTGTTTTAATTTTATAAATTTGATTGATTGTTGTTATTTTATGGTATACAAGCAGTTTTTGATTGGGAGGTGCTTATTTCAATGTGCTTATTTGAGATTGAACAAAAAGGATACTTTTTTACTATCATGTTTAACCTAAAAAGTAAAAACTTTTGCAAAGGAATTTGATTGATTTTTTTTCCAAGTGTTTATTTCATAAATCTCGCCTTTTTTTAATAGCTGTTGCGAATTTTTGTTAGTTAAAGAGGCTTGATTTATCTATTGATTTATGTGAATTAAGGAGGTGTTTGTTTTGGCTTATATAGCCAGCTTATAGCTTATTTAGTTTTGGGCTTATGTTTCATAAGCTCACTTTTTGTGGCTTATTTTGAAACTTTCTGGGTTATATATATTTATTATGTCATAATAATCTTATATAAGCCAAAAGGTTGCAAAAAAAGCCACAAAAAATGAGCTTATGAAACATAAGCCCAAAACCAAATAAGCCATAAGCCGGCTTATAAACCAAAACAAACACCCCCCAAAAAGAAGTGTTACTTAGTGTAATTTATAATTCATGCTTTTATGTTTATTTAAATAGTCAGTGTGAATTTGTGTTAATACATTGATTTTAATCGATTTAAAGAGCTTTATATTTTTTTATTTATTTTTATTAATTTCTTGTTTTTTAATACCTATTTTGAACTTGTATAAGTGTCTATTACAGTATTCTTTTGTTGTCAGTTAAATGAATTTTGAAAACAGGGAGTCAGGGATGCATATATATGGAATTATCATTTAGGATGTGATGTCAGTTATGGCGATTTTTGCGCTGTTTTACGCATTTTATATACATTTGTGATTGATAGTAGGATTGGTTTTGGTACTATAACAGGAAAGATACATGTCTGTGTTATCAATACAAGAACTTGATTGTGTGTGCACTTTAAAATTTTCATTTTTTAATGATTACTTACTATGGATTTGTGTTTAGTAATTTACTTTACGTCAATCATAAATCAATTTCATGTTTCTTTTAAGAGTCAGTATGGAATTTATAGGGTTTTTTGTTTGGCTAACGTATAGATTGTTGTGATGATTTTGCGTATTTTTTGGCGTGTTAAAACAAGGATTCAAATATACCATTTTGGTTGTGTTATCAGTTATGGTGATTTATGCTCTATTGTACATCCTTTTATTTGTTTTTTTATTGATAGTATTCCTATTACAGCAAAGATAACCCGTGTTTATTATTTGATTTTGCAGTAGCAGTATGAGTGGTACGCCAAATAAGCGGGTGCATGATGACAGCGGAGGTCATCCCTCCCTATCTAGGTACACCCATACGACACAAGATGATTCTGGAGCGTACTCTGGCATGGGGCCCGCAAATTCAAAGCTACCAAACCCGTCAGCTCCCAGTGAGTATCATGCTCCTTCTTTTGATATGGGGCAAGATTCCCGCATGCCAAAAGTTCCAAGAACTGAAATGCGCGAAATGGATAGAAGATCACCAATGCTTCCGATGTATCGTATGCAACCGTCGTCGGTAAATGAGCCACAATCTGATCATGCTGTGAACCCCGAAGAAAGTAACGTAAGAGATCTTAAGGTTGACAACCGTGATGGGAAGGCGGAATCACGAGAGTTGTATCAAGGTGTTAAATATGATAAAGATTTTAGGTATACTCATGATTATAAAGGAGAATATAAGCATGAACCTTCTGCTATGTATCCAGTGAATAATAGTCGCAGCTTGAACTGGAACGAAGCGAAAGATCACCACAGAACATGGAAGTATCCTGATGCATCTGGTGGAAATATGGATTCAAGGGACGTGTCACGTAGTAATGTTGGTGACAATGTAACGAAAGAAGATAAGGATCATAATGTACCTCACGAGACTGCATCTGAGAACAAAGTTAATGATGATAGGCTTAAAGAAAGAGATAGGAAAAGGAAAGATGTGAAACATAGGGAATGGGGAGAAAATAACAAAGAGACGAAAGATCCGTCAAAGGAGGAAAGAGAAACTGAGAGGAAAGAGTTACCGAAAGAAAAGGACAAAGTGAGAGATAAGAACGAGAAAGAGGGTCTGCAGAATGACAAAGAAGATATGGATGTTTCATCGTCAAGAGTTGTTGAGCAGAAAAGTGCGGAAAATTGGAAGGAATTAGATAAGGAATCGAAAGATAAGAAGATGGAGAGAGATGGTGATAATGAAGGGGAGAAACGCAACAAAGGGTTTGATAAAGATTCAGATGACGGAGGTGTTGATGTTGAAGGAAGTGCTGACAGGGAAAGAGATGGTTTTAATTATGGTGTTCAGCAGAGGAAAAGGATGCTTCGACCAAGGGGCAGTCCTCAAGTTGGAAACCGAGATCCTCGTTTTAGATCTCGTCCTCAGGATAATGATGGGTATGTTTCGCTAAATTAATTCATTGCTTTATATAGTACTATTGGAGATTGACTTCATATACCATTAATACCCTTAATCATGGAAACCTTCGTATTATGTCATTTACAGCTTGATATATAATCTTTGATAACGTCTCATTAACTGACATGATATATTTTTGTTATAATGCGTATCTTTAATGTTCCCAGTCATGTGCAGCTAGGTCGGTAGAGTACTAAATGAAGCTTATAGGAAAAATATTTATTTGTAGTTCCTCTCATAATGGCAATTATATGTCTTTGTAAATCTTGATGTCCTACAACTATGATATTAAATTCAGTTCGAACATGGTAAGTGGTCGAATTTGTTTGGGATATTGAACATGCAAAATCAACCCTCTTAACAATCAATATCTTTTTGGATTTCGATTGAAGCACATATGTAACGCTGTAGACCATAAAAAAACCAAAATGCACTGTCAATGTCAGTGAGAGTAAATCAAAAGCTGAAATGTATCAATGAAAATATACAATTTAAATTCACGTTAAGCAGAGATATCATATTATAGCTCTTGATCATACATGTTAATTAATTAAGCCGATATCTCTAGTCTCTACATGCTGGGTGACCATTCTGTCTGCTAATTATTACATGCACGGTGGTTGTTACTTATGGCTTCTTATATATTCTCTAATATCGTTTTTTCCCCCTAACTTAGTACATCTGGTGACATATCTTCTCTTTTTATAATTTTGCAGGTCTACAGGTAAGCAGAATATCTATTTGAACCATTGGTCAGGAAGTTTTATGATGGTTTGTCGTAATTTGAATAAATTTTCTAGCGTATCCAAATTAGTCCAACATCGTACCTTTCTGGCCTGTTGTGCATCCTAATATTTTGTTTGCTTAGATTTTTTACAGTATTTCTATAGAGTTTTTGGTTTGCATTTTAATTAGGTGTGGGTTATGTAGCTAGGAATTTACTCAAAGTGATCAAGAAACATGCTAATACTATTAATTTAGTATTTAGGGTGGATTGTTTTTTCTACAAGATTATGATACATAACTCCTGAATTTTGTTCTAGCATTATTGGCAATGGAAATTGGATTCTCGTAATGGGTGATAAGCTTTTAGAAAAACTACATGTGTCCTGATTCAGTATATGCTAATAAATTAAAAACTAGTAATTACAACGGATGATTTTGTTCCGCAGAAACTGGTACATTTCTCATAATAGGTTTTATCTGAAATTTCAATGTTTATAGCTCAATTATCTTAACTGGTGATTAGTTTCTTTAGGAATTATATATGGGTTATCTGATTCATGACCATAAATGCTTGATGTATATTCTTTGGATCCTTTACCCCTTTTTTGTGCATATAGAGAGTTAAAGCATGTCTCCGTTATGATAGTCATATTTGTTTGGCCCATTATCATGTGTAAATGCATTGGTAATGCTATATACTGAATCGATTTGCATTAATTTTTTGATACTTTATGTTTGTGGCTTGATCATGTTGATTTTCCTAATACCCTTGTAAAAATGTTATGCCCTGTAGGTCGTTAAGTTGGTTTTATACTGTTTTTCATTGTTATGCGTGATTTGATTTTTGTTCTTGGGTTAAGTATCGGGGAGAACCTACCTCTAAAAGCAGGCCAGTTTTGCAATTTGTCAGTATTTCTATATTTTTCAGTAAAAGTACCTTGCCCTTATTTACGACCACACAAGATGTAACTCTATTCTTTTGCCAGTAGAATAGTAGATTCAAGACAACTTATTATACATATAGTCCAGATTCACATTATTTTCTTATAGCCTGCAAGAAAATCTGTATATTACAGGTCTAAAACAAATTCACTGTGTGTATGGCATTAATTGCTCTTTCTGCATGAGATTTATAAGTTTTGTAGCTTCTTCTATATTGCGTCACTTATTTCTTTTCGTTTCATGTATGTTCCGTAGCTGATCTTCCACATCATAGCTTCCCTTATGTTTTGACAATAAGCCAAGTATATGGTTTTTCTGCATATGAAAAGTTTTGATGTTCTGAATGCAGGGAAAGATGTGTCCACTGTAGTATACAGAGTTGGTGAATGCGTGCAGGAATTGTTAAAACTATGGAAAGAATATGAATCTGCCGCATCTGATAAACTACCTGAAAGCTCAAATGGTGGCCCTACTCTTGAGATTCGTATACCAGCTGAACACGTTTGTGCTACAAATCGCCAAGTAATATATATGATTTCATCGTATATTTAGGCATTTTGATTAATTTCACTTATGTCAATAAAGTGCTAAACATCCTTTAACTCTATTTTTCAACCTTTATCGTCATCTTTTGCTGTTATCTGCATTCACAGGTTAAAGGTGGGCAGTTATGGGGCACAGACGTATACACTGATGACTCTGATCTTGTAGCAGGTATGCCTTATGCGTTCATAGTTATCTGCTTATTGGTTTTATCACTATGTTTACATGTTTTTGTTCTGACCACAACATAAGGTTTAGATCTTCAGAATCAATTGGTGATCTTAACTTGACATATTTTCTTTCTTATATCCCAGTTCTAATGCACACTGGTTTCTGTCGCCCAACTGCATCTCCCCCTCCATCTGCTATTCAGGAGTTACGAGCTACCGTCAGAGTGCTCCCTCCGCAAAATTGTATGTTTATATATCTCAATTCCTAAAAGTTCTTCATTTGTTCATAATACAGATGTATCTATAATTTTCTCAGCATGGTGGGTTGTACTGATATATACACATCATCTGGCTTTGTTTATGTTGAAAGTGTCTTAGGTATACGTTTTTTTGGGTATTTGCAGGTTACATTTCTACCTTGCGGAACAATGTTCGTTCACGTGCATGGGGTGCCGCTATTGGTTGCAGTTTTCGCGTAGAGCGATGCCACATCGTCAAGGTGAGAAACATACTCACATTGCTTATGTAACCAATTTTCTTTCTACATTTTTGAACGAAGTTGGACCGATTATATCTGATTTGTGAATTCTGTTTCACTTTTTTTCACATATTTTATTCCTTTTTGTTTGCTGTTTTTCCTTTTTACAGAAAGGTGGTGGGACTATTGATCTAGAACCCTGTCTTACACATACATCCACTGTCGAACCTACCCTTGCTCCTGTGGTTGTGGAACGTACAATGACTACTAGAGCTGCAGCTTCGGTATGTCCTTAATGATTTCTTTATGCATGAAGATTTATTACAATTCATGTACTTCGAGTTTTTGTTTTTGTTACATTCACTTCCATGTTACATTTGTAGTATGGCTAATGTGAGACAATTGTTTGCCTGATCATTTTGAACTTCATTTTTCTCTTTGCTGATTTGCATATAGTACGACAACATATAGGCCACTTTTCCCTTGAATTTTTTTTAGCATCTAAATAAATATTTTTCACAAAACAATCAAGTTAAAATTGAGGACCCCTCAGTTCATAAAGAATATTAATCATATACTGTTGGATATAATTCAGTTTATATATATTTACATATCATATATGCTGTATTCACACTAGTGTACTCATATGATATGTTTCAACCTCGGAGCTAACTGTGTTTAGGCTTACACTACAAAAGAAATAACAAGGAAAAACCTTTAGTTGAGTGACTGCGACTTGCAAATTTCTTAATCATGTGTGTAAACGGCATTGTGAGGATTTTACTTGCTATGTGAATATTTAAAGATGACACTTTGCAGTGATTTGTTATTTTGTACTTTCTTCTAGTACAAAAGGGCGATTATTCGATTGTTTATTGCTTAACTAGCTCAGTCGTGTGTTTATCAAAATCTTTGCAACTTATCTTGGTTTTGTCTTCCGCAGAACGCTCTTCGTCAACAAAGATTTGTGCGTGAAGTTACATTACAGTACAACCTTTGCAATGAACCCTGGTATGTCTATCATATTCACAAAGGCTGCTTTGCTTTTTCTTACAATCTTTTCCATCAGCTACTGACTCAATTTTCAATTGTTATTTGTGTAACATCTAAGGTTTTGTGTTTTACAGGATTAAATATAGTATAAGTGCCATAGCAGATAAAGGTCTGAAGAAGCCTCTTTTTACCTCTGCAAGATTGAAAAAGGGTGAAGTTCTGTACTTGGAAAGCCGTACACGCCGGTAAGATGGAAATATCTTCCTGTAAATGATTAAATGTATATAGTACATCTTACCCATAGCATGAAATCTTGAATATGTTGTCTATTATCTTTATTACAGTGTAGTTAATGACATCTGTATCCTAGGACACGGTTGGTTAGAAGGGTTCATGCCTTCGTGGTTCACTTAGCCTCAAAGTTCTGGGAAACCTGAACATAACCTTGTTTGCGGCTGTGTCAGTAATTGAAACCTAAACCTAACTTCATGGTTAACTTTAATTTGTGATTAAGCTCTATAGTAAAAAACACAACACATTCAATTATTGTGTTGCTTCCATGACAGTTAACCCCTGTCATTCAAAGTATTGACATACTTATTCAGAGCTTCAGGATTTAAGCCAAGAAAAATGAGTAGGTTTCTTAAGGATTTTATAATATGATATAAGCGGTTTAGCTCTGTTAATTGCTTTTATTTGAAGTATAAACCTAAAATGAACCTCATCATGTGCGTCAGCAAATTTTCGAAAATAAAAAAAGATCCACATTGGACTTTTTTGGTGGTCTAATTAAGTTAACAGTTTACAATTGGTTCATGCGCTAAATCGTTGCAATTATTTCTTTTTTAAAGGTTTGAGCTTTGCTTCAATGGAGAGAAGATAGTGAAAGCAGGGAACGAAACAGAGACTCATTTGGGAAATGGTGAGAGAAGTATGGATATTGACAATAACAATAGTAATAATGTGACGGATGTATTCAGATGGTCTCAGTGTAAGAAGCCTCTGCCTCAGACACTTATGCTCTCCATTGGCATCCCATTGCCACCTGAGCATCTCGAGGTACTAATTTTCTACATCTACATCTATATCAACTCTAATTCTTGTTCGAACTGTCTTTAAACGAAATGGTTTTGTGCAGGTGTTGGAAGAGAACCTTGATTGGGAGGACATCCAATGGTCACAGACAGGTGTATGGATTTCTGGAAAGGAGTATCCCCTTTCGCGGGTGCATTTTCTATCCCGCTAAAAGGATTATAAGTCGACTGTGTTTAGAAATAAGATATGTGATGTCTGAATATGGTTTTGTAGTATTTGCTTGTTGTTTACTCAATATTTAACTACTCTAATGATGGTATGAAAGAGTTGCACCAAGCTTGTTGTTTTACAAGTGTGGTTGTGGATTGTTATTAGTAGTCTTTCGCTTTTGATGACTAGCTTTTGTTCTACTTTGTGAATGTTTGTGATAGGTTAGCTCTTAGAAACCACCCTTTGTTAGAGTTAGCGATGACGATGGTGGTAACAATAATAGTAGTAGATTACGGTGAAATGTACCAAAACCTTACATGGTCGATATTAGCTGTACCGTTAGTTTCACTTTTGATCTTTCGCGAAAATTTACAGACCATTTATGTGACAATTTGCATAATTCTTACCAAACTATAGACAAAACTGATAAACAAACCAAACAGCTTGATAGCTTAGCATTTTCTAAAAGTTCTATTTGAGAAGCTTTTGCTCAGTTGGCTATTTTGTTGCGAAAAGTCACAAGCTCAACTAGTGTAAAATAACTAGCAATCTTTTTAAAAAATCTAAAACAAAAGCATTTTTAGTGATGTCGAAAATGATCTTCAAGAGAGTTACCTTACATCATCCGACTCAAAGACATTTGTCTACAGGACATCACAACAGTTCAGGTGGTCACGAACTCAATAATAAGCTACTGGATGATGCCCTCCTGATGAAATGCTACACAGAGAACCGCTACCTTCCATTGTGGAATTTTAACAGGCAGATTACCGTTGTTATAAAGATGAAACATTATACGACAGCTCTATCGCTTTTTAAGCAGCTTAACTTCATGGGCATCCCTCGTAATCTCTACACAATCAACAGCTCTATTAATTGTTATTGCAGGCTTAATCAAGTCACTTATGGTTTTGCGTTATTAGGCACCATGTTCAAGCATGGTTATTCACCTGATGTGACCACCTATACTAGTCTCATAAACGGTCTTGTTCGTGCGGATCGGGTTTTTGACGCGATTGAATTGTTTAAGAAAGTGATTAGGTGGAAACTTTGTGACCCTAATGAAGTTACGTATGGAACTATTATTAATGGGCTATGTAAAGTAGGTCAGACTAGTAAGGCTCTTGAATTGCTTAGGTTCATGGATGGAAGCTTGTGTAAACCACGTGTGAACGAATACAATACAATCATTGATAGCTTATGCAAAGACAAAATGGTTGATCGTGCGTTAGGTTGTTAACCGAGATGGCTGAGAAATGTGTCGTGCCAGATGTTTACTCTTACAATCCTTTGATTCAGGGTTTTTGTAACTTTGGTCGAGAAACAGAGGCTGCAAGAATGTTGAGAGATATGGAGGTAAGAGGAGTCTCTCCCGGAGTGGTCACCTTTAGTATCTTGGTAAATGCTCTTTGTAAGAAAGGATTAATGAAAGATGCAGAGCTTGCTGTACAAGCAATGGTTCAAAGAGGTTTAGATCCAAATGTAATCACTTACAGTGCGCTAGTTAATGGATATTGTTTACGTGGTGAAATAGATGAGGCACGTAAAGTTATTGATGGCATGGTGGAGAAGGATATTGTGCCTAACATAATTACCTATACCAGCCTAATACACGGATACTGCAAGAAAAAGAAGATTGATGAGGCAATGAATCTTTTTCGATAAATCCTCATTAAGGGTTTGGTTCCTAATGTTATTACTTACAACAGTATGTTGCAAGGTTTGTTTGGAATTCGGAATCCTAAAGCCGCTAGATAACTCTTTGACAATATGCAAAAGAAGGGAGTGTCTCCGAGTCTATGCACTTACCGTATCTTGTTAAATGGAAAGAGCAAGAACTCCCTGTGTGATGATGCATTGGTTCTTTTTCGTTCGCTGGGAAACATTCCGTTGATGAGCGATGTTGCCTTGTATAATATCTTGATTGATGGTTTTAGCAAATGGGGGAAGCCTAACATGGCAATGGATCTTTTCGATGAACTCTCTTTGAAAGGATTGAAACCAGATGTTGTGACATATAATGTGATGATACATATGGATTGCCGAGAAGGGTTATTTGGTAAAGCTAAAGAATTGCTTACAACTATGGAGGAGTGTGGTTTGTTCCCAGATGACATTACATACAATGTTATTGTTCAATACTTGTTGAAGAAAAATGAATGTTGTTGATACAAAAGTTGAGCGTTCCTTGTTTGGACTCCGGTTCCCGTATCAATTGGATCTTAATGCTTGAGACCTGCGCACTAAGAGAGCAAATAACACCGTTAGGCTTACCGTGGGATTGTCTCCCACGATTATCCTCCAGCGTGAGAGTAAGTAATCAGTTTAGGGTTTTAATGAAGAGTTAGGGTTCATAGATGATACCTTAATGAGGGCCGAGATGCCCTTTATATACACACGAAATCCTTGTTGGTTTCGTATTCCTTACTCTTCGGCGTATCCCTCCGTATACGGTCCATTGATCCTTATCCCATAAATAAGAGATCCTATATCAAGACCATAAATAATAAATTCGAATTTGGGCCTTTGTAAGCCCAAATCTTGATCATGATAGCCCATGCGTAATGGGCTTAGGTATTAGGAGTGTCCATTAGTCGGGTTCGTGACCCGAGTGCGGACTATACGTCATCAAATGTCAAGTGGCTGAGATTTATCTGGAAAAGATGATCAACCAAGGTTTCATGCCTAATCATGCAACTTTTGAGATGTTGCTACCCCGGATTCCAAACATAGGACAAGATTCTCGTTTGCGAACTGTACTACAGAAGTTAACAAATGTAGAAAATAAGATGGTAGAACACCTGATTTAGCATCTCGGATCATTTCCTGAACTTCTCAAGGTTTATCAATTATAGTTGTTGATATTTGTTTCATGTTGGTAATCAATTGGTCCATCCTTGTTGGCTGTTACTTTAAAGACTGCTCCAACCTTGACTTGTTTAGAAGCTATTGTGCATTTGATCCTAGAGATATCAATGTAACATTAAGTAGAGGCCGTAGGGAGTACTAAATGTTTCATCTCCTCCAAAGTAGGGAGGACGCGGACTAGCAGTTAGTTCCTGCTGCTCCAAGATATACTCAAAAATGAATCAAAAGAATATGTTTAAATTATCTAAAGACGCTGTTATGAAACAACACTCATCCAAGAAATAAAATACCAATCATTCCTTAAAAAGAGAACCAAATTTCTAAAATTCCAATAAAAATAGCTGTAAGCAAGAAAATCTAATGAACAAGTCATTACTTAATTATCCCAACTACTTAAGAAAACTAATGAACAAGTCATTACTTACCCTAACTACTTAAAATCAACAGTTTAGGCAACAGAAACTACAATAGGTCTCTTAACATGGTGCTTATTAGCATCGGACCACAATAGTTGGCCAAAAACATAACCGTTAACATTCTTGCAAGGAACTTTCACTGTCATCTCAAACTTCTGAACATCACCCTTGGCAAATGTAAGAGCTTTTGGATTCACATGCACTGATATCACAACAGGGTTCTTAATACGAACTGTATATGTGCCGGGGGTACCAACGCTAGTCAATTTCCTTGTGACAGTGGCTGTCCCGTTGAGATTATGGACAGTTATATATGGAAGGGTAGTTGAAGCTCAAGACACTGTTATTTGTTTTAGGACATTCGTGAGGGTGATGAGGTGATCAGCTAACTTTTGAATCACAGTTTCATTACATCCTCCAGCGCAAAGATAGTCAAGATAGTCGTTTACACATAAGTCATAAACCAATCCAGGATTCATCACTTTGTTTGGCAAAATATCTCCAGCTCCACGGCTGAATGGATTTGCTGCCATCTTAGTTTCATCCAACATCGCATGTCCGGTGTTGTCTTTTACTTTTGTTGAACAAAAACAGCACCAATATTAAACTAACTAACATATAGGCATGTATATAGTTAAAATTATTATTAACATAGCTGCATTATAAATGGTTACGTCCTAAAACGGCATAACATCATGCATAAGGTTACGTCGTAACATCATGTATAAGGTTACGACGTAGAAACGGCATAAATGTTAACGAGTATTCTACGATCGTAACCTCTTCTAGAGGTTACACCGTAGACATTTTCATAAAGATAAGATCGTCAAAGATACGAAGGTTACGACGTAACCCATTACTAAAGGTTATGCCATAGTTAGATCGAAATTATAAATACAAGACCTAAATCTGTATTTTAACCACCACTTTTTACCACAACTCTAAAGGACATTTATTGCTTCATCGAGGACGGATCTTGATGACGTATAGTCTATAGTTGGGCCACGTGCCCAAATGATAGACATTACTAAGCCCAAACCCACCACGAGTGGGCTATCATGACAAATGACTTGGGCCATAATACCAATGGCTTGGACTCACGAAGTCCGAAGCCCAACCAAACTACCCGGTCATAGGATAAGGATCTTCTATTTACGGAATAGATATCCTTACCCCGGATAAGCACCACGTGTGCGAAGAGTAAGGAGCAAGAAACCTTCACGGTTTCTGCGCCCATATATATAGAATGATACATTCTCATTAAAGGTACGATTCACACAATCCCTAACTCTTCAACAAAACCCTAAAACCGATTACTTACTCTCACGCTGGAGTCTAATCGTGGGAGACAATCCCATGATAAGTCTAACGGTGTTGTTTACTTTCTTAGTGCGCAGGTTTCATAAGCACTAAAGTTCTAATTGATACGAGAGCAGGAGTCCAAACAAGGTAAGACCAACTTTTGTATCAACAAGTGGCGCCATCTGTGGGACCCTACACTAAGAACTCAAAAACTAGAATGCCGAAAAATAAGAACTCAGGGCAGCGGACTCCGCAGCCAGAAAAAACACGTGACGATCCACATAGGAAGAAGCACCAAGGCTCGACCCCAAGGCCAATCTGTGGAACAACCAGTGCACCTAATCATCGCGAGCCGAACATAACTCCAATCCCTACCACGGTAGAATTGCCTTTGGGGACAACCCAAGCCATTACCGTGATCCCAAGCGCTGAGGACATTCAGCGCACTCTCTTTACCACTCCCCACCAAACGGCACCTATAGTGGACAACACTGTACCGCCAGGAGCACCTAATAGAGAGAGGGAACCTCATGCGGAGATGAACATCCTCGCAGTGGAAGAGAATGCACATGATGTGACATTAAACGACTTTGTGTCCTGACATTACGAGATTTTAACTAACCTCATGCAAGAGGAGGCAAGAAGAAGGTCAAGCCATAGCTTGCAAGCCCGGCTAAACTTTAGCCACGAAAAATCTCCACCGCGCCACCATGAGTGCGAAAACAATGAGAGGTGCACCAATGTCCACGATAGACTTGGTACAGCATCTAACTCTCAATACTCGGAGGAATACGAAAACAACGTGAGGCACACCAATGTCCACGCTAGGCTTGGTAGCCGCAGGATGCAAGATAGACTTGGAAGACAACGCTCACCGAGCGTAAGCGTCTCAAGGTCAGGAAGCAGAAGAATCCAAGATAGGCTTGGGAAACACTACTCCCCAAGTAGAAGCCCTTCAAACTCGGACTCCGAGGAAAAACGGCGCAAGCGCCACAAAAGGAACAACTCCTCTTCAAGTAACTCCTCGGACAACGAGGATAGAGAGACGGGAGATTGGAAATCTAAAAACCGACGTCGGTACGAGGAGGATGAAGATATTTCCCTTCCTTGGCGTCGCCAAAAGGTTGATGCGTTCACGCGACGCATAAGCGATTTCTCAGATGACAAGAGAAGGCGCATGCCCACCAATGTTAAAACATATGATGGAACATGTGATCCTGATGATCACCTAAAAATTTTCGAGTCAGCGGCTGTTATCGAAAATTGGCCACAACCTGTGTGGTGCTATATGTTCAACTCTACCTTAGTAGGGAATGCACGAACATGGTTCAACAAGCTTCCATGACGAAGCATAAATGGGTTTGAAGAGTTGAGGAAGGCATTTCGCCTAAATTTCACGCAACGAAAGAAGTGCGCAAAGAACCCTGTGGAACTAGCCAGAGTGAAACAGCGCCAAGGGGAATCCACAAACGCTTATATGGAGCGCTTCAAGGATGAATGCATACAAGTCAAGGCATGCCCCGAAGTACTAAAAATCTCAGGGTTCATGAACGGGATCAGTAACCCAGAGCTGATACGGAAGCTAAACGATAAAGTACCCCAAAGCTTTGATGAGCTAACAAAGCGCACCAGATCCTTCATCCAAGGGGAAGCAGCGGCGGCAAACAGCAAAAAAGGTTACTCAACCTTTAAACCACAAGAACAGTCTAGGAGACAATCCAATGATGAAAGTGGCAACCGCAACAGGAATTACCGCAACCAAGGTAGTGGAAGGGATAACGACAAGTACGTCCCACTCACAAAAACCCCTAAGGAAATATTCGCGGCAGAAGGAGCAAATTTCCCAAAACCTCCACCTATGCGCACTCCAGAAGAGAAGCTCATAGGAGGAAGATACTGCGAATACCATGAGCAGAAGGGTCACACTACTAACGAGTGGGTCCAACTACGTCAGCTAATTGACAAATTAGTGAAAGAAGGGAAGATGGACCACCTCGTTAAAAACATTAAAGAGGGGAAAGATAGACAAAATAATGGGGCCAAAAAAGAGATACCAAAAAGTAAGGCTGACACAATATACATGATACAATCATGGCAACGAAATACGAAACAAAAAGTCAGCCAAAGATTTTCCAAGGGAAACCAAATCTCTTTCCCCACTCTTACTGCGGACAACGCAGTGGTAGAACCACTCACCATCGAGATACAAGTGGGGGGTCACGATATCCACCGCATGTATGTTGACGGAGGAGCGTCTGCGGATATCATGTACGAACATTGCTTCAAGAGGCTACAACCTGAGATACAAAACCAGTTAATTTCTGCCACGACGTCGCTGACTGGATTCACAAGTGAAAAGTTTTGGCTCATGGGACAATTACGCATACTTGTGGTAATCGGTAATGAATACCATTCCACAACAGCCTGGATGAACTTCATGGTAATCAGGTCTCCCTCATCATACAATGGCATCATTAGGAGACCAGGAATATCAGCCATGCATGCAGTTCCATCCACAGCACATGGGATGCTCAAGTTCCCAGTGGAAGGAGGGATCGTCACCCTCTACAACACCACTGCATCTCCAAGAGAATGCAACATAGTGACAGATGAAGTTCCGCGCGCTCCAGAACAGCACACAACCAAGGTGACAAACCTGAAAGTTGCAATCCACCCAGATTATCCTGACCAAGAGATATCAATTGGGGGATCACTGTCCGACAAGGGCAGAGCAGCTGTGTGCGCATTTTTGCAAAAGAACCTAAACATCTTTGCATGGGAACCCAAACACATGAACGGAGTGCCAAGAGCCATTACAGAACACAAGCTAGAAATCCGACAAGGATATCCTCCAATACGGCAGAAAAAACGCGGCCAGGCTCCAGAACGCACAAAAGCTATCCTGGAGGAAGTGCACAAGCTCGTGGACGCAGGTATCATGCGAAAAGTTTATTACCACGATTAGCTTTCTAACCCAGTGATGGTAAAGAAGAGCGATGGTAGCTGGAGAATGTGCGTGGACTTCACCAATCTCAACAAAGCATGTCCACAAGACTGCTATCCGCTACCAGAAATTGATTGGAAAGTAGAATCCTTGTGTGGGTATCCCTTTAAATGCTTCCTAGACGCATACAAAGGATACCATCAAATTAAAATGGCCAAGGAGGATGAAGAAAAAAGAGCCTTCCACACTAGTCAAGGGGTGTATTGCTACACAAAAATGCCCTTTGGCTTAAAAAATGCAGGAGCCACATACCAACGGTTAGTGGATAACGCATTTGAGAAGCAAGTGGGCCGCAATTTGGAGGTCTATGTTGATGACCTAGTCATAAAAAGCCATATCGAAGAGGAATTGGTGCGTGACATAGAGGAAACGTTTAAGACATTGGGAAGAATAAACATGAAGTTGAATCCCAAGAAGTGCACTTTTGGAGCAACAGAAGACATGTTTCTTGGATACCTAATAGAACCCGATGGTATTAAACCTTGCCCAGAAAAAACAAGAGCGGTCATCGAACTACCTTCACCGTGCACATTAAAAGAAGTCCAGTCACTAAACGGCAAATTAGCCAGACTAAATCGATTCTTGTCTAAATCAGCGGACAAGTCACTTCCTCTCTTTAAAACACTCACGAAGTGTACAAAAAAGGGAGATTTTTTATGGACTCCAGAAGCGGAAGAAGCTTTCCAACAGCTCAAACAAAACCTAGCAGAGCTACACAAGCTTGTGGCACCCCGACAAGGGGAAGAACTGATCATGTATCTATCAGCGACCCATGGAGCAGTCAGCGCGGTGCTGCTGACAGACAGAAACTCTGTTCAAACACCCATATACTTTGTAAGCAAAGCTCTCAAGAAGACAGAGACTAACTACACCTCTATGGAGAAACTGGTCCTAGCCTTAGTATTCGCAGCTAAGAGACTGCGCAGGTACTTCCAAGCGCATCCAATAGCTGTAATTACGGACCAACCCATCAAGCATGTTATCTCTAAACCTGATGCATCAGGGCGGCTACAAAAGTGAAGCGTGTTATTGAGTGAGCATAAGATCTCTTATAGGCCGCGCACCGCGGTCAAGGGACAGATATTGGCTGATTTCATTATCGAGAAGCCAGATGCTGATACTCCATCACCAACGGTTGACGTACCATTACAAGAACCATGGGTTCTATTTACGGACGGATCTTTGTGCGCAGAAGGGTCAGGCGCAAGCCTTATCCTTACCAACCCAGATGGAACATAACACACTTACGCACTGCGTTTTGAATTCATAGCCACAAACAATGAGGCAGAATATGAAGCATTACTGGCTGGACTCTGCATAGCAAATCAAATGGGTATACGCAACCTAGAAGCTAATGTGGATTCACGATTAGTAGCTAACCACGTGTTAGGCGAGTATGTGGCCCAAGAGGAACACATGATCCAATACCTCGATAAGACCAAGTCCTTGATCAAGAATTTTGACAAGTTTTCCATCAAACAAATCCCACGAGGAGAAAATAAAAAAGCAGATGCGCTAAGTAAAATCGCATCTACAAGCTTCGCACACCTGTCAAAACAGGTATTGGTGGAAACCTTGAAGAACAAATCCATCTCTGAGATGGAAATCTCCACACTGATAGAGGAGGAACATCCTATATGGATGACACCCATCATGGATTTTATTAGCAAGGGAACACTCCCCCAGGAACAAAAGGACGCTCGACGGATACGGCGCACAGTGCAGAGATTCGAACTTCGAGATGGTATCCTATATCGGCGTTCATTCCTACAACCATGGCTTAGGTGCGTCGGACCTCTTCAGGCAGACTACGTACTCCGAGAAATCCACGCCGGATCTTGCAGCATGCACTCAGGACCACGGTCTGTTGTAGCGCGTGCCTTGCGATCCGGGTACTATTGGCCTACCATGCACCGCGACGCGCGAGACATGATTAGAAGATGCAACGACTGCCAAGTCCACAGACCCATTCCGCGTCGACCACAACATGAGCTAACACCCATCACCTCACCATGGCCATTCCATAAATGGGGAATTGACATTGCAGGACCCTTTCCAGTCGCGGCAGGAGGACTTAAGTTCCTCATTGTCGCCATTGACTACTTCACCAAATGGATAGAGGCAAAAGCAGTGGAAAGTATCACAGGCAACTAGGTCAAACGATTTGTTTGGGATAACATTGTATGCCGCTTTGGCCTACCTGGAGAGATTATTTCGGACAACGGAAAACAATTTTGTGATAACCCATTCAAAGACTGGTGCGTGCAGTTAAACATCACATAGCACTTCGCGTCAGTTAAACATCCACAAACAAATGGATTAGTAGAACGCGCGAATCGTAGTTTGGGTGAAGGAATTAAAGCGCGCCTGGACAAACATAAAGGAAGATGGGTGGACGAATTATCGCATGTTTTGTGGGCCCACCGCACATAAATCAAAGTCAGCAACGGCGATACACCATTTTCTCTTGTCTACGTGACATAAGCTGTTATATCAGTAGAGATTGGAATGGCAAAAATCCGTACATCAGAAGTCAACGTCACAACAAACGATGATGAACGACGCATTGACTTAGATCTGTTGGAGGAACGACGCGAAAGGGCAGCTATCCGCGAAGCAAAAGCTAAATCAAAGATGAAGAAGTATTATGATGCAAGAGTCAGAAACACTTCTTTCAAACCAGGGGACTTTGTATACCGCGCCGACGATGCAAGCCACGCAGAAGACACGGGCAAACTCGGACCCAAATGGGAAGGACCTTACGAGGTCGCAGAGGCATTAGGCGACGGTGCGTACAAAGTGCGCGACATGAAGGGCCACGAGCTACCACGCACCTAGAACATTTGCAATCTCAAGAGATGCTACCTTTAGGCTACGGCCCACACACTGACACCTATGCACTTTAGTAAGCGCTCAATAAATGTCTGTGTATTTACTTTTTCTTTTAGGAAATTGTCTTTACTTTTTTAACTTGCAAGAATTAATAAAACGTTGTGGTTTCTAGCTAACTCCACAACACATTTCAACATTATTGCTTACATCATTCATTTATGTTTCAATTCTATTTATTTATATTATTGCCTACATGGCGTGCATGCACATATTAAGACCACACGAGGGCAGACAGGATGAGTAAACCTACTAACATACTCGTTGAATAAGAGGGTTGCAAACCCATCAACATTGGATCACATATCCTTGTTAAACACCTTACTGTCAAGACGTTGGAGTAAGTTCAAAGTACATCCCACGATGGATGCACTTCAACGCACACTATGCGCGTTTAACAAAACATGGATTCAAGACAATTGACTCCTATAGAGTGGTATTCGCAGCACGCTGCATACCACCACAGGGATCCAAGACAATTGACTCCTAAATAGTGGAATTCGCAGTACGCTGCATACCACCACATGGATTCAAAACAATTGACTCCTAAGTTCATACGCAAACTCACAAACTTCATACACGACTATGACTTTAGTATGCATCCCACGACGAATGCGCAATAACGCACACTGTGCAAGTTTAGACGAACTAAGAAACCAAGACCCTTGGTTCCTAAAAATGAAATATGTAGCACGCTACAAGCCTATCTGCACGTTGTTACAGTTATGGACCACAAACGTTTATTTATTAAGTTACAGACTTAATACATACGTTATGGACACAATACAAGGTATTATATGCACATCGTTACTCTTGGAAAGTCTCTCACATAACAAAGACAAAATATCTAAGTCCAAAACGGTATATACGTGCAAAAGTCCCATACTTTCATTTAAACAAAAACCATGAGTTTTTACAACGCTATAACTACGAGTTATACATACATATCTACAAGCTACGGCGGCGTTGAGGGCTGCGTTTTTGGTCAGCAGAGCTCCCAGCCTCTTGGAGTTTCTTCAAAAGCAACACATCTTTCGGTGACACGGTCGCCACACTGACTGCAACCCCATCTGACCTAGGAATATGCGCACCACCCACACCGCAGAGAGTGGCTTTCCCTTTGAGACCTTTCTTCTTGGCCGCCCTCTCTGCGTGACGCTCCAAAACCTCCTTCAGAGGAACCTCCTTCTCAATAGCGAAGTGGTTAAGAATATCACGCGGCTGCGCGAACACTGGAACCTGCAACTGAGACTCGTCAGGCTTCAAATAAAAATCAGATTGAGCCTCTGTGTTCTCCAAGATATGCCTCCCCTGAGTTAATCCCGCCATTATTACTGAGATGGGACAATCTTGGAATGTGCAGAAGCTCGAAGAGCCTCATCCCCTCCATCGCCTTCACGAGCTCCTCAAAAGCATCAACATTGTATTCAGGAACCTCAGCGAGGGGAATGGTCAATAGTTGACCCTCAACAAGCTCTTCCACAGCCTGCGCCTTGCCACGAGCAACGGCGCATTCCATCACCTTACCAAAGGCACCCACGACCTCTGGGGACTCCAACGTGCCCATGGCAGCCAAGCGCAAGCCATGGCTGATCAACCACCTGCACAAATAGCAAAGAATGCATTAGAAAGAAAGGAATAAATACAAATAACAATCAAAGGATAATGTACAATAAGTACCAGCGCTCCGCAATCATGGACATAAGATGAGGATACAACTCCTCATCATACTCTATGCTCAACCTGCGCAGCTTTTCCTCATGCGTCTCTAGAGAGCTCTCCACTTTCTTGCCAAAGTCAGCAAGCTGGCCGCAGAGCTCATTCTTCTCCTCCTCAAGGTACTTTACCCCCAAGTGAGGTTAGACCTATATTGCTGTGTCTCCCCACGCTCGCGCTGCAGCTCCGCCATCACAATCAACTTCTCTTCAGTAACCTTCTTTGTGTGCTCAGCGGCAGCCAACACCTCTGCCTGCGCCCTAGCCAACTGCGCCCTGAGCAGGGCAATCTGCTCATCCTTCTGAGCAAGGCTACCTCCCTCCACAACAGCCCGCGCCTTTAGCTGAGTGACCAACTCAACTTGGCGAGCAGCAACAACGGCTAGCTCCTCCACCAACTTATGCGTAGACATCTGCACTGCTGCCTTCAAAGGCTCCTCCACGCGAGCAGCCTGCGGTGATATTGCACGGTCAGCAAGCACCGCATCATCATTCGCAACATGGTCACTACAAAACAAAGAAGGTACAGTTAGTACGAGGATGTAACAAATGTGGAAGAAGGAAGTTGTACACACTTACACAAGAGGTGGGGACCTGGACAGATTCTTCTCCGCGCCAGAAACGGACATATCATCCCGTGTGGAAGACTCTTCATCAGCAATCAGATGGCGCCTCCTCTTGGAAGTGCCAGCGCCATAACCGCCAGAAGACGCTTCCTTACGATTCCCTCCCTGAGCCTCCGCAACAGGCTCCAGGATTTCCACGCTGTTGGAGGACTCAACATGCGCCTCCTCCACCACGGGAGACTGCTCCCCAGTAAGAGGAACACTCTGCACTGGCACAACAAGCGTAGCTGCAGGTGGAGAATCTTCACGGGCAACGAGCCCAAACACCGTTAGGTGCCCCGTAGTAGCCTCTAAGATGGGCTCCTCACCATCTCTAATAGGGCGCACCCCCACTGTCACGCGCTTGGGCTCCTTCAACTTCACAACAGCGAACAGGTCCATCTCTGCGACGGACAAAAACAAATAACAAGAACAACTTAGTTATTCAAGCAAAACAAACAAACACTTACATTATAGAGGCAAAGGCAAGAAAGGATGAGCACCCACCCTGGCTGTTCCCATGAATGAAGGTTGGAACCTCGTCCGCACCATCAAAATAGTTGCGACTCAATCCCATATGCACCAAAAACTCCTCAGGATAGGAGTTAATGGGAATGCGGTTACTATCGATTGTATCCGCATCCGCGACGCTATACGAACCTGGGACAGGACGCTCATCCCTCGGCAGCGACCCTTGAGTATAGAACTCAAAGCGCGATGGAAACACAAAATCATCCACCCAGAAAAAATATTCTCTCCAATGCCTTAAGGAATCTACTTTATCGGTATAACATTGAAGGCGCCCTGAGCGCTTTGCAAAAGAAACCCACCCGTGCGACCACGTTGTATGGTAGAACGCACAGAATAGGTGGACAGTTGGGTTGATTGCAAGTAACCGACAATTTATTTCAAAGTTGGATATCTTTGCCGCACCTATTGATGAGTGCTCAAACACTCATCATTTTTGACGTATTTGAACTGCCAAAACATACAAAAACAATCAAAAAGATATCAAAATACTTAAATTACCCCAGGGATTGTGTTTTAGGTGTTTTAAATGCAAAATATGCAAAAACAAAGAAAAAACGTACAAAGTTTGCAATATTGGCAGTTTCAGTTCCCCAAGTTTCAAATCTTGTCAAATTTAGTCCCTATGCATTTATTTTGAAAGAAAAAGTCAACCCAAGGTTTTAAAAGTCAAATTTCACAAAATATTACACTTGGGTAACAAGTTTTCCAAAATTACAAGTTTAGTCCCTGAAAATCCAAAAATGGCAAAATAGGTCCCTAGGAAATTTTGAAATTTGGAAAATGGAAAAATGGTTTGTGAACTTTGGAATTATGGCAATATTGGTCCTTTGAAGCAAATTGGGGAAAGTACACTTTCAGTCCTTCAAGTTTGGAAAAATTACAAAAATGGTCCTTGTTACTAAACAAACCAAACCGGACCCTTTTTAATATCTTAACCCAAAACCAAACCATTAATCCTAATCCAATCCCACCCCCTAGGCCCAGTCCACCACAAGATCCGGCCCAACCCCTTTTTAAATATAAAACCCCTCCGGTCAAACCCCACCCTTTGACTCACCCCTAACCTCTCAACACCCCAATGTAAAACCAGAGCAACTCTTCCCCCCTCTCACCTTTTTCACCAACCAGCCCCCACAATTAATTCCCCTTCACCTTCCACACCAACCCACACCACCACAATTAATATCTCCCACCTATTCCACTCAATTTTGCCCCGTATGCAATTTGGCGCCAAAAAGCTAATCAACAGCTCAGATTGATCAAAAGCTAATTGGACGGCTGGGATTTGGTCAGAGGTCAAAGAAAAAGCTTGTGGGACTATCAGAATTCAAAAAGGTGCCATGTGGAAGACTTAGGCTTTAGTTTTTACCTCGATATATATTGTAGCTCATCTTGGAGCATTGTAGTGTGTAATAACTTTAGTCTTAGTATTTTTCAGTTTATTTTATGTATTGTAATCCTTTTTTATCAATGAAAGTTCTGTTTTAAAGTTTGTATGTCATTTTCAATTTTCAAGTCTAAGTCAAGAATTCTAAATACTCATTTTGGTACTACAAGTGGTTCTCAGCTAATCATAAACCCTTAGTCACTCATTTAGAAAGGTTTTGAAAGGTTTAACAAGTTTCTAGTTTACTAAGAATCAAAGTTTCATTAAATAGTTAAAAATGTGAAATAAATAAAAATAAAATAAAAAAATGGATAAAGGTGGAAGCAGCTTTGGATTTGGATGAATTTCTGGATTGCAAAGGGTTAGAGACTTGTGGGAGTCACATAGGATTGGTATTTGTGGATCTGTGTTACTTAACAGCTTAGCTTGGAAGGCTTATGTAAGCCTTGCTTTTTAATTTTTACTCTCCTTAGTAGTTTAGTTCTTTATTATTGTTTCAATTACTCGTTCATTGCTTAATATAATAGTTGTAATCAGTAGGTTGCCTTGTATGCTTGTTTGAATCAGAATTTCATCAACAATTGTTTTTAAAGGAGTGTTTGGTTGTAGGCTGTTTGTATGGTTATGCTTGTTTATTTGAGCATCTCTGTGTTTCATTAAGTTTGTTGGGTGGAATTAAGGTCAGGGAAATCATTATTTTGTTCAAAGACACAACCAAAGTCAAAATCACAAGGAAGTGATCACCACAGTTAACTGTGGTGAGTTTTTAAGTCCAAAACCTATCACACCTTATCATAAGTGGGTGTTTTTACTTAATTTGGTCTTTACATAGCTTATCATAACATATTTGATCACTAAATCAGCAATCAAAGTTCAAATAAGTCAAATCCTACATTTTTCTAAAAAGTCAAAATAACTAGTGTCAGGTTTTTACCAATATGGGATGAATTATTGTGATTTTTGTGGGTTGTTTTAGATCTTGAAACTTGTTGAGATCAAAGTCTACCAGTAGAACTACAAGTCCATGCATTTGTTTGATTTTTACAAATTTTTCTAGTGGACCAAAGTACCCTTGGATAGTACTTGCAGGGCAAAAGTGTGCCCTGTGCACAGACCACCCATCTCACCCACCACCTTTGGTGGTAAGTTGTGGCCAACCCAGTGGGTCCCACACCTCCATTTTGGTTCCATACAACCCCCTCCTAACAGGGAAGTAGTATTGACCATTTGTTTGACTTCAAGACTTGTGGACCCCACTTTGTTTGACCTCCCAAGTTTGTCCCCAGTCTGCCTCAGAACCAAATAAGCAAACAGCTTATTGTGGTGTTTTAGCTTATTTACTTAGCTTATTTGTGTGCTATCTGTTTTAACTTGTTCATTATACTTATTTGCATCTGTTTTCTCCAAAGTGGACCCCACACACTCCAAATTGAGCTAAAATCCTTCCACAGTCAACAAAAGTCAACTGTTAGGGTCAATAAGCTCTCAACTGCTTATTTTTGGGTTATGTAAAAAGTGTTTTCAGAAAAAGTGTTTTTATTTAGTGTATAATTAGTTTGGAAAAAGAAAAAAACACCAAAAACCAACTTTAATTATAGTGATAGCTTCTATTTAATAGGATTTATCATTTTAATATTCTTTTTAGCTTATTTATAAGCAATATATCATTTTTATATTTTTATAAATTCTATTTTAGGTTAAAGTAATTTTAGAAATTTTTCAGATTTTTATTTTGTCTTTTAGTGGTTTTTATAATTAATTTTAGTTTAATTAAGTTTTAATTAATATTAATTAATTAAATAGCATAATTGTATTTTATAAAGTATAACCTAGTTTTTATAATTTTTCTAACTTTTATTTAAGTTAAAACATTTTATAAATTTTTCTAGAATTTATATTGCTCATTTTCTATTTTTTATAATATAATTAGTTTAATTAAAAATTAATTAGTAATTAGATTGATAATTAGTAAATTAGTTCAAAATACATAATATAAACTTTTTATAATTTTTTAGGATTCCTATGATGGTTAATTAGATTTGTAAAATTTTTCTTAGTTTTCTAAGCCTTTTTAGTATTTTTAATAATTCTAATTAGTTTAATTTGTAATAAATAGATAAATAGTAATTAATTAATAATAAATAATTAAATAGTGTAAAAATAATTTTTATTTTTCTTAAAATTTTCTTTAATTGTTAGGATTGTAAAAATATTAATTTTACACTTATAACCCTTTCCGTCCATCAGTTGTACTTTTCGTTTCGTTCGTCTGTGTACGTTTTTAATTAAAACGTACGTTTTTAGGTTTTAGTTCAAATCTTTGTAATCTCAATTCCCGTAATCAATCACATAGCTTTCCTAAGCTATTTCCGTTAATAATCTCCAAATATTTTTCATAACAAACCTTTTCTGTGAATAAACACCCGATCACAAAGCACGCTAAGTTACAATTCACACCTCAACGGGATTTAACGACCTGGTGATACCTTATATTACCCGAAGCATTGACCTAGGCTATTTGACTTTGTTGACTAATCTTTGGTCAATATAAGTTGGTGGTTTAGCACCAATCAATTTTTGGCGCCGCTGCCGGGGAGGTGTGCGCGTTTCTGCAGCGTCTCTTGAGATTAGTGTTATCTCACCTTACTCACTGTACAAATACCACCACTTGTGTATATTTTTAAAATCAAAACACATAAAAAAGTCATTGACACTTTTCCTAAAGTGTTAAAACACCAAAAAAATTAAAAAAAACAACAAAACATATCGTAACATTTTCTGATTCGGTTTTCTTTTAAGGTGATTCTTAAGGGGAAACGATTCTAGATTACGGGACGATAACAAAAATATTGTCCAAAAAGTTTTTATCCCTAGTGCATGCGCACTTGTTTTTCAAGGTCCACTAGCCCATTACGTGAGCTTGTCTAGAAACCTCGAAGACCTCGTAGACGTTCTGCACCAACAGTCGGATCTGAGATCAGTACTATTGTCACACCCACTATCACCATGGCGGAAGACCGCCCCATGTGTGAGCTTCTCCAAGAACCCATCGAGGGTTACGGAGATGCCATTGTTGTTCCAGCCATCGTGGCTGATAATTTTGAGCTCAAAACCGGGTTACTCAATCTTGTAACCTCAAGTCAATTCTACGGTTTTGAGAGGGACGATCCTCATGCTCACATTCGATGGTTCAATAAAATCACTTCGACCATCAAGTGCAAAAATGTCCCTTGTGAAGCAATAAAACTCCTTCTCTTCCCATTCTCCCTAGAGGGACAAGCCCGGATTTGGCTTGAAAAACAACCTCCACGATCTATTGAGACATGGGAAGATCTTGTCAAAAAATTTGTGAACGAATTTTTCCCACCTTCCAAGACCACGAGTCTTAAGAACGAAATCACCAAGTTCACTCAGAAATATGATGAATCTTTTGGTGAAGCATGGGATCGTTTCAAAGAATTACTCCGCAAGTGTCCATATCATGGTTTCTCTGAGTTGATGCAACTCGATACTTTCTACAATGGCGTGAGCCAAGCTGATCAGGATTCTCTCAATGCCTCCGCGGGAGGTAATTTTTTGAGTAGAACCACAAAAGAAGCTTTGCAAATCATAGAAAACAAGTCTAAGGTCCGTTCTATACGAAGCAAACCGATTGTTTCTCAAATCAATGCGGGTCCTTCTTCTTCATCTTCTGTGGGTCAATCTAGCACGGATGCTAAGCTTGACAAGCTCACTGAAGCGATCCAAGCTTTGGTTCTTGCCCAAACAAAGAAAGTTTCATTTCCACAACATCCTCCCCCTGCTGAGGTTAAAAAAGTGGAAGTCTGTGTGACTTGTGGTGGGCCGCATGCCTACTACAATTGCACAGCTACTGATGGTACTCCATATGAAGCTAATGCTGTTGTCGGGTCCCATAATCAAGGAGGCAATCAATACCGCCCTCCTATGGACCCGAACTATCGTCCTCACCATTATCCTGGACCTCCCGGTTTTAATCAAAACCAAAATGTCCAAAACCGTGGCCAAAATCAAAATAGAATGAACCAAGGTTATCAAGGTAACTTCAATCAGGGTCACGGTTTCCAAAATCAAAACCAAGGTTTCCAAAATCAAGGTTTCCAACATCAAAATCAAGGAAACTTTAACCGGAATCAAGGTCAGGGTAATTTCAACCCCGGGAACTTTCATGGAAACAATCACCAAAATCAAAGGAATTTCCATCATCAAAACCAAGGAAATTTCAATCAAGGCCCCAACCCGAACAATCGAGCTCCAAATATTCCTAATCCGAATCAAGCCATTGTTCCAACTGGGCCTTCATCTGATGAATTGTTAAAACAATTCATGAAGTCCCAAGAAGAGTTGAACAAGTTGCTGGTCAGCCAGATTTCTGACATCAAGAAGTCTTTAAATGATCGACCCTTGGGCTCAGGTACTACTTTACCGAGCAACACGATCGCTAACCCGAGGGGCGATGCTAAGGCGATCACAACACGAAGTGGTGCTTCATATGATGAACCCATGATTCCTACTACCTCTTCTTCCTCTCCTCCTAAGGTAGTGGATCGTGAGCCTGAGGTGACAAAGGACAAGGTGCAAACTCCTAGCCCACGAAGTACAGCACACGTCCAACCTCAGGTTAATCCTGAAACCAGATGTAAGCCTGGAGTTGTCTTTGAACCACCAGAAACTCCAGGGGACAACCCAAAATCCAAAACTTCTATTCCTTATCCATCACGTCTCAATGAACAAAAGCTCCGCGAAAAAGCTAATCACCAAATGGATAAATTTTTCCAAATCTTCCAAGATTTCCACTTTGATATTAGCTTCGCGGATGCTATTCTCTTGATGCCCAAGTTTGCGTCGACAATCAAAAATCTGTTGAGTAATAAAGAAAAATTCTTTGAGATGGCAAAAACTCCTCTAAATGAGAACTGCTCGGCAGTTCTCTTGAAAAAGCTTCCTGAAAAGCTTGGAGACCCCGGGAAATTTCTCATTCCTTGTACTTTCCCGGGTATGGTTGAATGCTTCGCCTTAGCTGACTTAGGTGCTAGCATCAACCTGATGCCATATTCTGTGTGGAAGAAACTTTCTCTTCCCGAACTCACTCCCACGTGCATGACTTTAGAGCTTGCTGATCATTCGATTTCTCGTCCCATTGGCATTGCCGAGGACGTATTCGTTAAAGTGGGAAAGTTCCATTTTCTGGCAGATTTTGTGATTGTTGACTTTGATGCCGATTCTAGGGTCCCTCTCATTCTTGGGAGGGGGTTCCTTAGAACTGGGCGCGCTCTTATCGGTGTATTCGAGCATGAGATCACATTACGTGTTGGGACGGAAGCTATTACCTTCAACCTAAATCAAACATCGAGATACTCCTCCAATTATGATTGTGAATCGGTGAATCAAATTGATGTCATCGATGTTGCTGCTGAGGAGTATGCTCAAGAGATTTTAGGTTTCATTGATGATTCTTCGATTGAAAACCTCACTCAATCTTCTCATCCCATCATTGCCAATTCTTCTCCTTCCTTCACTCCGTTTGAGGGAAGTGACTTCATCTTAGAAGAAATGGAGGCGTTTCTCAAAAGTGACTCGATTCCCGATGGAGTCGATAACCAAGAGATCGACCTCGAGAGGGATATTCTCGTGCTTGAAAAATTGTTAAACGAAGATCCCTCTCCTCTTCCTGTTCTACCACAACAACTTCATAAGGAGGAAGTAAAAAATGTTGAGAAAACTGATGACTTTCCCGAGGTTGAACTAAAGGACTTGCCACCTCATCTTGAATATGCATTTCTGGAGGGTGACGATAAATTACCCGTCATAATTGCTAAAGACTTAAGTGATGAGGAAAAGGCTGCTCTTATAAAGGTTTTGAAGTCTCATAAACAAGCAATTGCTTGGCGACTCTCTGACATCAAGGGCATTGACCCTGAGTTTTGTACTCATAAGATTTTAATGGAGGACGACTTCAAACCTGCAGTCCAACAACAAAGAAGGGTGAATCCAAAAATTCACGAGGTTATCAAACAAGAGGTTTTAAAACTTCTTGATGCCGGATTGATTTACCCTATCTCGGACAGTCCTTGGGTCAGCCCAATCCATTGTGTTCCAAAAAAGGGTGGCATTACTGTTGTCACAAATGAGGAGAATGAGTTGATTCCAACTCGTTTGGTTACGGGTTGGCGCGTCTGCATTGATTATCGTAAATTTAATGACGCCACCCGTAAGGATCATTTTCCTCTGCCCTTTATGGATCAGATGCTCGAGACATTAGCGGGGAATGAGTACTATTGCTTCCTCGATGGTTTCTCGGGTTACTTTCAGATTCCCGTTAACCCGCAAGACCAAGAAAAGACCACTTTTACGTGCCCCTATGGAACTTTCGCATATAAACGTATGCCATTTGGCTTATGTAATGCTCCAGGTACGTTTCAAAGATGTATGATGGCCATTTTTTCCGACATGATCGGGAAAACTATGGAGGTCTTCATGGACGATTTTTCGGTCATTGGGGATTCGTTCCAATCATGTCTCTCCCATTTAGACAGCATGCTAAAACATTGTGAAGACACAAAGTTATGTCTAAATTGGGAGAAGAGTCACTTTATGGTCAAAGAGGGCATTCTCCTCGGCCATAAAATTTCAAAAAACGGGATTGAGGTTGACAGAGCCAAAGTGGACGTCATTGCAAAATTGCCTCATCCCACGACTGTGAAAGGTGTTAGGAGCTTTTTGGGTCACGACGGTTTCTATCGTAGGTTTATTCAAGATTTTTCTAAAATCGCCCGGCCTATGACCCATCTCTTCGAGAAGGATGCTCCTTTTATCTTCTCCCTTGAGTGCATCGAAGCCTTTAAAACATTAAAGAAAAGGCTTACCGAGGCACCGATTCTTGTTGCCCCCGATTGGGACTTGCCCTTCGAGCTCATGTGTGATGCTAGTGATTATGCGATAGGGGCAGTCTTGTGGCAACGCAAAACAAAACATTTTCAGCCTATACACTATGCCAGTAAAACTATGACCGAGGCTCAAAGTCATTACACCACCACTGAAAAAGAATTATTAGCTGTGGTGTATGCTTTTGAAAAATTCCGGCCATACTTGATTCTGACTAAAAGCATAGTGTATACGGATCACTCGGCTTTGAAGTATCTATTTGCAAAACAAGATGCAAAGCCGAGACTCCTCCGTTGGGTTCTCCTCCTTCAGGAATTTGATATCATTATTCGTGATAAAAATGGAGCTGAGAACCTAGCTGCTGATCATCTCTCCCGTCTTGAAAACCCTCACCAAAATGCTTTCGAGAAAAAGGAAATAAATGAAACATTTCCTCTCGAAACCCTCAATGTGGTTTCATTTCGTGGAGACTCGATTACCCCATGGTTTGCCGACTTTGCAAACTATCTTGCGGGTAACTTCATTGTGAAAGGGATGTCATCCCAACAAAAAAATAAAATTTTCAAAGATGTAAAACATTACTTTTGGGACGACCCCTACTTGTTCAAAATATGCGCGGATCAAGTCATCCAGCGGTGTGTGTATGGTCAGGAAGCCGCTGAAATTTTAAAGGCTTTCCATGCAGGTCTGATGTGTGGGAATCGCAACAGGCTTTACCTCTCGAGGGATCTCGAGAAGCTTACAACCCCCACCAGGCAGTGTACCTGATCGTTGTAGTATAGTATAGTGACAAGTACCGGGGGATTGATCGTTTAGCTTAGGAATAGTGTCGCTAGGATTAGAAAACCTAAATACTAGTTCTAAAGGTGCGGGATGATTATTTTTGTATTTTTATATTTTTTAGAAAGCAAGTAAAAATCTCGGGTTTGAAGGATTTGGGTGGAATTAGTTGCTAATCAACTAACCCAATACTAAAGATGCAATCAAAATAAAATAATAGAAATGAAAATAAATTAAATTATACTAAAGTTGTGAGCAATAAGTGGAGAAAATGTGTTTACTTAGATTTCACTACTCCCTAGACATCTTTCACACGTTAATTACTTGTTATAATTGCATGGATGACGGATCGTATTCCTTAATACCATTCATGGGGTGGCACACTTAACTCCCCAATTCTATGAGCTCTTATCTCCTCCTACACCATGCCCATCACAACTATAGGGATTTTAAACAGTGGCTCATGCATTAAATACAACCAATAAAGACCTAGTGCGCGTCGGTTCATGTTTCTTAAGACGTTCAAGCATGTTACCAATTGGAGATCTGCCAGTTTTCTTAAGCCTAACATATAAATCATTCATCCAAGACAAGTATAAACAAGTAATCAACACATAATTAACATCTAGGTTTCATTAGATCCAAGCAAACACAAGATAGATCTAGCCTAGCATGATGGAATTAAGACAAGAACAAGATATAGACAACCAACACAGAGACATATTGATTGAATTGAAAGAACACTTATCTCAATTACACATGAAAGGTATCAAGGGCTTGGAACCCTTGAAAAACCTGTAAAATTCGCACCAAAATCGTACTTAGGGTTTCTCCAAACATTGTGACGCCGTCACCTCGCCGCCAAAACTATTCTCAGACTGCCTTGATCTACATTTGACGCCGTCAAGACTTAATCATTTCCAGGCAGTCTTGACTTTAACTCTTGACGCCCTACCTTCGTGACACCGTCAAATCTCTACTGGATCGTCATGGAATTTTGCTCTTGACGCCGTCAAGATGTTACTCTTGACGTTGTCACCTACTGTTCCCAGCATGGAAAATTAAGACTTTGGCGTTTTCTTCACTTTTATGCTCCAAAAACGTTCGAATTGCTTCCTTTTCTAGATTTCACTCCCAAAGTACCTAAAATCACAAAAGGAACGATTTTGGGCAATATTTGATCAAATAAATTCAAATTCAGGCTTAAATGACCCCCTAAAACGGATCATATTTCGCCTCATCATATACCCTTACACTTGAGATTTGCTTGTCCTCAAGCAAATGCGCTTTTATTCTACTCAAAAGACAAGTTAGGGGTCATTTAACACTAATATAAAAGTAATTACAACAAATAATCGTTCCACTAAAGACCAATAGACAAGCACGGAGGTCATACACTAGCACCTCACAAATAGTGTTTAGATACTCGCATCTCTCGGGTGTAATAAAGTATAAATTACAATATGGAAACGGAAGATATCTCTCACTACCTGTCATAGCAATATAGATTACCATAGGCTTGGGAAAGGATCAAACCTCCACCACATGGCGTAAGCACCTAGGATAAACTATCAAAGAGGTCTTTTAAAGGGTTGTAACGTTAGGTGTAGGGATATGAAATACACGATTTTGTTGGATAAAGGAAGTTTTACTGGTGGCGAGTTAACAATCTTGGTTAATTACATGTACAAGATGGCATTGCTAAGCCAAGACTAGACTCGACTTAAGCTAATAAATGAAAAATAACAAAAACATAAAATGAACATAGAATAAAAAAGGATGGTAGTCCGTATGTTTTTTCTCTTTTTCATTTTTCTTTTTTTTTTCTTTTTCTTGATTTTTATTTATTTATTTATTTATTTATTTATTTTTTTTTATTTTTTATTTTTTTTTTGCATACACTCTTACCCTACCATCCAAAATAATACATCATAGGGGATGAATATTCCCCTTACACTTGAATCTTTACATACTTTACATTAAACTAATCTAATGACTCGAATTAAGAAAATCAAAACACTTGGAGTACTTTTAAGATTAACGTACATATGGGGGTAATAAATGATGTTCATCCCCATTACTCCATAAAATAAGTACTTACCCATGAGTTCCAATCGTCCCAAAACAATATGTACAAGGATATGACTCGACTTAGCAACCATGTAATCAATTAGATAGTTAACTTAGGGTTTAACAAATAACAATAATGCACTAAAAATGAGCGCATACACGGAAGGCTAAGGCGATTTGGGTGTACATTTAAGTGGGGTGTAACAAATTCTTCCTTTAAGTAAGATTTCTTAAAGTTAGAAACGAAAAGATAGGCTCGGAGGGGTGTACTAGGGGTTTCGTGTACTAAAAATGAGTACAACGCTAAGGGTGTGGGAAAAATTAGTTGACTTAACTAGCCAAGTAATATGACTTAATTGGTCAAGTAATTATAATACGGGTTTAACACAAGGGTGATCCTAATGCCTCTTATCATGTAATGAATCCTACCACACGAATGTAGTCTCACTAGCGGTCTCGGAATGCATCACTAACGCAAGTTCTATAATCTAAATGCTACCGGTACACTCATAAGCACTAATAGTAAATGCTTTTCCTATCAAATCTAAAGGCGAACCTCACATATTTGGGTGGAAATTTTTTTTGAATATACGGTTATGTGCTAGTCGTACAATCTCCTATCCATGAGACGCTTGCTATGGCTAAAGTTTCACTCCTAAATGTTGTAAAAAATTTTTAATTTGGCGCTAAAATTGCACTAACAAGTATTTCTCATAGTTTTATTACACATATAGCATCAAACAAAACAAACTCAAGCGAAAGTGCATATGTAAGGTATCGTCTTTTTACCCTCCCCTTACACTTAAGATGAACATTGTCCCCAATGTTCAAGTAAAGAATGTAAAAGTGAAAAAGTGAAGAGAATGAAATCAAATACTCCCCTGATTCGCTCGATATGGATAATAAGGTGGCCAGGTTAAAACTTCCTCCAAGAAAATGAACAATCAAAGCTTCCCTTCCAGAATATAAATCACCTTCTTGTCATACATAACCTGTAAAACCTGATAAAATAGACAAGACAACCTCGCGTAAAATCGGCGGCATCCTATATAAGTTACTAAATCCTAGAAAACAAGATAAGATATAATGCTTGTGGAATGAAGTTTGCAGATCTCCTGGAGATTATAAAACTTAATAATTCACAAAAACCATAAGACTCCGTTAGAAAAACAAAACCGGTAAAATTTCCAGATTTTTACACTTGACGCCGTCAAGAGTTAACTCATGACACCGTCAGAAGTGACCTGCAGAAATTCTTATGTTAAGTTTCCGGAAAATTTCTGGAAAAACTTGGTCCTACTTCCTGAAAAATCCTGCAAAACTTCATTATGACTCAATACAAGCATTTGACTCTAACAAATACGAATATACATGTTCATTTAATATTGTGGAGAATCATGATCGGTTTGTTTCTTGAAAACACATTTGGGGTTTCCCCTTACACTTATCTTTTGCAAAAATACCTTTAGGTGGAGTTAAGACTAGGCCAAAACAACAAAGTAAAGTATTTCCACTATTTAGTTTAGAAACATGATCTACCAACAATAAAAATTAAGCATGCATAAGGAAGCAAATAACAAACAAACAAATAAAATCACACAAAACATGGGTTGCCTCCCAAGAAGCGCTTTTCTTTATTTACGAGTCTTGTAGCTAGACTCAAGGTCATGGGTTACTACGTGATACGGGTGAGTTCCTCATTGAGGACATCTTTTGGATCAAACTTAGGTTTCAACTTCCTATCGGTTTCCTTAGTATGGTATGACCTTTCAAACTTTTCTCCATCCGGATCATACAAAGTCATCCTCATATGCCATGATCCGTCACCTTCTTTAGGTGGCTTGTCCCACCTCCATTTACATTTGTCTCCCTCTCTTTTCCATTTATTCCTTTCTATGTTAATGGGCATTACGCTTAAGAACTCAATCATCTTCCTAAAGACTAAGGGGTCCTCAAAGGGGTCTAGCTCTTCATCTCTAGCTATGAGTTGTTCTACCGAATGTGTCTTTTCAACGAAACCTTTTTCTAGATAAAATGGGCATTGAGGTCCTATGAAGTTCTTTTCTATCCAAGGTCCGTATCTAGATGGTCTCCTATTCATCTCTACCCAATGCGGTGTCGGTTCATCATCACAATCATAACTATGCTTCTTAACATCGTACACCGACCAAGTATCGCCTTCACCTACCGCTATCTTAGACTTCTTACAATCTATCATGGCGCTAGCGGTTGCTAAAAATCCTCTTCCTACCAATAATGGGCATGTAGTGTCACTAACCATGTCTAGGACGTGAAAATCCGCTAATATAGTTAACTTTCCTATGTGAACAACTACATCCTTAATCATTCCAACTGGGTGGGCAATACTCCCATCCGCTAGTCCTATCAATACCTCCGTTTCCTCTAATTTTCCTAGCTTAAGAGCGGTGAATAAGGATAAGGGAATCAAGTTGAGGCTTGACCCTAAATCGGCTAGTGTGTCAAAAGCTTCGGATCTTCCTATCTTACAAGGCAAAACAAATATACCCGGATCATCAAGCTTTTTAGGCAACTTGTTTTGAACGAAGGCGGTCCCATTTTTACCTAGCTTACACTTCTCATATTTTTCTAGGAGGGCACTATAGTAAGGAGCACGTGCTAAGACATCAATGGCGGGGCGTTCAAGGTGAAGTTCTTTGAATTCATCGTCAAGGTCTTGCGTAAGAGGTGTTTCAACTATGCTTTTGACCGGCTCTATATTAGGTGTTTTATTTGATTGGTCCTTTTGAAGATCTTGGTTTTGTTTGAAACACGTACTCGTGGATTTAACCGAGTAGTATTGTGGGCACGAAGTAGGTGACGAAACTGAAGATATGGAATTAATGTTTAGTTTCGGATTTTTGATCGTATCGCTTGGAAGTGCTCCCATTTCTCGGTCATTGAGAATTTTCAACAATGCGTCAATTCTAGTGGTCATCTCGCTTTGCTTTTGTTTGAAATCGGCTTCAAACTTAGATATGCGAGCTTCTTTAGGTGCCATGAACTTCGACATCAATCCTTCAAGATTGTTGGTACTACCATAGTTGTTAGAAGGATTGTTGTTGAAAGTACGGTTGGAGGGTGGACCGTTTGGTTGGTAACGATTAGGCGGATTGGAAGAATTGGGTTGATTTTGTTTCCACCTAAGGTTTGGGTGATTTTTCCAAGAGGGGTTGTATGTATCACCGTAAGTGTTTGGCTCGGGCTTGAAAGTGTACCACTTATCTCCCGCTTCGTCGGTACGCGTGGATGCGTAGTCCGCAAAAGCTGTTCTGGGGAGTTCCACACAATCACGAGTGTCGTGGGGACCACTACATAATTCGCATGAAGAAGTGATTTTGTTCACTTGGCTTGAAGGCTTAGGAGCTTCGTAAGATTTCATGAGAAACTTGACTTGGTCCTCAAGTTCCATGATCCTACGGTCGGGAGTGCTAGAATTGTTCGAAGGCAAAGATATTGCCTTGACCGTTTTGTTCAAATCACGGGGATCATTCCAACTTTCGTTGTCATAGAGAGCAAGATCTTCTATGAGTTCCCATGATTGTTCCGCACTTAGATCACGTAGCTTACCACCGGCCGATTGGTCAATGGCTTACCTCGTGGAGATGTCGATATGGTCATAAAAGATTTGGACTTGGAGCCAAAGATCTATGCCATGATGAGGGACTTTTTGGAGTAAGTCCTTGAAACGAGTCCATGCTTCATAAAGAGATTCATTTTGACGTTGTTGGAACATCAAGATGTCATTTCTAAGCTTAGTAGTTCTCCCCTGTGGGAAAAATTGAGCAAGGAAACGAGTGGTGAGATCATCCCATGTGGTGATGGATCCCGCGGGTAAACGCTCAAGCCATTGACTAGCTTGATCCCGTAGAGAGAATTGGAATAGGCGTAATCGGGTTGTCTCTCTAGTTGCAACATCTAGGTCTATGGAATCTACAATTTTGAGGAAGTCCTTAAGATGTTCATTTGGATCTTCGGAATGAAGTCCATGGAATGCACATCCGCTTTGCACCAACCGGATGGTGTCGGATCGCAAGGGGGTCACATTGGCTCCGGTGAGCTCAATGGTGTTTCGGTAGCCTTGGTGGCTAGGTCGGGAATACTCTCCTAAGGTTCGGGGCCTAAGGGGTTCTAATGGTGGGTTTTGTTGTGGTGGGATGACGGGTTCAAAGATGTTACCACCCTCCATGATGTCGGATGGTAAAGGGTTACGAACAAAGGAACAAAGAAAAAGATAGACTAAAGAGAACCTAAAAATAAAAATAAAATCTTACTAGAAAGGAATCTAGCAAGTAGACCTAATAAAAAGAAATTCTAACCTAGACAATAACTATTCCCCGGGCCGCGGCGCCAAAAACTTGATGCGTGGGAATCGCAATAGGCTTTACCTCTCGAGGGATCTCGAGAAGCTTACAACCCCCACCAGGCAGTGTACCTGATCGTTGTAGTATAGTATAGTGACAAGTACCGGGGGATTGATCGTTCAGCTTAGGAATAGTGTCGCTAGGATTAGAAAACCTAAATACTAGTTCTAAAGGTGAGGGATGATTATTTTTGTATTTTTATATTTTTTAGAAAGCAAGTAAAAATCTCGGGTTTGAAGGATTTGGGCGGAATTTGTTGCTAATCAACTAACCCAATACTAAAGACGCAATCAAAATAAAATAATATAAATGAAAATAAATTAAATTATACTAAAGTTGTGAGCAATAAGTGGAGAAAATGTGTTTACTTAGATTTCACTACTCCCTAGACATCTTTTACACGTTAATTACTTGTTATAATTGCATGGATGACGGATCGTATTCCTTAATACCATTCATGGGGTGGCACACTTAACTCCCCAATTCTATAAGCTCTTATCTCCTCCTACACCATGCCCAGCATAACTATAGGGATTTTAAACCGTGACTCATGCATTAAATACAACCAATAAAGACCTAGTGCGCGTCGGTTCATGTTTCTTAAGACGTTCAAGCATGTTACCAATTGGAGATCTGCCAGTTTTCTTAAGCCTAACATATAAATCATTCATCCAAGACAAGTATAAACAAGTAATCAACACATAATTAACATATAGGTTTCATTAGATCCAAGCAAACACAAGATAGATCTTGCCTAGCATGATGGAATTAAGACAAGAACAAGATATAGACAACCAACACATAGACATATTGAATGAATTGAAAGAACACTTATCTCAATTACACATGAAAGGTATCAAGAGCTTGGAACCCTTGAAAAACCTGTAAAATTCGCACCAAAATCGTACTTAGGGTTTCTCCAAAACTTCTCTCTTTTTTAATGTGAAAATTAGAAAACTATATATAGGAAAAGGGGTCTGACGGCGTCAAGACAAACATTGTGACGCCGTCACCTCGCCGCCAAAACTATTCTCGGACTGCCTTGATCTACATTTGACGCCGTCAAGACTTAATCATTTCCAGCCCGTCATGACTTTAACTCTTGATGCCCTACCTTCGTGACGCCGTCAAATCTCTACTGGATCGTCATGGAATTTTGCTCTTGACGCCGTCAGGATGTTACTCTTGACGCCGTCACCTACTGTTCCCAGCATGGAAAATTAAGACTTTGGCGTTTTCTTCACTTTTATGCTCCAAAAACGTCCGAATTGCTTCCTTTTCCAGATTTCACTCCCAAAGTACCTAAAATCACAAAAGGAACGATTTAGGGCAATATTTGATCAAATAAATTCGAATTCAAGCTTAAATGACCCCCTAAAAATGGTCATTTTTCGCCTCATCATGGTCCCACTGGGGGCCACCACAATCCCAACTACACCGCCAAAAAGGTGTTTGATTCCGGCTTTTATTGGCCCTCGATTTACAAGGATGCCCAAGAATTGGTCAAGTCCTGTGACGCTTGTCAACGTCACGGGAATAGCGTCACGGGAATATTTCACAAAAGAATGAAATGCCTCATAATGCAATTCAAGTTTGTGAAATTTTTGATATCTGGGGCATCGACTTTATGGGGCCATTTCCATCCTCTCACGGAAACAAATACATACTCGTGGCTGTTGACTACTTGTCAAAATGGGTTGAAGCGAAAGCTTTACCCACAAATGATGCCCGAGTAGTTGTGAAATTTTTAAAAGCTCTTTTTGCCCGATTCGGAACTCCGCGTGCTATTATTAGTGATCGTGGTACGCACTTCTGGAATGACAAATTTGAAAAAGTCATGCAAAAGTACGGTGTAACTCACCGTCTTTCCACTGCGTACCACCCTCAAACGAGTGGACAAGTCGAGGTTTCCAATCGGGGCATTAAAAGGATTTTAGAAAGAACCGTAGGTGAAAATCGTGCATCGTGGTCGGACAAATTAGATGATGCACTTTGGGCTTTCCGTACGGCTTACAAAACACCCATTGGGTGTACGCCTTATAAACTTGTGTACGGGAAAGCGTGCCATCTTCCGATAGAGCTTGAGCAGAAGGCCTATTAGGCCCTCAAGCATGCCAATTTTGACCTCAAAACGGCGGGTGATCATAGAAAAGTTCAACTAAATGAATTAAACGAACTTCGTGATCAAGCTTACGAGAACTCTTTGATCTATAAAGAAAAGACAAAGAAGATTCATGACTCAAAAATCAAAAACCGCGTTTTCAATGTTGGTGATCGAGTCCTTCTTTTCAACTCTAGACTCAAGATCTTCTCGGGAAAGCTCAAAACCCGATGGACTGGTCCATTCACTATCACTAAAGTTTATCCTTATGGTACCGTCGAATTATCTCAAAATGACGGTCCTAATTTCAAAGTGAATGGACATCGGTTGAAACATTACTTTGGAGAGGACATACCATCCATGGTTGTCCCGGATCTCCAAACTTTCCCCAAGGACAATTGAATTCGGGGATCGAGTCAAGCTAGCGACTCGATGAACAAAAACAATAGCACAATACGGGTTTTCACCCGTATGTCTGATTCTTTCTATTTTCTACCACCTAGTGTGGGGGAATGGCCAACCCCCCACTGTTTGAAAAAAATGTATATATGTATATAAAGTTCTCAAAAAAAAAAAAAAAAAAAAAAAAAAAGAAAAAAAAAAAAAAAGTTGTATATATATAGAAATAAAGTGAAATTTGGTATTTCCGCAGTTAGATTCGAATCTTGGCTTTTTACGTTCAAAGAGTCGGCATAATAGGCGGGACTTTGAATATTGAGGACAATATTCATTTCTAAGTGTGTGGGGGGGGGGAAATTCTAGCGAATTTTAGCAAAATATATCTTCTAGTACCCCGTTTTTGGCCAAAAATTTTCAAAAATTTTTCACTTTATTTCAAAAAAATTTTGTGGTAATCAGTCCGCCAGGTCTAACCGACAAAGGGATTGGCTAATCCAGGAGCAAACGGCTCTTGGTAAAGATAAATCAAATCCGTTTACGGCTTGCAATTTGCCCAAAATTGTATGGTTCCTCAACTCCCCATCATCCTCAAAAGCTAATGAGTTGGCTAGCCCGCAAGATTATGGCTTGTGGTAAAGGCCGTGGAAAATCCATAATTGGTAATCAGCTCACCAAGATGTTGACGAGGTCCATCAAGATGCTGGCTAGTCCAGGAGCAAACGACTCTTGGTAAAGACTAAACAAATCCGTTGAAAGCTGGTGGTTTGCTCAAAATCACACGGTTATCAGGTGTGCCACAGTTCTTACACCTAGCTACTCCAGAAGTGATGGATTTTGGTAAAGAGTTTAAAATCCATTAAGTTTTCTAGAAAGATTGCTAGGGACTAGCAATAGTTTAGTGTGGGGGATTGATGAGTGCTCAAACACTCATCATTTTTGACGTATTTGAACTGCCAAAACATACAAAAACAATCAAAAAGATATCAAAATACTTAAATTATCCCAGGGATTGTGTTTTAGGTGTTTTAAATGCAAAATATGCAAAAACAAAGAAAAAACGTACAAAATTTGCAATATTGGCAGTTTCAGTCCCTCAAGTTTCAAAACTTGTCAAATTTAGTCCCTATGCATTTATTTTGAAAGGAAAAGTCAACCCAAGGTTATAAAAGTCAAATTTCACAAAATATTACACTTGGGTAACAAGTTTTCCAAAATTACAAGTTTAGTCCCTAAAAATCCAAAAATGGCAAAATAGGTCCCTGAGAAATTTTGAAATTTGGAAAATGGAAAAATGGTTTGTGAACTTTGGAATTATGGCAATATTGGTCCTTGGAAGCAAATTGGGGAAAGTACACTTTTAGTCCTTCAAGTTTGGAAAAATTACAAAAATGGTCCTTGTTTACTAAACAAACCAAACCGGACCCTTTTAAATATCTTAACCCAAAACCAAACCATTAATCCTAATCCAATCCCACCCCCTAGGCCCAGTCCACCACAAGATCCGGCCCAACCCCTTTTTAAATATAAAATCCCTCCGGTCAAACCCCACCCTTTGACTCACCCCTAACCTCCCAACACCCCAACGTAAAACCAGGGCAACTCTTCCCCCCCCCCTCTCACCTTTTTCACCAACCAGCCCCCACAATTAATTCCCCTTCACCTTCCACACCAACCCACACCACCACAATTAATATCTCCCACCTATTCCACTCAATTTTGCCCCGTATGCAATTTGGCGCCAAAAAGCTAATCAACAGCTCAGATTGATCAAAAGCTAATTGGAAGACTGGGATTTGGTCAGAGGTCAAAGAAAAAGCTTGTGGGACTATCAGAATTCAAAAAGGTGCCATGTGGAAGACTTAGGCTTTAGTTTTTACCTCGATATATATTGTAGGTCATCTTGGAGCATTGTAGTGTGTAATAACTTTAGTCTTAGTATTTTTCAGTTTATTTTATGTATTGTATTCCTTTTTTATCAATGAAAGTTCTGTTTTAAAGTTTGTATGTCATTTTCAATTTTCAAGTCTAAGTCAAGAATTCTGAATACTCATTTTGGTACTACAAGTGGTTCTCAGCTAATCATAAACCCTTAGTCACTCATTTAGAAAGGTTTTTAAAGGTTTAACAAGTTTCTAGTTTACTAAGAATCAAAGTTTCATTAAATAGTTAAAAATGTGAATAAATAAAAATAAAATAAAAAAAATGGATAAAGGTGGAAGCAGCTTTGGATTTGGATGAATTTCTGGATTGCAAAGGGTTAGAGACTTGTGGGAGTCACATAGGATTGGTATTTGTGGATCTGTGTTACTTAACAACTTAGCTTGGAAGGCTTATGTAAGCCTTGCTTTTTAATTTTTACTCTCCTTAGTAGTTTAGTTCTTTATTATTGTTTCAATTACTTGTTCATTGCTTAATATAATAGTTGTAATCAGTAGGTTGCCTTGTATGCTTGTTTGAATCAGAATTTCATCAACAATTGTTTTTAAAGGAGTGTTTGGTTGTAGGCTGTTTGTATGGTTATGCTTGTTTATTTGAGCATCTCTGTGTTTCATTAAGTTTGTTGGGTGGAATTAAGGTCAGGGAAATCATTATTTTGTTCAAAGACACAACCAAAGTCAAAATCACAAGGAAATGATCACCACAGTTAACTGTGGTGAGTTTTTAAGTCCAAAACCTATCACACCTTATCATAAGTGGGTGTTTTTACTTAATTTGGTCTTTACATAGCTTATCATAACATATTTGATCACTAAATCAGCAATCAAAGTTCAAATAAGTCAAATCCTACATTTTTCTAAAAAGTCAAAATAACTAGTGTCAGGTTTTTACCAATATGGGATGAATTATTGTGATTTTTGTGGGTTGTTTTAGATCTTGAAACTTGTTGAGATCAAATTCTACCAGTAGAACTACAAGTCCATGCATTTTTTTGATTTTTACAAATTTTTCTAGTAGACCAAAGTACCCTTGGAAAGTACTTGCAGGGCAAAAGTGTGCCCTGTGCACAGACCACCCATCTCACCCACCACCTTTGGTGGTAAGTTGTGGCCAACCCAGTGGGTCCCACACCTCCATTTTGGTTCCATACAACCCCCCTCCTACCAGGGAAGTAGTATTGATCATTTGTTTGACTTCAAGACCTGTGGACCCCACTTTGTTTGACCTCCCAAGTTTGTCCCCAGTCTGCCTCAGAACCAAATAAGCAAACAGCTTATTGTGGTGTTTTAGCTTATTTGTGTGATATCTGTTTTAACTTGTTCATTATACTTATTTGCATCTATTTTCACCAAAGTGGACCCCACACACTCCAAATTGAGCTAAAATCCTTCCATAGTCAACAAAAGTCAACTGTTAGGGTCAATAAGCTCTCAACTTCTTATTTTTGGGTTATGTAAAAAGTGTTTTCAGAAAAAGTGTTTGTATTTAGTGTATAATTAGTTTGGAAAAATAAAAAACACCAAAAACCAATTTTAATTATAGTGATAGCTTCTATTTAATAGGATTTATCATTTTAATTTTCTTTTTAGCTTATTTATAAGCAATATATCATTTTTATATTTTTATAAATTCTCTTTTAGGTTAAAGTAATTTTAGAAATTTTTCAGATTTTTATTTTGTCTTTTAGTGGTTTTTATAATTAATTTTAGTTTAATTAAGTTTTAATTAATATTAATTAATTAAATAGCATAATTATATTTTATAAAGTATAACCTAGTTTTTATATTTTTTCTAACTTTTAATTAAGTTAAAACATTTTATAAATTTTTCTAGAATTTATATTGCTCATTTTCTATTTTTTATAATATAATTAGTTTAATTAGAAATTAATTAGTAATTAGATTGATAATTAGTAAATTAGTTCAAAATACATAATATAAACTTTTTATAATTTTTTAGGATTCCTATGATGGTTAATTAGATTTGTAAAATTTTTCTTAGTTTTCTAAGCCTTTTTAGTATTTTTAATAATTCTAATTAGTTTAATTTGTAATAAATAGATAAATAGTAATTAATTAATAATAAATAATTAAATAGTGTAAAAATAGTTTTTATTTTTCTTAAAATTTTCTTTAATTGTTAGGATTGTAAAAATATTAATTTTACACTTATAACCCTTTCCGTCCATCAGTTGTACTTTTCGTTTCGTTCGTCTGTGTACGTTTTTAATTAAAACGTACGTTTTTAGGTTTTAGTTCAAATCTTTGTAATCTCAATTCCCGTAATCAATCACATAGCTTTCCTAAGCTATTTCCGTTAATAATCTCCAAATATTTTTCATAACAAACCTTTTCTGTGAATAAACACCCGATCACAAAGCACGCTAAGTTACAATTCACACCTCAACGGGATTTAACGACCTGGTGATACCTTATATTACCCGGAGCATTGACCTAGGCTATTTGACTTTGTTGACTAATCTTTGGTCAATATAAGTTGGTGGTTTAGCACCAATCACCTATACAGTGCAGCTGTGAGATATGAAGTTGGTAGAAATTGAGCACGTTGCTAAAAAATATGGATATTGGTACGTGATAATTCGCGTAATCAAAAAAGCGTGTATATAAACCTATCTTCCCATCGGGACGTCGAGAGGAATGAAGTAATCAGAAGAAAACTGACGTACGTCATCCTCATCCATCGCAGAGCGAAACTCGTGCAACTGAGCAACTATTTTCAAGGTATAAACAAGATGTACTAAATTGCGCACGCGCAATTACCTAGTAGAACAGTAGATCGAAGAAAAAAAGCTTTGAAAGGTTTAAAAATGGTGGAAATGTTTTTACTGTGTGCTCCACAGTGAAAGGAGGCGGTGACTTTTATAAGCATCAAAAACCCTAAAAGGGATGCCATGTGGATCCCACTAACAAAACATGTGGCTAGGATGAGACAAGGTACAACACTTTTTCCCTCTTCCCGAGGAACACGTGGACACTCTCCCCATTTTTCGAAGCATTTCTTACGATATTTTAGGACTCGATACATTGTTCCCACTTTTGGGCGGGAAGTATTTGATTTTTTCCCGCCACGCGTACCGCTATTCTCACTAGTCTAGTATCCGCGGCTACGAGCCGCGCACACTAGACTGGGGGGACATGATGACGTATAGTCTATAGTTGGGCCACGAGCCCAAATGATAGACATTACTAAGCCCAAACCCACCACGAGTGGGCTATCATGACAAATGACTTGGGCCATAATACCAATGGCTTGGACTCACAAAGTCCGAAGCCCAACCAAACTACCCGGTCATAGGATAAGGATCTTCTATTTACGGAATAGATATCCTTACCCCGGATAAGCACCACGTGTGAGAAGAGTAAGGAGTAAGAAACCTACACGGTTTCTGCGCCCATATATATAGAATGATACATTCTCATTAAAGGTACGATTCACACAATCCCTAAATCTTCAAAAAAAACCCTAAAACCGATTGCTTACTCTCACGCCGGAGTCTAATCGTGGGAGACTGTTAGGATTAAAAGTGACGATCATTATTGAGCCAAATAGTTAGTTAAATATATCAATGTAATAGTTAGTAAATGCTAGTTTATTAAGTTTATGTGTATTATTCATGCTTGTATAAAGTCTAAGGGCTAGTTATGTAATATGGTCAAAGATATGTGAAGCCCTAGACTACAAGTATAAATACACATGTAAGGCCTCATTTTGAGGTTGGTTCTCTTAGTGATTCTCTTAGTATTAACAAAGTTATTATTCCACACACTAGAGTTCCCACTCACTCTCTCTCTCTACTTACTTTCTCTCTCTAGGTTTAGGCTTGATTCAATAGTGATTTAGGTTGTTCTACGGTTCTACAGAGACAATCCCACGATAAGTCTAACGGTGTTGTTTACTTTCTTAGTGCGCAGGTTTCATAAGCACTAAAGTTCTAATTGATACGAGAGCAGGAGTCCAAACATGGTAAGCCCAACTTTTGTATCAACAGATCTCTACTGCTTTCAATCACTTTTTAAAGGAGAAATCATACCATTTAATCATTAGCTTTAGCATCATATTGTATACTAGTATTGAATTCAATATTTTCTTTCATTATGACATTCAACATTGTTTTTACTGCATTTTATAGTACGAGATGTGTTAGCCTAGTTATGAAATTAGTATGTCCATGATTATTGTTTTCTGTTTATCATGTGTTAGTTTTAACGGATAAAAATTAATGAATATGTCCGGACTCGAACTCGAGACTTCGGGATTGCACACTTTACGTATGAGTTTCAATTAATTAATAATTATTGTTTTAGTGACGAATAATTATTAAATTCACGAAATAAGCACTTAACGGTACCTAATGACCGTTAGACGATAGATTAAGGAATTGAATAAGAGTGAAAAAGAAGCCAAGAAGGATCTAGAACTCCTACTTGGACTAGTATTCGGCCGATCGCACATCGCCATGGGATAGGGAATGCTTCAAGGTTTGGATAGTATAAATACATGGCCTCATGTATTCATTCTTATCATCCCTTGGTTTATTAGCAAGCCAATTCACTTTCTCATCTCTTTTCTTTGAGCTATAGGCGATCCACTAGGATCAACTAAGGCTCAACTAGTAGTGCTTGCTCGTGAATTAAGAACCTAGCTTTTCTAATTGAAACGCTAATAGTACGTGTGTTCGAGAACGAAGTGTTGGCATACTTTTGCTAACGTGGTGATTCCCCTATTCGACTAACACATAGTCGATCCACATATAAACCCAATTAGGGTTTATAGTTCTTGTTCCATTTATTTTTTGTTCTTGCTAGAAATCACAAAGGTACGCATCCTTTTATATTCGGTTAATTTCAATTACATGTATTTGATCTATTTCTGCTGCGTGCTTGATGTGTTTATATGTTTATATATTAGTTATGATTTTCATATATTCCAACATCATGTGCCTTATGTGTTTATTAATATAGCCTTTCAATGATCCCCACGTTTTGAACATATGTATGCTAGGTAGTACCTATTTAGGCTAGCTGAAATGACCAAAGGACCCTAGCCGGTAGGTTGTGAGGCGTGTAAGAATTGACTAAAGGACTACACACCACCTTGTGTAAGAATTGACCAAAGGGCTACCTATCCTAGTAGACATAGATAAGAAATGCGAGACCATGTTTGTATGTGTGAGAATTGACCAAAGGACCACACGCACCTTGGTGCGGAATAGGTCTAGATTAATAACAGGAACTTAATGACTAAGACCCTGGCTGAATTGACCAAAGGAGATACAAGTTTGGGATTACAGGCTAGGCGATTTGACCAACTTATCCTAGTGATAATTAACCACCACATAAGGCGATAATAGACAATGTTAAGAAAACTAAATAATGGAATAATAAGATTAGTAACTAGGCTAGCACAACTTTCTCCTACTCATTTAATCTCAATTTAATTTCCGTTGTTTGCATTTACTTTCTACAAATCATTTCATAACCTCTTTTGTGACGATTAGACTTAAGTTAAAATCCGTACCATAGCTCTTGGGACGATTTCAGCTTTACCATTTCTAGACTACCCATGACCGGTACACTGCCCGATAGTGCTACGTAGATCATAGGCAAACGAGACTTAGAAATATTAAAACGTGATTTAGGTCATTTTAGCATTAGGACAAGTATTCTAGTTTGATAAAGACATAAACACCCCCTTTAAGGGTTTCGGCCGGCCGAATGAATTTATACTTTGGGTAATTGCCGTTTAATCCCCAAATGAAAATACTGTAGGATTTCCTTTCCAATAAAATTATTTACCAATTTTCATTTCCTCTTCATTTTCATTTCATTTGATCTGATTCTTTCGTAACTCATTTATTATTTCCTTTTGCACGTTCTATTTAGTGTGCACAAGTGTGACCTTTCGGCATTTCCGTGAAGATAAGTGTAAAAGCTGTTGTGTTGTTTATGCACAAATCCTTTCCATTTTAACAATTGATTTATTGTGTATCATCCTCATTTAAATAATGTATGCAGCATACTGGTCATCCTCACAGTGTGGTTTTTTGAGAGCCCGAGTTTTCGTTGTAAAGTAATAATCGTAAATGGGTGTTTTTCTAAAATACCAAAGGTAACATTTTCGCAAACGGGCACTTTCCAGATTCTTTAATTGGAGATGGTGGTAGTGGTACATGAGATGATGGTAGTGGGCAGAGGTGCGGTGAAATTGGTGATACAATATAGATGTTGGTGGTGGTACAATGAAGATGTTGGTGGTAGAGGAGAGGTTGAAGAAGAGGGGCGTTTGGACTTTGGATTATAGTTTTTTGTTTAATTTGAAAGTTTAGGGACCGGTGTGTAATTGGGGTGTTTGGTAAAGAAAGGACGAAAATGCCCTTGCAACTAACGAAGAAAAGGACCAAGCGCGCAATTAGTACTAGAAAACGTTGAGACTAAAAATGCAATTTTTGAGAATTTAAGACTAAATCCGCGAATCGGAAAGAATTTGGGGACCAGCCGTGTAATTCACCCAAATATTTATTGGGAAAAAAGAAAACCGTAACCCTAAAAATATTGTCACCCTATATTATGATACTCTGTAACTTTTCTATCTCTATCTCCTTTGGTCACCAGCAAAGAAATGGAAATGGTTCGATCGATTAATCTCTTATCTTTATAATTTAATCTTGTTTAGGGCTTCTGCTAGGGGTTTTAACTTTTTCTGTAAACATGTTTTTTGTTATAATTGCAGATTGAAATTGTTATATTTATCTTTAATCGCCTGAAGTTTAAATTAGTTAACAGTTAATATGGTTTTTAATAGTACTGGCTATTGATTAATTTGTGACAGAATACCAAGGAAATTGATACTTGCATGTGCATGAAGACCAAGTCTTCATATAGTTCAACTGTACGTCCCACACGTAACAAATATGCACCATTCAAATATTAATTGTTTGCAAGTTCAATTTGTTTAAATCATGTAGTTTAGTACGAAGACTTAGGATCAAATGAGAAGAAAACTTAAAATGAGAAGGATGAGAAATAACTATAACCACACATTTGAGATGCATCGACTTAAATTAGATGCATCCCTAATCTTTTAGATGCACTATAATATATTTTCTAGCAAAAAATTGGATGCATATACATATATTAAATGCATTTCATCAAGTTAGACAAATCCTATACATTTTTTGTCCTCTGCGGGTCAAATTTGTTGTTAATACTACTTTGCATCGTTTTCACTTCAACTCACTTTCGAAACTAATTGGGATGCATCTAAATGAATAGAGATGCATCTAAATCAATTCGATGCATCTCAAATGTGTGGTTATAGTTATTTCTCATCCTTCTCATTTTAAGTTTTCTTCTCACCGGATCCTTACCCGTAGTACGAGTATTATTTAACTTAAAAGAATTTCAACTAGTTTATTAACTGTCATATAAGTTAGTCAAGAGCAATGATACATCCACATAAAAGTATCAAAAATAATCAATCACCCGCTGACACCTGAGCGAGTGGATTATTTTTATGGATACTTTTACGTGGGTGTAGCAAATTTCATTACACTACAACAATCACCACGACGGGCGATGAGACTTTCGGCGGCGACGGCCTTGTCCCCGCCGAAAGTTACTAAAGGACAAAAGATTTTCAACGCCTACTTTTCAGCAGGGACGTGTCCCCGCCAAAAGAGTGAACCATTTACTATGTAAAGCACTTTCAGCAGGGACATGTCCCCGCCAAAAGAGTGAGAATTATTATTAAAATAAAGGATTGAGGGCTAATTACAACTACGAAAAATACTTTCCGCGGGAACATGTCCCCGCGGAAAGTGCTGCCACGCTGGCATGTTTGACCTGACCAAAATTGTCCATGCTGGTAGTGTGGGTCCCACGTGACTGCCAAAAGAGACGTCCGTCGCCGCCGAAAGTTTACAGCGAAGGGCTTTAGCCGAGGCACTTTCGGCGGGGACATGTCCCCGCCGAAAGTTTTGGTCGGGGAGAAGTCCCGGCTGAAAGCGAGGAAATGTCTCCGCTAAAAGCGGTGAATGTTGTAGTGTTAGTCAATGTAGTGGTGTCTTTGAGACTTTGAGTGTTAGTTATTTCCCTGTTTTGAGCGTAGTGGTCAAGCAAATCTTCCTTATATGTATGGTTCGTTAGTTTAATGAAGTCAGAGAAGAAAATATGTTTGCGAAAAGTTAGTAGTTATATAGTTGTATTAGAATTCTTTTTCTTTATCTTTTGCTTGGTGATTGACTAAATCAATTAGTCACTATCAGTCACTATCAGCAATCGTACTCGTTAGTATGTTTGTTTTTTGTATGATCAATGTATGATATTGTGTATTTGTCCTTGAATTTGTTTTTTCAATAGTTTCTATTGATAAATGTGTGACAGAACGTCTCTTCCCCACTGCCCTTGACAAGAGAACAAATTCTATTGCTAAACGATGGATCAACGGAGCTCGAGCATGCTCCGGATATGTTTAATGGTAATTTCTAAAACAACATTGAATCTCTTTTTACTACTTATGCTTAATGTCCCTTTGTTCGGCAGGTCACATATGTTATATTTTTGACATGAAACCATCTTATTTAAGTATTGATATGTTTATATGCAGTTGACTTTAAAACATTTAAAGAAGTAATGGACAAAGAAAACATCTTGGTTTGGAATGAGCCAGATGGAACCCATGTAAGGCTTCATGGGGGTGATTATGACATAACTATGCTTATTTCTGTGGCGGAAAATACAAAAAAGATGTACATTGTGAGCGGATTGGAGGGAACATAAGCTGACTCCTGGATCTTACAAACTAAGCTACAACAAAAACTTTGGTGAAAAAAAAATGGGATGAAGTGATCGAGACAGATCGTAACTGGCATGAGGCAGTTAGGTTTTTCAAGTCAAAGTCTTATGTTATGAGGCTGGATTTGAAGAAGATGCCAGGTGCGGATTCTCCTTCTGCTTCTGCTTCTGCTCCTGCGGAATGATGTTTCACTTTTTTATTTAACTAAATGAATGAAGTTGCACAACAATGTTTGTTTGTTACCTTGGAGGCCGGTTTTATGAACTTACAAATAATATTGTTATTAGCTTGCATGGATTTTTATTCAGCTTTGTTTTGGTTGATTTTTTACAATGATATACGTAAGAGGATAATGCTATAACTTCTTGAGTAATATATTATCATTAACTAATAATCCGTGAGCCTATTCTTGAGTGGAACTCTAGGGTAGAAAAATCACTCACTATCGATTGCCTTATTTATCTAATCTTAACAACAAAGGTGTTCATGTACCTTCAATGTTATGTCCAAAATGGGAGGTATTGATACTCATGATCATAAATGGTCTCTTAACTCACCATTATCAGTCACAAGCTTTATCAACATGTACTCAAAATGCAACCACATTTTCGAGGCTTTTAACGTCTTTAATGCGATCATAGCTGGGTTAATTCATAATGACATGTTAAAAAAAAACCTGAGATAAGGGTTTATGAAAAAATGAAGGGGGGGGGGGGGGGGGGGGGGGGGGGGGGTCTTGGGGATGCTTTTGGGTTAAAAGGGTTTATGGGTTGGTTTTTTTAAGTTGGGGTTAACTTGTTGGGAATAGTTTGGTGCTTTATTTATTTATTATTTTATTTATTATTATTATTATTATTATTATTATTATTATTATTATTATTATTATTATTATTATTTTATGTTTGGGATATTGAGATGGTGGAGGAGGGGTATAAAGTGACTGTGCCAGCAGACTATTACCTCATCTCACATACCCTACAGTAAGGCATCTCAAGTTGCAAATTCGGAATCCTAAAGCTGCTAGAGAACTCTTTGACGATATGCAAAAGAAGGGAGTGTCTCCGGATCTATGCACTTACCGTATCTTGTTAAATGGAATGTGCAAGAACTCCCTGTGTTATGATGCTTTGGTTCTTTTTCGTTCGCTGGGAAACATTCCATTGATAAGCGATGTTGCCTTGTATAATATCTTGATTGATGGTTTTAGCAAATGGGGGAAGCCGAACATGGCAATGGATCTTTTCGATGAACTCTCTTTGAAAGGATTAAAACCAGATGTTGTAACATATAATGTGATGATACATATGCATTGCCGAGAAGGGTTATTTGGAAAAGCTAAAGAATTGCTTACAACTATGGAGGAGTGTGGTTTGTTCCCAGATGACATTACATACAATGTTATTGTTCAATACTTGTTGAAGAAAATGAATGTCAAGAGGCAGAGATTTATCTGCAAAAGATGATCATCCAAGGTTTCATGCCTAATCATGCAACTTTTGAGATGTTGCTACCCCTGATTCCAAACGTAGGACAAGATTATCGTTTGCGAACTATAATTCAGAAGTTAACAAATGTAGAAAAATAAGATATTAGAAAACCAGCTGATTTAGCATCTCGGATCCTTTCCTGAACTTCTCAAGATTTATCAATTATAGTTGTTGATATTTGTTTCATGTTGGTTGTTTAGAACATGATTTGATATATGCGTAGAAGCTTTTGTGACTTTCAACTGTCCATATAGCATAAAGGTATAAATTTGATTAAATGCTTGGAGCCTGTAGTTACGTGCAAATGATATCAATTTTTCCCTTTTCAGTTTTGGAATATCACAAGTTCACAACCACTATTTGAGGCTTGCATAGCGGTATGCATGTAATATGCAAATGTTATGCGGCCTGCTATACATTTGATATAAGGTAGTCCCTGTTACTTTAAAAGCTGCTCAAACTTTGACTTGTTTAGAAGCCAATTATTGTGTATTTGATCCTAGAGATATCACTGTAACATTAAGTAGAGGCCGTAGGGAGTACTATAAATGTTTCATCTCCTCCTAAGTAGGGAGGACCCGGACTAGCAGTTAGTTATAGCTAAACAAAAACAGCACCAACATTAAACTAACATATGTTGGGAAATTTTCAAAATATATTATGTTAAAATCATTTTCGGATTGAGTCTTAGGAAGGAAATTAAGAGTTTTGTTGAGTCTTAGGAAGGAAATTAAGAGTTTTGTTGTGTATTGTTGATGACCCACGAAAAGGCAATAAGTGACAGTTTATCTGTCACAAAACCGTTGCTATTGAACCATCACTATTGTAAAGACACATCTTTTCGAATTGGTGACGGTTATATCTATTAAACAGGTGTCACTGAAACACGATTGTTCGAAAGAACGGTGGGGACGATATTGCTTTAATGACAGAGAGAACTCGCCTTGAATTAACAAGTAGCTAGTAGCTTTAAACTTCGTTTTACAAAACCATCTTTCTAAACCCCGAAACTAACAATCTTAAAGCAATTCGTGTCAAGATGGCGTCCAAGAACCTCATGCAAATGTCGACCGACATCGTGAAGTTGGATTGTTTCGATGATGGAAGTTTTAAGCGTTGTCAAGATGGCGTCCAAGAACCTCATGCAGATGTCCTTACCAACCCGTACCCCGAGGTATCTGAAAAAGAGACCTTGACCGGATCCTGTGAGCATCTCAAATTTGAAAATGACGATTTCATCTGTCGTGGCCATATCCTCAATGCTATATCGGAACAAGTAAGAAATTTATTGTTTCTATAATAGACCAAATGTATGAACTTGAGCACATTCTTAGTATGTTTACACAAAACAACATGAATATGGATGAATCCATACAAGTGACATCCATCATTGTAAACTCCCATCCACTTGGAAAAATGTTAACAATGTAGAAAAATAAGATGGTAGAAAACCTGATTTAGCATCTCGGATCATTTCCTGAACTTCTTAAGGTTTATCAATTATAGTTGTTGACATTTGTTTCATGTTGGTTGTACGCGTAGAAGTTTTTGTAACTTTCAACTGTCCATATAGCATAAAGGCATACATTCCATTAAATGCTTTGAGCCGCGCAAATGATATCAATTATTCCCTTTTCAGTTTTGGAATATCACAACCACTATTTGAGACTTGCATAGCCGTATGGATGTTTTACGCAAATGTTATGCAGCCTGCTATACATTTGATATAAGGTAGTCTTATTTTTCATCTGTTGTAATAATATGATATTGGTCCATCCCTGTTACTTTAAAGGCCGCTCCAACCTTGACTTGTTTAGAAGCCAATTATTGTGCATTTGATCCTAGAAATATCACTGTAACGTTAAGTAGAGGCCATAGGGAGTACTAAATGTTTCATCTCCTCCTAAGTAGGGAGGACGCGTTAGTTACTGCTGCTCCAAGGTATACTAAACAATTAATCAAAAGAATATGTTTAAATTATCTAAAGGCTCATCCAAGAAATAAAATACCAATCATTCCTTGAAAAAGATAACCAAATTTCTAAAATTCCAATAGAAATAGCTGTAAACAAGAAAATCTAATGAACAAGTAACAAGTCATTACTTATCCTAACTGCTTAAGAAAACTAATGAACAAGTCACTACTTACCCTAACTAAATCAACGGTTTAGGCAACAGAAACTACAATAGGGCTCTTAACATGGTGCTTATTAGCATCGGACCATATTAGTTGGCCAAAAACATAACCTTGAACATTCTTGCCATGAACTTTCACCGTCATCTCAAACTTCTGAACATCACCCTTCTTGGCAAACGTAAGAACTTTTGGATTCACATCCACTGATATCCCAGCAGGGTTCTTAACACGAACTGCATATGTGCCAGGGGTACCAACGTTAGTCAATTTCCTTGTGACAGTGGCTGTCCCGTTGAGATTATGGACAGTTATGGAAGGGTAGTTGAAGTTCAAGACACTGATATTTGTTTTAGGACATTCGTAAGGTTTATCAGCAAACTTTTGAATCACGGTTTCATTGTATCCTCTAGCACAAAGATAGTCAAGATAGTCGTTTACACATAAGTCATAAACCAATCCAGGATTCATCGCTTTGTTTGGCCAAATATCTCCAGCTCCACGGCTGAATGGATTTGCTGCCACCTTAGTTTCATCCAACATCGCATGTCCGGTGTTGTCTTTTACTTTAGCTGAACAAAATCAGCACCAACATTAGTATTATATACTAAGACTAAAATCAGCACCAACATTAGTATTATATAAGACTGTGTTGATGAATTCACATGTATTAATCTGATGATTGTTACCTGTGGTCATGAGGGCGGATTTGATGGCAGAAGGACTCCAGTCAGGGTGGAGGTTCTTAAGGAGACCAACAACTCCAGCAACATGTGGGCAAGACATAGAGGTACCTGACTCTACGTTATATGGAAAGACTGGTTTTGAATCTTCAGTGTATGCTGCAATGATATTCACACCAGGTGCCGTAATATCAGGCTGTACATATGTAACACAAAGATGATTAATTTTTAGTTAGTTATATATTTATGTTAACAATCAATATATAGTTTTCACCTTAAGAATTTCTGGTGCGACTCGATTCGGTCCCCTTGAAGAGAATGCTGCCATAAATGGAGCAGGCTTTATGTTTATAGCGGCTTCAGGATGCGTGATGTACCCCAATGGTTCTCTGCGTTAGAAAATCAAAATATTGTTATAATATAGTATAAAGCAGTCAAAGAATATGATATGAAAAATGAGAGCGAGTATTTACTTGGTAGAGTTGAGGTAGGCAAAGAGACGAAGGCAATCAGCATAGGTGAGGTGGGTGGTAGGCAGTATGTGGGGGTCGGCTATTATTTCATCGCCACTGGAAAGATCATTACAAAGGATCATGCCAGCTGCACCAGCATGAGCTGCTTCTGTACTTTTGTCAACTCTACCATTGTCTCCCCTTAGGCACACCACAATCTTGCCTTGAACTTTCTTTGGGTCAAGTGATCCTTCCTTGCAAAGCGTCCTGCATATATACCATCATATTTTAACTAGTTGAACAGGAAACCGTTAAATAGTAAGAAAAATGTTGTAAGAAAAAAAATGCGTACGCATTCATCACTGATGTGTTATCTGCTTTAGCATGTGTAGAATTAATAAGAGGATATAATCTAGCATCTGGCATGGATTTGGATAGACTTAATCCCTGTTATTGAACAGCAGAACATCAATAGATATGTTGCAACTCAATAATATAAACAAGGTGGAAATTTCAACCATTTTACAAATAAGTACTACTGAGTATATCAATTTGGGTCGTGTGTACTATATCAATTTGGGTGTTTTTTTTTTATCTAAGACAGATCAATCAACTTACAGGTCATCCAAAGCCTACATTTTAGTTCACATATCCATTATTTTAAAAATTAAATTAAAATTAGAAATAGCCTATTTATATGAACCCAATTTATCCAATTTGCCGCCTTTATCACAGACTAATAAAAGTACATGATAAAATAGATGTTTGAACCTTTAAACGGAGGCCACTAGCAAGCTCGGCAAATGATTGAAACTCGCGATCTATAGTACTAGCTGCAACAGTAATAACCCAAGGAGCCACATTGGTGACAGTTTCTGGTGTGGGTCCATCATTCCCTGCAGAGAACACGACGGTGATACCTTTCTTTAAAGCATGGAATGAGGCAATAGCAAGAGCATCATCCATGAACTCAGTTGTGTATCCACCAAGAGATACTGACAAGACATCAACACCATCATGGATAGCAGTTTCAAAGCCTTTCATGATATCGGATTCATCACATTCACCTCCTAGAAAGGTAGGTGGCCAGCAGACCTTGTAAGCTGCCACTCGGGCTCTAGGTGAACCCCCTTTGGCTGTCCCATTACCGACTCCATTGACAGTCACTCCTGGAACAAAGTTACCACCGGCTGTTGATAATGTATGGCTTCCGTGACCTTGGTGGTCACGTGCATTGTTCATTGTAGTGCTCATTCTTCCATACATGGCTTGAAATCCTTTGTTATAGTACTTTGCACCAATAAGTTTACTGCAAATTTATACAATCATATTATAAATAACTCTAATCTTGTTATCGATGGTGAATCAAAAATTACAAGTTTGCCCTTGAAGTGAAATAAGCTGTTTTCAGTATACCCATCATACAGTGAAATAAGTTGGTTTCCAAAGCTATCCGATTAACACCTCATACAGTACAAGAAATAACAAAAAATTAATATGCATACTTGTTGCAAGGTACTAAAGTGTCGTTCTCACAGCCGCCTTTCCATCTTGCTGGCACGGGTCCATAACCATAGGGATGGAAGCTTTTTGATTCAGGCCAAACACCTAAGAGGCAAGTTCATAATAAAAATCAGTTATATATGCTGGTTCATAACTTGCACAATATGACACTAAAAGTTTATCTATATAGATGTTAGCTCGCCACTATTAGGAAAGCACGAAAGAGGTTAATTACCTGTGTCAAGGTTACCAATGATGATGTTTTCACCGAATCTGGCTTTCCTCCACAGAGATGACGAATCGACAAATCCATTATTCTTTTCAAGGTTCAAGAAGTTCCATGAATGAGTTGTGTGTAAATTTATCCTTTTACTAGGGAAAATCGACACAACATCCGGATGCTCTACATGATTCAAAACAAAAATTTATTCCACTGTCAGCATAACGATAAGTATTAAACTTATATAAACATAACGTTACATGTATAAAAATTAACCAGCAATTTTAGCAGCATCCTCTTCCTCAAGCATAGCAGCAAAACCATTAATAGCTTTATTGTACGAGTAAATAATTGATTCATCAGCATTCTCTTTACTGTGAAAAAAAATGTACATAAAAAAATAAATCCACTTGCATGATATGACACTACAAAACATTAGCAACTTCTACACATCTTTTTGCCCCACATTCACAAGCATGTCACACAACCGATACACACACTATACACTCGATGGTTACACGGGAAGGGCGAGTTTTTGACTCACTATAACCGAGTATCACAATAACCTTTTCAGATACTTATATATGTGAACAATGTTGCACATTATATATATACAAAATTTTACCTCCCTAAGATCGAACCAAGAATCGCGAAATGAGATTCTTTAACCTTAGATGCTTCAAATTCATTACCATGCTGTCCTCCCAAGTAGACTATATACGACTGCATAACATAAACACATAACATAAATTAGCAAAAAAAAGATAACAAAAACAACAATGAAAAAACATGGTTTTAGCTTTGCTTCTAAGCACATTCGGGCGTCGAAAACATATATACTACCTTTTTAATGGCCAAGGAAGACGACTGAAGCACACAAAAAGTGATGAAAAGTATAAGAAAACTAGAAAACTTCATTGCGTGCACTTGTTGATTCATGCAATGGTGTTTTGTTTAGATGAATGTTACTATATTTATAGAGATTTGGAGATACGTATCCTGATATAATTAAGTGAGATAATTACGTGAATTTGAATTGTGCATGGATTATGCTGCTATTGTTAAACTGTTGACGATAATCACTCATATATTCAATCTTTTTATTTATTAGTTTTGAAATTTTCATAAATTCAGATAATTATTCGGGATTACTATAGAGATTCTCACTTGAATATTATGCGATCACTACTCAAAATTAAAGATGGGCAAAAAGGTAATTAGGAAAAAAAATAGCTTTCATGTTTTACGTACGTTTGTTAAAGTTTCTTGGACTTGTGTTTCTATATAGTTACCAGGCAACACGTCAATATGACCATTAAACTGATTGTTAGCTGGTCAAACTGATTGTTATCTGGTCAATTAACTGATAAAATATCAATTACATGGCTTCCAAATATATGACCTTACTTTAATTTTATTATTGATTTCCGTTGTTATTTATAAACTTGTGACTACTATATATACAGTTCTCTGGCAAATAGCATTGATTTATAATTGGTTACTAGTTATAATGCCCGCGCACACGCGGGTTTTTTAAAATTTTTTTGAAATAATTATTTAAAATTTTTAATTCTATTGTTAATTGCATCTTATCTATATTTTTTGTATTTATCTTCTACTTGTATTGTGGATAAATATAAAATAAATAATATTTTTTTTAAATATCTTATCTATATTTTTTGTATTTATCTTCTACTTGTGTTATGAATAAATATAAAATATTACCTAATAAGAAAATAATATTTTTTTTAATAAAATTATTACAAAATCAGGTATGAATTGATTTTTTTGAAATGCAAAATTTTCAATAAGGATTTTATTTTATTATATAAAAGATGTACGTGCTACTTTTACTATTGTTAAAGACGTAGTATTTGTTTACCCAAAAATATAAGATTAGTTCTTTGGTATTTAGTCTTATAAAAAAGTTCTTTGGGGTGAGAAGTGTATAAATATCAAAATTATTGTCCACAAAACGGAAAAAAGTTGCAATAATCAAACTGAATGACCAATGGTTCTTATGAACAAAGGCATGATCAAATATTCGTAGTAAATCGACCCTGATCATAAAATCAAACAAATACCTCACAAAATTTAATTAAAAAAAACTAGTTATAATGCCCGCGCACGCGCGGGGTTTTTTCTAATTTTTTGAATAATCATAATTTTGATTTTATTTAAACAAATAATTTATTTTTTGTTTATGGTTTTTTATTAGGGGTTTTTGCATATATATATCATTCCAAAAATGCATAATTGTATATATATCCAAAGCATGCATAAAAACCATTGTATTATGTGCATAAAAAACTTGTACAAATGATATATATGCAATTATTCACTTTGGGAGGGATATATATGCAATTTTACCATATTATATGATGAAGAGAGATCAACTATGTGTAGTTATAATATCCGTAAACACACGATTTTTTTTTATATATAATATATATCTTGAATAATGCATTTTTATATATTAAAAAATCAAAAATGTTGATTTTCTTGACTTATACTTAAATAAGCTTAATGCCGCATGACTTGAATAATGTATACATGATTTAAAACATATAATATAATAAAGTATTAAAACATACGAAGAATTATCAAAATTCTGAATATCACTTTATTTTGAATAAGATTTAAAACAGTCATGCGCGCGTTTTCTTTTTCTTTTTTTTTTTTTTTTTTTTTTATGTAACCAAAATGTTAATTTTTTTTACTTAGACTTGAATAAACTTATGTTGATACTTGATAAATTTTTTACTTGTACATATTTAAAAGTATTAGATGAATTATGAGTAGATTGATTTTGTTTATCTTTCATCTCTTATGGGTCATCCCGTGCAGAAAACACCCGTTTTGATCCATTACCCAGCCCACCCAAGTTTGCCACTGTATTCAGAAGTACACACATAAAATTTTATAAAAGAAAATATTACCTATTGTGTTATGCGGGCATTATAATTCTCGTGCACGCATAAAATTTTTTCTAAATTTTTTAATAATGCTTTTTATCTATTAAATAACAAATACCTTTTTTTTTTTTTTTTTTTTTTTTTTTTTTTTTTATAAGTATTAACAAATAACTTATGTTTCGCTTGTGGATCGATAATTTAGATTAACTCGTACTACGTAGTTTAATCTTATGTTTTATTAATGGTTGGGTTACCCGAGTACGCACAAGAATTTGACATATAAATTGTGTAATGACCCGATGTTGATGTGAAACACAAATCCACCTTTTTATGAATGCTAAACTTATGTTTCTTCTTTACATTTACAACTAAAACAAACTTCATCAATTAAGAAAAGAAACTAAAATTGATACGTTTAACATTAAAATTAATTTAACCTCAAGGAAAAAAACTATTAAACATACTAAACATAAAAGAGCACATCACTTTCTCGTGTACGACTAAAAAAAATTCAGCAATTAATCAATTTTCTATTTAAAAGTCAGTTAGTACCACGTACTAATTGCGTTGAATCCTAAACCATGACTCCAAATTGCAACTCTGATTTCCGCATTGAAGAAGAGACACTAAAATTGCGTTGAATCCGGGAGTTGATGGTGATTGCATTCTGCGAATTAATTGTGCTTCTTGGAATATTGTTGTTGCTTATTGAAAATCTTGGAGATGGAAGTGTTGCTGCTATGCTTTTTGATACCAATGTAGTATGGCCATTGTTGCATTTCTTGAGAAAAAGTTTTCATATGATCCGTTGCTTTTGGGTTTGGTGATAAGCTTATTATCCGGGTTAATGTGATTCCACATGCATATGTTGGAGTCATCGGCAGCTGTTGTCTATCAGAAGTGAAGCATGCTGAGGGCTGGCTCCATGAACTTCAACTCTGTGCTTAACACAAGTGTCAATAATCAAATGATAAGATGCATTGGATACCACTTATGATTAATATCATTAGTATCTCAGACTCATTTAATTACGAATGGGGCAATCTAGGTATGTCTTTTCTCTAATGGGCCAACTGTAAAAACAATAATAGCTAAGATGCACTATATGTTACCCGGTTCAGATTTAATCATTAAAATGGGTCGCTTATGATGATGTATTTTTTAACAGGTCATACAACCATACTACTATAACTTACTTAACATAAAAAGGAAATATATTCAAAGTCGCCCCAGTTTATACATATAGTGTACAAATAATTAATAATTATCTTACTCAAATTCATGTTATGGCTGAACTATCATAGTTATATAATCAAGTAAATAATGTACCTCACTGATTGCAACATGGATTTTTCTCAAGTGATGAAGAGTAGCTTGGATCCTACCTTCACAGCCTCGTACAAATTACCCTGATGTATTTGAGTCTTCTAGATCAGGTCCACTTCAAGAGCAAGAAATTAAACCACTTTTTAGAGTAGGCTTCTTGGATTCAAAGAGCCCCTATAAGCAAGTCCATACATCCTTTATTACTATTCATTCTGATAAGCAATCACATACAACCGTTATAAGGAGTTTGATAAGCAAACCCCTACATCTAGTTAATCTAATAAGTAATCTCAAGCAGCCCCTATAAGCATATTCAATAAGTAAACCTAAAGACACTCTAAAGGTAGTTAATTCAATACGTAATCCCAAAAACCTTGTGCAGTCAGTTTTAGAAATGCAAACAACCCAAAAAGTAGTTATTCTAAATGCAATCCAAACCAGCCCCTATAAGTATTTTTCTACAGAGCAATCCCAAACAACCCCTTGTAAGTACTACCAAACAGCCCATAAATTGAGAAGCTTCTGATGTAGCCTCTCTAGTTCTCATCTCTTTCCTAATGATGTGGGTGAACCAATACCTTTTTATTAGTTCTTGTTGAGGGTAATAATAAGTTACTTACCCTTTGTTCAACTACCTATCGCTGAAGGGCGGCCATGGAGTCTGAGAATTCAATACCGCATACATCTTTGCCACAAATTGCTCTTATGGGATGAATAGCTCAAAAGATATAAAAATCATATGTTGTGACCGAGTTTGTGAAGGGAATGCAAGTTTCATCTTAAAATAAAAAAAATAAAAAAAATCTGTTGCAATGAAATATTAAAAGTTGGGGATTAAGAATTTTTTTGGAGCAAAGTTGGATTATTACTTTTTCAGTCATTGCAAAAATGCTTCATGGGTTATGGTGTAAATATGGGTTTTGTCATATGCGCAATCATAATTTGGGTGGTCTATGCAATCATATTCATACTTATATGTGCGATATGATTAACACAAATGGACTCATCTTTCAATCACATATCACTTGTCATAAAAACTACACTTAGGTGCCTAAACAATTATCCAGGCTAATATACCAACCAAATATAACAATAATAAACATAAAATATAAGAAAAATATATCCAAACAGTCAAGGTACTCATTCTTACCAGAATAAGCAATCTACTACTTGAAGCACATTCAGTGTTAGGAAGATTAACATGCTTATTTGGCCATCTATCGATTGAGCCAACATATTCAGGTCTTGCTCCCGTATCTTAAAAAAGTCATGTAACATATACTTGGGCTTTGTCATGCACCCGAAAAAATAAATAGAACCTCAACATACACCCTTACCTTTGATATCGAAAAGGTGTTCCAATTGCCCTTAGATGTGTATTCACTTATTCGGAGGCATATAATAAAAATTCTAACATCTAGAAAATATGGACATATCCACATGCAATGAGTTCAAAAATGTTGATGTAATGAAATTAGATAAGTGGTCTATGAGTCAGCACAAATACCTGGCCAGAGCCTCAATCAAGATTGAGTTTTCTGATTCAACAACTTTGGTTGATAATTCGTTGTCTAATGCATCAAAAAGTGATGTTTTTTCGAATTTAATGCGGCCATATCTTGTTTCTTCATTGTTTAGGGGAACTGGAGGTAGAGACGTTGCACTGTATTAAGCTATAACCGCCCTCAATACTTAAGTATCAATACTCATTTTACTGAAATAAAATAACTTATTATTAATAAAATAAGTAATTGTCGATACACATGGATACATTTATATGTAAATGAGTCAGAATTGCTACCACTTTTAGAGAGATTAAAAATCAAACCTCAAACATGAGACTGTAATCCTGTATCCCAACCTTGGCAAAGCACCAACTTTTGCTACTTCATTCAGACTATGCAGCCGATGCTTTTATTGTCTTTCAACTCTCTGATTCTTTTATGATCGTCTCTTGGCGAAGGGTCTTCTCCTGGCTCTGTAAAAAGTAAAAAGTTAGAGCTTCATTGTATAATGTTGCCTCATCCAATACACTACAATTTTTTTCGCCGCGTTCTCCACCTATTTATTAAAGGGACTTTTACATATAGACTAAGATATAATGTATTCTTCTTATTTTTTTAAATTATACGTAGTATTGCTTATTTGAATTGATTTTTTACAATGGGTTGGAAAGTTTCTACTCATGCTTTATATGAGGTGTGTTTAAAATGATTTACCCGAACAGATATAAGGGCTTATGTATTGAAAAGGCATACGGAATGATAGGACTCCAACCAACTGCATGTCCTCCTGATTTCTCATCTGGTCTGCGATAAGTCCTCCAGCCTGACTGAGCATGTTTTTAAACTCGTGAAAATGAAGAACACGATAGTAAACTATTTTATCACTGGGATTGTGTTTTGCGTTCCATTTCTAAAGTAATTATTAAGGTGCCTAAAGTTAACTAATTCGGTGATGTTACATATATGTGTCTCAAATGTCATTATTCATGCAACTTTTTTACTATCTAAATTCGATTATTTTGATCTAGGAAATCATAATCATAGTGGGTGTTTGGATGTGATTTAAACGTTTGTAGTGAAGGGGTGTATGGGATTGCTTATTTAGATAACCTATCTGCTTTTATACCAAAAGTGGATGATTGACTCATTCCATAGTTTTGATGAAACTAATAAACACTTTTACGTGTTTAAATAGAGACAAATAGCTTATGCTTTTAACCTTAATAAGTTATTTTCAAGATATATATCAACTCATTTGAGCTGTATGCAGTAAGTTGTTTCAAATTTTGAGTTAGTTTCAACTTATTATTCAAACCTTATATAATAAGATTATCATAAGTACCATTACATCTTTAAGTATCAAAAACAAATCTAAATACTACTTCTCATTAGCTACTTTATTCTAACTGTCACATAATCTCAAAAGCTTATCCAAACTCAAATGATAATAAGATATGTAAAAAACACAAGAGACCAACCTTCTTCATTAGGTTCAGATAAGCCAAGCCAGGAATCCTTCCAGTCAATAATCCTTGTTTCACAACAGCCAAACCCTCTAGGAAACCCAAACATTGTTGAAGAAACCAATGAAACATATAAAAAGATAATATCCTTATTCACCATGTCACGTAGATGGTAGAAAAGATCAACTAACTAAAAACTCACCAAAATGTTCCAATTACTTTTCTTTAGCAAACTCGAAACCATCAATTTCGTTTTCAAATTCGTCTGTAAGCGTAACATAAGTATCTTTCCTGAAGTATATTTTTGCTTTGTGTTCATTGACGCTTGGTTGGCCACACAGTTAAAGTTGCTTATAATAAGTTGAGCTCCTTCTTTGAGTGGCTCTTGAGATGCAGTCTTGAATATGGTATAGAAATTTGCACACACATGAATTTTTTAGATATTAGTATAGCGATACCATGTTATTTTTAAAAATTTATCAAAAGATATATACGTGGTATTTGTTTCATTAAGTAAATGTATGTTTAGCATGTTAACAGGACATCATCGGATACACCAGTTTGAATAGGGGAGGTATATACCATAGGTTCAAAATCATGGGTGATCAAGATATTGTTTGGCCGCATGTGACGATGCACTATGCAGCCTTCTTTGCCATCTTCATGACTCTTATATCCCGATAGTGACCCAAAAATCGAAACAAAAAATAAGAACATATAGCATTATAAAAATGATTCTACAACCAAAGACGATCAACAGTAGGCATGACCAAACAAAAGACGTGTTTGTATGTATATATGTATGATTCATTGTGAAAATTCATCAATGTTATTCTCAAATGTTCCTTTGAGAACTTCAAGCCTAAAAAACATAATTTTTACATGCATCAATTATTATATATCGATTAAAAACTAAAACTTAGACCTTAATGTGACATTAATTAATGCAGCCGACAGTATTAGAGATAGAGACTTTAAACCTGTCTTATGCTAATTAAAAAGCTAAAGTTTATCATCAAGGAAGATTATATATAGAGATATTAGCAAGCCCCTGAGTACACTAATTAGAGGGAATTGATAGCGTGTTCAACTCACGATTGGTTATCTATAACCTTAGACAGTCTCAAACACCCTAAAAATTGCATTAAGCATAATCATTGAAGCATATCTGAACAATTAATAATCGCCAATAGACATTTTTTAATAATCAGAACCTAATATAATTAAAATGATAAACAATCTCAAACACCCTAAAAATGCAATAAGCAGTTCCAAACACCCTCATCTACATAATTTTAATTCAAAGGATTCCATATCATGGATTCGAATGACTACATCGAACCCATGAATATGGTCCAAGACACATAACTGGTCCTTTACACACCAACCACTGTATACATGAAAACTCAATGCAATGTCTAAGTGCGTAACACTCATACTATTCGTGCATTCCCGTTTTACAAAACATGATAAAAACTCACCTTAGGTCCGAGTATGAGATATTCAACTACTTTTGAAAACCTATACATACATTTAAGATGGTCCATAAGCATGTAATTATCATAACAAACTAACTTTCATCAATTAATATATTGAAGCTTATATATTCTCATAGCTGTTGCCTTTTTTACCCTTGAAATGTTTTGACCTGTCAGTCTATTAAGTCTCAGTCTGATAGACTGCATTCAAAGTATTATAAAAAGATTGTTTCCAATTTGATTTAAAAAGTTTGAGTACAAAGATCCTTCTGTATCTCCCTGTAAAACTTGTGATATGAAATTTATCATTAATTACCTCTAAGATTGAATTAACAGTGTTTACATCAGCCTATACCTGATATCCAAATTTCAGTTTCACTTTTTACATAAGTTTGTTCATGAGTACAAACAACATGAAAATGTGTAATATTTCACCTGCTTCCAGCCTAATTGAGTAAGCTCAGCATCAAAATAGTCAGGGGACATGTAGGCTTTATAATCCTGGTCTCCTATTACACTGTGATTTCCTTGTGCATGCCTAACCTAAACAATATGTATATTTAAAGAGCCCGAAAGATCTAAAAAAAGACGCAACTTAAATGCTTATCGATAGATGTTGTAAATTTAGGGCACGAACCAGGTGAATAGTCTTGGATCGGTGCAATTGGTACATATACTTGATGTCGAATCGATATCCATTATTGCAACTGCATCAGATTAATTTATCAAACTTTTGCTTTCTTCAACTTTTTTGATGTGGGAAGGATACACGGACAAAAGAACACTCAACAATACGATAAAATTGAGAATATGATTGATTTTCCATGTTAAATTGACGATGTTTGAGATAAATGAATCAATGAAGATTGAACTTACAGGTAATAATAAAAATCATAAACTGTCTCCTAGTTATACCAACGCGCCAGAAGCAAAATCATAAGATAAAAATAGACGTTTTTTAGTCAACAACTGCAACATCTTACACTACATTTTAAAGACGCACCTAAGTCTGCTCATGCGACTGAAAAAGGTATAAAGATAGAAACATAGTACAAAGATCAGCTTGACAACAATAAATGCGTTACGATCAGCATAGTTTATAAGTAGTAAAAAACAACCCTCTAATCCTTATCATATTCGCATAATAAAATAATAAATATTATTATTACAACATCCAAGCAGCCTCTAGCTCAACGACATCAATATTCAATATATTAACAAATGTAAAAACACAAACCTCCAAATTAAATGTGAACTTTTAACCACAACGATCAATAAATCTTCAATTAACTGCAAAACAACCAACGGATATACAAATCGAATTTGAGATTATCAGTTAACTGGAATAAAAACTAACAATTAGCAAATCGAATTAGCAGATTAATTCAATTAATTAACTTTAAAAAAAATTGAATTAGAGTTTATATTGATTCGATACAAACGTTGTTAAGACCGAATAGACACATTAATAATTTGAAAGAAAATCATACCACGATTGTTGGATTTAATCGATAAAAAAAATACAGAGGAATGAGGCTTCGAGTGTAGGGTTCTGTGTTTTGAGGGAAAGTGGGTATATGGTTTTCTTTTTCTAAGCTTTTGTTTGGGTACGTGTTAATACCGCTTTTTTTTTTTTTTTTTTTTTTTTTTTTTTTTTTTTTTTTAAATCTTTAGTCCATAAGTATCAATAAATAGCAAATAAGTACACGTGTATTTGTTAACTTTTTTTTCATCGGAATTGGAAAACGACTTTTTATAGATTTTTGCCAAATCAGGATGTATTTAGCTTTTTTTAATTCAATAATTTTTTTATTAATAATTAAAAATAATTCAATTATTACCAAATAAGGAATGAATTGATTTTTTAAAAATGGAAAATTTCCAATAAGGGTTTTATTTTATTATATAAAAGATACTCATATACACAAACAAAAATACATTTTTTTTAAATGGCAAATTTAACAAACTCACAATATGTACATCACAAATTTATCTAACTAAATTTTAACTATCTCACAAAAAATACTTTATGAAAAAATAGCAAAAATAATTTATACTATATTATAAAGTATTTGGGACATTCCTAAAATGAAAGGATTAAAAAAATTAAGATTCAACACTTGCTTATAACAACAAATTTTAATAATTAAATCTATAGTAGTATTGGTTGCAATTCTTTAAAGCACTTTTTGTAGACATGTTTTTTTTTTTTTTTTTTTTTTTCTTTTAATAATAAAAAAATACAAAATCATTTAATATATTGAAGAAAAAAAACGTTTATAACAATAATTACCTAATAAATGTTATTTTTAAAATACCCCTAATATGAAAAATATTTGTTATTATACATATTGTACAACACTATCAGGGTACCCGCGCGTTGCAGCGACGGGTACCCTAAAATTAAATTTTCCGATGAATTATGTATTTTAGTTTATCTGTTCTTTTTGAAATTAAATTTACGGATATCAAAAATTTCGTTTAGCCCATGCTCGTTCGGGCTTGAGCCCGTTTGGCCCGCAACCCGTTCGGGCTCAAGCCCATTTGGCCCGTTGCCAGTTCGAGCTTGAATATTTGTATAATGTGCTTTATTATTTGTATTAGTGACATTTAATGCAGGAATTGTGTTTGATTTGGTTGTACAATATGCTTGCTAATTTGTATTTTTATGTAAAGGGTATTTTAATAACTGTATTAATTGTATTTATTGACCAGTTAATTAATTGACTACATTAAATAGCATTAATGTGATGTTTTGTTTTGTTTTTTTTAATATGTACATTAAAGTAGTGTATACTATGCTTCTTGTCTTGTAAGTCTGAAAATTATGTGCATTAAAGTGGTTTACACTATGCTTATTTTCTTGTAAGTGTTAGAAAATTACAAGCATTGAAAGCTATACTCTTTAAAGACACTTAAATTTCTAGGCTTTTAATTATATGTATATGCATCTTTCCTATTAAAGAAATGTTTTTGGTCTTAAACATTTTAAGACTTCTAAATATAGATGTCCTAAATACATTATAAGGTAGTATAGATAATAAAACACACAATACTTCATACAATTTATATGTAAAAACAAGTTAATTGTCAGGGCCGTCCTGTCGATTTTGGGGCCCTATGCCATGTTGATCATATTGACCTCTCGAACAACTAGAAAGACCTAAATATGTCTGAAAACATAAAAACAACCGTGAATGACATCTCTATATTTATAACGTTAATTATTGGGCCCCATTTAAAATCTTTTTATAAATTGTATTTAAGAAAGCATACCTACATTTAAATGTAGGCAATTGCCTACATCCCCTTTGTAAAAAACGGTAGGGACAGGAGAAAACAAGTACCAGAGACTTACTGTAAGGACTGAACTGTATATTTTTTAAACTTTTACAAAAGGAATGTAGGCAATTGCCTACATTTAAATGTAGGCATCATTTCCCCATTGTATATATATATATATATATATATATATATATATATATATATATATATATATATATATATATATATATATATATATATATATATACATATTTTAACAGCTTTTCAAAACGTGGGTTTAAAATGTAATTTTTGTAAACTCATTTGTAGTTACTTTAGAATAAAACTAAAAGACAAAGAGATTTGTGTAAATTCTACAAACTTTAGGGTGCAAAGTGAATATTACCTATAATTATCATCTTCCCCAACTCGTCATATCTACAACTATGTTTTTATTTTATTTTCATTTTAAATCACTTGAACATAATCCACTTTCCATTTATATAAGGTCAAAATCTTAAGTTTTAGAACACATTCTTATCAAATTTGCCTTAAATAAATAGTATCATAAGATCCGAGGCCCTCAAATTTTTGGGGTCCTATGCGATTGCACACTCCGGATACTCTGAAATCCGGCCATATTAATGGTACATATTATTTTAAAATACGGACCGGACCAACAGGTTCAACCGGGAATCAGAGTTACCACTGGCTCGGCTAGCCCATAAAAGTCGTCCGAAAACGATATTGAGTTTCGAAATGTAGACTAATTGACAATGTTCAAAAAATATTATTAAATCACAAGAGTGTCTAGAGAACCAATATATACACCTTTTTGAATTTTTTTTGATAAAGCTTACTGTAAAAACTAAAAACTTTGTTTTACAAAAATTGGACGATTTTTTCAAAGCAAAATATGTCAAAGGTGAAAAGTGTTAAGTGCTAATTATATATTCTATATTTATTATATATATTTGTATAAGAATAATTATATACTACTATTTAAAGTAACTCACATGACTTCTTGAATATTTAGTTTTTTTCTCTCTTTATAAACACTTTTACTTGTATCATCTTTCTATGTGAGACAAATATAACAAACATTGTTTTTATAAAACTAAATTTTTTTAGTATAACGTAAGTGATTTTTAAAATTTGCTATGGCGTTATTATTTAGTAATAAATTGTGTCTACGAGCTATGTCAACTACTTTAACCTCATACATTTACGATATACCAGCTAACAACTCAGTATTGTCAAAAATCACGTGGATAATCTACAGTTTTTATATGAATAATATTTTTATTGCATAAAATTATTCAAAACTAAAATTGTCGTCATCCGTATATCTATATATCGTAAAATATAGAAATAACAGAAATTTTCGCTAAATATTATAATAGCATGGTACCTGCCGCTGCAACGCGCCAGTACCCTAGTAAAAGATATATAAAGATTATCTAGTTATATCGCAAATTAATATGTAAGGAATAGGAATTTAAAAGGAAATTAGCGGAAAATATTGAAGGATATTAAAATGGATACTCAGCTACTGCCAGGAAAATAATTTCGGCTGCCAGTGGCGGCGGATGGTGACGGCCAACGGCGGTGAGCGGCGATTTCAGGCGGTTCAACTTGGATCGGCCTCAGAAAAGTAGGGGGAGACTCCACTCACCGGAGGTGAGATCCAAAGTACGACGGGGTCGGCGGAAAAGTAGTAAGCAAAGATAAGAATATGGCGGCAGAAGTCGGCACGTGGACACGTCACACAAGCTCCAGGGCGAAAGGTTTTGGTCAGAAAAAGGGTGGGAAGCCAATGGTTTGGAGGTGAGGTCCAAAGTACGATGGGAGTCGCCGGAAAATTAGCAAGCAAAGATAAGGCAAAGGAGGTCTGTTTGAGTTCTTGATACTAGTTTAAAGAGAATGGGCATGCAGTTATTGTGGTGGCTGAAGGCACTGGACAAGGTATTCTACCGAGACTGGGGCATGGTTGAATTCAGAGCTCAAGCAGTGGTGGGAGAGACCATAAAGGTGAACTGATTAGAGTTGTCACTTGGCATATAGATCCTACATTATACGTGCATTCGGATAACAAACAACAAAACTATTTCCATCCCATTTCTAAACCGATTTACATACTAAACGTAAACACGGAGGATTCATAGGAAGAAGATGAAGAGGTACGGGATGTTCGACCAATGATGAGACACAAAGCTAAGAAGAAAGTGTCATCCTCGTTCATTTCATCAGAATCTTCAGTTGTTGATCCCGCATCATTTGCTGATTTGCTGGTGGATTAATGGACAAACGGTCGCTGGCCTTTTTCCAAAAGAAGAAGATCAAAGATCTTTTTTTGATTTTTTTTTTTGAGATAAAGAGCATGGAATGGAAATGGAAGAAAGAACTGTGCACGAAGGCAAGAAAAAAGTGAAATACAACATCTAATGATGATACCAAAATCCAGATGGTCGTCAAGGTGATGAGTCGGCCGTTTGACTTGTGTTGACCTTGACTTCGGGTCTTTGGTAACAGTGCTGAAAAGACAAAGAAATATCGTTAGAGAGGTCCCCGGGCTGAGCCCGGGGGAACCCCCTCCGATGATCAAGTCAGTATTGAGCATATATAGTGTATGCACTAGAATGTAATAGCATAGAGATTGAGAGGAATTGATGTCTTACAACTAATTGGTTATGGCTATTTATAAGAGAACATACATGATAAGGGATGTAAGTAGATAAAGCAAGTGGAAGCAACTTGCTAGATAGCAATCTTGGCAAAGATTCGATGATCAATATGTGAACTATGCATGCATTCCAACTATGGATCAAAGATATTATTCCAATCCACTTGCATTTTCCAATCTTTGTATATCTTTTTCCTTATCCATGACTTAGCCTTAGGCATTAAGTTTAGTTACTCCCTGGTTACTCCTTTCACTTGTTAGTTTGGTTTTGCCAATGGGAAGTTAACTATGAACTTCAATCCCACTTGTACAATAAGATAAGGGTAACACCATTAAGCCCCCAAGTTCATATAAGCAAAGTGTAAACGTTGTTTTTATGAACTTTAGTGAGTTGAGTAAATCTGTTGTTTGTATCTATTTAATTAGATGTGATCGTCAATATAGTCACCTGTTGGAGTCAAATTAATAGAACACCATCAAACCACCAACACAACTAATACCATATTTTATGTTTCTGGGTCCAAGTGGTGCGTATGAGGAATTTGAGTGTGCGAGAAAAAGTGTATAAGACCAGATAACTATTATTGGTGGTGGCAAGAGGTTCATCAGACCTACACGACGACGCATCTCCTTACATAACCTTTTTATGAAAACTGAGAGAAACATGACTCATTCGATACGAATAGCCGTAAGTTTTCTTCTATGTGAGAATTTTCTCCGGCTACGAAACCAAAGAAAATGTAATTGTTGCAAGTGTTAGTACTTAACAACCACCAATTCATAGACCCATTACCAATACCAATTTGCATACCAGACAGTGCAACCACAACACAGATGAGATTTTTTCTATATTCTTAGGATACATGCAATGTAATCCATAAACATACATTTATTAGCATTTTAACAATTATTGGAACAATGTATGTAACCAATTTAGTCCCTCAAGACCATGCATGACAAAAGCTAATGCCATCAATGTATGGTCTTAATAAATTAGCGTGTCAATATTGTAGTATGATCCCTACCGTTAAGTTTCTCTATCAAACCACAAAAGACACGTCTACATATGGTTTTGGTGTACATATTTTTTGAATCCATAAATACAGGTTACTCATATGCATTTGAGCCTAAGAGTGGTTAAGTATTGGTACTTGGGATATGCCTTTTCCAAGATTTGCTCGTATTACGAATGATCTATGATGAGTGCTCAAACACTCATCATTTTTGTCGTATTTAAAGTGCCAAAACATCCAAAAATACTCAGAAATACATCAAAATACTGAAAATATCCCAGGGATTGTGTTATACATATTTCAGATGCAAAATGTTTAAAAACAGATGAAAAACGAACAAAGTTTGCATAATTGGCAGTTTCAGTCCTCCAACTTTCAAAAATTAACGAAATTAGTCCCTGAGCATTTATTTTGAAGAAAAAATCATCAAAGTCCTTTGGAAGTCAAAATTTATCATAATTGGTCCCAGGGTGAAAGTTTTAGAAAATTTACAAAAATGGCCCCTCAAGTTTCAAATTTGGCAGAAATAGTCCTTGGGAATTTTAATTTGGAAAATATCCTTTGTGGTCCTTATATAGATGGAATGTGACAAATTTGGTCCCTTGGAATACTTTGGAAGGCTGGCAAAAATTGGTCCTTCAAATTCAGCATAATTACAAAATTGGTCCTTGTGCACTTAATACCAAACGGATCCTTTGTATTATTAACCAAAACACCCAATCCAAACACAAGCTTAAATCTGATCCATTCCACATCCAACCCCCCCCCCCCCCCAGGCCCAAAGATACCAAAGCCCACCCCATCCCATTTTATTAATAAAACACAAAACGGGGTCAACCGAAGTCAACCCCTCTTTCCCCTTCCCTTTTTGCCGCCAAACCACAACAAACACCCCTGACACAGAAACCATCCATGTTCCCCCAACACTTTTGTTCCCCCCCCCCCCCCCCCCCTCCTCTCCTACCTCAGCCACCCTACACCACTCCACTAAGTCAACCCCCAAATTGTTACAACTCTTTGTCCCCTCCAGGTCACCAATCCAGGACCTTCAAATGATACCAAAATTGAATCAAGGGTTGAGATGAAGCCAATCCCAATTCAATGGTGGGATTTGACTCCAATGAGACACAGATAACTTTCCAAAGCTGTCTCACACAGACAGAAAGCACAACACAGAGAGCAAAAAAAGAGAAAAAAAAAAAAAGGAAGAGGTGCCAGTTTCAATTTCTAGTATAAGTGTAGGACTTTGTAAGCCTTGTGAGGCATCCTATCTTTGTAATTTTTCTTTCAGTAGTTGTATTTTCCAATTGTACTTCAAATTATTCAAGTTAATTTAAGTTCTCTTTTAGTTTCAAGCAAGTCGTATTTTTAATTCAAAGTTTTTAATTTTCTTGTGATTTCATTCAATTGCATCTCAGAAGCTTTTATAAGCTTTTTAAAAGTTATTTGAAGCTAAAAAGAAAGCATAAACTCAGAAAAACTATAAAAAAAATAAGAAAATACAAAAAAGAAAGAAGAAGAAAATTATCAAAGAAATAGAAAATGGTAGTCCAAGAAGTTGAAGCAGAAAGAAAGCCTGGAATGGGCAGGGTTTAGAGATCCATGGGGAGTCTTAGGACCGTGTTGTGATTAATTGTGGTACCTTTGCTTGAGCATAAGGATCCTGTAAGTCTCAGTTTTTATTTTTCCAATACATTTCACTGTGACATTACTTACCAACTTATTTCTTTATTTCTTTTCACTCTTTCTTTGTGCTTATAGAGGGTTACATCTGATTTTATCCTTAGTTTATGGCTTGTTAGTCTTAGGTTACAATTGTTTTATCACACTGCCAAGTTTAGCTTTAAATTGCTTATTTGTAGTTATTCATTTAAACTACTGATCTTTGGTTCTTTCTTGCTTTATTTGTCATAATATAACCATTTCAGTGCTTGGTATCAAATCTCAAAACCTATAAGCTCATTTCCTTTTGAAAATGTCAAATTCAGTTTGCTTTAGGGGTGTTTGGATTAGGGCAGTCAACTGAGTTAGGGTTGTTATTGTTAGCTAAAATCAGTTTAGACTTGTTACTTAGGCCTCATATAGTCTAGTACAACTCTTAACTTGGTAATAATTAAGCTAAAAGTCAAAATTCCCACTAAATCCCCATGACAGCCTAACTGTTGGATTTTGAAGGAATCAAGGGCTTCAAATTAGCTTAGAATCTGTTTGGGATGCCCCATTTGGAGTCATTTAGGATTAATATTTCATAATTTATCAGCTAGGATCAACCAAAAGTCACAAAAGTCAATTTGTTCAAGAATCTTAAAAAGTCAAAAATTGTAATTGAGTCAGAATCCCATTTTTTGGGAGAATTTTTCTGAATTTTGTAATTGGAACTAGGACCTGAAACTTGTTGTGATGAAAATATCCCACCTTAACTACCAACATCTGTTTATAGCTTATTTTTGTGAATTTAATTGAGGTGTGTTGATGAGGCGAAAAATGAACCGTTTTTAGGGGGTCATTTAAGCCCGGAATTGAATTTATTTGATCAAATATTGCCCTAAATCATTCCTTTTGTGATTTTAGGTACTTTTGGAGTGAATTCTGGAAAAGGAAGGATTTTGGACGTTTTTGGAGCATAAAAGTGAAGAAAACGGCAATGTCTTAATTTTTCTTGCTGGAACAGTACCTGACGGCGTCAAGAGCATTTTGATGATGCCGTCAAGGGTAAAAGTGGTGACGATCCAGAAGAAACGTGACGGCGTCACCCAAGGCCATCACGTGTTAACTTGTCAAAACTTGCGCGCGGAGTAGCTGATATTATTTTGGTCATAACTTTTGCATACGAACTCGGATTTAGGTGATTCAAAAGCCCACGCGAAGAAGAAGAAGAGATCTACAATTTGGTGAAAAAATGGTTGTGACGCCGTCAAGAGAAACGGGCTGATGCCGTCAAGATGGGCCGACAGAAAATTAGCCTATAAATATAACTTCATAACTCCACTTTTTGTAAGCCCTAAACCCTAAGGTCGATTCCTGGGTTTAGGTGGGTGTTTCTCTAGAAACTTAGAGGGTTTCAATCACTCCATAAACATCATGTATTGGTTTGATGATTCTATCTCAATTATGTCTTTCATTATTATTGTTGATTGTCCTTCTTTGATTATGGTTTGCTAATTCATCTTGTGTCTACTTATGTTTATGTGAAACTTGTATATAATTGATTAGATCTTATTGATTCCTTGTTGATGTTTGTATCTATCTTCATCAATTAGGGTGTGACACTTCGATAGATCTAATTGGTTTAGCTTATAATTCTTGATTCCTATTGTCTCTTGTTTGGTTGATTGTATTCAATGTTAGGCTTAAGAAAACTGGCAGACTTCCATAGGGTAACATGCTTGAACGTCTTAAGAAACATGAACCAATGTGTACTAGGTTTTTATGGTTGTATTTAATGCATGAGCGAATTCTAGTGATCCCATGTTAGGAGCTTCTTAGCCAGCTTGACATAGGAGTGAAGTAGGAGCTTATAGAATTGGGGAAGTAAGTACGCCACCCCATGATTGGTATTAAGGAATACAACCCGTCAATTAAAACAAGGTGTGACAATTCAATAGGTAGAATTGGATAGCTAGCAAGGAGTAACATATCATAGGTAGACATGCTTCACATCCCTTGTAGAACATTAGTTTACTTTTCTTGTTTATTAGTTTAATTAGTAGCTTTTGGGTTAGTTGATTAACAACTAATTCCGCCCCTTCTTCCAATACTCGAGAATTTTACTTGCTTTTCATAAAATATAAAAACACAAAAAGAATCATCCTTCACTTTTAGACCTAGTTAGACTAATTTTCTAATCCCAGCGACACTATTCCTAGCTGAACGATCAATCCCCCGGTACTTGTCACTATACTATACTACAATGATCAGGTACACTGCCTGGTGGGGGTTGTAAGCTTCTCGAGATCCCTCGAGAGGTAAAGCCTGGTGCAATCCCTACGCATCAAGTTTTTGGCGCCGCAGCCCGGGGAATAGTTATTGTTTAGGTTGAAATTTATTTTGATTAGGTCTACTCATTAGATTCCTTTATAGTGAGATTTTTATTTTCTTTTTATTAGCTTTCTTGTAGTCTATCTTTTTCTTTGTGCCCGTTGTTTGTAAAACCATTTTCACTTGTCACTATGGCAGATGAAATTCCATTTAGATCACTAACAATAGAGGAACAACTATATTTCACTAATAGATTTGCTTCCTATCATTCCAATGATTTTTTGTGTGATCTTTATGACATCCAAGAGGAGTTGGGGGTAAAGTTAGATGGGTTTGATGAATTTTATGCATGTGTGATTTCAATTAGACGATCATTTTCAGGATCAATTCCTTTTAGTGAGACCCTTTGGAAGAATTTCGAGGAAAGTTTCCTAACCGTGAACCATAAGTTGAATGAATTGATGAGTTTGTATCAGTCAGACTTTGAGGAAACAAATGATGTGATGGAAGAGATAGTAGAAAACCCAAGCCCACTAAGTACCCCACAAGTCCTACCATCATTTGAGGCATACACACCGCCTGTAACTTACCCGGAAGACGTAGAAGAGACTATAGGAACCCCAATATAAGTAGAACCCTTGGACCAGGCACCACTTGAGGATATAGGTTTGAATATTTGTAGTGATAACCTTACGCCTAGTTCTAGGTAATTTCCTAGTGTTGATGAACCGGAACCTCAATCTTTACACACCTTTTCATCCTTAGATATATTTCTAGGAGACAAAAGAGGAACCGACCCACCCATCAACCAATATTATCCGGGTAGTTTTAGGATGAAGGAAGCCATTCACTCACCCCCTTTACCTCACGTGGCATATTTCCACCCTAAGGGTGTGTATCGCTACTTCCACCCGCACTTAATTCAAAGTGTAGGGAAAACCTCCCCTATTTCCATTAAATAAGGGTAGAGTCAGGCTCGTGACTCGAACAAAAACAGGTGCTTATTGGGAGGCAACCCAAGCTTTATTTGTTTGTTTGTTTGTTTGTTTGATTTTATTTGTTTCCGTATGCATGTTTTATTTTTATTGTTTGTGGCTCATGTTTCAAAGTAAATTGTCAAAATGCTTTATTTTGTTTTTAACTTCGTCTTAATTGCATATAAAGGTATTTTGCAAAAGATAAGTGTAAGGGAGTGATGAGTGTGTAAATACTCATCATTTTTAATCAAATCTGAGCTGCAAAACGATCAAAAATACTCAAAAACGCACCAAAATGCGAAGAAAATCCCAAAGATCGTATTTTATATGTTTCTGATGCAAAACGAGTGAAAACAAACGAAAAACGAACAAAAGTTACATAATTGGCAGTTCCAGTCCCCCAACTTTCAAAGTTTTACAAAACTAGTCCCTGGTCAATCATTTTCAAAGAAAAGTCAACCCTTGCTTTTAAAAGTCAAAAATAAATCACAAATGATCTTTGGGTAAAAGGTTTTGGAAAAGTACACAACTGGTCATTACACTTTGGTGAATTGGCAGTTTTAGTCCCTGGAGCGTCAAATTTAGAAAATTGCATTTTTGGTCCTATGGTTTATCTTACTTGACAAGTTTGGTCCTCTTGGTGACGTGGGATATTTACAAGAATGGTCCGTGAAATTTCAGCTTATTGCAAACTTGGCCCTTGTGATTTTACAACACTTAACCAAACGGATAATTATACTAATCCACAAACAAGCCTTTAGCCCATTACACCCTTTTCCAAACCTTTCCCTTGGCCCAAATACCCACCCAAGCCCAAATCAAAACCCTAAACGATTTAATAAGACTCCCTCTCTTCTTCCCCACACTCGGTCAAATGCAGAATAAAAAAAAAACCATATCCATCTCTTTCACCTCCTTCCCCCAAAACCATACCCGTGAACCCCCTGCATCCCTCCAAAATACAGCCATCACCATCCATTCTTGTCTTCTCCCCCAACACAATATCCCATCCCACTACCCTCACAATACCATACCTAACCCATGCCAAGCTGGCAATCCCAACTCTCAATTCCATCCACGGCTGAAAATATATACTTTGGGACCAAGTTCAAATTGATGGCTGTGATTGATTCTTAGAAGCACAAAGTTGGAAAACTCACCTCGGCTCTCACAAAACAAGCACATCAGAAGAGGACAAGGGAGAGAGCAAGAGAAACCCTAGAAGATTTAGTATAAATGGTTGTGTTTTGTAAGCCAAAAAAGGTAGTCAATTTTAATTTTTAGTAGTCAGTCTTGTTTTAGTTTTTTAATAGTCAAATTTATTAAGTATGTTTTAGTCAGTCAAGTAGTAGGTTTTTCAGTTTGAAAGTCTGATTATTTTTAGTTTTCAAAGTCTCTTGTAATATTTTTCTCAATGAAAGCTTAACATTTTCTTTAGCCTCCTGTTATAATTTTATTACTGCGCAACTTAATGCTGTTTTACTATCGCTTATTTAAGTGAGTTTAATCCTAGTCTATACTTTCCTGTTCAAATTATAGTTCAAACCTGTGTGTTTAGTCCAAAAATTGCATCAGGTCACCACTTTAAATTAGTGTTTGGCATTAGCTTAGTTCAAGTAGTTAAAGATACTTTTGGTTTTGATTTCAGTTTAGTTCAAGTTATTGTAGTGATTGGTAGGCATTCCTTGCATTATAACTAAGTTAAACAGGATTTACAGAAAATTTAAAAATTGTTAGTTTCAATAAAGTAGTGATTAGTCTTAGAATAGATTGCATATTAAGGGTCAACAGTAGTCCGTCATGCTCTGAATTTGTTTACAATAGGTTATCACAACGATTTGGTCTCTTGTAGTTACATTTCGTTGGTCATAAAAACTCAAAATCACCCGTTTTAAACCAACTGTGTTGCAGCCTGCTGTCCCACATAGGCCTCTTTGATCCAACTTTTAGGTAGGTTAGAATTAGATTTAGGATTAGGATTTGGCATAGTCTAATAGTTTGCTGTACAAACTAAATTAGTTTTAGCTTATGTTGTATTTTGAGTCAGTTTGGGTGGTCTAATGTCGGGTCCGAAAACCTCCTCTCAAGCCTGTGAACTTCCTTGTTCAAACTGCCCTCTAGGACTATTTTTAATTCACTTAATTTTATTACTTAGGACCTGGAATTTGGTTTGTAGATCATCTGTCAGCTTATCTCCAAGTTGGTATTTTTATTTTATTTCTAAGATATACTTTTTCGTATGCGTATTAGGCCCCTAAACCTGCTCAGTTGTCCACTATTATACCCACTTTTTAGCTAGTTTTAGGATTAGATTAGATTAGTGCTATTTAGTGTTAATAACTGCTTATTTCTGTTCCATTAGATTACTTAGGTTTTCCCTAGCAAACCTTAGCTTAGTATTTCTGATTGGCTCCAAACGGTCAACCTAAACTGACCAAGTAAATGGTCAACAAGGTCAACCGTCTAAAACCAATGCTCCGCGGAAGTATAAGGTTTCCCCGGGTCGTATGTCCCGACGAGGTGTGAATTGTAAACAAACGGTTTCGTGATCGGGTGAATTTGGATGAGAAAAAGGGTTTGTGTGAGATTAAACTAAGGAATATACGAAGAGAATAGCTTAAACAAGCTATGTGAATAAGACGGGAAAGTTAGAAAAACCAGAAATGTTAAAAACCTAAAACGCGTACGTTCACGTTTAAATAAAACGTAAACGTACGAAATAAAACGCGAGTTTTAACAAAATAAAATACTTACAAAAGTGAAAATCACATTTTTAAAATCCTAATAATAAAAGAAACTTTTTAGAAAATTAAAATTACTTTTTACACTATTTAATTATTTAATATTAAATAAAAACTAATTAATACTTATTATTAATATTTAAACAACTTAAATATAATACAATATTAATTAAATACTAAAAAGGTGAAAATAAAATTTCTAAAATTATAAAATAACTAAAAATAAGTTTTAAAAATAAAAATGAGTATTTTTGTCTTTTTGTGAATTTTCTATTAAATAATTACTAATTACTAATTAAACTATTTTAAATTAAGAAAAATACTAAATGAACAGTGAAAATTCTAAGAAAATTTCTAAAATTATTTTACAACTTATAAAAGCTATAAAAAATATAAAAACTAGGTTTTGATTAATAAAAACTAATTATGCTATTTTAAACTAATTATTAATTAATAATTAATAAAACTAAAATTAATTCTAATAAACACTAAATGACAAAATAAAAATCTGAAAAAATTATTATGAATACTTTAATATAAGATATAATTAATAAAAATATAAAAATGACAAGTACTTAATAAAAATTTAAAAATTAAAATTAAAATTAAATTACATTAAATAGAAACTATCACTTAATTTTAAATTAACTTTTTTGGATTTTTCTTTTTGAAACTTGATTTATAACTAAAAACAATAACTTTTTGTAAAAGCAAATTTTTTAGAACTTAATAATAAGCTGGAATAAGCCAATAAGTCAAGACAGTTGACTTTTGTTGACCCAAAGGAAAAATAAGCTAAAATGGCTTTGAGTGGGACCCACAATGGTCAAAACTGATACAAATAACTTATTAAAACTTGTTTTAGCTGGAAAAAGCACAAATGGACCACTGAATAAGCAAATAAGCTATAAAATAAGCACTTGGAACTTGTTTCATAACTGAAAATGGGACAAACTTGGTGGCTAAATTCAGGTGGGTCCCAGGGCTATTGAGGTCAACCCAATGGTCAATAATGAAAGCCTACCATGGGGAGGGTTGAATGGTGCAAGGTGGGGGGCTGTGGGACCCACTGGGTGGTAGGAAACCACCACCAAAGGGTGGTGTTTGGGTGGCTGTGCAGCTTCACAGGGGACTGTCTCCCCCTGCAGGTGTGTTTAGGGCAAGGTGGGTCCCAGCACAAATTTCACAAAAATGCAAGAACCATGGAATCTTAAAGTCTAGCTGGTAGAGAACAATTCTAAACAAGTATCACTGCCTAAAAACAAACACAAAATTCAAAACAATTGCCTCAACTTTTGGAAAAAAACTGAAAATGCAACTTTGACTTTTTGCAACAAACTTAGGAACTTTGACTTTTGCTAATTTCTGATTGATCCTACATGAAAAATAAGTTGTGATATGTTGTTTTAAGACCAAATTAATATTAGTTTACAAGTTTTAAACCAAATGGGTGAATTTGGGGTACCCACTGACCCAACAGTAACTGATAAGAAAGTTGTGTGGTGATTTTGACTTTTGTAATGAAAATGAGCAAAGTGGTGATTGTTTGAAGTTGATTAGGACCTAGGTAAGTTGCCTAAACAGGATTTGACTACAAATAAAACTCACAACACTTTCAAACTAACAATACCAAACACCCCCTTACATATAGCTATCATGAATTTCTCAAAGTTAACCTACAAACTAAACCATGATCTTGACTATGAACCCTACACTAACCTTATATGAGCATAAATAAGTGAGAATAAACAACAAGTACACTTAATAACCTTCAACCACAAATTATGCAAGAAAAAAGAAATAAGAAAATTCCTTACAGTTGATCCAAGATCAAGCAGTTGAGAACCAATAGCTTTAAACCACCATCCTAATGCTCCCACTGAGCTATCTAACCCATCATCATCCCACATTACCAATGCTACAGTACTCCATCTTCATTGTGCTTGGATTTCTTTTATTTATTTTTTTAAATATTTGTCATATATATATATATATTTTTTGTTTGCTAAACTGTTTAAACTTCAAAGCAAGTTTTGGAAATCTTGCACACAATCTTAAATGAGATCAAAGAAACCTAGAACAACAATTATTTAACCCGGTATAAGCAAAGATGAAATTTTACTTGAAATGGCAAAAACATGAATTCAACTGAGAGATTTTAAATTAATACATGAAACAAGTTTTTAAAATACTAATAAAGCTTATTACATCTTCTGAAAACTAAAAATTACACTGGAAGGAGATAGTTAAAAATTACAAAAACTAAAACTACTCTACTTAACTAACTACTACTTCATCTTCTGTTTTCTTCTTTCTTTTATAGTCCCTGAGACTATCTCTGACTTTCCCACTTCAATTATGGCCGTAGGATTGCTTCTATTGATCTCAACCATTCAAAATGGTATTGGCGGGAAAAGTGGTATGGGCAGTTGTGGTGTTGGTGGGAGCATTAAATGAGGAGGGGGGAAGGTGAGGGTGTAGGTGTGAACATTTATTGATAGTTGGTGAGGTATGGTGAGGAGGAGGGGACATGGTTACTGGAAATTAGGGAGGGGATAATGGAGGTTAGGGGAGATGAACAGTGGCGTGGGGGGTTTTGGGTTTGACTGTGGTCAAAGACTAGGTTATTTAGTTTAGGTAATGGGCTTTTGGTGGTGGGCTTGGGCAAAGGGTGGATCAGGCTTGTTTTGGGTAGGTATTGGATTATATGAAATAACAAGGGTCCATATGGTAAAGCTAATAAATCACAAGGACCAACTTTGTAATTTCTGAAAAGATGGGGACTGAAAATGGACATTTCCCAAAGTGCTCATAAGTACCAAAATTGCCAATCACTAATATTTCCAAAACCATTTTTTTTATTTTCATTTTTCAATTATTTCCCGGGGACTATTTATGCCAATTTTCAAAATATAGGGACCAAACATGTAATTTCCATAAATTATTTTTCCCAAGGACTAAAAATGGCTTTTGTGACTTTCAAGGGACCAAAAGTGATTTTTCATTCAAAAATATCCCACCAGGGACCAAATCTGCCAAAGTTTGAAACTCCAGGGACCAAAAGTGTAAATTTCCAAAACTTTCCAATTTTTCACCAAAGGACTAAATATGACATTTTATGATTTCAAAATGACCTTTGGTGATAATTTTCTATATTTTGAATATCCAGGGACTAGTTTTGTAATTTTATGAAAGTTGGGGGACTGAAACTGCCAATTTTGCAAACTTTGTACGTTTTTCATTTGTTTTTACTCGTTTTGCATCTAAAACATATAAAACATAATTTTGAAATATTTTTAGCATTTTGATGCATTACTGAGTGTTTTTGTATGTTTTGCAGTTCAGATTAGACCAAAAATGATGAGTGTTTGAGCACTCATCAATTTCCCTTAGTATAGTTTAAATTATAGCTTATCAGTAACTTGAGGCTTGTGAAGTAGGCTGGTTTTTGATCTCTGTTTGATCATGTGGACTTTGATTGTTGTTCTTGACATAATTAGTTGTTAAAGTTTCTGTTTGCATTGAACCACTTGGCTTATCTGATCAATGAATGCGATTCGTAAAGCTTGAGTCAAATCTTATAAGCTCGTACTGTTGGAACTTACAGCTTGTATAAGCTTATTTTTGAACTGTTAGAAGTTTAATTTTCACAAAAATTGGTTGGTTTTAGTTGAGAATCGGATTCTGTAAAAGAAAAAAAAATAAAAAAATAACAACAAAGTTTGCAAAAAATGGGTTTCGAACCCCAGACCTTAACCAGCCCACGACTCAACACAACATCACAACACCACTGCGCCCTTGGGACTTTTTCATTAAAGGGTTGCACAATTTAGCTTTTATGTAGTAGTAAGTGTTTAATCTAAAATAAGCTAATCAGCTTTTGATAGCTAATTTCTTGGCTTATTTTGCACTTCTAGTTTGAACTTATATTTTTCCTAAGCTTAGTTTAGATTAGTTTAATTCCCATAATTTTTTCAGATTTTTCCCATAAGTTTAAGTATTTTTAATAATCTAATTTCTTTAAAATAGAACTTAATTCGTAATAAATAGAGTTTTTGTTGAAAAATTAAAATTCTGTTTTCTAAAATTTTCTTTTGTCTTATAGTACGTTGGAAAATTATTCGTGAACCCGTAGGACGTTTAGAACTTAAAATTCAAGTTTTAATTTGCGCACTCGCGTAATTTTTAATTAAACGTCGCGTTTTTTATTTAGTTAACGTTTTAGGATTCCCGACACCTAATCATGTTTTCCCGTAGTGTTTTAGGAATTTCTTAGATTGTTAATTGCCTTAGGTCAATTTATATTTTCCTTCGTTCGTTAATTTTCAAATTCGTTAACTTAACGTAATGCAAAACCAAATAACTTTTCCAATCATACAAGATTTTAATCCAAATCTCATTCGAAGCTTTCCATTCACACCTCGTTGGGGTACGACCCGGGAAATCACTTCCCGGTCTCACAATTTGAATATCACTTTCACGAGTTTTGCGAGGTAATCGTTTTCCTAAACGGTTTACTCGTATTACTGCACGTTTATTTGTCTCACGACAAATCAAACTTCACGTTTGTTGATATTTTGATAAATTGTTGTTTTCACACACCAAAACACAACGAATCAAATGGCGCCGCTGTCGGGGAGGCTGTGTGTCGAAAGTCTCGATAAGGTTTAGACGATTAGTCATGTAGAACCTTCGCAAGAAGTTACGCTTTTATAAAACGTATAAAAAACCAAAAATATTTTTCTTTTGTTTCTAGTATATGTATTATATCTATAAGAGTTAAGAAAAACACAAAAAGATTTTCCCGTTTCATTGTTTAATAATTACAACATTAAAATCTTACCACCGCAAACCAAGGCAGAACACCTACCAACTGGGGGTGTGACCATAATAAGTTCCCAAACAAAAGATCAAAACTTTCCTTTGTATCACTTGCGTTTTGGAAAACTTTTAAACGAGAAACACACTTTAAGAGGAGTTAAAACGCTATGTGGCGATCCAACGAACTTCGCCCAGTGAGAGATCCATTCTTCTCTCCCGCTCCTTTGTGCGTTTTTCTTTAGAAGTTAACCTTGCGTTTGTGATTATTGGTTTAAGTTCCCCTGTCTTTATGAGTTGGTCTTGTTTTAATTGTTGTGCTTTTTGAAAAAACCAAAAATAATCTTCGTCTCCTACCGTTTAATTCTTCCTTCCCATCCCTCGTTAATGTTTAATTCTTATGTCATCACTCGACTATCACTGTTTTCATTGTAATAGTCCGGTGGATGACGATCTTCGTTGTTACAAGTGTGGGTGTGAACGGTGTGGAAGTGATATTAGAGACGGATTTTGTAAATGGTGTAAAGCAAATCCGAATGCTTTCAATGATTCTCAAAATTTTTCCGACTTCCCCTCAAATCCCGAAATACAAACTATGAATAGAAAACCGTCAAGAGTCGATCCACAACTCTCACAATTTATGATTCGAAGTTTATCAAGTAAATTTACTCAGCTTAAAAAGGTGACTAAAATAAACGACTTGCCTGATCATCACGTTTATCAAGAACAAAAATCGGGGACCATAACGGAAGTGGTGGAAATTACTAGCTCTCAGAGCACACCACTTGTCCCACCTCCGGATTTTTCAAAATGTTCTTCGAGACTTGATAATCATTCGAATTATTTTGTTGATTCTTTGAATAGCCCGATTCCTTCTCTAAGGCAATCGTTTATTCCTTGCGTCGGTTGTGGTGAGCCACTTTTCGGTCAACCATGTCGTTGGTGCACGTGTGAACGATGTGGTAATGATATTCAAAACGGAAGTTGTTTGTTTTGTGGTTCGAGTAATTCATTCGCTTATGATTCTAATCCGAGCTTTTGCAATGAGCCACAAAACAGTTTCATTTCATACGTACATAATCCGTGTTATCAAAATTTCAATGCCGAATCGTTTCAAAATGCACCAACTTCACAACAATACGGTTGTGAGTATTGTGGAGGTCCACATTTTAGCATCGATTGTCACACTACGAATCTTTTTCCTTGTGACAACAATTATCACGATCAACCTCCACAATACCAAACTTTTGAAACACAACCTCAACCATTTCCTCAAGAACTTTTGCAAAATGTCTTAAATACTCTTGAGGATTTGGTTAACAAACCTGCTCCGGAAGAACCTCGTCCGAAGTCTTACAAAGAAATACTACCCGAAGAAGCTGAAGAAGCAGCTATAGTAAGACTTCGAATGCGTATAACTATCATCTACGATGACGATGACGATGACGATGACAACAACAATAGTGATGATGAAGATACCCTTGATATTCGTCAAGGCTCATCAGATTCATCAGTTGTGGTTCCTTCCCTGAAAAATCAGGGAGAAAATAATGTGACGGAGAAATTACTAGCAAATGATCAAATGGAACTTGTACAATCCATGAATGCTAGCTCCTCTCAACTCCCTCAGTCTATTGATATCACACCCGAAGTTCACACTCACTCTCTGAATATGGGGGATGAGCTTCTTAGCACTGTTCCTGAAACGGAATCGAACGAATTCATAAAGTCTAGTGTTGAGAACCTTGTCCCAATCCCAGGAGAGTCACAGGGAACTTTCGATCGTATGTGTGATTTACCTTCCCCTCCTGAAAATCCAAAAGATCATTTTGAAACTTTCTCCGACCTTGATGATGATTGTACATCTTATGGAGAGGTTGAGTATGTAGAGGCATCACTGCCTCATTCTAATTTTGACCTTCTCCTCGAGGAGTTCACAGACGAACTTACTCACATCAATCCATTTCCATTGGAAAGTGATGATGATCTGTTTGATTTTGAAGCCGATCTAGGAGAAATTGAAAACCTTTTAAATTCTAATCCCAATATCGAGCTTAGTACTTCACAACTGATGAAAATTCTTTAAACATCAGTCATGTGGAAGGATTACCTTCTGAGCTTGTCAGCTTAGTAGAAGAGATTGATGAAACTGACACTGAAATAAAAAATGAAGCCCTTCGTGCTACATTATTAAATGTCAGTTACCTCATCTCTAAAATTGAGGCTTTCAAAAAGAAACCTATTTCATCTCCTATCCCCATTAAGGATAGTGACATTTGCTCCGATGATCCTATACCGGAGTTTGAAGCCTTTACGTTTGACCCTATGGGAGAAAAGATTAGTGGCAGCACCACTTCTCATTCTCATAATTCTCTCCCTGATTATGAATCATTTACCTTCAATGAGTTCTTCTATGAACTCACTCACATCGATCTCGAATATGATTCATTCACCTTTGATGAGTTCTCTTGTGAACTCATTCATATCATATCTCCACCGGAGTATGATCACTTCTACTTTGATCTAGACACACCCATGATATGTCTTGATCACATGAGCTTAAATGATGAGATTCATGATGATGAATCCATGAATCCTCCTCCTGATGATGATGAGTTAGTCATGATGTTTATCATGACTTTCTTTCTCTTTTTCAGCTATCGGGTGACTTCTCCTGTTCTTCACTCTTTCGGGAATGAAGACATTATATTTGACCCCGGCATCACCGCTTATAGTTTATACTATTTTGAGCCGGGTACTTATCTCATCGGTGTGGAACTTTCACGTGCTTCAAATGTTTGTCCAAACATCTTGAATGAAAGTCCGATGGAGATTGTTTCTTCCACATCTTGCTTCCCCAAGAACCAATGAATTCGGGGTCGAGTCAAGCTAGCGACTCGGCAAACAAAAACAGTAGCATGTACTTAGGGTTTTCACCCTAAGTGTGGGGGAGTCACCCCTGCTATGGTTACCAATAAAGTGAAAAAATTGTGTTTCCACATTTAGCTTGTAATGTTGCCCTTTTACGTTCAAAGAGTCGGTATAATAGCCGGGACTTTGAATATTGAGGACAATGTTCAATTCTAAGTGTGGGGGGGGGGGGGGGGGGTATTACGCTATTCTAGCGAATTTTATCACATTTTACTATCTAATACCCCCGTTTTGACCAAAAATTTTAAAATTTTTTCACTAAAGTTTCAAAATTTTTTGTAGTGATCAGTCCGCCGTGTCTAAACGACTAAAGGATTGGCTAATCCAGGAGCAAACGGCTCTTGGTAAAGATAACTCAAACCCGTTGATGGCTTGCAATTTGCCAAAAATTGTATGGTTCCTCAACTCCCCATCATCCTCAAAAGCTAATGAGTTGGCTAGCCCGCAAGATTATGGCTTGTGGTAAAGGCAGTGGAAAAACCATAATTGGTAATCAGCTCACCAAGATGTTGACTATTCCATCAAGAGCTGGCTAGTCCAGAAGCAAACGGCTTTTGGTAAAGACAAATCAAATCCGTTGACAGCTGGTGGTTTGCTCAAAATCACACGGTTATCAGGTGTGCCACAGTTCTTACACCTGGCTACTCCAGAAGTGATGGCTTTTGGTAAAGAGACTTCAAATCCATTAATTTTTCTCAAAAAGATTGCTAGGGACTAGCAATAGTTTAGTGTGGGGGATTGATGAGTGTGTAAATACTCATCATTTTTACTCAAATCTGAGCTGCAAAACGATCAAAAATACTCAAAAACGCACCAAAATGCAAAGAAAATCCCAAAGATCGTATTTTATATGTTTCTGATGCAAAATGACTGAAAACAAACGAAAAACGAACAAAAGTTACATAATTGGCAGTTCCAGTCCCCCAACTTTCAAAGTTTTACAAAACTAGTCCCTGGTCAATCATTTTCAAAGAAAAGTCAACCCTTGCTTTTAAAAGTCAGAAATAAATCACAAATGATCTTTGGGTAAAAGGTTTTGGAAAAGTACACAACTGGTCCTTACACTTTGGTGAATTGGCAGTTTTAGTCCCTGGAGCGTCAAATTTAGAAAATTGCATTTTTGGTCCTATGGTTTATCTTACTTGACAAGTTTGGTCCTCTTGGTGACGTGGGATATTTACAAGAATGGTCCGTGAAATTTCAGCTTATTGCAAACTTGGCCCTTGTGATTTTACAACACTTAACCAAACGGATAATTATACTAATCCACAAACAAGCCTTTAGCCCATTACACCCTTTTCCAAACCTTTCCCTTGGCCCAAATACCCACCCAAGCCCAAATCAAAACCCTAAACGATTTAATAAGACGTCCCCCCCTCTTCTTCCCCACACTCGGTCAAATGCAGAATAAAAAAAAAACCATATCCATCTCTTTCACCTCCTTCCCCCAAAACCATACCCGTGAACCCCCTGCATCCCTCCAAAATACAACCATCACCATCCATTCTTGTCTTCTCCCCCAACACAATATCCCATCCCACTACCCTCACAATACCATACCTAACCCATGCCAAGCTGGCAATCCCCAACTCTCAATTCCATCCACGGCTGAAAATATATACTTTGGGACCAAGTTCAAATTGATGGCTGTGATTGATTCTTAGAAGCACAAAGTTGGACAACTCACCTCGGCTCTCACAAAACAAGCACATCAGAAGAGGACAAGGGAGAGAGCAAGAGAAACCCTAGAAGATTTAGTATAAATGGTTGTGTTTTGTAAGCCAAAAAAGGCAGTCAATTTTAGTTTTTAGTAGTCAGTCTTGTTTTAGTTTTTTAATAGTCAAATTTATTAAGTATGTTTTAGTCAGTCAAGTAGTAGGTTTTTCAGTTTGAAAGTCTGATTATTTTTAGTTTTCAAAGTCTCTTGTAATATTTTTCTCAATGAAAGCTTAAAATTTTCCTTTAGCCTCCTGTTGTAATTTTATTATTGGGCAACTTAATGTTGTTTTACTATCGCTTATTTAAGTGAGTTTAATCCTAGTCTATACTTTCCTGTTCAAATTATAGTTCAAACCTGTGTGTTTAGTCCAAAAATTGCATCAGGTCACCACTTTAAATTAGTGTTTGGCATTAGCTTAGTTCAAGTAGTTAAAGATACTTTTGGTTTTGATTTCAGTTTAGTTCAAGTTATTGTAGTGATTGGTAGGCATTCCTTGCATTATAACTAAGTTAAACAGGATTTACAGAAAATTTAAATATTGTTAGTTTCAATAAAGTAGTGATTAGTCTTAGAATATATTGCATATTAAGGGTCAACAGTAGTCCGTCATGCTCTGAATTTGTTTACAATAGGTTATCACAACGATTTGATCTCTTGTAGTTACATTTCGTTGGCCATAAAAACTCAAAATCACCCATTTTAAACCAACTGTGTTGCAGCCTGCTGTCCCACATAGGCCTCTTTGATCCAACTTTTAGGTAGGTTAGAATTAGATTTAGGATTAGGATTTGGCATAGTCTAATAGTTTGTTGTACAAACTAAATTAGTTTTAGCTTATGTTGTATTTTGAGTCAGTTTGGGTGGTCTAATTTCGGGTCCGAAAACCTCCTCTCAAGCCTGTGAACTTCCTTGTTCAAACTGCCCCTCTAGGACTATTTTTAATTCACTCAGTTTTGTTACTTAGGACCTGGAATTTGGTTTGTAGATCATCTGTCAGCTTATCTCCATGTTGGTATTTTTATTTTATTTTTAAGATATACTTTTTCGTATGTGTATTAGGCCCCTAAACCTGCTCAATTGTCCACTATTATACCCACTTTGTAGCTAGTTTTAGGATTAGATTAGATTAGTGCTATTTAGTGTTAATAACTGCTTATTTCTGTTCCATTAGATTACTTAGGTTTTCCCTAGCAAACCTTAGCTTAGTATTTCCCTTAGTATAGTTTAAATTATAGCTTATCAGTAACTTGAGGCTTGTGAAGTAGACTGGTTTTTGATCTCTGTTTGATCATGTGGACTTTGATTGTTGTTGTTGACATAATTAGTTGTTAAAGTTTCTGTTTGCATTGAACCACTTGGCTTATCTGATCAATGAATGCGATTCGTAAAGCTTGAGTCAAATCTTATAAGCTCGTACTGTTGGAACTTACAGCTTGTATAAGCTTATTTTTGAACTGTTAGAAGTTTAATTTTCACAAAAATTGGTTGGTTTTAGTTGAGAATCGGATTCTGTAAAAGAAAAAAAAATAAAAAAATAACAACAAAGTTTGCAAAAAATGGGTTTCGAACCCCAGACCTTAACCAGCCCACGACTCAACACAACATCACAACACCACTGCGCCCTTGGGTCTTTTTCATTAAAGGGTTGCACAATTTAGCTTTTATGTAGTAGTAAGTGTTTAATCTAAAATAAGCTAATCAGCATTTGATAGCTAATTTCTTGGCTTATTTTGCACTTCTAGTTTGAACTTATATTTTTCCTAAGCTTAGTTTAGATTAGTTTAATTCCCATAATTTTTTCAGATTTTTCCCATAAGTTTAAGTATTTTTAATAATCTAATTTCTTTAAAATAGAACTTAATTCGTAATAATAGAGTTTTTGTCGAAAAATTAAAATTTTGTTTTCTAAAATTTTCTTTTGTCTTATAGTACGTTGGAAAATTATTCGTGAACCCGTAGGACGTTTAGAACTTAAAATTCACGTTTTAATTTGCGCACTCGCGTAATTTTTAACTAAACGTCGCGTTTTTGATTTAGTTAACGTTTTAGGATTCCCGACCCCTAATCATGTTTTCCCGTAGTGTTTTAGGAATTTCTTAGATTGTTAATTGCCTTAGGTCAATTTATATTTTCCTTCGTTCGTTAATTTTCAAATTCGTTAACTTAACGTAACGCAAAACCAAATAACTTTTCCAATCATACAAGATTTTAATCCAAATCTCATTCGAAGCTTTCTATTCACACCTCGTTGGGGTACGACCCGGGAAATCACCTCCCGGTCTCACAATTTGAATATCACTTTCACGAGTTTTGCGAGGTAATCGTTTTTCTAAACGGTTTACTCGTATTACTTCACGTTTATTTGTCTCACAACGAATCAAACTTCACGTTTGTTGATATTTTGATAAATTGTTGTTTTCACACTCCAAAACACAACGAATCAGGGAGATCCAAATTTGTTTATAAGAACGAAATTGAGCATGAACCACAACAATATTAAATGAACATGTGTATTAGTACTTGTTAGAGTCAAATGTTTGTATCGAGTCATAATGATGTTTTGCGGGATTTTCAAGAAAGTAGGAGATAAGTTTTTCCAGAAATTTTCCGAAAACTTAAACATAAAGATTTCTGCAGGCCACTTCTGACGGCGTCATGAGTTTACTCTTGACGGCGTCATGTGTAAAATTCTGGAAATTTTGCTAGTTTTGTTTATACCGGAGTCTTAAAGTTTTTGTTAATTCTTTAGATTTATAAACTCCAGGAAATCTGCAAACATTTATTCCACAAGCATTATATCTTTAATTGTTTTGTTTTTATTCCTAAGTCTGGAATTACATCTAGTTGTGAGTTTCCTTTGTTCGGTTTGATGCTTTGGGTTTTTGTGTCTGTTTTCTCAGGTTTAATAAGTTATATATGACAAGAAGATGATTTATATTCTGGAAGGGAAGCTTTGATTGTTCATTTTCTTGGAGGAAGATTTAACCTGGTTACCATATTATCCATACCGAGCGAATCAGGGGAGTATTTGATTTCATTCTTTTACCTGTTTTACTTTTACATTCTTTACTTGAACATTGGGGACAATGTTCATTCTAAGTGTAAGGGGAGGGTAAAATGATGATACCTTACAGATATACTTTCGCTTGAGTTTGTTTGTTTGATGGTAGATGTGTAATAAAACTATGAGAAATACTTGTTAGTGCAATTTTAGCGCCAAATTTAAAATTTTTTACAACGTTTAGGAGTGAAACTTTAGCCATAGCAAGCATCTCATGGATAGGAGATTGTATGACTAGCACAAAACCGTATTATTCAGAAAAATTTTCCACCCAAATATGTGAGGTTTTCCTTTTGATTTGATAGGAAAAGCATTTACTATTAGTGCTTATGAGTGTACCGGTAGCATTTAGATTCTAGAACTTGCGTTAGTGATGCATCCCGAGACCGCTAGTGAGACTACATTCGTGTAGTAGGATTTACTACATGATAAGAGGCATTAGGATCACCCTTGTGTTAAATCCGTATCATAATTACTTGACCATTTAAGTCATATTACTTGGCTAGTTAAGTCAATTAATTTTTCCCATACCCTTAGCGTTGTACTCATTTTTAGTACATGAAACCCCTAGTACACCCCTCCGAGCCTATCTTTTCGTTTCTAACTTTAAGCATCTTACTTAAAGGAAGAATTTGTTACACCCCACTTAAATGTACACCCAAATCACCTTAGCCTTCCGTGTATGCACTCATCTTTAGTGCATTATTGTTATATGTGTTAAACCCTAAGTTAATTATCTAATTGATTACATGGTTGCTAAGTCGAGTCATATCCTTGTACATATTGTTTTGGGATGATTGAGACTCATGGGTAAAGTATTTATTTTATGGAGTAATGAGGAAGAACATCATATTTTTACCCCCATATGTACGTTAGTCTTAAAAGTACTCCAAGTGTTTTGATTATCTTAATTCGAGTTATTAGATTAATTTATTGTAAAGTATGTAAAAATTCAAGTGTAAGGGGAATATTCATTCCCTATGATGTATTATTTTGGATGGTAGGGTAAGAGTGTATGCAAAAAAAAAAAAAAAAAAAAAAAAAAAAAAAAAAAAAAACGGACTACCATCCATTTTCATTCTATGTTCATTTTATATTTTTGTTATTTTTGATTTATTAGCTTAAGTCGAGTCTAGTCTTGGCTTAGCAACGCCACATTGTACATGTAATTAACCAAGATTGTTAACTCGCCACCAGTAAAGACTACCTATATCCAACAAAACCGTGTATTCCATATCCCTACACCTAACGTTACAACCTTTTAAAAGACCTCTTTGATAGTTTATCCTAGGTGCTTACGCCATGTGGTGGAGGTTTGATCCTTTCCCAAGCTTATGGTAATCTATTTTGCTATGACAGGTAGTGAGAGATGTTTTCCATTTCCATATTGTGATATATACTTTATTACACCCGAGAGATGTGAGTATCTAAACACTATTTGTGAGGTGCTAGTGTATGACCTCCGTGCTTGTCTTTGGTCTTTAGTGGAACAATTATTTGTTGTAATTACTTTTATATTAGTGTTAAATGACCCCTAACTTGTATTTTGACTAGAATAAAAGCGCATTTGCTTGATGACAAGCAAATCTCAAGTGTAAGGGTATATGATGAGGCGAAAAATGAACCTTTTTTAGGGGGTCATTTAAGCCCGAAATTGAATTTATTTGATCAAATATTTCCCTAAATCGTTCCTTTTGTGATTTTAGGTACTTTTGGAGTGAATTCTGGAAAAGGAATGATTTTGGACGTTTTTGGAGCATAAAAGTGAAGAAAACGGCAAAGTCTTAATTTTCCTTGCTGGGAACAGTACCTGACGGCGTCAAGAGCATTTTGATGATGCCGTCAAGAGTAAAAGTGGTGACGATCCAGAAGAAACGTGACGGCGTCACCCAAGGCCGTCACGTGTTAACTTGTCAAAACTTGCGTGAGGAGTAGCTGATATTGTTTTGGTCATAACTTTTGCATACGAACTCGGATTTAGGTGATTCAAAAACCCACGCAAAGAGGACGAAGAGATCTACAATTTGGTTAAAAAATGGTGGTGATGCCATCAAGAGAAACAGGCTGACGCCTTCAAGATGGGCTGACAGAAAATTAGCCTATAAATATAACTTCATAACTTCACTTTTTGTAAGCCCTAAACCCTAAGGTCGATTCCTGGGTTTAGGTGGGTGTTTTTCCAGCAACTTAGAGGGTTTCAATCACTCCATAAACATCATGTATTGGTTTGATGATTCTATCTCAATTATGTCTTTCATTATTATTGTTGATTGTCCTTCTTTGATTATGTTTTGCTAATTCATCTTGTGTCTACTTATGTTTATGTGAAACTTGTATATAATTGATTAGATCTTATTGATTCCTTGTTGATGTTTGTGTCTATCTTCATTAATTAGGGCGTGACACTTCGATAGATCTAATTGGTTTAGCTTATAATTCTTGATTCCTATTGTCTCTTGTTTGGTTGATTGTATTCAATGTTAGGCTTAAGAAAACTGGCAGACTTCCATAGGGTAACATGCTTGAACGTCTTAAGAAACATGAACCGATGTGTACTAGGTTTTTATGGTTGTATTTAATGCATGAGCGAATTCTAGTGATCCCATGTTAGGAGCTTCTTAGCCGTCTCGACATAGGAGTGAAGTAGGAGCTTATAGAATTGGGGAAGTAAGTACGCCACCCCATGATTGGTATTAAGGAATACAACCCGTCAATTAAAACAAGGTGTGACAATTCAATAGGTAGAATTGGATAGCTAGCAAGGAGTAACATATCATAGGTAGACATGCTTCACATCCCTTGTAGAACATTAGTTTACTTTTCTTGTTTATTAGTTTAATTAGTAGCTTTTGGGTTAGTTGATTAACAACTAATTCCACCCCTTCTTCCAATACCCGAGAATTTTACTTGCTTTTCATAAAATATAAAAACACAAAAAGAATCATCCTTCACCTTTAGACCTAGTTAGACTAATTTTCTAATCATAGCGACACTATTCCTAGCTGAACGATCAATCCCCCGGTACTTGTCACTATACTATACTACAACGATCAGGTACACTGCCTGGTGGGGGTTGTAAGCTTCTCGAGATCCCTCGAGAGGTAAAGCCTGGTGCAATCCCTATGCATCATGTGTGCACAACCTTCTTTGAGGCTGCAGGGAAAGCCAACTCCCTTGCACCAAGGCCATCAACCTAGTTTCTTTGACCTGTTGTGATCACACCTGTGGACCCCACACCTAGCCCCTTGGCTTATTGGAGAGCTAATAAGCTCTAGTTTACATAACCAGTTTTAGTTTGGGCTTAAGCTTATTGGGATTAGCTTTTGGGCCTCCTACTTTGTGTCCTGTCTTCAGACTTTATGTTGAGACTTCAGCTCTTGACCCAACTTTCCACAGCCCATACCTTGCTCAAAAATAAGCCATAAGCCTAGCTTATTGGCTTATTTTTAAGCTTGCTAGCCCAACCTTGTAGATCAACTCTTAAATTGGACCTCCCTTGACCTCTGTGGACCCCACATACCCCAAAGGTCTTTGTTTCTAACCTGTTTTGGTCGGAGGTGTTTTTGAAGTGCTTATTATATCTTATAGCTTATTTGCCTGTGTTTTTTCTGTCATTCTAGCTTATTCTAGTGCATTATAGTTGTTTGTGTAATATTCAGGCTTCATTAGCTAGTTAGTGGCTTTTTGGCTCAAAAGCCATTTGATCATAGCTTATTAGGAGTCCACTGCCATCATTTGGGCTTTTCAATTAGCTTATTAATAAGCTCTGATCAAATTTCCTTTGTAAAAAGTTCTTAATTATAGCAGTAAAAGTAGTTGGTAAAAGAAAAACAAGAAAAATCCAAAAATAAAAAAGTGATAGCTTCTATTAAGCCCTTTTGGCTTATTTTTCTACTTATTCATAGGCAAACTTCAATTTTAAATTTTTCTTAGGCTTTTTATAACTTGTAGGATTTTTAGTAATTTTTAAAAATTTTCTTTTATCATTTAGTATGTTTTATAATTTAGTTTAGTTTAAATTAATTAAATAATTAGTTCTTAATTAGTAATAATTAATTAAAAAGTAGGAAAAATATATATTCTGTTTTACAATTAGTTTTATAATATTTTAGATTTTTCTAAATTTAATTTTCATTTTTCTAGTTAAATTTCATAATTAATTATAATTTAGTATAATTTAGGTAATTAAAAAGTAATTAATAATTAGTAATTAATTAAAATGTGTGAAAATTATTTTTCTTTTTCTAAAAATTTTCTTTTGTCATTAGGATCGTAGAAAAGTAATTCTCATAACCGTAGGACTTTATTTGCTCCCGTTTCACTTTTTATTTTGCGCGTTCGCGTTTATTTTAAACTCAAATGCGCGTTTTTAGGTTTAAATCACATTTTTAGGTTATCTGATCATCAATAATTGTTAATATAGTGTTTTTAAGCTATTTTCAATCATAATCTCGTAGTGTAATCATAATACTCAAATTCCTGACATTCCTGATTAATCACCCGATCACTTAAAACGTTCACAAATACAATTGCACGCCTCGTCGGGACATAACGACCCGGGGATTCACTGTACTCCTTGGTTAGTTGGTCTGAGACGTTTGACTTGGTTGACCACTCACATTGGTTAATTTACTTGACCGTTCAGGACCAATCAAAATTTGGCGCCGCTGCCGGGGAGGTTGCTGCGTATCTAAAACGTTTTTTTAGAGATTAGTGATTTTTCATTCGTCATTGTATAAACTCCACAACCTTTTGTAAATCTTAATCAAAACATAAAAAAGTCATTAACACTTTTCCTAACGTGTTAGACACCAAAAAAATCAAAAAACAAACAAAACAAATCGTTACGTTTTCTATATCGGATTTCTTTTAAGGTGATTCTTAAAGAGATACGATTTTAGTTAACGAAACGATACCAAAAATATTGTCCAAAAGTTTTTCACCCATACACAAAAACCCAAAAACATCCATCTCTTTCTTGTGAATAATAATTACATAAAAATAAACCGTCGCAAACCAAGACAGAGGACCTACCAACTGAGGGTGTGGACATAATAAGTTCTCAAACATAAGATTAAAACTTGCCTTTGTATCCCTGTGAGTGGTGTACCTTTCTTAAAGAAGCCACTTACTTGTGATTATTAGTTTAAGTTCACTGTTGATTTGCCTCGATTTTGTTTTGATTGGTTTTTGTTCCTAGTGCATGCGCACTCGTTCTTCAAGGTCCACGAGCCCATTACGTGAGCTTGTTAAACCTCGAAGAACTCGCAGACGTTCAGCACCAACAGTCGGATCTGAGATCCGTACTGTTTCCACTTCAGCTGTCACCATGGCGGAAGACCGCCCCATGTGTGAGCTTCTCCAAGCACCCATCGAGGGTTACGGAGACGCTATTGTTGTTCCAGCCATCGTGGCTGACAATTTTGAGCTCAAAACCGGGTTACTTAATCTTGTAACCTCTAGTCAATTCTACAGTTTTGAGAGGGATGATCCTCATGCTCATATTCGATGGTTTAAAAAAATCACGTCAACCATCAAGTACAAGAATGTCACTTCAGAAGCAATCAAGCTTCTTCTCTTCCCGTTCTCCCTCGAGGGTCAAGACCAGATTTGGCTTGAGAAACAACCCCCTCGATCTATTGAGACATGGGAAGATTTGGTAAAAAAGTTTGTGAATGAATTCTTCCCACCTTCAAAGACCACGAGTCTTAAAAACGAAATCACCAAGTTCACTCAAAAATATGATGAATCATTTGGTGAAGCGTGGGATGGTTTCAAAGAATTACTTCGCAAGTGTCCACATCATGGTTTCTCAGAGTTGATTCAACTCGATACTTTCTACAATGGTGTGAGCCAAGCTGATCAGGATTCTCTCAATGCCTCCGCGGGAGGTAATTTCTTGAGTAGAACCACAAAAGAGGCTTTAGCAATCATAGAAAACAAGTCCAAGGTCCGATCTACACGAAGCAAGCAAGTTGTTTCCTAAATTAGTGCGGGTCCTTCTACTTCATCTTCTGTGGGTCAATCTAGCACGGATGCTAAGATTGACAAGCTCACTGAAGCTATTCAAGCTTTGGTTCTCGCCCAACAAAAGAAAGTTTCTTTTCCACAACATCCTCCACTTGCTGAGGTTAAAAAAGTGGAAGTCTGTGTAACTTGTGGTGGGCCGCATGCCTGCTACAATTGCACAGCTACTGATGGTTCTCCATTCGAAGCTCATGCTATAGCCGGTCCTCAAATCAAGGAGGCAATCAATACCGCCCTCCTATGGACCCGAACTATCGTCCTAATCATTACCCTGGACCACCTGGTTTTAATCAAAACCAAAATGTCCAAAACTGTAACCAAAATCAAAATAGAGTGAACCAAGGTTTTCAAAACCAAGGTAACTTCAATCAGGGTCACGGTTTTCAAAATCAAAACCAATGTTCCCAAAATCAAGGTTTCCAAAATCAAGGAAACTTTAATCGGAACCAAGGTCAGGGTAATTTCAACCTCGGATATTTTCATGGAAACAACAACCCTAATCAGGGTAATTTTCAAAATCAATGCCCCAATCAGAACAACCGTGCTCAAAATTTCCCTAATCCGAATCAAGCCATTGTTCCAACTGGGCCTTCATCTGACGAGTTGTTAAAGCAATTCATGAAATCCCAAGAAGAGTTGAACAAGTTGTTGGTCAGCCAGATTTCTGATATCAAAAAGTCTTTAAATGATCGATCCTCGGGCTCAAGAACACTTCCGAGCAACATGATCGCTAACCCGAGGGGCGATGCCAAGGCGATCACAACAAGAAGTGGTGCTTCTTATGATGAACCCGCGATTTCTACTACCTCTTCTTCCTCTCCTCCAAAGGTAGTGGAACGTGAACCTGAGGTGACAACGGACAAGGTGCAAACTCCTAGCTCACGAAGTACAGCACACGTCCAACCTCAGGTTATTCCAGAAACCAGATGCAAACCTGGAGTTGTCTTTGAACCACCTGAAACTCCAGTGGACAACCCTAAATCCAAAACTTCTATTCCTTACCCATCACGTCTCAATGAACAAAAGCTCCGCGAAAAGGCTAGTCACCAAATGGATAAGTTTTTCCAAATCTTTCAAGATTTGCACTTTGACATTAGCTTCGCGGATGCTATTCTCTTGATGCCCAAGTTTGCATCAACAATCAAGAATATGTTAAATAATAAGGAAAAACTCTTTGAGATGGCTAGAACTCCGTTGAATGAGAACTGCTCAGCAGTTCTTTTGAAAAAGCTTATCGAGAAGCTTAGAGACCCCAAAAAATTTCTCATTCCTTGTATTTTTCCGGGTATGGTTGAATGCTTTGCTTGGCCGATCTGGGTGCTAGCATTAACCTGATGCCATATTTTGTGTGGAAAAAACTCTCTCTTCCCGAACTCACTCCCACGTGCATGACTTTAGAGCTTGCCGATCGATTGATTTCTCGTCCACTTGGCATTGCCGAGGACGTATTCGTTAAAGTGGGAAAGTTCCATTTTCCAGAAGATTTTGTGATTGTTGACTTTGATGCCGATTCAAGGGTCCCTCTCATTATTGCAAGGGGATTCCTTAGGACTGGGCGTGCTCTCATAGATGTATTTGAGCAAGAGATCACATTGCGTGTTGGAACTGAAGCCATCACCTTCAACCTCGATCAAACTTCGAGGTACTCCTCTAATTATGACTCTGAATCGGTAAACCAAATAGATGTCATCGATGTTGCTGCTGAGGAGTATGCTCAAGAGGTTTTAGGTTTCTTTGATGATTCTCCAAGTGAAAACTTCACTCCAACTTTTTATCCCATCATTTCCAATTCTTCTCCTTCCCTCACTGCGTTTGAGGGAAGTGACTTCGTCTTAGAAGAAATTGAGGCCTTTCTCAAAAGTGATTCAATTCCCGATGGAATCGATAACCAAGAGATTGACCCCGAGAGGGATATTCTCTTACTTGAGAAGTTATTAAACGAAGATCCTTCTCCTCTTCCTGTTCTACCACAACAACTTCATAAAGAGGAAGTCAAAAATGTTGAGAAAACTGATGACTTTCCTGAGGTCGAGCTTAAGGACTTGCCGCCTCATCTTGAATATGCATTTCTGGAGGGTGATGATAAATTACCCGTCATAATTGCTAAAGATTTAAGTGTTGAGGAAAAGGCTGCTCTAATAAAGGTTTTGAAGTCACATAAACAAGCAATTGCTTGGAGACTCTCCGACATCAAGGGCATTGACCCTAAATTTTGTACTCACAAAATTTTAATGGAGGATGACTTCAAACCAACAGTCTGATGCGTGGGGTTTGCACTAGGCTTTACCTCTCGAGGGATCTCGAGAAGCTTACAACCCCCACCAGGCAGTGTACCTGATCGATGTAGTATAGTATAATGACAAGTACCGGGGGATTGATCGTTCAGCTAGGAATAGTGTCGCTAGGATTAGAAAACCTAAAGACTAGATCTAGAGATGAGAGATGATTCTTTTTGTATTTTTATATTTTTTAGAAAGCAAGTAAAAATCTCGGGTTTGAAGGAGTTGGGCGGAATTAGTTGCTAGTCAACTAACCCAAAACTAAGATGCAATCAAAATAAAATACTAAAAATGAAATTAAACTATATTATACTAAAGTTGTGAGCAATATGTGGGAGAAATGTGTTTACTTAGATTTCACTACTCCCTAGATATCGTTTACACGTTAATTACTTGTTATAGTTGCGTGGATGACGGATTGTATTCCTTAATACCATTCATGGGGTGGCGTACTTACTTCCCCAATCCTATGAGTGCCTACTTCACTCCTATGTCGAGCCGGCTAAGAAGCTCCTAACATGGGATCATTAGAATTTACTCATGCATTAAATACAACCAATAAAACCTAGTACACATCGGTTCATGTTTCCTAAGACGTTCAAGCATGTTACACAATGGAGATCTGCCAGTTTTCTTAAGCCTAACATTGAAATCATTCATCCAATACAACCATAAACAAGTAATCAACACATAATTAACATCTAGGTTTCATTAGATCTAAGCAAACACAAGATAAATCTAGCCTAACATGTTGAAATCAAGACAAGCACAAGATATAGACAACCAACCCATAGACATATTGATTGAATTAAAGAGAAGACTTATCTCAATAGCACATGAAAGGATTCAAGGGGTGAAAACCCTTGAATTTACTGTAAAATACGAGCTTGGGTTCACAAAGTTCGGCCCTAGGGTTTCTCCACACAAGTTCCTCTCTAATGAATGAAAAATAGAAAACTATATATAGATTTTGGAAGGTGACGGCGTCAAGAACAAATGTCTGACGCCGTCATCTCGCCGCCAAATAGTTCCTCGGACTGCCTAGATCTGGTTCTGACACCATCATGTGTACACCTTATGCAGGCCGTCATGATTTTAACTCTTGACGCTCTTGTTGTGACGCCTTCAGATTTCTTCTGGGTCGTCATGGATTTTACTCTTGACGCCGTCAGGATTTCCTTCTTGACGCCGTCATACACTGTTCCCAGCATGGAAAATTAAGTCTTTGGCGTTTTCTTCACTTTTATGCTCCAAAAACGTCCGAATTGCTTCCTTTTCCAGATTTCACTCCCAAAGTACCTAAAATCACAAAAGGAACGATTTAGGGAAATATTTGATCAAATAAATTCAATTCCGGGCTTAAATGACACCCTAAAAGTGGTTCATTTTTCGCCTCATCATATACCCTTACACTTGAGATTTGCTTGTCCTCAAGCAAATGCGCTTTTATTCTAATCAAAAGACAAGTTAGGGGTCACTTAACACTAATATAAAAGTAATTACAACAAATAATCGTTCCAATAAAGACCAAAGACAAGCACGGAGGTCATGTACTAGCACCTCACAAATAGTGTTTAGATACTCACATCTCTCGGGTGTAATAATGTATAAATTACAATATGGAAACGGAAGATATCTCTCACTACCTGTCATAGCAAAATAGATAACCATAGGCTTCGGAAAGAATCAAACCTCCACCACATGGCGTAAGCACCTAGGATAAACTATCAAAGAGGTCTTTTAAAGGGTTGTAACGTTAGGTGTAGGGATATGAAATACACGGTTTTGTTGGATATAGGCAGTCTTTACTGGTGGCGAGTTAACAATCTTGGTTAATTACATGTACAATATGAAGTTGCTAAGCCAAGACTAGACTCGACTTAAGCTAATAAATGAAAAATAACAAAAACATAAAATGAACATAAAATGAAAAGGGATGGTAGTCCGTATGTTTTTTTCTCTTTTTCTTTTTCTATATATATATATATATATATATATATATATATATATATATATATATATATATATATATATATATATATATATATATATATATATATATTTGCATACACTCTTACCCTACCATCCAAAATAATACATCATAGGGGTTGAACATTCCCCTTACACTTGAATTTTTACATACTTTACAATAAACTAATCTAATGACTCGAATTAAGAAAATCAAAACACTTGGAGTACTTTTAAGATTAACGTACATATGGGGGTAATATATGATGTTCTTCCCCATTACTCCATAAAAAATAAGTACTTTACCCATGAGTCCCAATCGTCCCAAAACAATATGTACAAGGATATGACTCGACTTAGCAACCATGTAATCAATTAGATAATTAACTTAGGGTTTAACAAATAACAATAATGCACTAAAAATGAGCGCATACACGGAAGGCAAAGGCGATTTGGTTGTACATTTAAGTGGGGTGTAACAAATTCTTCCTTTAAGTAAAATGCTTAAAGTTAGAAACTAAAAGATAGGCTCGGAGGGGTGTACTAGGGGTTTCGTGTACTAAAAATGAGTACAACGCTAAGGGTGTGGGAAAAATTAATCGACTTAACTAGCCAAGTAATATGACTTAAATGGTCAAGTAATTATGATACGGGTTTAACACAAGGGTGATCCTAATGCCTCTTATCTTGTAGTAAATCCTACTACACGAATGTAGTCTCACTAGCGGTCTCGGGATGCATCACTATCGCAAGTTCTAGAATTTAAATGCTACCGGTACACTCATAAGCACTAATAGTAAATGCTTTTCCTATCAAATCTAAAGGCGAACCTCACATATTTGGGTGGAAAATGTTTCTGAATGGTACGGTTATGTGCTAGTCATACAATCTCCTATCCATGAGACGCTTGCTATGGCTAAAGTTTCACTCCTAAATGTTGTAAAAAAATGTAAATTTGGCACTAAAATTGCACTAACAAGTATTTCTCATAGTTTTATTACACATCTACCATTAAACAAACAAACTCAAGCGAAAGTGTATATGTAAGGTATCATCATTTTACCCTCCCCTTACACTTAGGATGAACATTGTCCCCAATGTTCATGTAAAGAATGTAAAAGTGAAATAAGTAAAATGAATGAAATCAAATACTCCCCTGATTCACTCGGTATGAATAATAAGGTGGCCAGGTTAAATCTTCCTCCAAGAAAATGAACAATCAAAGCTTTCCTTCCAGAAAAATAAATCATCTTCTTGTCATACATAACCTGTAAATCCTGAGAAAACAGACAAGGCAACCTCGCATAAAATCGGCGGAAATCTACATATGTTACTAAATCCTAGAAAACAAAATAAGATATAATGCTTGTGGAATGGAGTTTGCAGATTTCCTGGAGATTATAAAACTAATAATTCAACAAAAACTTTAAGACTCCGTTAGAAAAACAAAACCTGTAAAATTTCCAGATTTTTACACGTGACACCGTCAAGAGTAAACTCATGACGCCGTCAGAAGTGACCTGCAGAAATTCTTATGTTAAGTTTCCTGAAAATTTCTGGAAAAACTTGGTTCTACTTCCTGGAAAATCCTGCAAAACTACATTATGACTCGATACAAGCATTTGACTCTACAAATACGAATATACATGTTCATTTAATACTGAGGAGAATCATGATCGGTTTGTTTCTTAAAAACATATTTGGGGTTTCCCCTTACACTTATCTTTTGCAAAAATACCTTTGGGTGAAGTTAAGACTAGGCAAAACAACAAAATAATGTATTTCTACTATTTAATTTTGAAACATGATCTACCAACAATAAAAATAAAGCATGCATACGGAAGCAAATAATCAAACAAACAAAATAAAAATCACACAAAATCATGGGTTGCCTCCCAAGAAGCGCTTTTCTTTATTTACGAGTCTTGTAGCTAGACTCAAGGTCATGGGTTACTACGTGACCTCATCGTTGGTTTCACTCTCTAGGTCGTCTTCTAAACCAGTATCGCTTTCATAGTGTAAGTACTTCGGGTCTTCGAACTCAAAGACATCTTTTTGATACTTAGACCCAAGTTTACTAACATCCTTAAAGAATCCACATGATAAATCAGAAGTGTTATTATATCCTCTCCGAACATCTTCATCACACAAAATAAGTTGGGAACTTATCCTATCAAGCCTGTTACAATCGATTTCCTTGAGATCTTTTCTCTTGTACGGCGTTTGGTATGAAACCCTCCTAATTCCATCAGCGAAGGTCATGATTCTGTTCCGGTCATCAACTATCAAATTAGTGATTTCACAAAAGGGTGCTCCAAAAACAACTTGTGACAACCTTGGGTCGACATAATCTTCGATGTTGTCCATGATTGTAAATTCCATAGTGAATGCCATATTTCCTACGAACACCTGGATTTCATGATCTCTACCAACCACATTCTCTCCCTTGTAAATCATTCCCCATCTGCAGATATTGTTATAATGGAATAGGGACATGAAATTCTTAGGCAGGAATACGTTAATGTAGACATTATCGAAGTACTTGTGACCGATCATGCAGGGAATTTTGAGATTGTTCGGATCACGTCGCCTTATTCTCTCCGATCCTCCATCCCTTGATCCATATAGATTCCCCTCAAGGGAAGGACGGTACTCGTACACCTCCTCATTACCCCTACGAAAAATTACTTTCTTGACACCATTGGTGAACAATGCACTACCATCCTTCTCATCAAGGATTACTCCCGATTCATTGATAAATGGTTTCCCAAGAACAAGGTTGGTTAATGTTTGATTGGTGACGGGGTCCATGTCATCGACCACGGTGAGGTCAGTATTGTAAACAAGTTCTCCAATCATGATTGATAAATCTTTTATTACCCTTGCATTATTGACTCTTTCGCACACCATACGTTCTGGGAAGGCTTCGTGGTATAGGGAAAGGGGGATTATGTTGACGGGGAGGCTAGGATCTAGATGACTATCGGTTAAGAGCTTTTTCTTAATGGTGCAGGAAATCTTGAAAACTTTAGAGTTGCATTCCTTAGTCCTATCACTACTCCCACTAGTATCATCCTCCATTTCTCTCTCGGGTTCTTCTACAACAGATTTACCCAAGATGGATGGATTTCTCGTACGCACTTCCGATCTCTCTTTCCCTTCATCCAATCTGCTAGATTCTTGCGTGGCGGACTGCTCGAATGAGTTGGTAGGGCTTTTGGCTAATTCGTGGTCCAACCTTGAGGTTTCATCTTTAGCTGTATGACCAATATTTTCAGTTCGTTGTTGGTTCAGGTTAGGTGTAGAAGCAGATATCGTGGTGATGGTATTTACAAAATGGATTGGTCCTAGGGGGTTGACAGGTTCTTTTACATTTGGTGATAGATGTTTGAATAGCTTACTAGGACTTTTTATTTTCACAGTAGAGGTTGGCGGACTCATGATAGTAACAGATTTGACCACATCAACGTGAATTGGTTTATTAACAGCGTGCTCTTTGATAGCAGTTAACAGATTACAAATCTTGTTATTCATATCGGCCTGCTGTTGTCTAAATTTAGCCTCGAGCGTAGAGAGCTGCAATTCTTGAGATAGAATGAATTTTCGCAAGGCATCTTCACAACTTTGCCTAGGAGTGCTCTGTGATGGAAAATGCTCGGACCATTTGAGTGGGGGGAGTCATTGAAGGATACGCTCGTTTGGTACCTTCTGAAATTAGGTTTATCCTTCCATGCCTCATAGGCCTCGTCAGAATTTCGAGGGCCTCGACCAACGTGTGACGATGTGAATTCGTTATAAGCACATTTTGGAAGCTCCATGCAGTTATGAGTTTCGTGAGAGCCATTACACAATTTACATGTAGAAGCGATTCTGCTTACTTGGCTTGAAGGCTTTTGAGCTTCGTAAGATTTCATGAGAGACTTGACTCGACCTTCAAGTTCCATGATCCTACGGTCGGGAGAGCTAGAGTTGTTCGAAGGCAAAGATATTGCCTTGACCGTTTTGTTCAAGTCACGGGGATCATTCCAACTTTCGTTGTCATAGAGAGCGAGATCTTCTATGAGTTCCCATGATTGTTCCGCACTTAGAACGTAGCTTACCACTGGCCGATTGGTCAATGGCTCGCCTTGTGGAGAGATCGATATGGTCATAGAAGATTTGGACTTGGAGCTAAAGATCTATGCCATGATGAGGGACTTTTTGGAGTAAGTCCTTGAAACGAGTCCATGTGTTGGATCGTGTACACCTTGAACTTGTGTTAATATTGATACTTTGAGTGATACCACTAAGTATGCGGAATCTACTTAATGATACTTAGAAGATTGATTGTAAATGAAACAGTTGTATGTATGAAACAATGTATGTAACAAACAAATAGCTCCAATATTATTAATGATAATAATACGAGTGATCTATGATATCACTAGGGTTACACCTTGAAGCTCTAGGAAAAACGTATTAGAAAAGATATATTCTAACTATAACCTAGGATCTCCTTTTATACAACAAGGAGTCCTCTTCTACAAGATAAGTATAATGCTAATAGAATAAGATATACACAAAATCTTTTCTATGTTTATCTAAACGCGTTTCTCTAACAGTTATCAAGTAAGCAGTGGTAATAATTGTTCTTGCAGTGGTAATGAGTTTCCACTGCAAGTACAATCTTCTGCAGTTGTAACATCTTATAATTCCCAACAATCCTCCCCTAAACTTATGATTTATATGTAAATCAACAAGTTTCTTCAAGTATGCAATAAACCTGAGGATATGGGAATTCTTCCAAACACTTATCTTGTTTTTCTCAACACTTTATCAATTCTTGCATATTGATCTTGAATCTTCTGAATCAAAGTTCTAATCTTTTCATATTCTGCATAAACTCTTAACTTTGACATGCTGAGAGCAATCCTCCCCTGAATGTGATCATCATTTTTCTTCCTCCCCTGTTTGGGAGAATCTCCACCAAAATCACCACAATCAGATAAAATTCAGAAGAACTTCCATCAATTTCTTTAATATCCACCTGTTATGAGAATTTGGTACACAGTTCCATCAATTCCTTTTGTAACATACTGCCTTCAGCACTTCCAGATGTATTACCTTCTGGGAGAGGTGCATCATTAGACAAAGATTCAATTTCTTACCTAGTTAAACTAGATAGTACTTCTGAACCACCCATATGTTTTAATTTGGCTAGGGATTTCACTACCTGTATCCAATCCCTTAGAATCAGACACATGAAGTGTTGCCATGGTAGAGCTCTGAATGATATAGTCATGTCCTGCATCTACACATATTAAGAAAAGTTTTACACTGTCAGTGGTAACTGTGAACCTGCAGCGGTAAAAATCAACAGAATTTTCAAAGAGCAATGGTAAAAACATGTAAAATTTGCTGCTCTTATCATAGTTTTTAGCAAACTATCAGCTATCAACGGATTTGATATGTCTTTACCATGAGCCGCTTGCTATGGACTAGCCAACTCTTGATCACAAAGATGTATGGTGAGTTGATAACCTAGTTTTTGGTAAACTATCAACCATGGACGGATTTGATGTGTCTTTACCTGTAGCCGTTTGCTCAGAACTAGTTGATTCTTATGTGGATTAGACATGGTGAATCAATAACCATTTGTTATGTGTCTTAAGTTACACATCTTATAACTCCATTCACATTAAACACCTTAAGGACCAAACTGAACCAATATTAGTTAACCCAAGTAACTTTTAACTAAGTTACTATGTATACATTTATTGCTCCAAAGTCAACCCGATATCGTCCATAATTACTCTTTTGAGCTACCAAAACGGATAGGAGTAAAGATACTTCATTAATTATCCATTGGCCTTGACTTTGCATATAAATAGGGGTCTCAAAACACATCTATCAGCATCTACCAAATCATCACAAACCCTAGACTTAAATATGAGTTTCCCAATCATGTACATCTCCTCTGACAGCTCTTCTGATGAAGAGATCAGCTATGTTTCAGATTCTGAGGAGCATTCTTCTGGATGGAGTGAATACTTTCCACCAAGTACTACATCAGCTCCACCTCTTGATGTCGATTCAGAGAAAGATGATCCAACCTTCAACCTTGCTGAGGAACTACCAAAAGCACTTACAACTGCCCTAAAGACTGCCATACACAACATGAAGTGGCCAGAGTCATCAAAGCCTGCAAAAGATCTGAAACCTCCACCACAAGTGCTTGGGCTTGCTTGTCCAAGAAAACAGCTATCCTTTGATGAGAAGAGGAACAAGCCAGCTAAGAGCAAGCATGCTTATAAGGGCAAAGGAAAGAAACCTATGTAGTGTCTGAAGATCTTAGGTTGTTAGGTTGTGGATTGTTTGTTTAAGTTTACATGTGTTTTGAACTTGTCTTAGTGAAAGAATGTACTCTGCAACCTTTTGAAGTGAGAAATAAATGATCTTCTCTGTTTCCTTATTACCATTGTGAGAATAAATCTTTCCACTGTATGATGCATAGTTTCCACTGAGCTTGTTTCTCCTTCATAAATGTTAGTGGAAAACCATACAAACATATACAAACAATAATAGTACATTAAAAGCTATCCTGCTACACTAAAAAGTATTAGACGTCAAAGATTTATGGATTAAGCATTCCAATACCTGTCACCAAGTACTGAAACCTACCCACATCAAGCCCTTTTGTTAATAAATCAGCATAATTGTCATCAGTATGAATTTTGACAACATTAATGAGCTTTTTCTCAAAACAATCTCTAATAAAGTGATGTCGAATTTCAATATGTTTAGTTTTAGTGTGTTGCACAGGATTCTTAATAATGCAAATTGTACTACTATTGTCTATATATATGATGGTGTTCATGAAATTGTACCCATAATCCAAGAGTTGATTCTGAAGCCAAAGGATCTGAGCACAACAACTAGCAGCTGCAACATATTCTGCTTCAGTAGTTGAAGTAGCAACCATTGTCTGTTTCTTGCACTGCCATGACACCAATCTACATCCAAGGAATTGACATCCTCTTGTGGTTGATCTTCTATCCAAACTTGCACCAGCATAGTCACTATCTGAGTAAGTAATCAACTCCATAGGAGATTCCCTTGGATGCCACAATCCTAGAGTAGGATAAGTCTTCAAGTATCTAAACATCTTTTCCACTGCTGTCATATGTGATGTCTTTGGAGTCACTTGAAATCTTGCACAGGCACACACAGCAAACATAATGTCTGGCCTTGATGAAGTGAGATACATCAAAGAGCCAATCATTGACCTGTAAGTATGGACATCAACATTTACACCACTAGCATGCTTTAACAATAAGTGAGTGGTCTTGTCAGCAGGGGTATTGGAAGATTTTGCATCAGTGAACTTGAACTTCTTAATGATCTCAGCCATATACTTGTCTTGACTGATAAAGATGCCTTCTTTACTCTGTTGTACTTGCAGCCCCAAAAAGAATGTGAGTTCCCCCATAGAACTCATCTGAAATTCATCTTTCATCAGCTTCTCAAACTCTTTGCACATCTCTTGTTTAGTAGATCCAAAGATAATATCATCAACATATACTTGCACAAGTAGAATATCACCCTTGTCTTTCTTGATGAACAAAGTTTGATTATTCAATAAATAAGTAGCTAAGGTTTCATACCACTTCCTTGGAGCCTGATGTAGGCCATAAAGAGCCTTGACTACTTTATAAACTTTATTGGGGTGATGTGGATCTTCAAAGCCTGGAGGTTGAGCAACATATACCTCCTCATCAATAGTACCATACAGAAAGGCACTCTTAACATCCATTTGATAGACAGTAAAGCCCATAAATGATGCATAGGCTAGAAATAGTCTAATAGCCTCAATCCTTGCAACAGGAGCAAAAACTTCTTCATAATCAATACCTTCCTCTTGAGTGTATCCTTGATCAACTAATCTAGCTTTGTTCCTGATGACAATACCTCTTTCATCTTTCTTATTCCTGAACACCCATTTAGTACCAATCACTTTCATACCATCAGGAAAATCACAAAGAACCCAAACCTTTTGAAGCTTAAACTGCAACAACTCATCCTGCATAGCTTCAACCCAGCTTGACTCTCCTAAAGCCATAGAAACATTTTTAGGCCCATTTGTGATAGAAAGCAGAAGAATAAACATTCATTCTTAGTAATATGATTCTTGGACTCATAGACTTCACTTATGAACCCATGAACATCTGTCATCCTTGTTTGCCTTCTTGTCTTCACACCTGAATTAATTTCACCAATAACATTCTTAATTGGGTGAGCTTTATGAATTATAGATTGTGATGTGTTAGGAATATCATATGATGATGGCATATTTGTGATTTCTACATCATCATTTGGTGTCTCCTGAGCTATATTTTCCACATCTGGACCGTCAGTGGAAACATCATGTGTTGCAGTGGTAACAGGATTACCACTGCCTTCAGGAATATCATCATGCAGAACATCAAAATTCACAAATTCATCTTCCTGAACAGTATCCTTTGAAGGTTGTGAGTCTGCATTAAATTCCCAAATAGGCATAACAAATTGATCTTTATCATCTTCATCAACTTGGCAAGATTCATCTTCATCAATAAACTCCTCTGAGTCCTCAAGATCAGCATCACTTGAATCTGAGGTAATAGGAACATAGTTCATTGTATTTGATAAAGTCTCAAGATCAAATAGCCATTCAGGTCCTGAACCTGCCATGTTAGCTTTATTTTCAAGAAACTGAACATGCAAATTCTCTTCTATCTTCCTTGTCCTTAAGTTGTAGACTCTAAAAGCCTTACTAACCATGGAATAACCAACAAAGAAACCTTCATCTGCCTTTTCTGCAAACTTTCCCAAATGATCAATGGTATTGAGAATTGTGACATGACATCCAAATGGCTTCAAGAAATCCAAAAGTGGGGGTCTTCCTCTGAAAAGCTCATAAGGTGTCTTGTTCTTTGACTTGACCACTAATACCCTGTTTTGAAAATAGCAAGCAGTGTTAACTGCTTCAGCCCAAAATGTCACTGGAAGCTTTGAATCAGCTAACATGGTTCTAGCAGCCTCAATTAGTGTTCTATTTCTTCTTTCAGCAACTCCATTTTGCTGAGGTGTTCTTGAAACACTAAATTCTCTTTTAATACCTTTGTCTTTACAGAAATCATCCATTACACTATTCTTGAACTCTGTCCCATTGTCACATCTGATGATCTTTATCTTCTTTTCAGCTTGATTTTCAACTTTAGTTATGAAAGTCTTGAGTATGCCTGGAGTTTCATCCTTGGTATTTAAGAAGAAAACCCATGTAAATCTGCTAAAATCATCAGTCACAACTAGGCAATACTTCTTCAAATTGATGCTGCTAACAGAAGTAGGACCAAACAAGTCCATATGTAGCATGTAGAGTGGATGATCAATAGTATTTACTGCCTTGGTCTTGCAAGAAGCTCTGTGTTGTTTACCTTTAAGACAAGCAACACATGTTTGTTCATTTTCCCAAATCTCTTCTCAGGTAAACCAATGACTATACCATCTTTTACAATCTTATTGATAGTCTTGAAGTTAACATGACCAAGTCTTCTGTGCCAAAGCATAGATTCATCCAAAGTGGCTTTAGCAAGTAAGCAAGTAACATCATCTTTAGCCACTATCTTCTTCATGTCAATGCTATATAGATTACCTTTTCTAGGGATTTTAAGCAAAATGTCTTTTTCTTCAGGTAGCATATAATCCTTATATAAGATATAGCATTCATCTTCTGAGAATAGAACTCTGTTTTTCTTGTCACACATCTGTGACACACTGAAGAGGTTGTACTTGAGTTATGGTACATAGTATACATTCTCAAAATCCAAGTTTCCAGCCTTGATTGTTCCTTTGCCAGAAACTTTGCCACCAATTCCTCCTCCAAAACTGACAGCTTGCCCATCAAATGATTTGAAATTTGAAAGATAGGCCTTGTTGCCAGTCATGTGCCTGGAACATCCACTATTTGAATAACCTTGATCCTCTTTTGTCTTTGAATGTCCCTGCACACAACATAAAGGAATTAGTACCTTTTGGGGACCCAAGCCACAAATGACTTGGATCTGCCTCGTGTATCAATATAATTATATCTATCAAAGGTCATTGATACACCATTGGGATTGTTTGAGGTTGTTGTTCCTTTTGGTTTCCATTCCCAACGAGCTGAGGCCTTAACAGCATTACCCATGTTTACCCTTTTCTTATTCACATAGACACCAGTGGAAACATTTGGTCTTGCAGTGGTAACTACAGGCCTAGCAGTGGAAACTGCTGGATTAGTAAATTTGGGTCTCCACATGTGATTCTTGTGATCATTCTTTTCAAAATAAGTCTTTTTCCCTGTTTGATAAGATTTAACAAAAGAAGTGACAGGGGACTTAGGATAAACTCTGTTTTTACTACTGGCAGTGGTAACTGCTGGTCTAGCAGTGGAAACTGGTTTGATGCCAGTGGTAAGTAAAACAGACCTGGGAACCATCTTGCTTAGGGGGTTTGGGTGAGTTACTTTATTAGAATTATGTCCATTCACCCTTGTATTCACAAATACTTCCCTTCTTCCCATGTGGTAGTTACAAGTATAGGAAAGGTGATCAAAGCTACCACAAATATGACAGGCCTTATTGTTGAACACAAAATCACTACCAAACTGCCTAGTTTTAACATGATTCCAACTTCTCATGTTCCCTCTAGGAGACTTAGACCTATTCCTGTACATCTCTGCATATCTAGTGGTAGGCCTAGTGTGATTTGTTTGTGTCCTAGGCTTCTCTTTGACAACTTCAGGAATACTTTTTCTTTCCTCTACTTTAACATTTTCAGGAACACTAGATTTAGACTCAACATTTAAACATTCATCTTTAAGAGATGAGTCACTAGCACTATCAAAAGTCTCAACCTCAACCTGAACCTTTTCAGTTTCAACTGGTTTAACAAATTTTGGTCCATAGGTCATAGGTAGATCCTGAAACTCTTCTAAACCTGTGTGAGCTAGATCAATGCCAGGAGGTGCTGGAACACCTCTTAGAGGTGGTGGAACAGATTTGTATCCAAGACCTGATTTAGCTTTGCTCACTACTTGGGCTTCCCAAATTTTGTCAATACTCTTGGATTGATGATCTAGTGTTTGCTTAGTTATCTGAATGTTCTCACTAGCCTTCTTAACTCTTTCAATCTCTTCCCTAAGAGCTTTATTCACTTCAACATAAAAATCTAAGTCTTTTTTTAAAACAGCAATGTCATCACTGAACTTAGATTCATTTGCCCTATAATGCTCTATCTGTTTTTCTAAAACACCTAGACCTCTTTTATGATTTGCTAAATTATAATTAGTATGATGTAAATCTAGCATCAGTGCATCATATTGTGTTTTAGAGATCTCTAACTCTTTTAAGGCCTTACAGTTTTTAGAACAAGCATTATCAGTATGTACCTCAGTGTCAGAGAAAGCCATGAGTGCATGCTCAGTAGCTAGCATTGCAGATTCTGAATCATCTTCTCCATCCTGAGTCATAAAGCTCCAATCAAAGCTCACTCCATCAATAGCCAATAGCACCTTTGGCTCTTCTGTTGTAGGTTCTTTGTTCTTATCCTTCTTGTACCAAGTTGACTTGTTGTCAGATTTCCTTGGTTTTCTACATTCTCTTGCAAAGTGCCCCTTCTTGTGACAATTATAGCACTTAACCTTCTTTTTGTTAAAACCTACAGTCTCATCACCACTTATATGTATCTTTCTCCCTGTCTTCTTCCAGAACTTCTTTGATCTTAAGCTTAGTAATGCCACCTGCCATTTAATGTCCATCTCCTCCATATCATCTTCATCAATTTGATCCAAATCCTCATGATTGAGAATTGAACCACCCACATGGCTTGATATAAAGGCATAGAAAGTAGCATCACTTAGTCCTGCTACCTGTTTCTTTGAGCTCCTAGTTGAAACACTTCCATTACCAGTGGAAACAATCATGTTACCACTGTCATCATCACTATCACTTTCTTCATCTGAACTATCATTTGATGATGATATGAGTGCTACACTTGCAGAACTTGTTCTTAATTTGCCATCTTTCTTTAATCTTTGTTCAATAACTTTGAAGTTATTGTACACATCATTAAGCTTCATGGTCTCTAGATCTGACTTATCTTCCCAAACAGCAACATTGGTGTCAAACTCAGAAGGTAGGCTTCTTAGGAATTTAAGATTGAGATCTTCCTTTTCCACCTCAATCCCAAAAGCAGTGAGTTGAGTAACAATCTTTTGTAGCCTTGTGAATATGCTATCAAGAGATTCATTACTTGTTGAACCAAAGTTTTCATAAGTCTGCTTCAGTAAAGTCTTTTGAGTCTTCTTGGTAGAATCATTTCCACCAAACACTTCACAGATCTCATCAAAAAGAGTCTTTGCAGACTTGTATTTGCTAAAAGCCAGAACTTGTTCTCTGGGTAGAGCCATCAATAATAAACCTCTAGCCTTCAAATCATTCTTTAGCTGACTTCTTTCTTCATTAGTGACAGGACCAGTGTTAACTTTTGTTACTGTCTTGTCACCAACCTGCTCTACAGTTGTACCAGGTTTGAATGAATTTCCACACATTATAATCTCCCATAATGTGTAGTCTTGAACCATAAAGAATTGTTCGATCATAAGCCTCCACATCTCAAAGTCATTTATCTTAAGCTTAGGAAGCTTTGCAGCAATGTTTGATTGGCTTGTTTCTGTCTCCATTGTATCTTTTGAGTCTGCCATAGGGTATTCTAAATCAAAATATCAAAGCCTTGCTCTGATACCACTTGTTGGATCGTGTACACCTTGAACTTGTGTTAATATTGATACTTTGAGTGATACCACTAAGTATGCGGAATCTACTTAATGATACTTAGAAGATTGATTGTAAATGAAACAGTTGTATGTATGAAACAATGTATGTAACAAACAAATAGCTCCAATATTATTAATGATAATAATACGAGTGATCTATGATATCACTAGGGTTACACCTTGAAGCTCTAGGAAAAACGTATTAGAAAAGATATATTCTAACTATAACCTAGGATCTCCTTTTATACAACAAGGAGTCCTCTTCTACAAGATAAGTATAATGCTAATAGAATAAGATATACACAAAATCTTTTCTATGTTTATCTAAACGCGTTTCTCTAACAGTTATCAAGTAAGCAGTAGTAATAATTGTTCTTGCAGTGGTAATGAGTTTCCACTACAAGTACAATCTTCTGCAGTTGTAACATCTTATAATTCCCAACACCATGCTTCATAGAGAGTTTCATTTTGACGTTGTTGGAACATCAAGATGTCATTTCTAAGCTTAGTAGTTCTCCCCGGTGGGAAAAATTGAGCAAGGAAACGAGTGGTGAGATCATCCCATGTGGTGATGGATCCCGCGGGTAACCGCTCAAGCCATTGACTAGCTTGATCACGTAGAGAGAATTGGAATAGGCGTAATCGGGTTGTCTCTCTAGTTGCAACATCTAAGTCTATGGAATCTACGATTTTAAGGAAGTCCTTAAGATGTTGATTTGGATCTTCGGAACGAAGTCCATGGAATGCACATCCGCTTTGCACCAACCGGATGGTGTCGGATCGCAAGGGGGTCACATTGGCTCCGGTGAGCTCAATAGTGTTTCGATAGCCTTGGTGGCTAGGTCAGGAATACTCTCCTAAGGTTCGGGGCCTAAGAGGTTCTAGTGGTGGGTTTTGTTGTGGTGGGATGACGGGTTCAAAGATGTTCCCATCGTCCATGATGTCGGGTGGTGAAGAGTTACGAACAAAAACACAAAGAATTAAGATAGACTAAAGAGAACCTAAAAATAAAAATAAAATCTTACTAGAAAGGAATCTAGCAAGTAGACCTAATAAAAAGAGATTCTAACCTAGACAATAACTATTCCCTGGCAGCGGCGCCAAAAACTTGATGCGTGGGGTTTGCACCAGGCTTTACCTCTCGAAGGATCTCGAGAAGCTTACAACCCCCACCAGGCAGTGTACCTGATCGATGTAGTATAGTATAATGACAAGTACCGGGGGATTGATCGTTCAGCTAGGAATAGTGTCGCTAGGATTAGAAAACCTAAAGACTAGGTCTAGAGATGAGAGATGATTCTTTTTGTATTTTTATATTTTTTAGAAAGCAAGTAAAAATCTCGGGTTTGAAGGAGTTGGGCGGAATTAGTTGTTAGTCAACTAACCCAAAACTAAGATGCAATCAAAATAAAATACTAAAAATGAAATTAAACTATATTATACTAAAGTTGTGAGCAATATGTGGGAGAAATGTGTTTACGTAGATTTCACTACTCCCTAGATATCTTTTACACGTTAATTACTTGTTATATTTGCGTGGATGACGGATTGTATTCCTTAATACCATTCATGGGGTGGCGTACTTACTTCCCCAATCCTATGAGTGCCTACTTCACTTCTATGTCGAGCCGGCTAAGAAGCACCTAACATGGGATCATTAGAATTTACTCATGCATTAAATACAACCAATAAAACCTAGTACACATCGGTTCTTGTTTCCTAAGACGTTCAAGCATGTTACACAATGGAGATCTGCCAATTTTCTTAAGCCTAACATTAAAATCATTCATCCAATACAAACATAAACAAGTAATCAACACATAATTAACATCTAGGTTTCATTAGATCTAAGCAAACACAAGATAAATCTAGCCTAACATGTTGAAATCAAGACAAGCACAAGATATAGACAACCAACACATAGACATATTGATTGAATTAAAGAGAAGACTTATCTCAATAGCACATGAAAGGATTCAAGGGGTGAAAACCCTTGAATTTACTGTAAAATACGAGCTAGGGTTCACAAAGTTCAGCCCTAGGGTTTCTCCACACAAGTTCCTCTCTAATGAATGAAAAATAGAAAACTATATATAGATTTTGGAAGGTGACGACGTCAAGAACAAATGTCTGATGCTGTCATCTCACCGCCAAATAGTTCCTCGGACTGCCTAGATCTGGATCTGACGCCTTCATGTGTACACCTTATGCAGGCCGTCATAATTTTAACTCTTGACGCTCTTGTTTTGACGCCTTCAGGTTTCTTCTGGGTCGTCATGGATTTTACTCTTGACGCCATCAGGATTTCCTTCTTGACGCCGTCATACACTGTTCCCAGCATGAAAAATTAAGTCTTTGGCGTTTTCTTCACTTTTATGCTCCAAAAACGTCCGAATTGCTTCCTTTTCCAGATTTCACTCCCAAAGTACCTAAAATCACAAAAGGAACGATTTAGGGCAATATTTGATCAAATAAATTCAATTCCGGGCTTAAATGACCCCCTAAAAGTGGTTCATTTTTCGCCTCATCACAGTCCAACAACAAAGAAGGGTGAATCCAAAAATTCATGAGGTCATCAAGCAAGAAGTTTTAAAACTTCTTGATGCCGGATTGATTTACCCTATCTCAGACAGTCCTTGGGTTAGTCCCATACATTGTGTTCCAAAAAAGGGTGGCATTACTGTTGTCACTAACGAAGAAAATGAGTTGATTCCAACTCGATTGGTTACGGGTTGGCGTGTCTGCATTGACTATCGCAAGTTAAATGACGCCACCCGCAAAGACCATTTTCCTATGCCCTTTATGGATCAGATGCTCGAAAGATTAGCAGGGAATGAGTAATATTGTTTCCTCGATGGTTTCTCGGGTTATTTTCATATTCCCATTGATCCGCAGGATCAAGAAAAGACCACTTTCACGTGCCCCTATGGAATTTTGCCTATAAATGTATGCCATTTGGTTTATGTAATGCTCCGGGCACGTTTCAAAGATGTATGATGGCCATATTTTCCGACATGATCGGGAAAACTATGGAGGTCTTTATGGATGATTTCTCAGTCATTGGGGGTTCATTTCAATCATGTCTCTCCCAATTAGACAACATGCTCAAACGTTGTGAAGACACAAGGTTATGTCTAAATTGGGAGAAGAGTCACTTTATGGTAAAAGAGGGCATTGTCCTCGGCCATAAAATTTCAAAGAACGCGATTGAGGTTGACAAAGCCAAAGTTGATGTCATCGCAAAATTACCTCATCCCACTACCATCAAAGGTATTAGGAGCTTTTTGGGTCATGCCTGTTTTTACCGTAGGTTCATTCAAGATTTTTCCAAAATCGCCCGGCCTATGACCCATCTCCTCGAGAAGGATACTCCTTTTATCTTCTCCCCCGAGTGCATCGAAGCTTTTGAAACTTTAAAGAAAAAGCTTACTGATGCACCGATTATACTCCGTAAAATCCAGGTCATTTATTAATGCTAATTGTCGACACTATTCTAGTCTAATCCGTTTTTGCGGGCTAATTTGAAATTTTTATATGAGACACCGTTTGTTTGACACCCGATTATTATGAACACCATTTGTTTGACACCTGATTATTTTGAACACCATTTGCTTGACACCCGATTATTGTAGTCACCCTACGTTGTCACCTGGTATCACCCGATTGTCACTCTTGGATGCCACCCAATGAGGTTAACACCGGTAACTCCCACTTGCGACCCGACACCCTGATTGGACACCGATATGTTATTAATATATATATATATATATATATATATATATATATATATATATATATATATATATATATATATATATATATATATATATATATATATATATATATATATATATATATATATATATGTAACGAAGTATATATATTAACTATTACGAACTATTATCACTATGTATATATAAGTATATATACCTAGAAACGACACCGTTTATATTTACGAGGATCACACGAATTGACACCGACACCGACACCGAAAGTAAAGTTACGAACGAATTAGTCACCGATACTATATATACTTTTCTGATGGGTCGTATACCACCTAAGCCCAATTGTTTTCATTCTTTCTCTTGCCCCACTGTTGGGCCGAGTACACCACAAGCCCACACGAATTCTTTCTTTACTTTGTTTGGGCCTAGAAGTCACAAGCCCAATGGCTATGGTTTATTTTTGCGCAGCATGTCACTCAAAGCGAAACCAACTCGTGTACAACAATAATATTACACACGTTTTGTTACTTGGTTCCCTACTCACATGACACAAGCTTTCAACCTCCCTTTGACTTTGTATCTTGCAACATTGAGCCGACCAAAGGAGCCGTCAAACCATTGGTTAACAACGTTACACACTAAAACTCTTTAACCACTAGATTATATGTTTCTTAAACTCCTAACACAAACAATAAACAAGATTTATAAGTACACACATGCCTAATACCTTTCTAAATCCCTAGCGTTGACATGAGCTTGTAGCCTCCAAACCCTTACAACCGACTTGACAACACTCAAGAAGCCAAGACAACTTTGTCGAGAAGGAAGTGACCACTCGGAGTGTGTAGTGTCACATGAAGACATTCGAACCACTAAAACTGTTCTATATAAGCCACATTAAATGCAAAATTACTCACACTCTCAAGTTTCACCAAGTTCTCAAATAACAAAAACTCTCTACTTCTTTCTTGGTTGTTGTCGAACGAGAATAGGACACACACGCAAGGTTTTGGATCAAGAATACGAGTTGGGTAGCTAATATTGGATAAAGGATCACTATACGAAAGAGGGTACCACGTTTGCTCGTTTACTTGTCTCGTACACACGACATCATCACCACCATTTTGGTGTTGTAAGTTACCATCACCCTTTTCAATTCCTACTCTAGTTTCATGCATACCACGTTTACTTATCACATGATGCACTTTATTAATATATCACACTCATTAAACTTATGACTATTTTTGTACACGCCCCGACACCCTTGAGGAAGGTCCTCGCCATTTCATTTTTACACGTACGATATATATATATATATATATATATTTTTCGACAACCTACATCTTCGACTCACACTTAACCAAACCTAACTAACATGCAAGCCATACACGATCGTATACTATGAAAACTAAACCTAAACCAAATCAATGTCGAGCAATGTTTTTAAGCAAAATAAAACACCCTTGGGCCTAGCATGGGCTAACGAGCCCATTGAGTTTTTCAAAAGGAAATTTCGGTTTAAAGATTTAAGAACAACAAGATGTGTAAAAAAAGATTTTAAAGGTTTTTACAAGTTGTAAATACTATATTTTATGGTACCAAAAAGTTTACTTTTCGACTTAACTAAGGACTATTTTTGCAAAAGTTATCGCTAAGGGACAAAAACTGTCAAAACTGCCAAACTTTCGGACTAAATATAATATTATCAATTTCTAATAGAAGTTGAGGGTAAAAACTGTAAATCTTAAAAGTTTGAGAAACAAAGTGTAAAAGTGCTAAAAGGACTAAAAAGTAATTCTTTTTGACCAAGGGGTAAAAAGTGTAACTTTATTAAAGTCAAGGGTAAATTTTTGACAAAAGAATACTTTACTACTTTACACATTGTAACTTTTTATATAAATACGCATATGGTAACTTTTAAAATAAATAGGTATTTTTACTAAAAATATTTAATTATAAATATTTTTATTAAACGATATTATTTTCACAAATAAATTAATATTTAATAGACACCGTTTCGAAACAACATTACAAATAACTACGTAAAGTTATTTTGGAATATGTTAAGACACCCGAATGGATATCACCGTACACAAGACATATCACATGTCATTTACGAATCAAATCTAAGACACCGATGACAATATATATATAGGTCGCAAGTCGGAGGAATTTCATTGCTAGTCGTAGCAGTACACCATCACCTTTGAGCACCGTTGTGATTCACACACGCCTGTCAGGTGAGTTCATGGTCACACATTTTTAATTGTTTTTAAACCCCGTGAGGAGATACATGCTATAAACCGAACACAAGTATTTTCTGTATGCTGTTACTATCTGATATTGCCTAAGTTGACACCCGTGCTACAAGTCCCTCATATCACGAACCTTAATCTCTTGCGACTGAGCGCGAATATAGTTGGTAGATCTATCGGAACGGCAGCCCACCTCTGTCAAGGTGATCACTTGGCAGGAGGTGTGCTATATTCAAGGTACCATGGAAATTTGGCACATTTCCTGTCACCGAGGGCCCCATGTCATTTACATCCTCTGTGGTGTAGGTGATTGTTATTATCTATTGACATAAATAAATTACTAAAAACGTTATTCATATCTTTCGATATCTCTATGTTTTGATAATCACAAAACGAAAACCCATCAAACCAAAGATCATGACATAAACAAGTATTTAGTAGTAAATACTCACCTTTACCATCTAATCACTTAAGGTATGAATAAACAAAGTGTCTAATGCATTATAAGATCAAAGGAACACTTTTGTTAATTACTAGATATTTATAAAATGTCACAAAACATTTTATATCTTTTATAAAATATTTTTGGCATTAAAAGAATATGTTTAATTCATTACAAATTTATGAATTCAAATTTTTAACCAAAAATGGCAAATCTAATCCAGAAAAATTTCCCTCACAAAAGGACAAGAAAATCCAACGTTCAGTAGGGCGGCCCCCTTAATTATACTAGGCGGCCCCCTTAATCATTAAGGGGACCGGCACGCTCTAGAACAGTATTTTCTGGCCCTTTAAATACTGGATCATTCCACATATTTTTCTCACCTTTTTGCACTAAAAACTTTCTGATCTAAACATCCATCTCCATCCTCTAAAAATCCTTTGATCATATATACATTAATCTTTGTTTCAAAGTGATTCAAGCCTCAACACTCAAAGTGCAAAGAGAAGAATACTTCTATTAGAAGTATTACAACTTAGTATCATCTTGCTATCTAAGTTGCTTGTTTATCTCTTCTTGTAAATCCTTCATATTTTGGTGAATAAGGTGTATGTATTAGTTAGCTAGATTTAGTTATAAAATCTAGAATTGTTGTAAGTGTGAAGTGGAACTTGAAGTGAAGAAGTAGTGTTGGATAGTAGTGGTGATAGGAGATAGTAGCAATAGAGATTAGTAGTGAAGAAATTGAAGCTTCTAAGTAGAGAAGACTAGAAGACATTAGTGGCTTGAAGTTGTGAAGACATTAGAGTCTTGAAGTTGTGAAGACATTAGTGCCTTGAAGTTGTGAAGTTGCAAGACATTGAAGTCGTGAAGTATTTGTGAAGGCGTGAAGATACTTGTGGTGTGAAGAAGTTTAGAAGAAGTGAAAAGGTGTGAAGAAGGTGTGGTGTGATATTTGTTGTGAGATTGGTTCTAGCTACGATTAGAACTTGACATTTTGCTTTGTGTCGTAAATCGGTGTAAGCTTTTGGTGTGTACAGTTTTCTCCGCCATAAGGGAGGTTATTGACTTAGTGAAGAAAACTCTCGAGTTCGGTGCTCGGGGAGTGGAGTAGGGCAAGGAAGGTGTCCTTGTAGCCGAACCACTATAAATCCTTTGTCTCTCGGTTTGATCTTTCCATCTCTCACTCTTTGCTTGCTTACTTATTAGCTTTTCATGCATTGTTATAATTGTGTGTTGTGCATATATTGATTTCACATAAAGATCAAACTAGATTCCATTTACAACATTACTTGTACATTAATAAAATATAAGTACATACAATTATTAAAACACATATACATATATAAATACAAACTTATATTTAAGTGAGATATATGGAATTATAATTTCTATTCAACACTTTAAATAAGTAGTGTTTATGTGATATAAGTGAATTAATTTGTATCTATACTTTAGTTTCAAAGGTTTATACTATTAGCATCAATTCTTTAAAAGCAAACTTTTATTAAACGAAAAAGACGCAAAACTATTCAACCCCCCCCCCTTCTAGTTTTCCACAATTGGTATCAGAGCCACGTCTAGCAAGATTTTTAAAATAGATTGTATTTTAAAACTTGTAACGATCTATGGAATTTGAAAAATATTTAGAAGGGGAATTTACGCAACAACCACCATTATTTGAAAATGATCATTTTCTTGAATGGAAAAATAAATTTGAAAATTATGTGAAATCAATAGATCTTGATCTTTGGCATATCATTTCAATTGGTGATCTTAAACCAACCAAAATGAATTTTGAAAATCAATATAATAATCTTCAAACCAAAATTGATAAAAATACTAAAGCCAAATTACTTATCTTCAAAACTCTACCAAGAGTTTAATATGAAAGATTATTTCTTTATAAAATGGAAAATGATATTTGGAAATGTCTTTTAAAGTTTCACCAAGAGAAATGTAAAACCAAAGATGATAAACTTGATATTGCACAAGAAATAGTTACTCTAGAAAATTTAATAGATAAATATTTAGTTGAAATAAATACATGTACTACTAGTTCAAATGTGATCATTGAAGGTATCAATAACGAAGAATACATGAGCCAAATCCGAAGAAAGAGTGTTAATAAATCATGGTGCAACAAGTACAAAGAAGACGATGATAATACGGCTTGTGAGAATATTCAAACAAATGGGAATACAAGTATTGATGGCAAGGACTACATGCCTCTCGATCTAAGCGAAACTACAAGTAAAACATGGAGCGACATGGATGATGGAATTGATCAACATATAGCATGTGAAGATTACACAAATACTAATAAGGTACAATCCGAAACCGAACATTTTTGCTATGATCAATTTATATTAGAATTTTCAAAATTGGATAACAACTTCAAACATTTTTGCAACATTGACTCAAAAATGATTCCTAAAAATAAATCTTCAATATTCATTGAAAACAATTTTGAAAAGGAAATAATTTTAGAAGATAAAATGTCTAGACTTGAATGCAATATTGAAATTGATCTTAAATGTAAATATTGTCAAGACTATAAACATGAAATTAAAATAGAAAATGAAAAAGCAAAAATATTAGCAAAATTTGAAAATAGCTCTAGATCTTTAAAATATTTACTTAACATTCAAAAGTCATTTTATGATAAAACCGGCTTAGGATTTACCGTAAATGATCCTTCAACAAATGCATCAAAACAAATAAAATTTGTTAAACCTAGTGGAGAAATTTAGAACTAATATTACTTACGCTCACTATTTATCTCTCTAGTCAAGAAAGTCATTGTTTGTTGATCAAAACAAACTATTGATGAATTCTTGTACTTCTCGACGACATCCTCATCATGTGCATTTAAATGCAATGGATGTTCTCAATTAACCAATTCGGACCTATGAGAATATGGGTACCAAGCTCTTTATCATGTTTAGGTAATTAATGAACGAAGAGACTTTTAAGTTGTGGATTGCTCACCTTGCTCACTTACTTTTGACGACTATTGGTTCATATCACTATGGTTCACATTCTGCACATGTTTTGCCTATGACGTTGTTGCGGTCATTTATTGTCTCGGCATTTTGTTCTTCACTTTTGGAGTATTGGTTTTATGGTGTATCCGTTACTATTTCAAGATGAAGGCTTCAAAGCACTACTTTTCTTAGTTTTCACGACTTGTGATGATTGGTGTGATCGATTAAGCATTTCGGATCAAGCTCCCTTGATTTCTATTGCGTTGGAATTTTACTTTGCTACTTCAACATGTTTTGGGTAAACTTTTAAGATGTCTTCCATTACTCTCATGCCCACTCTTAAAGAAAAGCTGGACCTGAGGTAAGTTTTCTTTTCAAAAACTTGCCAATATTACCTTATAATAAAGTATGCTTTAATTAGTATATGAATATGATCTAATTTATAAGTTGCCATGATTTTAGATCTTTAATACTAATATATGCATATATGACATTAGGATAATTAACCCTCTTGTTGTTTAGTCTATTATCATTTTCCTTAGTCTTCATTTATATTGAAGACCTTCTATGATCTATAGTAGAATACTTACCATTTAAGCTATATGATCTTACTAGTTGCATTAATAGATGTATTATAATTAAGACTTGTTAGTAACTTAATATTATGATGTCCTTTGTATATATATATATATATATATATATATATATATATATATATATATATATATATATATATATATATATATATATATATATATATATATATACATGTCTATCTTGTATCCATAGATGATTTACTTTGTTCATTTTTATCTTATTGCTTTTAGATCATAAATATCTACCATCTCTCTCTCATATCTTTAGTTGCAAATAGAGATGTTTATATGTGACAATGGCCTCAATTGATTCTCTTGAGTATGATAAGTTTTCACTTCAAATCCTTTACTTGCAATTTCTTGATTATCAATATCAAAACATCATGTTTTAAACCTCTCTCTTTGAATAAAAATCTTTCAAATATCTATATTAATTTCTTTTAAAACAACATGTTTAACTATAAGCTATCATAACTTTATTTTAATCAAAATCAAGATTGAAATTTTTTTTATGTTATGAAACAAAACTCAATTTATTTTAATGAAATACACACTTGAATTTATTTCAAAACATTGTTGAATAAAACTAAAAACGCTTTACTTAAAACATATTTGATTATCTCACATATGTCATACACTTCTGTGGAAATGACATTCACAATTTAATCAAATCGTTTCATGAGAATCATGATTTGCCCATATGGATCTTGTTTGTAACAAGTCTTGATGTCCATATAATCATATCTTCCTACTTGTTACTTGTAAGCAACTCTCAATATGTTTGCACTAGCCTATATGTTATCATCTTCATATAGTTGAATATTTAACTAATTTGCTTTATTGCTTCTTTATTGCATATCTTAATTGATAAATTAGTAGATAGCATGATTATTAGAAATAAATTGTCTAATTTAATTATTTCTATATCACTCTCTACATTCATGAATAGTATGCCCTATATTGCCTCAAAGAGTTGAACTTACTTGAATCCAAATCCAAAAACACAACCTTTTTGAAAATTTTCTGCCTAAAACCCATTTCTGGCATTCTGGGAATCACTAGATGGGCGGCCCCCTTAATTATATAAGGCGGCCCCCTTTATTTTAAGGGGACCGGTCATCTGATGGTCGGGGATACTGTTTTCTTTATCACTTTTTGACCCATTTCAGCCTATACTTCCCAAAATTCACAAACATATTTTGTCCCATACTATCCTTCAAAATTTACCTTCATAAACCACATTTCTCATACACTATAAATAACCTATTCCCATCATTAATGCCATCACACCCAAACATGTCATCTCCCAACAACCAAAAACCAAAGATTTCAAGAACCGCAAGGATCTCCATCAAACCCGTTTGGAGGAGGAAACTTGATTCTTGTCATAACTCAAGTGATGTTGTCCCAAGTCAACCAACAACTAAACCTCAAACCCACACTAATGAGTCATCTCACAACCTATCATCCACTCATGCCCTCATTAATGCTTCTTCTTATGATGAGCATGCTCAATCCCAAAACAACAATCCCAACCTCTCAATCAATACTTCACATGTTGCTCATTCAACAAAAACACCACTCACTCATGAAGAAACTCTTCCACCCTTTTCATGTTTTCATGACTACCCAAGCTCAACCATGTCTCCACCACCAAGAGTACCACCACCACATCCTACAACTTCACATGCCATTCCTATGTTGCATGTTCAAACCTTCACCCAAGACAACTATCATGTTCCACCACCAACACCTTCCTCCGAACACTTGAAGTTCGTTGAGGAGCTAAAAGAGGCTCATGAGCTTAGTGCTCTTTTAGCATTACATCTTGCTCAACGCAATTTGGATCCACCCCAATCAAGCTCACCATCATCACCACACAACATCAACCAAATTGAGAAGCATGTTAACAATTGCCCTTGTTGCATCTTCCTTCAACAACAAACCATTGCTTTGAATGAGCACTTCACTTGGATTGAGTATCTTCTTACAAGATCTCAACAAACACCATTACTTGAACAACATCAAAACCCTACTTCAAATCCACCACCTACAAGTTCCACATCTTCAAACTCACCAACATCCATGCAACCAAAAGTTTATCACCACTAAACCACCAAGCATTTTATATGCTTATGTTTCTCATTTTCAAATAAAACTCTTCAACCATTTTGGGATTCAAGAAAGTTTGGTGACACTCCTTGTTGGCACATTAGGATGCTCTACTTAATTTAGTATTCTATATTTATGGCCTTTGTAACAATGATTATGGGTTGACATAATCATTTTCTATTAATGAATGACTTAATATGTGTTTCTAATTATCTTTTGCCATGCTTATTATTTGTTGGTATTATGATATATCTATTTGCTTGTGCCATGCTTGTGCTTCTGATATTTTTCTTGCAAGAATTCCAATAGTCGAACCCTTGGTGCCCTCAAACAAGGGGGAGCATACATCAAGGGGGAGCTTCCTTCTTATTGGCTTAAACCTTTTTGATTCTACAAAAAGGGGGAGAGTGAATATAAACTCACTAAATACTTTGTCTAAAAATTAATTTTTGGATTTAATGAGTTTAGGTTTTGTAATCATCAAAAAGGGGGAGATTGTTGATATAAATAAATGACTAAAATAGTTATTCATATCTTTCGATATCTCTATGTTATGATAATCACAAAACGAAAACTCATCAAACCAAAGATCATGACATAAACAAGTATTTAGTAGTAAATACTCACCTTTACCATCTAATCACTTAAGGTATGAATAAACAAAGTGTCTAATGCATTATAAGATCAAAGGAACACTTTTGTTAATTACTAGATATTTATAAAATGTCACAAAACATTTTATATCTTTTATAAAACATTTTTGGCATTAAAAGAATATGTTTAATTCATTACAAATTTATGAATTCAAATTTTCAACCAAAAATGGCAAATCTAATCCAGAAAAATTTCCCTTACAAAAGGACAAGAAAATCCAACGTTCAGGAGGGTGGCCCCCTTAATTATACTAGGCGGCCCCCTTAATCATTAAGGGGACCGCCCCCTAATTAAGGGGACCGGCACGCTCCAGAACAGTATTTTCTGGCCCTTTAAATACTGGATCATTCCACATATTTTTCTCACCTTTTTGCACTAAAAACTTTCTGATCTAAACATCCATCTCCATCCTCTAAAAATCCTTTGATCATATATACATTAATCTTTGTTTCAAAGTGATTCAAGCCTCAACACTCAAAGTGCAAAGAGAAGAATACTTCTATTATAAGTATTACAACTTAGTATCATCTTGCTATCTAAGTTGCTTGTTTATCTCTTCTTGTAAATCCTTCATATTTTGGTGAATAAGGTGTATGTATTAGTTAGCTAGATTTAGTTATAAAATCTAGAATTGTTGTAAGTGTGAAGTGGAACTTGAAGTGAAGAAGTAGTGTTGGATAGTAGTGGTGATAGGAGATAGTAGCAATAGAGATTAGTAGTGAAAAAATTGAAGCTTCCAAGTAGAGAAGACTAGAAGACATTAGTGGCTTGAAGTTGTGAAGATATTAGTGGCTTGAAGTTGTGAAGATATTAGTGGCTTGAAGTTGTGAAGACATTAGAGCCTTGAAGTTGTGAAGACGTTAGTGCCTTGAAGTTGTGAAGTTGCAAGACATTGAAGTCGTGAAGTATTTGTGAAGACGTGAAGATACTTGTGGTGTGAAGAAGTATAGAAGAAGTGAAAAGGTGTGAAGAAGGTGTGGTGTGATATTTGTTGTGAGATTGTTCTAGCTACGATTAGAACTCGACATTTTACTTTGTGTCGTAAATCGGTGTAAGCTTTTGGTGTGTACGGTTTTCTCTGCCGTAAGGGAGGTTATTGACTTAGTGAAGAAAACTCTCGAGTTCGGTGCTCGGGGAGTGGAGTAGGGCAAGGAAGGTGTCCTTGTAGCCGAACCACTATAAATCCTTTGTCTCTCGGTTTGATCTTTCCATCTCTCACTCTTTGCTTGCTTACTTATTAGCTTTTCATACATTGTTATAATTGTGTGTTGTGCATATATTGATTTCACATAAAGATCAAACTAGATTCCATTTACAACATTAATTGTACATTAATAAAATATAAGTACATACAATTATTAAAACACATATACATATATAAATACAAACTTATATTTAAGTGAGATATATGAAATTATAATTTCTATTCAACACTTTAAATAAGTAGTGTCTATGTGATATAAGTGAATTAATTTGTATCTATACTTTAGTTTCAAAGGTTTATACTATTAGCATCAATTCTTTAAAAGCAAACTTTTATTAAACGAAAAAGACACAAAACTATTCAACCCCCCTTCTAGTTTTCCACATTATCTTTATGATATGTCGAATCAATGTTAAGGCTTGCGTTTCGTGAGGCTTAGGAGCAATATTTCACCAGTTTAGTCAAGACCTGTCTATCTTGGCTTGTTTATTTCAAATGCTTGACTTGTGTTCACACTATTACTATTTAAACTACTATGGATTCACTCAACCTTTGTGTTGACTTTTTAAGCATGTTTATCTCAGGAAATTAGCAAGCATGGCGGCATGGAGCTGGCGAAGGGGCACACAGGACCTCCCTTTTTATTTCAATAATTATATCATTCTTTTCAAACTCATCACTTCTTTTGCAAAACAATTAACATTTTGGAAAAATGTTTGTAACTCTGACTATTTGAGTTTTCATGAAATGATATTGACTATTGTTTGAATTGTTTTCTATGAGTATGACTGTGTACTAAACTGTAATGACCCCGATTAGACTTCCGCTTATCAAAATTTTGGAGTGTTATAGATTGGCATCAGAGCTATGGTTATAGAGAACCAAATGATTTTTCAAAACATTGGACTATAACCTCACCGGATTTCTAAACAAACTATTTATCACCAAAGTGCCCTCCGTGCCAGCGCTTGCCAACGTCATGTTTTAAGGTTTGTTTTTTAGCACCCATTGCATTTGGTTCAATATGACACTATAATCACTGTACATGTAGCATTATGTAGACTAAATGACTTATATTACTGCTATTTTGAGATATTACCGTACCATGTCGCCCCCGGTTATTATTTTGTCCGACAGTGACGACGTCATGCCGGCATCATCCACCTATCCCACCATTGACCTATCTGACTATGACACTCGAGACACCCATGATTCTGACCATGACACCCAACCTGTATCACCTGCCATACCATCTCCTGTTCCATCTGGAGACCCATCTGCTGATACCGAGCCCTTCGAGGAGGGTGAGGTTGCTTCTACACCCATTGATTCTTTTCCTATTCAGCCTCTTTTTCGTCCTGTCTGTGGACCTATGACACAGGGGTAGTACCTATATGATCAGTACCTTACGTCTCAGCAGTTTCTTGCAGCTGATGACCATCCTACACCACCTGCTAGTCACCACACCGGTTCAGATGCTGATGACGAGTCTTCTAACTCCGATACTTCTGACACTGCTGCTTCTATTCCACCACCATCCCCGCCTACACCGATTCGTCAGCGCAAGCGAGTGAGGATTCTTGAGCCTGAGCCTTTCGGAGAGTTATTTCGATATCATGAGGGAGACTTTACCCACAAATTCACGGCTCGGAAACGAGTCTGTATTTTGCCTGCTTCTACTGTTACACCACCTGTACCTACACCAGTACCATCACCCACATCTGTACTACCATCTGTTTCTATGCCAGATCTGACACCTGTGGCATCACCGGCACCTTCACCATCACCCGTATCACCCCCACCTGAGCCTCATCCTTACATGCTACCTACTTACACCGCACCCCACTCTTCTGAGGTTTTGCCACCCATGCCACCACCTATAGTTTTCTACTCTCAGACTACTACCGTACCGATACCATCACCTGTTCCATCACCATCACCTGTTCCTACCGAGACCCCCACCTCACCCGACATTCATAGATTAGTTGATGCCCGTCGATGGTCGTTCTTGTTGGATTGCATTCGTAGATGGAGGTTTGTTGAGGGATCACCTAGGGCTGCTGAGCTTGGAGATGGCTCTTCAGCGGTGTTACCGGTCACTAGAGAGCCGATACACCATATTATCCCTCTTTTGGCTGCTAGGTTAGTTAGACATGAGGATCGTCTTGATGAGCTGCTGGGCGTTATTGAGGAGATATCCTTGGAGAGGATTGAGGGTATGCAGGAGGAGATCGAGAGCCTCGTAGTACATAGGATGGCTTTAGAGATGGTATTTGAGATGATGGGGACAGAGATCGAGGAGGCACAGGCTACCATCACTGAGTTTGGTCATCGGCTATATGTTCAGAGGCATGAGATGGAGGATTTGAGGGAGATAGCGATCATCACGCAGCAGATGCTGGAGCATCAAAAATAGGAGTTAGCCGCATCTAGTGCTACCGTCCACACTCTTTCAGCCACTATTGAGGAGATTCAGGCCCGCGAGAGAAACAGAGATTGGGAGATGTTGGAGATGACCAGGATCATCAGAGAGCTGGAGAGGAGATCAGGAGGCGCACTTGGACCTTCATAGATCTATGACATATCATTACATTCAGAGACATCTTAACTTGCCACCTGTGGCATTAATAATGTTGTATCTTATTGTTTTGTAACAATGAATTCATAATTATTAAAACTTTATGTTGGTTATGATTGTACTGTATTGATATTGATTTATGATGTTCTAGTTGTCTGATCTTTTATTATGCTCCCATATTAGATTCATTATAATTTCCATGTGTGTTGTTACATGTCGTGATGATTATTTATGAATGATATGGTTTATGTTGATGTATGTATTCATGGTGTGGTTGCGATATGTACTTTGTGATGATCTCGACTATTATGAGTTTGGTTGCATTATTCTCTTATTATTGATCGATGTTTGGGATTTTTACTTGTACACTTGCGATTTTATAGAGTTATGGCCCCTAGGAAACTGCTACTGCTACCTCGTCACCCGCTATGACCCAGGCTGCTATCAGAAAGTTGGTTGCCGACAGTGTTGCTGCAGCTTTGGAAGAGTAGGCTGCCGCAATGGCACGAACTAGTAGCAACAACCGAGCCACTGCAGAAAGCGAGTCTGCTGTGACTCGGAAGTGTACCTATAAGGACTTCATAGCTTGTAAACCATCTCTCTTCAAAGGGACTGAAGGAGTGACAGAGCTTGCTCGATGGTTTGAGCGAACTGAGACTGTGTTTGTGAGGAGCGGTTGTGCCGCGGAAAGCAGAGTCTCGTTTGCTACTGGAACATTGCTGGAAGATGCGTTGGGTCTTGGTGGAACGCAACTGCTCAGAAGATAGGTGTGGAGGAGGCCTATCAGATCACCTGGGCTGACTTTAAGGAGAAGATGCTGAAGAAGTTCTGCCCTAGAGGTGAGATCAAGAAGTTAGAAGATGAGTTTCACACTTTGGTCGTGAAAGGAAATGATCTCAGGGCTTATGATAGGAGATTTCAGTCGCTTGCCACACTTTGCCCTTTAAAGGTTCCCGATTTGGAAAAGTTGTTGGAGAGATACATTGAGGGATTACCCAGGAGCATTGAGGGAAATGTCACCTCGTCAAAGCCTCAATCTTTGGAAGAAGCAATGACTATTGCCCAAAGACTGCTAGACCGGGAGATTAAGCGTAACTCTGCTCAGGGGAACAACGATCACAAAAGGAAGTTTGATGATCGAACGACAAACAACAACAACAACAGCAACAACAACAACCGTAACCCCAACCGTAACTATCACCATGACAGAAACACCCACCACAATCAACAGAACCAACGACAGGAAGCTGTCAGAGCTTATGTCGCCGCACCAGTTAAGGATGTTAGGTATGCTGGACCTCTTCCATTTTGCGACAAGTGTAAGATGCATCACACTGGACCCTGCTATGCTAAGTGTGGGAAATGTTCAAGGACTGGACATAAGACACAAGATTGCAAGGCTACAGGAGCTAACTTGCAACCCGTGGCTGTAGTATGCCATGCTTGTGGAGAGAAAGGACACTACAGGCGTCAGTGCCCAAATAAGGATAACAATGCACATGGGAGAGCATACGTGCTGGGAGATGGAAATGTCCAGCAAGATCCGAACGTAGTCACAGGTACGTTCCTTCTAAACAACCGCCTCGTTAAAGTTTTATTTTATTCCGGAGCCGATCAAATTTCGTATCTATTTACCTAGCACCCCTACTTAATATTACACCAACCAAACTAGACACCACGTATGAGATTGAACTAGCTGATGGAAAGCTAGTGAGCACTAACACTATACTCCGAGGTTGCACCCTACGCCTACTAGACACCCCATTTGTCATTGATCTTATGCCTATTAGACTTGGTAGTTTCGACGTCGTTATAGGAATGGATTGGCTATCCAAGAACCGCGCTAAAATCATTTGTGACGAAAAGGTCGTTCACATTCCCCTGAATGACAAAACCCTAATTGTTCGCGGCGAGCGAAGTAAGACACGTCTGAGCATCATTTCTTGCGTCAAAGTTGTAAAGTACATCGAACGAGGATGTCAAGTCTTTTTGGCTCAAGTCACCGAGAAGAAGTCGGAAGAGAAGCGACTCGAGGATGTGCCAGTAGTCGGGAACTTTCCAGAAGTTTTTCCTGAGGACTTGCCTGGCCTTCCGCCGACTCGTCAAGTGGAATTTCAAATTGACTTTATGCCAGGAGCAGCACCCGTAGCACGAGCACCCTATAGGCTAGCACCGTCGGAAATGAAGGAGTTATCTGGGCAATTGCAGGAATTGTCAGATAAAGGATTTATTCGCCCAAGTTCGTCACCGTGGGGAGCCCCCGTGTTGTTTGTAAAGAAGAAGGATGGAACCTTCAGGATGTGTATCGATTATCGTGAGTTGAACAAACTTACTGTAAAGAATCGATATCCGTTGCCAAGGATTGACGATTTGTTTGATCAACTGCAAGGATCGAGTGTCTACTCGAAGATTGATTTGAGATCGGGTTATCACCAACTGAGAGTTAGGGAAGAAGACATCCCTAAGACGGCTTTCAGGACAAGATACGGTCACTACGAATTCCAAGTAATGCCATTCGGTCTAACAAATGCACCCGCTGTATTTATGGACTTAATGAACCGAGTGTGCAAACCCTATTTGGATAAGTTTGTGATTATATTCATCGATGATATCCTTATCTATTCACGTAGTAAGGAAGAGCACGCAGAACACCTAAAGGCTATACTAACACTGCTCAGAGAAGAGAAATTGTACACCAAATTTTCAAAGTGTGATTTTTGGATTGAGAAAGTACAATTTCTTGGGCATGTTATCGACAGTAAGGGTATTCATGTTGATCCCGCCAAGATCGAAGCTGTTAAAAATTGGGCGTCACCTACGAGTCCTACCAAGATACACCAATTTTTAGGTCTTGCCGGATACTATCGGAGGTTTATCGAAGGTTTTTCAAGGATTGCTAAACCTTTGACTGAGTTAACACAGAAGAAGAAGAAGTTTGACTGGGGAGAAGAGCAAGAATCGGCATTTCAGTTTTTGAAGCAGAAGCTTTGTGAAGCACCGATATTAGCATTACCCGAAGGAAGTGAGGACTTCGTGGTATATTGTGACGCATCAATCCAAGGTTTGGGCGCTGTATTGATCCAAAGACTTAAAGTAATCGCTTACGCTTCTAGACAACTTAAACCCCACGAGGAGAACTACACAACTCATGATCTAGAATTAGGAGCGGTAGTATTCGCTCTTAAGATCTGGAGACACTACCTATATGGAACCAAGTGTACGGTTTTCACCGATCACAAGAGTCTTCACCACATTTTAGATCAAAAGGAGTTGAACATGAGACAACGTCGATGGCTGGAGTTATTTAGTGACTATGATTGTGAGATTCGTTATCACCCGGGGAAGGCAAACGTTGTAGCAGATGCCTTGAGTCGAAAGGAACGACTTAGACCCCTCAGAGTTAGATCATTGGGTATGACAATTAGATCACCACTTCTATCTCAAATTCTTGAAGTTCAAGCTGAGGCCCTTAAGGAAGAGAATAGACCGCACGAGAAGATTTACGGCATGCCAGAAAGCACGAATGGATTTGTCAAGAAACCAGATGGAAGGCTGTGTTTCAAGGACAGAAGTTGAATTCCATTATATGGAGGAATACGAGACCTCATCATGCATGAGTCTCATAAGTCTAAATATTCCATTCATCCTGGCTCGGACAAGATGTATCACGATCTAAAAAGTTGTATTGGTGGCCAAACATGAAAGCTAACATTGCAGAGTATGTCGGTAAGTGTTTGACCTGCTCAAGAGTAAAGGTTGAACATCAAAAACCATCGGGTCTTTTGATTCAACCCGAGCTACCAATGTGGAAATGGGAAAGGATTACAATGGATTTCATTACAAAATTACCCAAGACATCGAGTGGGTTTGACACTATTTGGGTTATTGTCGATCGTCTCACGAAGTCAGCGCACTTCTTGCCAATCAACGAGACTGATGATATGGACGTTCTTGCACATTTATACCTAAAGGAGATAGTTTCCCGGCATGGAGTGCCGATTTCTATTATCTCCGACCGAGACAGCCGTTTCACGTCTAACTTTTGGCGATCTTTACAGAAAGCCTTGGGAACTAAGTTAGATATGAGTATCGCTTACCATCCACAGACTGATGGTCAAAGTGAAAGGACTATACAGACCCTAGAGGACATGCTTAGGGCATGTGTGATTGTTTTGGAAAAGTCTGGGATAAACACCTACCGTTAGCAGAATTCTCATATAACAACAGTTATCATGCTAGTATTAAGGCTGCACCGTTTGAAGCACTTTATGGAAGAAAGTGTCGATCACCAGTTTGTTGGGCTGAGATAGGAGATGTACAACTCTCAGGTCCCGAGTTGATTCTTGAAACCACTGAGAAAATAGTAAAGATTAGGAAACGATTACAAGCCGCTAGGGATCGGCAAAAGAGTTATGCCGATGTGCGAAGGAAACCAATAGAGTTTCAAGTTAGAGACAGGGTCATGCTTAAGGTATCACCTTGGAAAGGGATGATTAGGTTTGGAAAACGTGGAAAGTTAAACCCAAGATACGTTGGACCCTTCGAGATCACTGAAAGGATTGGTCCCGTGGCATACAAACTTGAACTCCCTGAGGAGCTCAGTAGAGTACACAACACCTTCCATGTGTCAAATTTGAAAAAGTGTTTATCGGATGAAACACTCATGATTCCGTTGAAAGAGATCAGAATCGACAATAAGTTGAACTTTATTGAGGAACCCGTTGAGATTATGGATAAGGAGGTCAAACGACTTAAGTATAGTCGCATTCCCATTGTTAAGGTCAGATGGAACTCTAAGAGAGGACCCGAGTTCACTTGGGAGCGCGAGGATCAAATTTGTGCTAAATGCCCACAACTATTCGATAAGACAACCCCGAGCACCGATTCAACTTTGGATTCCGGGACGAATCCAATATAACGGGTGGGTACTGTAATACTCCGTAAAATCCCAGGTCATTTATTAATGCTAACTATCGACACTATTCTAATCTAAGCCATTTTTGCGGGCTAATTTGAAATTTTTATATGAGACACCATTTGTTTGACACCAGATTATTTTGAACACCGTTTGTTTGACACACGATTATTTTGAACACCGTTTGCTTGACACCCGATTATTGTAGTCACCCTACGTTGTCACCTGGTATCACCCGATTGTCACTCTTGGATGCCACCCAATGAGGTTAACACCGGTAACTCCCACTTGTGACCCGACACCCTGATTGGAGACCGATATGTTATTAATATATATATATATATATATATATATATATATATATATATATATATATATATATATATATATATATATATATATATATATATATATATATATATATATATATATATATATATAACGAAGTATATATATTAACTATTACGAACTATTATCACTATGTATATATAAGTATATATACCTAGAAACGACACCGTTTATATTTATGAGGATCACACGAATTGACACAGACACCGACACCGAAAGTAAAGTTATGAACGAATTAGTCATCGATACTATATATACTTTTTTGATGGGCCGTATACCACCTAAGCCCAATTGTTTTCATTCTTTCTTTTGCCCCACTGTTGGGCCGAGTACACCACAAGCCCACACGAATTCTTTTACTTTGTTTGGGCCTAGAAGTCACAAGCCCAATGGCTATGGCGTATTTTTGTGCAGCATGTCACTCAAAGCGAAACCAACTCGTGCACAACAATAATATTACACGTGTTTTGTTACTTGGTTCCCTACTCACACGACACAAGCTTACAACCTCCCTTTGACATTGTATCTTGCAACATTGAGCCGACCAAAGGAGCCGTCAAACCCTTGGTTAACAACGTTACACACTAAAACTCTTTAACCACTAGATTGTATGTTTCTTAAACTCCTAACACAAACAATAAACAAGATTTATAAGTACACACCTACCTAATACCTTTCTAAATCCCTAGTGTTGACATGAGCTTGTAGCCTCCAAACCCTTACAACCGACTTGACAACACTCAAGAAGCCAAGACAACTTTGTCGAGAAGGAAGTGACCACTCGGAGTGTGTAGTGTCACATGGAGACATTCGAACCACTAAAACTATCCTATATAAGCCACATTAAATGCAAAATTACTCACACTCTCAAGTTTCACCAAGTTCTCAAATCACAAATACTCTCTACTTCTTTCTTGGTTGCTTTCGAACGAGAATAGGACACACACGCAAGGTTTTGGATCAAGAATACGAGTTGGGTAGCTAATATTGGATAAAGGATCACTATACGAAAGAGGGTACCACGTTTGCTCGTTTACTTGTCTCGTACACATGACATCATCACCACCATTTTGGTGTTGTAAGTTACCATCACCCTTTTCAATTCCTACTCTAGTTTCATGCATACCACGTTTACTTATCACACGATGCACTTTATTAATATATCACACTCATTAAACTTGTGACTATTTTTGTACACGCCCCGACACCCTTGAGGAAGGGCCTCACCATTTCATTTTTACACGTACGATATATATATATTTTTTGACAACCTACGTCTTTGACTCACACTTAACCAAACCTAACTAACATGCAAGCCATACACGATCGTATACTATGAAAACTAAACCTAAACCAAATCAATTTCGAGCAATGTTTTTAAGCAAAATAAAACACCCTTGGGCCTAGCATGGGCTAACGAGCCCATTGAGTTTTTCAAAAGGAAATTTCGGTTTAAAGATTTAAGAATAACGAGATGTGTAAAAAAAGATTTTAAAGGTTTTTACAAGTTGTAAATACTATATTTTATGGTACCAAAAAGTTTACTTTTCGACCATTTAACTAAGGACTATTTTTGCAAAAGTTATCGCTAACGGACAAAAACTGTCAAAACTGCCAAACTTTCGGACTAAATATAATATTATCAATTTCTAATAGAAGTTGAGGGTAAAAACTGTAAATCTTAAAAGTTTGAGAAACAAAGTGTAAAAGTACTAAAAGGACTAAAAAGTAATTCTTTTTTACCAAGGGGTAAAAAGTGTAACTTTATTAAAGTCAAGGGTAAATTTTTGACAAAAGGATACTTTACTACTTTACACATTGTAACTTTTTATATAAATACATATATGGTAACTTTTAAAATAAATAGGTATTTTTACTAAAAATATTTAATTATAAATATTTTTATTAAACGATATTATTTTCACAAATAAATTAATATTTAATAGACACCGTTTCGAAACAACGTTACAAATAACTACGTAAAGTTATTTTGGAATATGTTAAGACACCCGAATGGATATCACCGTACACAAGACATATCACATGTCATTTACAAATCAAATCTAAGACACCGATGACAATATATATATATAGGTCGCAAGTCGGAGGAATTTCATTGCTAGTCGTAGCAGTACACCATCACTTTTGAGCACCGTTGTGATTCACACACACCTGTCAGGTGAGTTCATGATCCCACATTTTTAATTGTTTTTAAACCCCGTGGGGAGATACATGCTATAAACCGAACACAAGTATTTTCTGTATGTTGTTACTATCTGATATTGCCTAAGTTGACACCCGTGCTACAAGTCCCTCATATCACGAACCTTAATCACTTGCGAGTGAGCGCGAATATAGTTGGTAGATCTATCGAAACGGCAGCCCACCTCTGTCAAGGTGATCACTTGGCAGGAGGTGTGCTATATTCGAGCACATTTCCTATCACCGAGCGCCCCTTGTCATTTACATCCTCTGTGGTGTAGGTGATTGTTATTATCTTTATGATATGTCGAATCAATGTTAAGGCTTGTGTTTCGTGAGGCTTAGGAGCAATATTTCACCAGTTTAGTCAAGACCTGTCTATCTTGGCTTGTTTATTTCAAATGCTTGACTTGTGTTCACACTATTACTATTTAAACTACTATGGATTCACTCAACCTTTGTGTTGACTTTTTAAGCATGTTTATCTCAGGAAATTAGCAAGCATGGCGGCACGGAGCTGGCGAAGGGGCTCACAGGACCTCCCTTTTTATTTCCATAATTATATCATTCTTTTCAAACTCATCACTTCTTTTGCGAAACAATTAACATTTTGGAAAAATGTTTGTAACTCTGACTATTTGAGTTTTCATGGAATGATATTGACTATTGTTTGAATTGGTTTCTATGAGTATGACTGTGTACTAAACTGTAATGACCCCGATTAGACTTCCGCTGCTTATCAAATTTTTGGGGTGTTACATGTTGCCCCCGATTGGGACTTGCCCTTCGAACTCATGTGTGATGCTAGTGATTTTGCAATAAGGGCAGTCTTGGGGCAACGCAGATCCAAACATTTTCAGCCGATACACTATGCGAGCAAAACAATGACCGAAGCTCAAAGTCATTACACCACCACTGAAAAAGAATTATTAGCAGTGGTGTATGCCTTTGAAAAATTCCGGCCATATTTGATATTGACCAAATGCATAGTGTATACGGATCACTCGGCTTTGAAGTACCTCTTTGCAAAACAAGATGCATAGCCGAGACTACTCCGTTGGGTTCTCCTCCTGCAAGAATTTGATATCATAATTCGTGATAAAAAGGGAGCTGAGAACCTAGCTGCTGATCATCTCTCCCGTTTGGAAAACCCCCACCAAGATGTCTTCGAGAAGAAGGAAATTAATGAAACCTTCCCTCTCGAGACACTCAATACGGTTACCTTTCGTGGAGACTCTATTACCCCATGGTTTTCCGATTTTGCAAACTACCATGCGGGTAACTTTGTTGTGAAAGGGATGTCGTCCTAACAGAAAAATAAATTCTTCAAAGATGTAAAACATTACTTCTGGGACGACCCTTTCTTGTTCAAAATCTGTGCGGATCAAGTCATCCGGCGGTGTGTTTATGGTCAGGAAGCCAATGACATTCTCAAAGCTAGCCATGCTGGTCCCATGGGGGGCCACCACAATCCAAACTACACCGCCAAAAAGGTGTTTGATTCCGGTTTTTACTGGCCCACGATCTATAAGGATGCCCAGGAATTAGTCAAATCCTGTGACGCTTGTCAACGTCACGGGAATCTTTCACAAAAGAATGAAATGCCTCAAAATGCAATTCAAGTTTGTGAAATCTTTGACGTGTGGGGCATAGACTTTATGGGGCCATTTCCATCATCTCATGGAAATAAGTACATACTCGTGGCTGTTGACTATTTGTCTAAATGGGTTGAAGCAAAAGCTTTACCCGCAAATGATGCCCAAGTTGTGGTAAAATTCTTGAAAGCTCTTTTTGCTCGATTTGGAACTCCACGTGCTATAATTAGTGATCGTGGTACGCATTTCTGCAATGACAAATTTGATAAAGTCATGCAAAAGTATGGTGTAACTCACCGTCTTTCTACTGCGTACCACCCTCAAACAAGTGGACAAGTAGAAGTTTCCAATCGAGGCATTAAGAGAATATTGGAAAGAACCGTAGGTGAAAATCGTGCATCGTGTTCGGACAAATTAGATGATGCACTCTGGGCTTTCCGTACGGCTTACAAAACACCTATCGGGTGTACGCCTTACAAGCTTATGTACGGGAAAGCGTGCCATCTTCCGATCGAGCTTGAGCATAAAGCCTATTGGGCCCTCAAGCATACAAATTTTGACCTCAAAACTGCGGGTGATCATCGGAAAGTTCAACTGAATGAATTAAATGAACTTCGTGATCAAGCTTACGAGAACTCTTTGATCTATAAAGAAAAGACAAAGAAGATTCATGACTCAAAAATCAAGAACCGTATTTTCAACGTTGGTGACCGCGTCCTTCTGTTCAACTCTAGACTCAAGATCTTCTCAGGAAAACTCAAAACCCGTTGGACTGGCCCATTCACTATCGCAAAGGTTTATCCTTATGGCACTGTCGAGTTATCTCAAAATAACGGTCCGAATTTCAAAGTGAACGGGCATCGTTTGAAACATTACTTTGGAGAAGACATACCATCCATGGTTGTCCCGGATCTCCAAACTTTCCCCGAGGACAATTGAATTCGGGGATCGAGTCAAGCTAGCGACTCGATGAACAAAAATAGTAGCACAATATGGGTTCTCACCCATATCTCTGATTTCTTTCTACTTTCTAACACCCAAGTGTGGGGGAGTGGCAGCCCCCTGCTGTTTGCAATGTATATATGTATTTCTAACACCCAAGTGTTTTGTATGTATATATAAATAAAATGAAAAATGAAAAATGATGTTCCCACAGTTTGCTTATAATATTATCTTTTTACGTTCAAAGAGTCGGCATAATAGCCGGGGATTTGAATATTGAGGACAATACTCAATTCTAAGTGTGGGGGGGGGGGGGGATTCTAGCGAATTTTATCATATTATATCTTCTCGTACCCCCATTTTTGGCCAAAATTTTAAAAAAAAAAATTCACTTTATTTCAAAATTTTTGTGGTTATCAGTCCGCCATGTCTAACTGACAAAGGGATTGGCTAATCCAGGAGCAAACGGCTCTTGGTAAAGATATATCAAATCCGTTTATGGCTTACAATTTGCCAAAAATTGTATGGTATTCAACTCACCATATCCTAAAAAGTAAAAGAGTTTGCTAGCCCGCAAGATTATGGCTTGTGGTAAAGGCAGTGGAAAAACCATAATTGGTATTCAACTCACAAAGATGATGACTGAATTCCATCAAGAGTTGGCTAGTCCAGAAGGAAACGGCTTCTTGTAAAGATATATCAAACCCATTGACAGCTTATGATTTGCTCAAAATCATATGGTTATCAGTGTACCATAGTTCTTACTTGAACTGAAACATTTGGCTACTCCAGAAGTAATGGCTTTTGGTAAAGAGACTTCAAATCCATTATGTTTTCATAAAGATTGCTATGGACTAGCAATAGTTTAGTGTGGGGGATTGATGAGTGCTCAAACATTCATCATTTTTGTCGTATTTGAACTGCCAAAACATCCAAAAACACTCAGAAATTCATCAAAATACTGAAAATATCTCAGGGATTGTGTTTTACATGTTTCAGATGCAAAATGTTTAAAAACAGATGAAAAACGAACAAAGTTTGCATAATTGGCAGTTTCAGTCCTCCAACTTTCAAAAATTAACGAAATTAGTCACTGAGCATTTATTTTGAAGAAAAAATCATCAAAGTCCTTTGGAAGTCAAAATTTATCATAATTGGTCCCTGGGTGAAAGTTTGAGAAAATTTAAAAAATGGCCCCTCAAGTTTCAAATTTGGCAGAAATAGTCCCTGGGAAATTTAATTTGGAAAATATCTTTTGTGGTCCTTATATAGATGGAATGTGGCAAATTTGGTCCCTTGGAATACTTTGGAAGGTTGGCAAAAATTGATCCTTCAAATTCAGCATAATTACAAAATTGGTCCTTGTGCACTTAATACCAAACGGATCCTTTATATTATTAACCAAAACACCCAATCCAAACACAAGCATAAATCTGATCCAGTCCACATCCAACCCCCCCAGGCCCAAAGATACCAAAGCCCACCCCATCCCATTTTATTAATAAAACACAAAACGTGGTCAACCGAAGTCAACCCCTCTTTCCCCTTCCCTTTTTGCCGCCAAACCACAACAAACACCCCTGACACAAAAACCATCCATGTTCCCCCAAAACTTTTGTTCCCCCCTCCTCTCCTACCTCTGCCACCCTACACCACTCCACTAAGTCAACCCCCAAATTGTTACAACTCTTTGTCCCCTCCAGGTCACCAATCCAGGACCTTCAATTGATACCAAAATTGAATCAAGGGTTGAGATGAAGCCAATCCCAATTCAATGGTGGGATTTGACTCCAATGAGACGTAAATAACTTTCCAAAGCTGTCTCACACAAGACAGAAAGCACAAGATAGAGAGCAGAAAAAGAGAAAAAAAAGGAAGAGGTGCCAGTTTCAATTTCTAGTATAAGTGTAGGACTTTGTAAGCCTTATGAGGCATCCTATCTTTGTAATTTCTCTTTCAGTAGTTGTATTTTCCAATTGTACTTCAAATTATTCAAGTTAATTTATGTTCTCTTTTAGTTTCAAGCAAGTCGTATTTTTAATTCAAAGTTTTTAATTTTCTTGTGATTTCATTCAATTGCATCTCAGAAGCTTTTATAAGCTTTTTAAAAGTTATTTGAAGCTAAAAAGAAAGCATAAACTCATAAAACCTAAAAAAAATAAGAACATACAAAAAATAAAAAATAAAAATAAATAAATAAAATAAATAAATAAATAAATAATAAAATAAAATTATCAAAGAAATAGAAAATGGTAGTCCAAGAAGTTGAAGCAGAAAGAAAGCCTGGAATGGGCAGGGTTTAGAGCTCCATGGGGAGTCTTAGGACTGTGTTGTGATTAATTGTGGTACCTTTGTTTGAGCATAGTATTTGTTAGTATGACATTGTCTCTGCTTCTCACATGTTTAGAGAAGGTACGATTGTGGCAGTGATCGGTGATATGAAATATGAGGTTCGTTCATGAGTCTGGGATAACAAACCATGGTCCCATCTAATATTTTTCTATTGTGATCAATTAGTGAGTAGCATAACATAGGATGATGCATATATAAACCCTTGGCAACACACTATCGTCTTACCCTTTTTTGAGTTGTATCATGAGACAATAAATTATATGGATTTGTACAGCTATTGCATCATAAACTTGAGATCCAGAAAAATGAGATAGTGCTTTACTGCAACCTGGTGAAGTGGTTTTCACTCCTAGTGGGCATGGTTCAGTTATTAAATCTTGTAACTTGTTTTAAAAATGCTTTGTGTGCAACATTAGCTACCCAACCCGTGAAGTGTGTATAAGAAATACCTGAGGATTTTTGCCTCAGTGTCGGTTGTTCAACTTAGTGGGGACCGCATCATATATGTTGTTTTGAGCCGGTGTGTTGCATGCCTAGTGATGCCACATGAGCTTATAATGCTCGTACCTTGCAAAAACACACTCGTACACAATTGAAAATAATTCAACCAGAAAAATGAGAATTAAAGTTTGTACTTCTGCCTTGCTGTACAAGGATGTATCATGTATCATCAGCTTATTGTGCCTTAGTGGATACATAATACATTCATTTCTCTTCCCCCAAGTAATCGAGACATGGGTATACCTCATAGTTCACCTTCACTCCTAGTGATTACATCCTTTTTTTAAACAATGACCCAAACCATGAGGTCCTTACAGATAATTGATCTTTTGGCCTACTTTTGAAGTCTAATTGTGTTACATCCTGCTTGTAAGACTTCAAAAGGTTGGTTGATACTTTTCATTTTATTTTATTCTAACTTTGCAAGACAATGTTTTGGATGCTATTAATATCATACACTATTTAGAAAAATAATTAAATCGAAGGACTCTACTTCCTTACTTATTTAGTGTGTTAGTAAATAAGTTATAGCAAATTTCCATATACATACCTGATAACTTCAGCCTGCCAAATCTACTAAGTTTAATAGCATACCTGGTTATATTATCTTCATTGTTATTGCTTTGATCAACGGATGTCTATTAGCTTCAATAAGCTAGAAAAAATGGGCAAGTATTGGCTTGAAGTTCTCGAGTAGACTAGACATAGAGTGCTTAAAAGGAATCCGTGGTTGAACCACAATTTTTGTAACATGCACTATGATGAGTTAATGACGTCCTGACTTATCCATCCCTCCATATACTTAGATGAATTGAATGGATTCATGTTAGTGCAGCAATGCCACATACTTCTTAAATCAGGTCCCACCTTTTGTTGTCATAGGGGGTGTGGTCCATGTGGAGTGTTCTAGCACCGTCATTTTGTTGCCCTTCCTTGCTCTCCATGTTTCTTTCCTGTTTTATTTTTCTTTTTTCCTTTTTTATTTTTTTATTATTTTATTATTTTTTGTTTGCTCGTATGATATATTATACATCTATTAATTAAGTCGTTTATATATATAATCAAGAGAAACACCTGATAATGTCACATTTTGCTTGAAAATGACATACAAAAAATGGTGACTAATGGGTTATTGATATTATTTTTCAGCCTGCAGTAGAACTTTGCTAGAGCATATTTTTTGATGTTACTAATATCGAAACATTGTTTAAGAAGGATCGAAACTAAAACATAGACTGCCATCCACTTTTTTAATTTTTTAGTGTCAACACATCACAGTATTAGCAACATATATGCAAATATATTTAATAACTGCCAACCATGTAATTATGATCAGAACCTTTTTTATTTAAAAAGAGGTCATGTTTATCAAATTGTGTTGTGATACGTGGGAATTGCGCCCACGCAACAGGTTTTACCTCTCAAAGGATCTTGAGAAGCTTACAACCCCCACAAGGCAGTGTACCTGATCGTTGTAGTATAGTATAGTGACAAGTACCGGGGGATTGATCGTTCAACTCAGGAATAGTGTCGCTAGGATTAGAAAGCCTACTAAACTAGCTCTAGAGGTGAGGGATGATTCTTTTTATATTTTTATATTTTATAGAAAGCAAGTAAAATCTCGGGTTTTGAAGGAGTGGGCGGAATTAGTTGCTAGCCAACTAACCCAATTAATCTAAAGATGAAATCAAAATAAAATAAAAGAAATGAAAATAAAACTATTATACTAATGTGGTGTAAACAATGATGAGGAAAGTTGTGTTTACTTAGATTTCATTACTCCCTAGATATCTTTTACAGGTTGATTAGCTTGTTACAATTGCATGGATGACAGGTCATATTCCTTAATACTAGTCGTAGGGCCGTGTACAATATTCCCTAACTCTATAAGATCCTACTTCACTCCTATGTCGAGCCGTTAGAAGCTCCTAACATGCGATCATTAGAATTCTCTTACGCATTAAATACAACCAAAAATCATAGTACACCTCCGATCATGTTTCTTAATACGTTCAAGCAAGTTACCAATGGAAGTCTGCCAGTTTTCTTAAGCCTAACATCGAATACAATCATCCGTAACAATTATAAACAAACAATCAACCCATAATCAACATCTAGGTTTCACTACATCTAAGCAAACACAAGAAAGATCTAGCCTAGCATGTTAAAGAGAAGACAAGCGTAAGATATAATCACACAACACATAGACATATTGAATGATTTGAATGAATACTTATCTTCAATTGAACATGGAAGAATCAAGGGGTTGAAACCCTTGAAAAGCTGTTAAAATTCGACCTAGGGTTTATTCCCTCAAAGTTGCACACTAATGAATGAAAATTGGAAAACTATATATAGATATTACATCTTGACGGCATCATGTATTAACTTGTGATGACGTCAACTCGCCGCCATGATAAAGTCGTATTACCTAGATCCATTTGTGACGCTGTCATGTGGAGAATTACTCTGGGCCGTCACTAGTAATTGGACCCTGACGGCCTTGGTGACGTCGTCAGGCCATAAGCTTGAAAACTCTCTGGGCCGTCACGTTACAAGTTCTGTATCCACCTCTTTTTTAACTCTTGACGCCGTCATGTGTAGAGGCTTGACACCATCAGGTACTGTTCCAGCAAGGAATTTTGAGACTTTGCCATTTTCTTCACTTTTATGCTCCAAAAACGTCCAAAATGTTTCCTTTTCCAAATTTCTCTCCAAAAGTACCTAAAATGACAAAAGGAACGATTTAGGGCAATATTTGATCAAATAATATCGAATTTGGGCTTAAATGACCCCTTAACAGCGGTACACTTTTCGCCTCTTCAAATACCATTACACTTGAGGTTTGCTTGTCTTCAAGCAAATGCGCTTTTATTCTAATCAAAATACAAGTTAGGGGTTATTTAACACTAATATAAAAGTAATTACAACAAATTATCATTCCACTAAAAACCAAAAGCAAGCACGAAGGTCATACACTAGCACCTCACAAATAGTGTTTAGATACTCACATCTCTCGAGTGTAATAAAGTATATATCACAATATGGAAATGGGAAACATCTCTCACTACCTGGTATAGAAAAATAGTTTACCATAGGCTTGGGAAAGGATCAAACCTCCACCACTTGGCGTAAGCACCTAGGATAAACTATCAAAGAGGTCTTTTAAAGGGTTATAACGTTAGGTGTAGGGATATGGAAAACACGGTTTTGTTGGACAAAGGCAATATTTACTGGTGGCGAGTTAATCATCTTGGTTAATTACATGTACATTATGGCGTTGCTAAGCCAAGACTCGACTCGACTTAAGCTAATAAATCAAAAATAACAAAAACATAAAACAAACATAGAATGAAACGGGATGGTAGTCCGTATGTTTTTCTCTTTTTATTTTTCTATTTTTTTTTTCTTTTTCTTAATTTTTTTTATTTTTTTTTTTTTTTTTTTTTTTTTGCATACACTTTTACCCTACCATCCAAAATAATACATCATAGGGAATGCGCATTCCCCTTACACTTGAATTTTTACATACTTTACAATAAACTAATCCAATGACTCGAATCAAGATAATCAAAACACTTGGAGTACTTTTTAAGATTAATGCACATATGGAGGTAATATATGATGTTATTCCCCATTACTCCAAAACACAAGTACTTTACCTATGAGTCTCAATCGTCCCTAAACAATATGTACAAGATATGACTTGACTTAGCAACCATGTAATCAATTGGATAATTAACTAAGGGTTTAAACATGTAACAATAATGCACTAAAGATTAGTGCATACACAGAAGGCTAAGGCGATTTGGTTGCACATTTGGGTGGGTTGTAACAAATTCTTCCTTTAAGTAAGATGCTTAAAGTTAGAAACAAAAAGATAGGCTCGGAGGGGTGTACTAGGGGTTTCGTGTACTAAAAATGAGTACAACGCTAAGGTGTGGGAAAAATTAATTGACTTTACTAGTCAAGTAATATGACTTAAATGGTCAAGTAATTATGATACGGGTTTAAACTCAAGGGTGATCCTAATGCCTCTTATCTTGTAGTAAATCCTACTACACGAATGTAGTCTCACTAGCGGTCTCGGGATGCATCACTAACGCAAGTTCTAGAATCTAAATGCTACTGGTACACTAATAATGAATGATTTTCCTATCAAATCTAAAGGCAAACCTCACATATTTGGGTGGAAAATTTTTCTGAATGGTACGGTTTTGTGCTAGTCATACGACTTCTATCCATGAGACGCTTGTTAAGGCAAAAGTTTCACTCCTAAATGTTGTAAAAAAATTTAAATTTGGCGCTAAAATTACACTAACAAGTATTTCTCTTAGTTTTATTACACACCTACCATCAAACAAACAAACTCAAGTGCAATAGTATCCTATAAGGTATCATCATTTACCCTCCCCTTACACTTAGGATGAACATTGTCCCCAATGTTCAATTAAAGGATGTAAAAGTAAAATAGGTAAAAGAATGAAAAGAAATACTCCCCTAGTTCGTTCGGTGTGGATAGTGTGTTAACAAGGTTAGATCTTCCTCCAAGAAAATGAACGTTCAAAGCTTCCGTTCGAGAAATATAAATCATCTTCTTGTCATATATAACCTGTTAAACCTGAGAAAACAATCAAGGCAACCTCGCGTAAAATCGGCGGCAATCTATATATACTAACAAGTCCTAGAAAGCAATTTAAGATATAATGCTTGTGGAATGAATGTTTGCAGATTTCTTGGAGTTTGTAAAACTAAAGAATTAACAAAAACTTTAAGACTCCGTTAGAAAAACAAAACTCGCAAAATTTCCATAATTTTACACGTGACGCCGTCAGGTGTTAAATCCTGACGCCGTCAGAAGTGACCTGCTGAAATCTTTATGTTAAGTTTCCAGAAAATTTCTGGAAAAACTTATTTCCTACTTCCTGGAAAATCCTGCAAAACATCATTATGACTCGATACAAGCATTTGACTCTAACAAATACTAATACACATGTTCATTTAATATTGTAGCGAATCAAGATCATGTTCGTTCTTATAAACAAATTTGGGGTTTCCCCTTACACTTAGCTTTTGCAAAAGACCTTTATATGAAGTTAAGAAGAAGTTAAAATAAAGCATTTTCACAATTTAATTTGAAACATGATCTACCAACAATAAAAATAAAACATGCATACGGAAACAAATAACATCAAGCAAATAAAAATCACACAAAACATGGGTTGCCTCCCAAGAAGCGTTTTTCTTTATTTGCTAGTCTTGTACCTAGACTCAAGGTCATGGCCAATTACGTGACCTCGTCATTGGTCTCATTTTCTAGGTCATCTCCAATCTTAGTTTTGTATTCCGGACCTAGTTGCAAACATTCCTTGTAGAAACCGAGTATTCTACTCATGACATAATCTACTCCTCTACGTCTATCCTCATCATTCCTATAGTAGACCGCTTGCTTGTGTTCCTTTTCTAGGTTTGATAGAAGAAGGTATTGTTCAATCTTATAGGGCATTTGGTATGCAATCTCATCGTTCTCACCCTTGAATCTAACTATCCCTATCATAACTCATCTTAGAGGCCTCAACAAACGGTTTTCCGAACACTACTTGACTTAGGCAACCATCTATTACTGGACGAATGTCTTCTACAATCACAAAGTCGGTAACATAAGTGAAGTTTCCTACAAAGACATGTAATCCTTTCACTCTTCCTACAAAGTTGCTCATCCAATTCGTGTTAGGCATTATCCTATATCCAAGTTGCTTCTTCATTACCCAATTATAATAGGTCCTAGTCATGATGTTTATAGGAAACCTAAGATCGATATAAGCTTTCCACACATGCATATACCCAATGTTGCATGGTATGTTGATGTTAGAGGGATCACCTGTTTTGATGAGTGGTGAATCAAGGACGTAAGGTGTCTCGGGGTCATCGAATAGATCCTTATGATATTCCTGTTCTTCCGTGGTGGGTAACTTATCAAAGTATTCCTCAACGTTTTCTACTTCCTCTAACTTTTCTTCCTTAATATCCTCAACTTCCTTAACCTTATCCTTAGTCCCGGTTTCTATTCCAACTTCATCCTTGTCACTCTCTTCTATATTCTTATCTATTGGCTTAATGGTGACAACGTTGACAAAGTGAACATGTTTGGATGATGAGGGGTCCTTAATTTAGATTCCGCTATTAGTATCCCCAGTGTCATTCCTAGGTGTAGTTAGCACTTGGTGGTTGAGGGCTTTCAACAAGTTGTCAATCTTATTGGTCATCTCCGTTTGTTGTTGATTGAATTTGGTTTCAAACTTAGCTATGCAAGCTTCTTGAGATGCCATAAACTTGGACATCAATCCTTCAAGATTATTGGTACTACCATAGTTATTGGAAGGATTGTTGTTGAAAGTATGGTTAGAAAGTGGATCGTTTGGTTGGTAACGATTAGGTGGATTGGAAGAATTGTTTTGGGGCATTTTTTGGTTTTGTTTCCACTTAAGGTTCAGGTGATTTTTACAAGAAGGGTTGTAGGAATCACCGTAAGGGTTTGGCTCGGGTTTGAAAGTGTACCACTTGTCTCCCGCTTCGTCGGTACGCAAGGATGTGTAATCCGCAAAAGCTTGTCCGGGGAGTTCCACGCAATCACGAGTGTCATGGGGACCACTACATAATTCGCATGAAGAAGTGATCTTGTTCACTTGGCTTGAAGGCTTAGGAGCTTTGTAGGATTTCATGAGAAACTTGACTTGGTCTTCAAGTTCCATGATCCTACAGTCGGGAGTGCTAGAATTGTTAGAAGGCAAAGATATTGCCTTGACCGTTTTGTTCAAATCACGGGGATTATTCCAAATTTCGTTGTCATAGAGAGCAAGATCTTCTATGAGTTTCCATGATTCTTCCACACTTAGATCACGTAGCTTGCCACTGGCCAATTAGTCAATGGTTCACCTTGTGGAGAGATCGATATGGTCATAGAAGATTTGGACATGGAGCCAAAGATCTATGCCGTGATGAGGGACTTTTTAGAGTAAGTCCTTGAAACGAGTCCATGCTTCATATAGAGTTTCACCTTGACTTTGCTGGAACATTAAGATATCATTTCTAAGCTTGGTAGTTCTCCCCGATGGGAAAATTTGAGCAAGGAAACGAGTGGTGAGATCATCCCATGAGGTGATGGATCCCGCGGGAAACGTTCAAGCCATTGACTAGCTTGATCACGTAGAGAGAATAGGAATAGGCGTAATTGGGTCGACTCTCTAGTTACAACATCAAGGTCTATGGAATCTATGATTTTAAGGAAATCCTTGAGATGTTGATTAGGATCTTCTGAACGAAATCCATGGAATGCACATCCGCTTTGCACCAACCGGATGGTGTCGGATTGCAAGGGGGACACATTGGCTCCTTGGGTGAGCTCAATAGTGTTTCGATAGCCTTGGTGGCTAGGACGGGAATATTCTCCTAAAGTTTGGGGCCTAGGAGGTTGGTTTGCTAGTGGTGGGTTTTGTGGGTGGTTTTGTTGTGGTGGGTTGATGGGATCAAAGATGTTACCACCTTCCATGATGTCGGATGGTAAAGGTTACGAACAAAGAAACGAAGAAATAAGATAGACTAAAGAAAACCTAAAAAATAGAAATAAAAATCTTACTAGAAAGGAATCTAGCAAGTAGACCTAATAAAAAGAAATCCTAACCTAGACAATAACTATTCCCCGGGCTGCGGCGCCAAAAACTTGATACGTGGGAATTGCGCCCTCACAACAGGTTTTGCCTCTCAAGGGATCTCGAGAAGCTTACAACCCCCACTAGGCAGTGTACCTGATCGTTGTAGTATAGTATAGTTACAAGTATCGGGGGATTGATCGTTCAACTCACGAATAGTGTCGCTAGGATTAGAAAGCCTACTAAACTAGGTCTAGAGGTGAGGCATGATTCTTTTTGTATTTTTATATTTTATAGAAATGCAAGTAAAATCTCGGGTTTTGAAGGAGTGGGGGGAATTAGTTGCTAGCCAACTAACCCAATTAATCTAAAGATGCAATCAAAATAAAATAAAAGAAATGAAAATAAAACTATTATACTAATGTGGTGTAAACAATGATGAGGAAAATTGTGTTTACTTAGATTTCATTACTCCCTAGATATCTTTTACAGGTTGATTAGCTTGTTACAATTGCATGGATGACAGGTCATATTTCTTAATACTAGTCGTAGGGTCGTGTACAATATTCCCTAACTCTATAAGATCCTACTTCACTTCTATGTCGAGCCGTTAGAAGCTCCTAACATGGGATCATTAGAATTCTCTTACGCATTAAATACAACCAAAAATCGTAGTACACCTCCGATCATGTTTCTTAAGACGTTCAAGCAAGTTACCAATGGAAGTCTGCCAGTTTTCTTAAGCCTAACATCGAATACAATCATCCGTAACAATTATAAACAAACAATCAACCCATAATCAACATCTAGGTTTCACTACATCTAAGCAAACACAAGAAAGATCTAGCCTAGCATGTTAAAGAAAAGACAAGCGTAAGATATAATCATACAACACATAGACATATTGAATGATTTGAATGAATACTTTTCTTCAATTGAACATGGAAGAATCAAGGGGTTGAAACCCTTGAAAAGTTGTTAAAATTCGACCTAGGGTTTATTCCCTCAAAGTTGCACACTAATGAATGAAAATAGGAAAACTATATATAGATATTACATCTTGATAGCGTCATGTATTAACTTGTGATGCCGTCAACTCGCCGCCATGATAAAGTCGTATTGCCTAGATCCATTTGTGATGCCGTCATGTGGAGAATTACTCTAGGCCGTCACTAGTAATTGGACCCTGACGGCCTTGGTGACGCCGTTAGGCCATAAGCTTGAAAACTCTCTGGGCCGTCACGTTATAAGTTCCATATACACCTCTTTTGTAACTCTTGACGCCGTCATGTGTAGAGGCTTGACGCCGTCAGGTACTGTTCCAGCAAGCAATTTTGAGACTTTGGCATTTTCTTCACTTCTATGCTCCAAAAACGCCCAAAATGCTTTCTGATGATGTATAGTCCATATTCGGGTCACGAACCCGATTAATGTACATTACTAAGACCCAAATCCACCATGAGTGGTCTATCATAACAATGATTGAGCTACCATAATAACGGTTTGGGCTCACGAAAGCCCAAACCCAAAGTTATTTATGGTTTTGATATAGATATCTGTTATTTAAGGGATATATATCAAAACGGATATACACCGAAGAGTAAGGAGCACATATCCAGCAAGGATTACGTGCCTATATAAACAATATCACAACTCTCATTGAGGGACGACTTTCAACCCTAACTCTTCAAGTATAACCCTAAAACTGATTACTTACTCTCACGCCGGAGGATAATCGTGGGAGACAATCCCATGATAACCCTAACGGTGTTTGTTTGTTTTCTTAGTGCGCAGGTCTCAAGCATTAAGATTGAATTGGTACGAGAACAGGAACCCGAATAAGGAACGCCCAACTTTTGTATCAACAAGTGGCGCCATCCGTGGGACCCTACACTAAGAACTAGAATGACGAAGCACAAAAACTCAAGCCAGTGGACTCCGCAGTTGGAAAAAACACATGGTGACCCTCAGAGGAAGAAGCATCAAGACTCGACCTCAAGGCAGGCCTCTAGAACAACTAGTGCGCCTCGGGAGAGTTACATATGGGGACTACCCAGGCCACGATGCCCCCAAGCGCTGAAGATCTCCAGCGCACTCTTTTCACCACTCCCCATCAGACGGAATCGATTGTGGACAACACTGTGCCGCCGTGCGCGCCTAATCTTGATAGGGGGTCTAATGTGGAAACAGATGTCCTCGCAGTAGAAAGAGAGGCTCCAGAATTCACACTCAGTAATTTTGTATCCCAAAATTACGAAACCCTAACTGCCCTCATGCAAGAGGAAGCAAGGAGAAGGTCAAGTATGAGTCTGCAAGCCCGGCTCAACTTTGACCCTGAGCGCGAAACATCCCCACTCCCCACCACGCTATCAGAATGAGATGCGCGAGAAGGGTACGCGCCGACCCCCAGTATTCACCAGAATTGGAAGAAAAACTGCGGAGGATGAAACACCTGATTCGCAGTACTCAGAAGAATATGAAGATGATGGAAGGCGCACCAATGTCAACGTTAGACTTGGTAACCGCAGAATACAGGACAGACTTGGACGGCAACACTCACTAAGCGATAGCTCTTCAAGGTCTGGTAGTAGAAGAATTCAGGATAGACTGGGGAGACGGGCTTCCCCAAGTGAAAGTCCTCCAAGCTCAGATTCTGAGGAGAAACGGCGCAAGCGCCGTAAAAGAGACAGCTCCTCCTCAAGTGACTCCTCGGACAACGAGGAAAAAGAAACAGGACATTGGAAGTCCAGAGGAATACATCGCGAGGAAGAAGACGAAGATATGTCTCTTCCTTGGCATCGCCAAAAGGTTGATGCATTCACGCGACGCATCAGCAATTACTTGGATGATAAGAAGAGGCGCATGCCCGCCAATGTTAAAACATATGATGGAACGGGTGATCCTAATGATCACCTAAAAATTTTTGAATCTGCTGCCACCATCAAAAATTGGCCACAGCCTGTGTGCTGCCATATGTTTAACTCTACATTAGTAGGGAATGTGCGAACTTGGTTTAGCAAGCTTCCACGAAGAAGCATAAACGGGTTCGAAGAACTACGAAGAACATTCCGTTCGAACTTCACCCAAAGGAAGAAGTGCGCCAAGAACCCTATTGAACTGGCCAGGGTGAAACAGCGCCAAGGGGAATCAACAAGCGCTTATCTGGAGCGCTTCAAGGATGAATGTATACACGTGAAGGCGTGTCCTGAAGTGCTAAAAATCTCAGGGTTCATGAATGGGATAAATAATCCAGAACTCATTAGGAGATAAATTGATAAGGTTCCCCAAACCTTTGACGAGCTAATGAAGCGCACAAGGTCCTTCATCAAAGGAGAAGCATTAGCCACGGATAGTAAAAAAGGTTACTCAAATTAGAGGTCACAAGAGCAGCCTAGGAGACAATCCAATGACCAGAGTAGCAACCGCGGCAAAAATTATCGAGGTCAAGGAAGTGGACGAGATAACGACAAATACACCCCCCTCACAAAAACACCAAGGGAGATATTCGTAACAGAGGGCGCAAATTTCCCGAAACCCCCACCAATGAGCACCCCAGAGGACCGGCGCGTGGGGAATGGATACTGCGAATACCATGGACAAAAGGGCCATACCACCAACGAGTGCGTCCAACTACGACAATTAATCAAAAAACTAGTAAAGGAAGGTAGAATGGATCATCTCGTTAAGAATATAAAAGAGGGAAAGGACAAACCGAAGAATGGAGGTAAGAAGGAGACGCCCAAAGACAAGGTTGACACCATCTACATGATACAATCATGGCAGCGAAAGACCAGGCAAAAAGTCAGCCAAAAGTTCTCCTCTAAGAATGAGATTTCTTTCCCCACTCTTGCTGCGGACAACGCAGTAATGGAGCCACTCACCATTGAAATGCATACAAGGGGTCATGATATCCACCGCATGTACGTCGATGGAGGGGCATCCGCAGATATTATGTACGAACATTGTTTCAAAAGGCTACGACCTGAGATACAAAACCAGTTAATTCCAGCCACGACATCACTGACAGGCTTCACAGGAGAAGAGATATGGCCCATGGGGCAATTACGCTTACTTGTGGTTATTGGTAATGAGCAACACTCTACAGCAGCTTGGATGAACTTTATGGTGATCAAATCCCCGTCGCCGTACAACGGCATCATTGGGAGACCTGGAATATCATCCATGCGCGCTGTACCGTCCACAGCACATGGGATGCTTAAATTCCCAGTAGAAGGAGGCATTGTCACCCTCTAAAATACCACCGTGTCACCTAAAGAATGTAACACAGTAACCAGTGAAGTGGAGGATGTCCCAGAATAGCGCGCAGCCAAAGCGCCAAACTTAAAAGTTGCTATTCATCCAGATTACCCAGATCAGCAAATATCAATTGGAGGGTCGCTGTCTGACAAAGGCAGAGCAGCTGTGTGCGCACTCTTACAAAAGAACCTGGACATCTTTGCATGGGAACCAAAGCACATGACTGGAGTGCCACAATCTATCACGGAGCACAAGCTACAAATCCGACAAGGATATCCTCCAATACGACAGAAAAAGCACGGCCAGGCCCCGGATCGCGCAAAAGCCATCCTGGAAGAAGTACACAAACTTGTAGACGCAGGCATCATGCGAGAAGTCTACTACCATGACTAGTTTTCCAATCCAGTAATGGTAAAGAAGAGTGATGGCAGTTGGAGAATGTGCGTGGACTTCACTGACCTTAATAAAGCATGTCCACAGGACTGCTACCCGCTGCCAGAGATAGACTGGAAGGTAGAATCTCTGTGTGGATATCCCATTAAATGCTTCCTAGATGCATACAAAGGGTACCACCAAATTCAGATGGCTGAGGAAGATGAAGAGAAAACAATCTTCCACACAAGTCAAGGGGTCTTTTGCTATACAAAAATGCCCTTTGGTCTAAAGAACGCGGGAGCGACATACCAGCGATTAGTGGACACGGCATTTGAAAAGCAAATAGGTCGCAACCCGGAAGTTTATGTTGATGACCTTGTTATAAAGAGTCATACTGAGGAAGAATTGGTGCGCGACATCGAGGAGACGTTCAAAACACTGGGAAAGATAAACATGAAGTTAAACCCCAAGAAGTGCACTTTTGGCGCAATAGAAGACATGTTTCTTGGATATCTAATAGAACCTGATGGCATCAAGCCTTGCCCAGAAAAGACAAAAGCTGTCATCGATCTCCCTTCACTACGCACATTGAAAGAAGTCCAGTCATTAAATGGAAAACTAATTGGGCTAAACCGATTTTTGTCTAAATCAGCAGATAAGTCGCTCCCTCTCTTTAAAACACTCACGAAGTGCACAAAAAAGGGAGACTTTCATTGGACTGAGGAGGCGGAGGAAGCCTTCCAACAACTCAAGCACCATCTTGCAGCGCTTCCCAAACTTGTCGCACCACGACCCTGGGAAGAATTGATCGTGTACTTATCTGCAACCCATGGAGCAGTCAGCGCAGTACTATTGACAGATAGGAACTCCGTTCAAACACCCATATACTTTGTAAGCAAAGCACTCAAAAAGACAAAGACTAACTATACTGCTATGGAAAAGTTGGTCCTAGCTTTGGTATTTGCAGCTAAAAGATTGCGCATATACTTTCAGGCGCACCCAATAGCTGTAATAACGAACCAACCTATCAAACAAGTTATCTCCAAACCTGACGCATCAGGACGGCTACAAAAATGGAGTGTGCTATTGAGCGAGTATAACATCTCGTATAGACCACGCACTGCAATCAAGGGGCAAATATTAACAGACTTTATTGTTGAGAAGCCAGATACCGATACTCCACCTCCGACAAGCAAGGTAGAATTACAAGAACCATGGGTTCTATTCACAGACGGATCCTCATGCGTGGATGGATCAGGTGCAGGCCTTATCCTCACTAATCCTGATGGAGTGGAATTCACTTAAGCACTGCGTTTCGAATTCACAGCCACAAACAATGAGGCAAAATATGAAGCCTTACTTGATGGACTACGCATTGCAACTCAAATGGGTGTACGTAACCTAGAGGCAAATGTAGATTCCAGGCTAGTAGCCAATCACGTGCTAGGTGAATATGAGGCCAAGGATGAACACATGGTCCAATACCTCGAAAAAACCAAGTCTCTAATCCAGAATTTTGACAGGTTCACTATCAAACAAGTCCCTAGAGGAGAAAACAGGAAAGCTGAACGCGCTTAGCAAGATTGCATCTACAACCTTTGCGCACCTATCAAAACAGGCATTGGTGGAAACTCTAAAAAACAAATCAATCTCGGAGATGGAAATATCCGCGGTGATAGAGGAACAGGATCCTACATGGATGGCACCTATCATTGAATTCATAAGCAAAGGAATCTTACCACAAGATCATAAGGACGCTCGTAGGATACGGCGCACAGCGCAGAGATTTGAACTCCGAGATGGCATCCTATATCGACGTTCATTCCTACAACCATGGCTCCGGTGCGTTGGACCTCTTCAGGCAGATTACGTACTCCGAGAGATTCACGCTGGTTCATGCAGTATGCACTCAGGACCACGGTCTGTAGTGGCGCGCGCCCTGCGGTCAGGATACTATTGGCCAACCATGCACCGCGACGCGTGGGATATGATAAAGAAATGCAGTGATTGCCAAGTCCACAGGCCAATTCCGCGCCGACCACAATAAGAGTTAACCCCCATTACCTCACCATGGCCATTTTATAAATGGGGCATTGACATCGCAGGCCCCTTTCCGGTTGCAGCGGGAGGGCTAAAATTCCTCATCGTAGCTATAGATTACTTCACCAAGTGGATTGAGGCAAAAGAAGTGACAAGTATCACAGGAAACCAAGTCAAACGCTTCGTGTGGGACAACATTGTATGTCGCTTTGGCCTACCTGGAGAGATTATTTCGGACAATGGAAAACAATTCTGTGACAATCCGTTCAAAGACTGGTGCGCGCACTTAAACATTACACAACACTTTGCTTCAGTTAAGCACCCACAAACCAATGGCTTGGTTGAACGCACGAATCACAGTCTGGGCGAAGGAATAAAAGCGCGCCTTGACAGACATAAAGGAAGGTGGGTGGATGAATTGTCACATGTCATATGCCTTGACCGTTTTGTTCAAGTCACGGGGATCGTTCCAACTTTCGTTGTCATAGAGAGCAAGATCTTCTATGAGTTCCCATGATTGTTCCGCACTAAGATCACGTAGCTTACCACCGGCCGATTGGTCAATGGCTCGCCTCGTGGAGATATCGATATGGTCATAAAAAATTTGGACTTGGAGCCAAAGATCTATGCCATGATGAGGGACTTTTTGGAGTAAGTCCTTGAAACGAGTCCATGCTTCATAAAGAGATTCATTTTGACATTGTTGGAACATCAAGATGTCATTTCTAAGCTTAGTAGTTCTCCCCGGTGGGAAAAATTGAGCAAGGAAACGAGTGGTGAGATCATCCCATGTGGTGATGGATCCCGCGGGTAAACGCTCAAGCCATTGACTAGCTTGATCCCGTAGAGAGAATTGGAATAGGCGTAAATGGGTAGTCTCTCTAGTTTCAACACCTAGGTCTATGGAATCTACGATTTTGAGAAAGTCCTTAAGATGTTGGTTTGGATCTTCGGAACGAAGTCCATGGAATGCACATCCGCTTTGCACCAACCGGATGGTGTCGGATCGCAAGGGGGTCACATTGGCTCCGGTGAGCTCAATGGTGTTTCGGTAGCCTTGGTGGCTAGGTCGGGAGTACTCTCCTAAGGTTCGGGGCCTAAGGGGTTCTAATGGTGGGTTTTGTTGTGGTGGGATGACGGGTTCAAAGATGTTACCACCTTCCATGATGTCGGATGGTAAAGAGTTACGAACAAAGGCACGAAGAAATAAGATAGACTAAAGAAGACCTAAAAATAAAAATAAAATCTTACTAGAAAGGAATCTAGCAAGTAGACCTAATAAAAAGAAATCCTAACCTAGACAATAAATATTCCCCGGGCTGCGGCGCCAAAAACTTGATGCGTGGGAATCGCAACAGGCTTTACCTCTCGAGGGATCTCGAGAAGCTTACAACCCCCACCAGGCAATGTACCTGATCGTTGTAGTATAGTATAGTGACAAGTACCGGGGGATTGATCGTTCAGCTTAGGAATAGTGTCGCTAGGATTAGAAAGCCTAATTACTAGTTCTAAAGGTGAGGGATGATTCTTTTTATATTTTTATATTTTTATGAAAGCAAGTAAAAATATCGGTTTTTGGAAGAGTGGGCGGAATTAGTTGCTATTCAACTAACCCAAAACTAAGATGCAATCAAAATAAAATACTAAAAATGAAAATAAACTAATTTATACTAAGGTTGTGAGTAGTAATTGGAGAAAATGTGTTTACTTAGATTTCACTACTCCCTAGATATCTTTTACACGTTAATTACTTGTTATAATTGCATGGATGACGGATCGTATTCCTTAATACCATTCATGGGGTGGCATACATAACTCCCCAATTCTATGAGCTCTTATCTCCTCCTACACCATGCCCAGCACAACTATAGGGATTGTAAACAGTGGCTCATACATTAAATACAACCAATAAAGACCTAGTACGCCTCAATTCATGTTTCTTAAGACGTTCATGCATGTTACCATTTGGAGATCTGCCAGTTTTCTTAAGCCTAACATATAAATCATTCATCCAAGACAAGAATAAACAAGTAATCAACACATAATCAATATCTAGGTTTCATTAGATCTAAGCAAACACAAAAGAGATCTAGCCTAGCATGATAGAATTAAGACAAGAACATGATATAGACAACCAACACATAGACATATTGATTGAATTAGAAGAACACTTATCTTGATTAATCATGCAAGGTATCAAGGGGTTGGAACCCTTGAAAAACCTGTAAAATTACACCAAAATCGTCTTTAGGGTTTCTCCCAAAACTTCTCTTCTTTAATGTGAAAAACTAGAAAACTATATATAGAAAAATAGGGATGACGGCGTCAAGAACAAAGGTGTGACGCCGTCATCTCGCCGCCAAATACTTCCTCGGACGGCCTTGATCTACTTCTGATGCCGTCAAGGCCTAGGCCGTCACACAAATTACTCTTGACGCCCTGTGTGTGACGCCGTCATCAACTACGGATTTTTATTCTTGGGGTTTTGACGCCGTCAGGAAAACTCTTGACGCCTTCATGAACTACGGATTTTATTATTGAGGTTTGACGCCGTCAGGGGATTACTCTTGACGCCGTCACCTACTGTTCCCAGCATGGAAAATTGAGACTTTGCCGTTTTCTTCACTTTTATGCTCAAAAAACGTCCAAAATGGCTTCTTTTCCAGAATTCACTCTCCAAGTACCTAAAATCACAAAAGGAACGATTTAGGGCAATATTTGATCAAATAAATTCGGATTCGGGCTTAAATGACCCCCTAAAAACGGATCATTTTTCGCCTCATCAGCAAGCTTTTCTATCTTCTTCTTTTCTTTATAGTTTATGATTTTGTAAAACCACTAAATTTTAACTAACTAAGAAATTGAAAAGCTCATTCTATCATTCTCACTTTTTTCTTTCTCATTTTTTTTCTCTTCTCTATGAACTAAGATTTTTCTGGACTATTCATTTGACAATTCTTCCAGTTTCATCTATTCCTCTCTTCAAGGCAATATGTTTACTATTTTGAATAGTTGGTTAATTGCACAAAAATATACAAAAAAATTCATACATAAGCAGGATTCCATTAATGAAACATTACATTACAAACCAAAAGCATTAAACACACATACTAAAAAACATATACTAAATAAAAGCATAAACTTCATTTGAATTTCTTAACATTCTTTTCTATTTCTAGAATTCTTTTCTTGGTGTCAAAATAGGATATGTGATAACTTCAAAAAAACATATACATCTTTCTACCCCTAATCTCTCGTGTCATCCTCCCCCGCCGACCGTCGCCGCCGCCATCGTAATTTGAGGTAATCTTCTTATCATTTAAAATATATATATATATATATATATATATATATATATATATATATATATATATATATATATATATATATATATATATATATAACACCAACTAAACGGGTTTTCAAAATTCTCGAACTCTTCTGTAGAGAAGAAAAATCATTCACTTCTCAAGGAATTTATAAACGAAAAAAGGGGAAAATTTTTCTACAACTAAACGGCACCTATTTTTCAGGTTTTTGTAGACAATTTGATGGGAAACTCTTGATTGGAACGCAATCTCTATTTTTCATGTTTTGTACAAACATACAAGGATGTTTCCTTGTAACTAAACGCACCCTTTAGTGTTCGCTTTGTTTAGGGTTTCTAATTCTCTGTGCTGTGGTTATTATAAGTAGTGTGTATTTAGTCTTGTTTGTCCCTGTGATGGTAGCCTAGTGTGGGGGTATAACGCAGAATTCACTGACTTAAATTAAGTCGTATTGTCCCTTACATCACGTTGTTACACAATAAATGTTGGCTGTAGGGGACCAGTCTGTGCAAGTCCACGAGTGAGTGGGTTTTCCCTCTCATTTTGTATACCTTTTGTGTTTTTAGTATTGTGTATTGGATTTGTTATGGTTTGAGTAATCTGTGGGTCGTTCTTGTTAGTGTTGTTGAGTTCGGATCAGTATAGATTGTGTCACATTGATGACATGTCTAGTTACGTCTGGTTTTTGTTTGTCTTTTTGTTCTTTCTATATTTTTGGCTAAGGGAAGTGATCAAGATTAAAAAATGAAAGATTCCATCTGCTATACTAGTTAAAGATTCAACTTTTTATGTGAAATGTGCCATGAGTAGAACCATTTTGATGCATTTGTTACCATTTGAAACTAGTTAATTTCTTTTCCAAGCGAGAGTTTAAAATCTTAATAATTGGAAATTTTGCATGTGAAGTACTAAATTTTGAACTATTAATTTGATAGATGAAGCACTTGGAATCATATACCTTATTCAGGAACATCCTAAAGCTACAAGATGATACATTGTACCCATTGCGGTTGCTTGGTCTGTATGTTGGGGTTAAGCGAGTCGGTGTCGCCATTTCAGATGCTGAATGTGGACCTGCTTCCGCTTGTTGGTATGAACTGGTTGCAACTTCACAATTACCTTATTATCAGTATAGCATATGATATTACCATAAAGTCAAAGTTCGTTACTCATATACTTGTGATTGAAACAGAAACAAATTGCAGCTATTGGTTTATTTCTACTTTAAATCTATGTTTGTTAGTGGATTGTTTTGAGATACAATCATACAAGTGCACAAATGTCTCATATATCGGGATTATTGCCCCTTTCTTTTGCTCTGTCACTCTATCTTTTTATTTTTGTTGTATATGAGAATTGATTGCAATATGCGCTACATAATTATGCCCTTTGTTATATGCTGCAGTGTTATGGAAAGGAGCGAAAGCGATATCATGGCTTTTAAATTTCAACAGCTGGTTAGTTTGCCAATTTATATTTTTTCTAGTTGCTCAGAATTGCTCTAATTCAATTGAGTTTTGGCATTGTAAACGCTGATCAACAAGACAGCAACTTTTTCGATGATTTGGAAGCATTTGATAGTGAACAAATTTTCATTCCTTTTCTCCTTGTGCAGATAAGAGACCTATCTGTAGCGGGCGTTATAGTTGGATTACCAATTACAGCACGAGTGTATGCAGATAATCCAGCGGTAATGTTCTATCTGATCATGCAAGTTCACTGTCTCCTGTTCACTTAGGATATGTAATCTTTTCTTTTTTTTTCTCTCTCTCTCTCTCTTTTTTTTTTTTTTTTTTTTTTTTTTTTTTTTTTTTTAATCTTTTCATTTCTGTTAGGCTATCCGAGCGAAGGCATTTGTGGATGATCTTTCTAAGACAAGGAAACTAGACAAGGTTCATTATACCTTATGGGAAGATACCTTCAAACCGTTAAAGGTTTGCACTTTTTATAGTCTGTATATTCGCTCTTTTGTGCACTTTTGAATTGTATCACAAATAATATTAAATTATAAAAACATCTATGTTCTTCGTTGCTTAAACTAAAATAACTCTCGTAATAACATTCTCTTATAAGCTGTAAGACTGTAACCGTAAGTCTGTAACTGTGGCATGATGATGGTTGGGGTGTTTGATTTGGTAACAGGGTGTGGAGGTACTGTTAGATGCCTTCCCTTTGGACCCAATAGGAGCAACACAAATAAAGGACAGAGTTATTGCTAGAGGTACTACTAGGATGCTGCAGGTATTACATCTGTTGTGCGTTTTTAAGTTTTACTTGCACTTTACAACTTCTAAAAACAAAATATCATCCAAAACTGGTTATGGGGTTTTGCCTGATAATGCTCTGATGTGGTTTTCAGATTTGATCTAAAATTGGAATTCATCTTGCATTTGTTTCTCTTTGGCAGAATTATCTAGACACTGTGCGAGGACCGTTTGCATTTTAGTTGAAACGACTGATGAACGTCACTTTTCTGGAATATCAAGAATATGGGGGTTGATAAGAAGCATATGACAACAAGAGCTTATTACTGGAACTTAATTGATGTTATATGTTTTTTAAATTTAATGCCACTAGAATATTTATGGTTGAAAATCACTCGTAACTTTGAGTGGTAGTGTATGCTGGTGCAACAATGTTAGTGATGCAGTTCATGTTGATGGTTGAGTATATGCTGGTGCAGGGTATGCATTTGGTAGATATCAAGACTTCAGATAATATTATAGTTGTATTGGACTGTATTTGCACTGTATTGACAGTTATGAATCATTTGGATTGTTTGGGTCTGTCCAACAATCTTTTTGTATTGATTTGGGGTTGTCCAAATCTGCATTTTTGTTCTTAAACAAGGGATGGGTTGGTTAGGGCCTTAGGGGTTTGTCCTAATCAATCTATTTTCTTGATCTTTTTTTTTTTTTTTTTTCCCACAAGAGGGAAAAAAAAAAAAAAAAAAAAAAAAAAAAAAAAAAAAAAAAAAGAAGAGGAGGAGGAGTAAGCGGCTCTACAAAATTACACATATAATTAAGCAATGACAGCAACAGCATACATATGAAATTCTTACCAGCAAATAAATTAGATTAGAAAGCATAAAGAGACTGTTGTATCTACTACTCAACATCTCGTAGGTAAAACTGAATAGAAGAAAAACAAGGGAAGTCCATCTCTTCTTTTGGTGCAAGCTTACCAATTAACTTTAAAACACTGATGCTATTGAATAACGTAGCAATGACAACATTAAAATACTAAGGTAGTAACCTCTCTCACCCATATTAATTGTGCAAAAGCATATATAAATCATCATGACATCATTGCACGGAAGTCCCTCTCTGCTTTTGGTGCAAGCTTAACAGTAAACTTTGACAAACTGGGATCTAGTGATCCGGCTGCTTTTAACTCACGTAGCAATGACACCGTTGAACCATTGAGATAGTTACCTTTTTCATCCATTTCGTGTAAAAGCATCTTTACATCATCATATCGCTTGTTCCGCAGATATCCTTCAAGAAGACAATTGTAAGTAATATCATTTGCCTCGTAACCACTCTCTTCCATTTCGCGTAATAACTCTTTTGCCTCATCCAGAAGATCTTCACTAGAAAAAGCACAAATCATCTCAGTACATGTAAGATTAGTAGGTTTCATACCTTTGACTCTTAGGTCACTGAAAAGGTCCATTGCAATATCAAGCTTCCCACAACCGATGGCACCACCAATAATGTGACTGTACACACAAGCATCAGAATTTAGCTTGCTATCACCCACCAAAAGAAACAAAGATAGCGCCAATTCTGCATGATTCTGCATGAAAAGATTCATTAGAATATACTGATATGTCGATCCATCCAGCATTTGACCTTGTCCACGCATCTCATCTAAAATTTTGCGTCCATCACCAAAACGTGCAGCCGAGAACAAGCTCCGTACCAAGATGTTGTATGTTTCATAATCAGGTCTCAAGCCTTTTTCACACATTTCATTATAAATAAGCATGGCTCCGTCCATCTTCTTAGTAATGCAGTAGCCATTTAAGAAACTGATATAAGTAGCAACATCGGGGGCGAGATCTCTTGACATCATTAGATTAAGAAGCGACCTTGCTTCGGTCATTTCACCCTTCAAACAGAGAGCATCTATGAGTGAATTGAATGTTACAAGGTTTGGATCAACACCTTTCTCATGCATGTAGTAGAGAACAAGGCGGGCTTCTTCGATCTTGCCTAGATTGCAAAATGCATTAACTACAATATTAAAGGTTTCCACATTTGGATCAATCCCTTTAGCAGACATTTGTTGTATCATAAAAGTTGCATCACGCCAAATGTGTAACTTACAAACGGCGGAAATCAAAGAGTTGTAGGTGACAACATCAGGTGAGATGCCTTGTTGGGAATCCATTTCTTTCAAAAGTTTGGCAGCATCCCGACTCCTTTTAACAGCCAAACCATAATCATCACCGAAAACGCCAAACCCTTTAAGCCTTGTATTGTACTTGAAGCTATTCGAATCGTCTTTTAAACGGAAACTGCAAAGCCCTTTAATCATTGTATTGTACATAAGTAAATTTGGTTCACAAAGTTTCTGTTTGAGCAATTTCTCGAACAATGTTTGTGCCTCAAGAATTCTATCTTCAAAGACGAGTCCATCTAAGAGCATACTAAAAGTGTAGACATGATAAATATTAATACCTCCTTGCTTCAAGTTGCAGGCTAAGACAGAAAAAGCTTCATTCGTACGATACAATCGGCAACAACACTTGATCACAGTTTCCACATTATCAACAGTAACACCAAGAGAAGATAACTTTTTGAACATATCAAGTGAACCAGAATAATCTCTCATTTCAGCAACAACTTGTAAAAGCTGAGTAAACTCAACAGCATGAGGCAGAGGCTGTTGCTTTATCATTTTATTAAACAAATATGATGCTTCTACCAAATCCTTAATATTTTTTAGTGCAAATTCAGGTTTATCATCATTTGAGGAGTGAATTAGGGAAGCTAAGAGTGCCTTGTGAGGACTAAATCCTAGACCTAATTAGGGAAGCTAAGAGTGTCATGTGTGTCATAAGGTCGCCTTGGACAAGTTTGGGGAACATGCGGTGCACTGCAAAGAGCTCCCGGGGTTTAAGTACCGTCACGACTTGGTGCGGGATGTGTTGTTTGATGTCCTTCGGAGGGCGGGGATTTCGGCGAAAAAGGAAGCTCCCGTAAATTTCCTTACAGACCCTACTGAGGGGAGGTCCTCTCTGCGGCCCGCTGATGTTTTGGTTTTTGGATGGGCAGGGAGGAAACATGCTTGTGTGGACCTCACTGGTGTGTCCCCCCTTGTGGATCTTCGGGGTAATGGGTTTACGGCTGGGCAAGCTGTTATGAAGGCTGAGATGAAGAAAGTGGACAAACATGATAAAGCCTGCTCCGAGAATCAACACGTGTTTGTTCCTTTTGCATTTGACACTTTTGGTTCCTTAGCCCGTGCGCTTCTTGGATCGGGTTCGTAAGATTGTTCGCAGCAATATATCGGCCCCGAGAGGTCACGATTATGTTTTCAGTAGAATAGGGTTTGCTATTCAGAAAGGGGTGGCGGCGCAGCTTGTTGCCCGCTTACCTACCACCTTGATGTAAATCCCAATTACATAAATGGACATGGATACTCAATTGAAAAGGGTATTTTTTAATTTGAATTTTATGTTTTATTCAAAATGAGAAAGGGTTTGAATGTTTAAAGAAAGATTTGGTACCTTTGAGTTTAATGAAAGCATCCACAGCTGATTTTTTTGCGAAATTCATCATCATCGCCATGTAATTGGTTACTCCATATACTTTAATCAATTAAACAAATTCAATATTGTAGAAAGGAAATTTTATTGCCGAATGGGAACACGATTAAATATTTTCAAATTGTAATTATAAGGCTTTATTGTTGCAATATACTAGTTATAATACTCACGTAGTTACGTGCGAGTTTTTATATATGAGAAATGACATATATTCTTACTTTATATTCTTAGTTATCATCTTATTCACAGGATCTTGACATGCGGCAAAACTTACGTGATATGTGACAAAACTGACAGTTTATATGAAGAGAGATATTATTTTTGTATGGTTAGGACTTAGGAGTATAAGTAGAATGTGAAATATAGGAGGATATAGCAAAACTCTTTACATATTGCGTACTTTTAATAATAGATTCTAGTTATTTATCTTATACTCCTATATATTTTTGTTTAAAAATCCATTTTTCGCTTTTTTCTTCCAACACAAAATACTTTTTTAGAATGACAATTTTAACTATCAATCAATATTTACACAACAAATCTATCTCACTGAATTTTAACTATCTCATAAAATAATACTCTATGATGAAAATAGCAAAAATAATAAACATTATATAAAGATAATCTAGTTATATCGCAAATTATTGTGCAAGGAATATGAATTTAAAAGGAAACTAGCGGAAAATATTGAAGGATATTAAAATGGATACTCAGCTACTGCCAGGAAAAAAATTCGGCTGCCAGTGAAAAAGGGTGAGGTCCAAAGTATGACGGGAATCGCCGGAAAAGTAGTAAGCAAAGATAAGATTATGGCGGTTGAAGTCGGCGCGTGTACGCGTCCCACAAGCTCCAGGGCGAAAGATTTTGGTCGGAAAAAGGGTGGGAAGCCAATTGTCTTGTTTAATTTGCAAAAGTCGCCGAAAAGAATTGATATACACTGATACGTGAAAACCACTTCTACCTGGAAGGCAAAGGAGGTCTGTTAGTTCTTGATATTCGTTTTAAAGAGAATGGGCATGCAATTATAGTGGTGACAGACGGCGCTGGACAAGATATTCTATCGAGACTGGGTCATGGTTGAATTCAGAGCTCAAGCGGTGGTGGGAGAGACCATAAAGGTGAAATGATTAGAGTTGCAACTTGGTATATAGATCCTACATGATACGTGCAGTTACAGCCAGTGCTACTGATAACTTATACTGCACACTACTGGCACATTCAGCTATCCATGGGATTATGGCAGGCTATACAGGGTTTGTGATGGGTCCCATAAACGTAAACTATGCTTACATTCCCATGGATGAGGTGGTTAATGCGAAAAGTCCAGTTGAAACCAAATACCATAAATGGGCTCAATTAGATCCATCACTGCTCAACCTGATTTTCAGAGGACCTGAACCCGCATGTTATGTTAAAAGCAAAATACGTAAGATATCGAAAACGACATTTTAGCAGCGAAAGGGTAGAATTTGCATCTATACAACAAAAGCCAAAAGCAAGCATCAGCGTCTTTGCTTAAATCATTAGATTAGTGACAAGTTTACTACATCTCCTAACCCCTAACATCAACCAAATATCAGATTACAAGTAAAATACTTGTTCCTTCAATCAAGCACTATAGTCTTTTTGGTGCCCTCATTTTTAACCTTCTGCAGCTCAGCCACCGCAGCTTTCAAGGGTTCCTTTAACTTGCTTTTGTTAGCCTGAAATACAGCAAAGAACTTTAAATGGAGCAGCTCGTGGTAAACTCATAACTAAAACTCGTCTCTCCTTAAGAATGACAGCGTCTTTAAAATATTCGATTCTGATTAAGAGATTCAAAGCCACGCAACTCTTTTACAATGTTTCGCAAAGATGGTAAGATTACAGAAACACCATAGACAGAATCTAGGATATAGATCAAAGAACTGTAAATGAACCTGTAGAAAGGTATTGGAAAGTAAAGAATGCTTCATTTTACATTCTGTGAATCCCACAAGGGTTTGGTTATTTTAGGAATAAATTTTAAGTTTGTTATCACACTGTACAGCATATCCACAAGATGTTATCAGTCGCATCAGAACAATAACAGATATTTCTTAAATGGTACGGCTATTTTAGGAATAAATTTGATGTTTGTTATCACACTGTATAGCATATCCATAAGATAATATCAGTCACAGCAGAACAACAGATATTTCTTAAATGATACGGTCCACAAACTTGTAAATTGATGCCTCTAACTTTAGCACTAACAGAGAGATATAAAATACCTTCAATGATGGCATGAGACCAAAAGCTTCACCAACAGTTTCAATCGCAGTATTTGCAATGACACACATCTGAAATTATTTAAGTTTATTTGAGATATGAAGTTAAATATCATAATAAATAGGTTGTGAGGTTTAGATTAATACCTCGCCATCAGAAACACCATGAATCTTGAGAGGTCTAGATTTGAGTTAAGGATTTAAGCAGCTTAGTTGCAATATTTTCAAGTGCATTAAAGATTTAAAACATTATAGGAAATGGGATGAGTAAAAGCCAAATAAGCATAATTAAAATGAGCCATCACAATGCTCATCAGTGTAGAAAGGATACTCCAATACTTGTCTAACAGAGTGAGGGTCGGTGTAAGGATTGCCTCGGCTGGCATACTGCAATGCCCTGTCAAATGCGCTGGGGAAAAGATACGAGTTCAGTAACGTATTGTGCTTGCATTTCGTATGCTGTCCTACTGTAGATGAAAAGTAGACGAGGCAAATGGTCGATTGGGTTGTGTTTACTTTTGAAAGGGTCAATTAAGAAAATATAGCTAAACAGGAAACAGGTCACATAGGTCATAAAAATCTTTAAAAGAGGAGCAGGTCAAATAGGTTGCAACTCATGACTAATGCAATAATTGTATTTAAATTACACAAAAAAAATATTTCGGGTCAGCCATACCAGACCTGACCCATTCGGCCTGTACCAAAAAGTGACTATCCGACCCGTTTTGACATGTTAGTCAGCCTACCCAACCCGCCCATCTTGCCACCTCTAGTGAAAAGAGAATATTAACTCATAATGCCTACCTAGGGATTTTGATTGATGGATCCTTAGACAGTAGCACCATATGGTCTTGGATTCCTTGCAAGATTTGTGCTGCTTCACAGTCCATCAAACATGTGGCATTCTCAGGAAGTTCTGCTTAATCAATAGTTGAATATTAGATATTGAAAAATGAATTAACTGCAACATACACAAACCTAAACTATTAATGTTCTTTTCTAAAGGATGCGCAGAAGAGAGAGTACATAGTTACAATCATACATTAGTGGATAAGAAAATATTGGGCGTGCAGTTCCAAAGAAAAGGGGAAAAAACATTATGGACCGAAGATACAGCACAAACTACAAACGTACACAAATATACCATCGTACTCTAGACACTCGAAATATGAGTTTTAAATATAGTGCAACAAAAGAAGACTGCATACTTGCTCTATTCAAATTCAGAAGCAAGAGAAACTGAATTTTGAAGTACTATCCAGTAACAAGAAAGATTAGGCCCGTAGTAAAACAAACTTGCCTAAAAGGTTTTCTAAAATCAATGAACACGTGATGTATACATTCCCCATAAAAACTGGTGTCAGAGGCTCAGAGCTGCTCAAAAAAATCCAATCGTCCATCCTAAGTCCTAACATCACCTATCTAAATGACCAAATCAGCGTTTAAGATATTCCTGTCTTGGCACTAGGCCTTCCCTAGAGCCTATTGATTAGTTACATGAAAGTTAAGCATCCTTCACTGCTTTGATTTATCAAGTAAATATGGGGATAAAAACATATCTGAAGGGAATCTTTTTATTAACTTCTAAGGAATTGTATCAAAGGTAGGATTAAGCTAGCCATTCAAAAACACAGCAGTATAAAATAAATAAATAAATAAATAAACACATCATCTTTATTCTAATTCTCATGTTATCATATATTTTTAAACGATCTAAGATAACTACTCAGTATATTCAGAAGAAGTGTTAACGCTTCTTGTTAATCCCTGAATAAGTTATCAACAAACAGACACAAACCACAAGTCTTTTGACCATGAAAAGTATTAGTTAAGACTTCAATAAAAAAAAAAAAAAAAAAAAAAAAAAAAAAAAAAAAAAACAAAAACAAAAACAAAAACAAAAACAAAGTATCTTACATCAGCATCATTAAGCTTTGACAGAAAGACTTAAAAATTTGCATCAAGTGAAGAAGAATCCACAAAGCAACATACATACCCTGTTCAACCTTGAGCAAAAGTGGAGGAGGTTCTTTCTTTGAAGCGCCTCCCTTTCCTCCTTTGCCAGAACTACCTATATATATATATATATCCATTTGCACGAAAGATATAAATTTGCATAGCTAATACATAGCGTACAACCATTTCTTCTATTATTACAAAACGAGAGGGATAATAGTAGTTGTACTCACTTTTCCCATTCGACTTCCCGTTCCCGTTTGTCTCGAACTTTTCATCAAACAAATCTGGGACATACACGGAACAAAGCAAACAAAATGAGAATGTTACGAGTTAGTCTATAGAAGGTGCTGTAATTTATACGAAACATTATAATTATACGAATAGTACCTTCAGAATCAAACTGGACTTTCCTTCCATCCTTTCCTTTCGAAGCTGCACAAACAAACTATAGAAGTAAAAACAACTTCCAAAAAGCATAGTAACTCGAGTATTTAGCAAATAGCAAGTAACCAAATTAATTCATAAACGTTTAAACAGAAGTATTAAAGAAATACTCTTCCAAAAATGTTTTACAGCACCCTGAGCAACTCGTTATAAAATTAAACCCAAAGACCCAAAACCGTAGATGGATACACGAGAACCACAACACACACATACACACAGGCAGGGGCGGAGATAAAGGGGGGGTCGGGGGGTCACTGGTGAAAAAATTGTAGTGTAAATTTTCAAAAATTTTCGGCTTTTTTTGTAATTTGCCCCATGGCGGACCAATTTTTAGTGTAGTTTCTAAAAATTATCATATTTTGCCCCCTCGACAATAAAGTTCTGGCTCCGCCCCTGCACACAGGAATTTGACGTTTCAGCCGATTAGGTGTATCAGCAATAATATATAACCATTTCCTTTGTCCAAAAAAAAAAAAAAAGTCAGTACAGCATTGGTTTAGCATAATGATAATTTTAACCTTTAACACATAAATAAGTAAGTATTTAGGCTATTTGGATTAGCTTACTTTTTTTTAAGGCTTATTTTGACTTTGTTAAACCTATAAGCTCACTTCTATCGGTATAAGAGGTTTTCCGAATTGAATTACTACCTCATAAGCCCGGAAAAATAAGCTAATCCAAACACCCCATAAGTAAAAGTAAATGATGAAAAATAATAATAAATAAAACCTGGTGATTTCAAAGCAGATTTCCCACCTTTATCAGACATTCTACAAAAAAAAAAAAAAAAAAAAAAAAAAGTAAGAAATGGGGATTAGATTAGTGGTGACAAAAATTAAAGATTTATTGTCACATGCATTCAATCAATTGAAGACTGATTAGGGTTTAAGCTCACTGAGCTTACTTACCTTTCTGATGATGCGACTTTTCCACAGAGAGAGAGAGAGAGAGAGTGTGTGTTTGGTTGCTAGTGCTAGTATAGTTTTTTATGGTTTTATCTTTATTGGGTCTATGTTTGGAGTAAATTGCAAAAATCGTCCTTGTGGTTTAGCCAAATTGCACGTTTCATCCGTACTGTTCATGGTAACGTGCACTTTTGGTCCTTTGACTTAACTGGCGTTTAATAGACTCCGTTAGCCATTACACTTTAGCCCCTTTTGGTTAACTACCATTACAGCACCCATCCTTTAACCTATAATTTAGTTTTTTTTCGAATTAAAAAAAAATCCTCCATTTTTTTTTCGAAATTTTTTTGAATATTTTTTTCGTCAAGTAATCTTTTTTCAAAAATGTATTTTATATAAAAATGTTTCGTCAAGTAATTTTTTCTTAGGTTTTGTCTGGTTTTTTACGTTTTTGTCCGTTTTCATCCTTTTTTTCTTATGTTTTTGTCCGTTTTATTCGTTTTGCATGTTTATCCATTTTTGTCTGTTTTTATTCGTTTTTCTTACATTTTTTTTTCAAATTTTTCAATATGTCGCGAAAATGTTTTATATAAAAAAGATTTATATAAAAAAATTTAATATAAAAATTTTTTAAATAAAAACTTTTTATATAAATTTTTGCAGCATACTGAAAATTTTAAAAAAAAAAATCAAAAAATTTTTTTTTTTTGAAAAAACTTTTTTGGGAAATTTTTTTTTTTACAAAAAGAATTTTCAAATTTTTTTCAAAAAAGTATTTGCTTGAAAATTTTGAAAAAAAAATTGAAAATTTTTTTGTAAAATTTTTTTTACAAAGAATTTTCAATTTTTTTTGTGTTTTGAAAAAAAAAATCAAATTATTCAATATGTCAAAAAGGGATAAAAACGGACTAAAATGTAATTAAAACGGATAAAACATAAGAAAAATGGATAAATACATATAAAAATGGATAATAACGGACTAAAACGCAAGAAAAACGAACATAACGTAAGTAAAGCAGAAAAACGGACAAAACGTATAAAAATGAACAAAAACATAAGAGAAACGGGCAAAAATGGATAAAACGGACAAAAACGTAAAAAAAACGGACAAAACGTAAGAAAAAATTACTTGACGAAACATTTTTATATAAAAAACATTTTCGAAAAAAAATACTTGACGAAAAAAATATTCAAAAAAAATTCGAAAAAAAATGTAGGCATTTTTTTTAGTTCAAAAAAAATAATTATAGGTTAAAGTGTAACTACTAACGGAGTTTATTTAACGCCAGTTAAGTCAAATGACCAAATGTGCACGTAATAGTGCAGTCAACGTACCATCTTTGCACTTAATGAAAAATACGGATGAAACGTGCAATTTGGCTAAACTACAAAGACGATTTTTGCAATTTGGGTTTAATAAAATTTTCAAGAGCCTTTTTGATTTTATTTTTTAAACGTGCATGCAATGAGATTTTATAGCAACAGATAGTTTTTGATGATTTGAGGATTAAACATAATGTTTTGAAACCTGGTTCGACCTTGGTGGTTCAACCAGTTGAACAGTTACGATCGAAAAACGGATCAATTTAAACCGGGTCAAACTGCTGGTTTGAAGCCTCCCGGGTCAACCTGGTTTTCGTTGGTAGTAATAGTTTCCTTTTGAAACATATATTTTCAACATTTCCTTTTTAAATTTTCAACATTTCACTTTCTTGACTTTTCACTTACCATTTTTGTTTTATAGATAATATAGATAAATTCTAATAAAATTATTTGTTTTTAGCAAATTCCCAAAGTTACTCAGTGGCATAATGGCACTACCTTTTCTAGCGCAAAAGAAAAAAAAGATCCAAAATAGCCTAGAGCGACCTGACAAATAAGCAACTACCTTAATAGCATGAAAGATGTCCCACTTTGTTTTTACTAAAAGACAAAAATCGAATCGCCCAAGTACAATCCGCCCAAGAAAAACAATACTCTTTTTTGGGCTAGAAAATGTAGTGTAATTAGGCTATTTGGCTACTTTGTAATTTTTCTTTTTCATTTTTTTAATGTTTTTGTAAGTTGTAGAAAGTTATTGGCTTTGAAAAAGCTTTATAAAATAATTTATCCTAAAGGATTGAGATTCTCTCAAATTATTATTAACATTATACCGATCATGCTCCCTTATAAAGAAAATTATGAGGTCTACTGCGGGACCCGTTTTTTTTTTTTTTTTTAGAACATGATCGGTCATGTTCATACTAATTTGAGAAAATCTCAATACTATCTTGAAATATCAAACGCTCGTAGTAAATATAACAATTTTTTTAAGAAAGACAACAATATTATTTAACCAAAAAAGAAACAAGTAAATATAGCATACCAAACAACACAATATGAAATGACTAACAAGTAACTTGTTACAACACAACATACGTTATACCCATTTCTAATACAAGCGGACTTTAAGAACATAAAGGGTATTTTTGGCAGAGAGGCTTATAAGGCTTAGGTTTTTAAAATAAGTCTCATTTGTCATACGTGCTTATGGAAAGGCTTATAAGTCATAAGTCTTTATAAGCCCCAGCCTAAGGGCTAAAAACTTTAGCCCGGGGCTTTTGAACAATAAATTACTTATTTACCCACAAAAATATCTAACATATACAAAAACTCATTTAACTATGTCATTTTTAGTAATTTTGCAATAATAAGCCTAAGCTTACGCTAATTTGTCAAACAAGTTTACAAAAATACGAATTTCAATTTCAATTTATAATATAAGTCTTAGCCCCAGCCTAAATTCCAGCCCCAGCCTCTTTCACCAAACATACCCTAAATATGATGGCAACCATCGAACTACTACCACATATGCAGTCATTCACTTTTTCATCAAAATTTCTTTTGTTATTGTCATATTGAAATATGAGATTCTAGGATTGAAAATTTGTGTTTTAAAAACCCAAAACTAGTTGAACATGAACATTATTAAAACCTAGAATCTCATATCCTTACCACATGCACAACCAATGTAGGATGAGTATAACCGGATCCAAACGAGTTTGGTATGAGTACACGCGTGATTCCGATTAGGCCAAATTTAGTAGAGTTAAAATTATTAGGGTTGTTTATCTGTTTGGTTATCGAGTTGTTCGGTATATTTGATTCGGTTTGTTTGGTTAAAATCGAACCGAACCAAATTCAAATTGAGTTAAAGTGTACTGAAAACCAAACTTGAATTCGGTTCGATTTTCGGGTTGACGCGAATAACCCGAGTTACATAATTTTTTTTTTTTTTTTTTTCGATTTCTAACACAATTCTTTTTCAAGCTTACGAAAGTGTTTTAATGATTTTTTTTTTTTTGTTAATAAATATATAAAAGAAAATAAAGATATTTATGTGAATTCAATTTTCATTTCACTAAAACCATATTCAAACCGAAAATTAAATATTTAATTCAGTTCGCTTTAGTTTGATTTTGTCAAACTCAGTTCGGTTGCAAATTCGGCTTGATTTTATTCGGTTCAATTCAGTTTTGATTTTTAGTTCGTGTGAGTCCCCTAAAAATTATACACAACAAATAGAGAATGCTTTTGTCGTGTTCTTTTAATAAGAGTTTGTCTCACAACCAACACTTACTTTAAAGTTAAACACAATTATTAGCGTTACTAGACGAGTACCCGTGCATAGCAACAGGATTTTATAGCGACAGATCGTTTAGTGATAAAAAAAGTTTATGGGTTATAAACGAAAAATAATAAAAGTTTGAAGATTTAGAGATTAAACATAATGTTTTGAAACCCGGTTTGACCCGTTCTGGACGAAAAATGGGTCGATTTAAATCGAGTGAACCCGACGGGTTGGGTCGAAAACGGGTCAAATTAAACCGGGTCAACCCGCCGGGTTTGAAGCGTCCCAGATCAACCCGATTTTCGATGTGTATTAATAGTTTCATTTTGAAATATATGTTTTCGTATGGCTTTTATTAGTTAGACGAACCGGTGGCGACACCGGTTCCCGGTTGAACCCGTTGGTCCGGTCCAGTTTTCAAAACTATATGTACCATCAACTTGTTAGCTTGTATGAAGCTTTGTATGTTTTATTAATTTGTATAATGTGTAAAATAACATTAGTTAGTGTGTTAATTGTTTTATATTTAGATTATGTTGTAACTTGTTTAAATTGTATATTGTGAAAATTTTATTATACTTTTTAGTAAAGGGTGTTTTAATTGCTTGTTTTTAATTTGATATATATATTTTTAATAGGTTGTACAATGTGAATAAATTTTTGTACTTTAAAGTTATGGGGTGTTTTAATAAGAGTATTAATTATATTATGCATTTCTCTCACCTTGAACTTTCAAGATTTCACTTTTCAAGATTTGACCATACATTCTTTATAGCGACAAATAGTTTATTCGACAAATATTTTATTCGTCAAAAAAAATTTATAGGTTATAAATGAAAAATAATAAAAGTTTGAATATTTAGGAATTAAACATAATGTCTTGAAACCTGGTTCGACCCGGGTGAACCATTCCGGTCGAAAAATTGGTCGATTTAAACCGGGTCAACTTGCTAGGTTGGGTCGAAAACTGGTCAAATTAAACCGGTTCAACCTGTCTGGTTTGAAGCGTCCCGGGTCAACCCGGTTTGTGATTTGTATTAATTGGTTGTATTTAATTTGGTAGATATGTTTTTAATTTGTTGTACAATATGAATAAATCATTGTACTTTTAAGTAATGGGTGTTTTAATAAGATTATTAATTATATTTCATAATTTCTTTTAATAAGATTTTTCAAGATTTCTACTTTTCAAGATTGACCATTTTTTCAAGATTGACTATTTTTCTTTTATATGTAGTATAGATAACAAAAACATGTTTCTTTTCATTAAATTAAAATGACATTTACTTTATACGATTTAAAATTCGAATCAATATTAAATATTGTTTATTCGTTAATATTTTGTTTATTAACAAACCAATATGGCCCAAAATTAAGCCTATAGGTCTAATCCTATCCTAAAATGCACAAGGTATTTATAGGATTACAGCCACCATTTTATTCCACCCACCGTCACCAAAGACCTCCTCATCATGACGTAATTTTATTTTGTTAGCATAAGGTGAAGTAATGATCTTCTTCTTTATTGTACATGTTTTAGAATAAAATTGTTTGAGTTGTAATGTGGTTATGTTTCTTGTAAGTGATCCTTAAATTAATATGAGGCTGTACTTTCTTTCATATATCAATAGAAATCATTATAAGAGCATGAGCACGCGTAACGCAAGTTAAAACTTAACGCAGTGTCACGTCAGCGCCACATCAGCTTTTACACTTTAACTTTAACTCAGAAAAAAACACCCAAAACAATAACTCAGCTTTAACTCAAATATTTTTAAATTCTACCCTCAACTAAAACAAACAATTCAATTAATAAACCACATAACATTAAAAGTTAATTTCTTACAATACAAATTATAACAAACTTAAAATAACAACAACAACAATTAATATAGAAAAAAAAAAAAAAAAAAAAAAAAAAAAAAAAAAAAAAAAACATACAAATTAAAACTACTTATTCGTCGTCTTCGGAATATTCTTCTTCTTGTTGTTGTTGGTGTTGAAGACGTTGCTGCCAAACATGGCCCATAAGATCTCGTTGGAGTTGAGTATGCACGCCTGCATCGCGCATTTCCCTTGTCTTGCGCCTCTGCGTATCACACCTGTCGATCCACCTTTGTTGATTCAAATGTAGTGCCGGATCTACCCACATTCTTTTATACTCGCGGAGTGTAAATTTTTGATCTTTTAGAATCATGTTATGCAATATAATGCATGTATACATGATTCTTTGTATCTTGACAATTTCCCATGCACGTGCCGGTTGCTGTAGTATACCCCAACGTCCTTGAAGCACGCCAAAAGCACGTTCGATATCTTTGCGTGCACTTTCTTGCTTCCTTTTAAAATAGCTATGTTTCTCATCGGTCGTTGCCGTGAAAGATTTGACGAAAGTTGCCCACTGCGGGTAAATTCCGTCAGCTAGGTAATACCCCTGTTCATACCTTCTTCCATTTACTGTATATGGTGCCCTTGGGGATTCACCAGCAAGAATGTTGTCAAACAAGTTAGAGTTATCTAAAACGTTAATATCATTATTTGCCCCTGCCATACCAAAAAAAGCATGCCAAATCCACAAATCATGTGAAGCAACAGCTTCAAGCATTAACGTTGGGTATCTTTTATCACCCCTACCAAATTGCCCCTGCCAAGCTACCGGACAATTTTTCCACGCCCAATGCATGCAATCAATACTACCAAGCATACCCGGAAAACCATGTCGATTCTCATGCAATTGATAAATATGTTGCATGTAGGACCATGTTGGTGTTCTTAAAAACTCGTGCATAAACAAATCCATAACACACATGTTAAAATTATCAAGACAAATACGTTGAGTAGACTCACCTATTTGCAAATACTCATCAAACGCATCTGGGGCGGTGCCATAGGCCAATTGTCGTATCGCAGATGTACACTTCATAAGTGGACTAATACACGCTCGACCCGTACAATCGATTCCTCTCTTAAAATATTGAAAGTGGTCTGGAATAACATCGGCTTCGTAAGACTCAATACCGTTCACTATTTGCATAAATAGTTTCCGGCTCATACGAAACCTCCTACGAAATTTACTGTGCTTATACTTACAATCTTCAACGAAATAGTCGTTTTTCAAACGTTTTTCAGCAAGCTCACGTTCACGACGTACGGTGATACGGGGCACATGAGGATGAGATTCTTCTTCTTCTAAGCGTTGCTGTAGCTCGTACGCTTGAACCATAAACTGTATGTCTTCTTCGTCATCACGGTCTGACCAACTCGGATCAAAATCGTTATTTTGATTTGGATCCATTATGAATGAGGAAGGTTTTTTCTTATAAAGGAAGTATAAAAGAGTAGAAAATTAGTAGTGGATTTGTGAAAAATATGTGTGTGTTAAGTTGGTATTTATAGTTGGTTTAAATGGTTTAAATATAATTTTTGGGTGAAATTTAAAAACTAGCCGTTTTTAATTATAGAGGGGGTGAAAGTGAAAATTTTTTTTCAAAAAAAACGGCTATATATTGGAACGTTGGAGGGGGTAAAAGAATTTTTTTTTTTTTTTAATCAAGCATCACGTCTAACGCTGCGTTAGCAAGCTAACGCAGCGCGTTAACACTCCTTTAACGCCGGTATCCACATACGTAACGCAGGTTAACGCCGGGCAAAATTGCCTTTAACGCATGCCCTGCGTTACGTGTGGGAATGCTCTAAGTCTATGACTAATTTCGTGCCTAACTATTTTGTTTTATTGTTTTGTATACGATCAAGTCTTTCAATTACTCTATTATTATAAGTAAACTTAGGATTAAAAGTAAGAGTAGAGATACAGTAAGAAGTAAATTAAAATAAGAAGTGATGAGAAGTGACAAAAACCACGCATTTAAGATGCAACGACTTGCATTAGATGCATTTCTCTTCATATAGATGCAACATCTTGAGTTTCGAAAGTTATTTTGATGTATAGATTGTGCAAATTGATTTTCATGATTTTGGCACGTATAGAGGAACAAAAAACAAGAGAAATCATGAAATGCATCTAATATACGTATATACATCTAATTAAAACTAGAAAACACACTATGATGCGTTATAATGCATCTAAGATTATAAGGATGCATCTAATTTAGGCTGGTGCATCTCAAATTTGTGGTTATAGTTCTTCTTATTCTATCTTATTTTAAGTAATCTTCTTATTTGACCAAAACTCTTAGAAGTAAAGCAGATATATAGATAAGTTTGGCGATAAGCTTTTTATAGCATTTTTGAGCATTTAGTATTTGGTATTTAGCATTTAGCATTTGAATATTAAAGTTTGTTTGGCGACAAGTATTTATTTATTATTATTATTATTATTATTATTATTATTATTATTATTATTTTACTTTTCTAAATGCTTATTCCTCAAGCATTTAGCAATTTTGATTTGTTTAAAGACTACTTTTATAATTACAGCTACATAACCAAACGCGTTTTAATAAAACAAACAGCAATGCTAACTAATATTGCTAACTGCTACTACTAACCAACACCTCTCGTTTCACCGAACATACCATTAGAAGTAAAGCAGATGTAACATAAGTTAATCCAAAGCCACCATTTAAAATATATATATATATATATATATATATATATATATATATATATATATATATATATATATATATATATATATATATATATATATATGTGGATAGGGTCATGCATATATGTATACTAGTATATAGCATATATGGGTTGTATAAGTTAAAAAGTTTTTATGCTTTGTAATAAAATAGGTGCTATTGTAATACTTAAACAATCTTCTGTGTTAAAAAAAAGGGGCTAGTACTTTCAATTTGGTGCTGGTATTTTTTGTGTCATATTTAATCTTTGAAATCAATTTAAGGTTATACCGTTATACCTTATAAGTAGCACGAGGAAAATAAATCGAGAAGTGTAGTTGTGAGATGGGTTCGAGTTAAATGGTTAATGTGGTGTTAATTTGTTCATTTTTGTGATAATTTGTGCATCCTTGTTCGATGTTTTTTGAAAATTTTGGGTTATATGTATGTTTCTATGAGATAAAATGTAGTTACGATATTTTTTGAAATTTTTGGGTTATATGTATGTTTCTATGAGATAAAATGTAGTTACGAACATAATGATGTAGTACGAACACAAACGAGTAATTGAGTGCAAATTGTTAAAAAAAAAAAAAAAAAAAAAAAAAAAAAAAAAAAAAAAAAAAAAAAAAAAAGCTCAAGTCAAGCTTATAACAAGCTTTGGCTGACGAGTAGCACCGATTACTTACACTTCTTGTTACATATTCGCGTGTATATTTCATTAATTTCTCGTGTGCACCTTGCACATAAGCTAGAGTACGTGCTCATAACAAGCAACGTTTACATTTTTAACGCTCTTATTAATTTTGTTCATATGTTACATATATGAAAATCGTTGTGTAACTACCCAGAAAAAATAAAAGGAAGAATACAAGTTACATTGTTCATATTCTTTTTAATTGATATCCATTTTAATTTAGCAGGCAATACAAATACTAACAACAGAAACAATGGATCACATTCCGGAATCAATTCTGCACCACATACTTTTATATTTGGATTCTCCAAAACAACTTGCACGGATGAGTGTGGTGTCTAAGCACTCGTTTGCTGTAACTGCTTCCTTCCCCGTTTTTTGACTTTGATATTTACAAGTTCATGATCAGTGGCATACCTATAGCATCTTTCCAGAATATTCTAGACATGTTTCTCAAGTATGTTGACTGTGCTGCTTTAAGATTTCACAAGCAAAACTTCACCAGTGCACACACATTAAAGCTCCGGACATGGATTATGAAGCCTACACAAGTAGATTTAATTGACCGATGCCTTAGATTAATTCTAATGAAAGGTGTGAAGGTGTTGGAGATAAATATTATTGATGATGAGCCTCTATACCGTGTGCCTAACATAGTCTTATCCACTTCATCATTAACATCTTTGAATTTACGTAAATGTGCGCTGCCTTCGTCCATAATGGTTGACGTTATCAAGCTCAGGTCATTAAGGCAGTTAGGCCTTTATAAAGTCCCTTTAGATGAGGAAGTGATCAAGTGTCTGACTGCTAGTTGCCCTCTCCTTGAGAAACTAGTTGTTCAAGGCTGCCACGGTTTTAAAAAATTTATGATTTATGGGCTCAAAAAACTTCAGGAAGTCAAATTTTTGTATGATCATGAAGTTGAGATGATAAATATAGATGCTCCAAATTTGTGTTATCTTGGTGTATATGGTTCAGAAAAAAGAGATGCACCATCTATGGATTTGGCAACATGCAAAAACCTAAGAACGTTGAACCTAGGTTGGCTCACTTTCCCAACATCTTATGGATTTGCCGACTTGTTATCCAACTTCCCGTTGCTCGAAGTTTTGTATTTGTCACTTCCGGATCATTGCAACAGCCTCAGGTTATCTAGTCCTTCATTAAGGATACTTGGGCTATACACGGGGTGTAATTTGGAAAACATTGACCTCTATACCCCAAATTTGGAGCTATGTGATTACAATTGCTGGATATATGATGTTACTTTTGAAAGGGTTTCACACAGGTCTAAAGCACATCTGCAGTGTCTCTTTACGATTAACGTTGGCACTCTTTGGGTCCAAACACTGAGGCAATTTTTGGACAAGAAACATCGATTCAAAGTATTGAAGCTTTCTTTTAGATTGAAGCTTTCTTTTAGAAGCACGATACCAAATTCATAAATTTCGTTTCTGTGTTTGTGGTTAGTCCAAGCTGTGCTATAATATAACAATAACACAAATTTGTATTTACAGTATCCTAATGATGTTGAGGAATTAAAGCTGATTCAGCGTCAACCTTTGGAACTCGATCATGTTGAGCTAGACTTGCACTCCTTATTACAATTATCTGATTATGTCACTATTGTGCATCCTGTACTTTGGTGTTGCCGCCCTCAATCTCTAAAATTAAGCTCAGACTTTGATTTCATTGATATTGAAGAAACGAGCCATGTTGTTGAGGTGAAGAGTTATATGGCTGTCTTTGATCAATCTAGTAGAGATATGAACTTTATCAGTCAACTTCAATTCTCTTGTTATTTTTTTTTCCAGTTGATATACGAGAAGCTGCTTCAACAAGAAGATGAAGCCAAAACTGAGATCCAGATTGTCTTTTCTTCCTCTTCGAAAGCCGAAGAGCACTTCAGTGACTTGAATTCGTTGCTGAAAGCATTACCTCGTGATCAACTAACAAGCCTAATAATTACCTTCACAAAGGAAGAAGGTATACTATTGTATTATCTAATAATCAACCAATTTAATATAGAAATACTTAAGGCATTTGTTGGCTCTCTTGTTCTATCTGAACAGTTGTCCAAGAAGGAACCAAGACTGAGGACAAAGACAGAAGTACCAAAAGTGCACAGTACAAGTAAAGATTGGAATTTCCAGGAATTAGTCGCCAAAATTAGTGAAAACCCGAAGTAATGGATGAATTGCAACATTAAGGCTGATCTTTTCCCCCTCATATTTACACATGTACTAATGGTTGGTTTTTGAGTTTTGATAACAATGGTATGTCTTTGTTAGCTTCTACTTTCCAGCATCTATTCTGTGCATCAGATTGAATTCCCAATTTGATGGTTAATTTAGTTTTTTCAAAAAGTTGAATGATCTACCTGTCCAGTCGATTTTTTAACGTTGCTGTGTAGCAATTTCAAATAAAATCGTCTAAGGCGCCCAAAGACAAAGTCAATATAATTGAGTGCAAATTGTTTTCTATACCCCTGGTGCTTGAATTTCGCTTTTATTTTTATAGAATTAATCGATACAAATTGATGAATATATATCTATGTATTTCCATTTTTCCTAGTTATATAGAACATATTCAAATTCAATTTAACCATTACATAACTGTATACTTTGGTAAGTGTACTTTTGTAACCAACAAACGTTTCTCATATCTGAAAGCAGGGGCGGATTTAGAGTGTAGCACGGGTATGCACGTGTAATTTTTTTTTTTTTTTTTTTTTTTTTTTTTTTTTTTTTTTGATAATATACATAGGGTGCATACCTTCGAGACACTGAAAAAAAAGTGCATACCCTATGTTGAAATCTTAGTTCCGCCACTGGGTGCAGATGTCTAAAGCATAATCTTCATGAAAAAAGTTACTGCAACCCGTCTATAATATCAGTTTATCACTGAACTAACTGCATAGGTGTGTTCGTGTTGTCTCAGGGGTTACAAAACGTAACATGTGTAACAAAACAAACGCAACTTTCAGACAGTGGCGGAACTAAGATTTCAACATAGGGTATGCACTTTTTTTTCAGTGTCTCGAAGGGTATGCACCCTATGTATATTATCAAAAAAAAAATAATAATAATAATAAAAAAAAAAAAAAAAAAAAAAAAAAAAAAAAAAAAAAAAAATTACACTACTCGAATTTTAGGGTATGCACGTGCATACCCGTGCTACACTCTAAATCCGCCCCTGTCTGCACCTATACAGTACCACTTATGAGTTTCTGAAACAATGATTTTGTGTATAGAAGCTTCATTTCTGTTTGCTACAAGTTAATGATTCTAACTTATTTAACAATCATGAAATGGATTTAACGATTTATCATGAAATAAACTGAACTTTTTACCAATTAATAGTACAATTATATTTCGTTTCCTATTTCTCTTTAAGCTACGGATTGTCTCCAACTTGAAAATACAGGGTTGGGAGATGTTTTAATCCACAGATGTATGACGAATCATAGCTTATAGGCATTACTAATAAACACTTGAACCACATAAAAAAGGGGGAGAAAGAGAAGACATCCTGTTGAAACCAACATCTATAGACAAGCTGATGCAGCTACACTTCATATCTTCAAAAAAAGTAGTATATAAATGTAAAAATGTCTGTATCCGTTCCTATGAATGATTCAAGATTTTGAGCCTAGGTCCTACACTTGTATACAACTCTATCGGCTTTCTATAAAACAATTTCAAATAAATTATTACAATCAACTGTACAAAAGAGGCTATCATAAGCTAAAAAAATTCACTTACAAAATCATCCTGCCTGACCTTTCAATCCAGTCTTTGCTTTCTTGAGTCACACCAGTTGCATTAAAAACCAGTGAGCCGATCTCAGAGTTAGTATAACATAGAAAATGCTTCTACGTGGAATTACAGTGGTTTTTGTTGTAATATAAGACTCTTCACTACTGGCTATGACTGCATTTTCTGTTTTCCTGATACAAATTCCTTCTCGATTGTACTAAACATGACAATCATGCGGTCTTGCAGATTCGCATGTATGTTCTTGGTGATCTTTTTCTTATGTTTGGTGTTTTTTAACCATGCAATCCCAAAATGCACCACCACTTTACATCCCATGGATCTCGAAGCTTGATCCTCTATTTGGTACTTTGTATGTAGCTGCAGTAATTATGTCATAACAACCATCATATTTCATTCCAAAACACATCATATCAACATTTAATAATAAAGGGCAAAACTGCAAGAATACATGCACTATTCATCTCTTACAGATATATAGAAGGTACTCTTTTTTTAATCATTTAATGCAACATTATATATTTCTTACCAAAGTCTGCAAAAAGATTGCCCCTTGTGGTAATAAAAATGATTAAAATTTAAGATGCATATATCAATTAAAGGTTTATAGGACATTGCATATGCTTGTAATTTGCTAATTTAAAACAATGTAATGTTACGTGAATACATACAGTGAAATAGTCGCCTAGTGGGACCCCATGGAGAGTTGTGACTTCTTCTACAAGCCAGCCATTTCTATCAGTAAGACGGGATTTTTGCTGACTAGTAGTCACTTCTCCTCCATAACGAGAAACACTTATGTCAAACTTATAATAAGTTTGTCTCTGATAAACATCCGGTTTTTCAACCTCCCAAGGGCTTGTTGAATAATTGACACAATGAGCCCTGTCCATTGCTCTTCGCTCCAATTCACTCCCACTGAATAACTCCATCACAAAATTTAACTGGAAATAAATATAATCAGCATCAGCAAACACATACTTTCCCAATATATGCAATTAAGTTAAATGATATAAATGCGTGTTACTCACAGGGGCAGAAAGAACCGAGGAGTAAACAACTGACAAGCTGACATCTTCGAGGCCTAAAAAGGATCCACTTTCTTCACTCTGGAGGCTTCTGTTTTCAGATTCATCATCACTTTTGCTCAATGAGGATTCTTCGTCAAGCATTTGTATGCCCTTATCATCCGATTCTTCTTCAGCAATTTCTGCCTTTTGCTCAGGACTTAAGGATCTAGCTCTCCATAGAGCCATGATGGTCCTATTTTATCAACAAATGACACATCTTTAGTCAATGTTTTATCCTTAAATACAAAATAGACTGAACTACATTTATTTACTGCAAGTCAATATTAACTTTTCTTTCATAGTTATCACTAGTTTTAGCCACGAGCCAACTATCGGATATTATCGTGGGGCGAGCCAAACCCTTCATGGCTGTATTGTAATATAATATAACATTGTTTCTCAGTTATGTTAGACGAAACCCTCTAGCCTTGTGTCTTGTTTCTCAAAACAGGATAACAACATATCGTGTATTATGTTTCCAAGTTCACATGTTCCACTTTTAGTCTTGCTATGTCTTAAAGTCTTAGTTAGTCTCACTATGTCAAATATTTGAAAATTTTGTATACTCACGATTTAGCTTTAGAGTTTTTCCTGCTAAAACTTACAATAGGGATGCAGTTTCATGTAAGTTATCATTCTAAATACGAACAGGAAAGGAAGGCAGCAAGCGAGAAGTATATAAAGTTACCTGTGCGCAACGCTAAAAGACACAAAGGACTGAAAATGGAACTTGAGCCTGCCTTCTTCATCCTGAGTCTTTGCACCGTGCTTTGCATCCAAGCCTCTGCCTGGATGTAACGTTATGACCACAACTGGACTACCCATTGATGACAAAGTAGGAGGAACCACTTGAATATCTTCTATATCCTCCCATAGGAAAAAGAAAGTTGTCTTGTGTCCAAATAAGTCTCCATGGAAACCTATTATTCTCGCTGACAGAAACAAACGACCCTGCAAACCAATAAACCTTTAGCATGAAGAATGTCCCACATATCAACCAGTAACTAATTCAGGTTGTTGTTTTTTTTAACCTGGAGGGGCATTCTGCGCTTCAAATGACACGTAAAATCATTTATCAAAAATTCTTCAGGTGGAAGCTTAAAGAGCTTCTGAAAAGCAGAATTTGTCTGAGGAGACCGCATTTTTATCTGGATCAAGGAAAAAATCGATTACAAAAAAGTAAGAAAATCAGATAAGAATTATGAAGTAACGAATTGTTATCTAAATAGTACTAATGATTGTTACCTTCTTTCCCACTTCTTTTTCCATCTTGGTCAGATATTCTTTAACAATATTGCTGCCTCTTGTATTATTCAAAAATATCCTTAAATGCAATTTTGATTGACAAGCTTGGGCTAACTTGCCTTCAAGTGGAACCCACGCATCACCTAAATCAGATATATTTGTTTTCACAAAATTGATTTGAGCATGTCCGAGAGATACAGCTTCATCAAAAGGTCCATCAAAATCATAAACTTCAACATCCAGGGTAGAAGGAGGGTCATCCATAGCATCAAACTCAAATATTTCTGCAAATCGTCACAATTTATAAGACATTATTACATTAGAGGTGGTGGTAATACGTGAAAAAAGGCTAACCGTTCCAACGAGGATCAGATTTTTGGAACTTGATTGAGCTGGTTCTGGCTTTTCCATTGCAGGTAAAGACAACATACGGATCAGATAAGGCATTTGACTCAACGGCTGGTAAGTTGCTTCCTTCAACCAATGCAACAGTTAGCAACCATCCATCCCCTTGTGCTTTGACTCCATGATCACCGCCTACAATTATATTAATCACAAAGTAAGATGACCCATAACAAGTTATTTATAATATTAAATATACAATTTATACCTTTTTGCCCTCTTGCTTGCATAAACCGTGATATTAGCTTCATAACGCGTTCAGCTTGAAGAACCAAGACTCCACACACGACAACTTCCCCAATTGAATCAGGTAAGTCCAACCCACCAAACTCAAGCCCTTGAATAGTATTAGGCATTGCCAGGAAGAGATGCACAAGCACATACAACCCCATAAAAATGGTGGAAATGACTGTGAAATTACAAAAGTATTGAACTGCGAGTTTCCAGTCTGACTGTTTCTCAATCTGTAAAGATGCCAATGCCTGATCCTTTTCTGAACCAACGTTCTTTATATCAACCACCTTCAATTTCTCAGCTAATAAAGTCGCGACTTGCTCAAAGCTTTCCTTCACACCTTGTCGGGCTCCACCTTCTATCATACCTTTCATCATTGTGTTATGCAAGAAATTCATTCGCCACGAGACTACCAAATGGGAAGTTTCTTCCCCTGATGGCAGCTCAGGCCCGGGTGAGATGGAGGTTTGGATTTCTACCCGGTAATTGCTTGCATATGGAGCATCAGGCGTGTTCACGCTTGCTAATACTGAAAAACATTTTCCATCCGCTTTTAGATATGTTTGATCTTCAATTGCTTTTAATGCCTTAATTAGCCTAGATGGTGCTTTAATATAAGTGAACACTCGTTTTAAACTCCCACTTTCAGTGTCGAATTTCCATGGGCCCACTTGAAGTTCTGTGCTTCCCTGAGCCTCTGCCAGCTGTTTCAAATAATCTGAATCATTTGAAAAGATGAAGGAGTTCAATTCAGATGGTGAAATCGCGTACATCTGATCTAGCATTACTCCACCTGGCAGATTACTAGGCATCTCAGTGCCTTCGTCTTTTTCCTCCAATTTTTTCATAAGTTCTTCAAAATTTGAAGATGAAGTCAATTGTTCTTCACTTTTGTCTTCAGATACCTCAGAATCATCTGTTTCAGTAATCTCTGGTAACTCAGTGCTTTTGTTACTGGCGGCTGGCGGTATTAATTCGTTGTTTCTGCCAAAAATGTGAGAAAGCAGATTCGATAACTTTTCTTTGCTCGATTTTTCTTCCTTGACAGGGGCGAGTTCCTCTGATCTCAGTGGAGATGACATTACTGAACTAGTAGAAGATCTTGAAGGTGACATTGTTCCATTCTCAACTTGTGATTGCATGTCGCATGGAGGAGAGTTATTTTGGGTAAAACATATTGTTAGAAGAACTTCACCTGGAAAATACACATTCGGATATCTAAATTAGAACCATTTTAACCTATGTATTAAAATTTGTCAGATATCACATCTTTAAACAACAAAAGTACACCCAGACATTATATGGTATTCTGACTCTTGTTAATTCCCTAACAAAATGAATCTGCTTATGCTAGAGGGTATTTGAGTTTGCTTAATTGAACTGCTTATGCTTTTTGAAATAACCAGATAAGAAATTGATACGAACCAGGACTAAATTATTATTAACATATCAAAAGAACGAAAATAAAGTACAAGATAGTGCCTACTTTAGAGATGTAGGTGACCTCCCAATGTCTAATGACTCCAAAATCTGCATACCCAAAACCTGTAACCCTAATGCCCTATAAATAATAGAGACTCTCTATACTTACCATAATACTTTAGCTTAGCCAACAAGCTAAAACATATAAAAGGAAACTAATAATAATAGAAACAACTAAATTAAATCAGCCCCTGCACTTATGAAATTTGGCTGAAAGTGCTGGACCGTATCAGAAATTTGGGATAAGCAACTCACAACCTCATTATTCAGAACTATTTCTTTCACCCAGCTATCATCATAGAAGCAGCTGGATAAGCAATCTCAAACACCTTCAAAACTGCTGAAGTGCTTATCTGGCCATTCCCTATCACTCTATCAGACAATTACTCTCATAATGCACGTCGAAACACCTACTTACGGGGTATCTAGGATTCAATATTAGAACTGCTTATTCTCTTTGAAATAACCAACTCCGTAGCTAATTGATCAAAATCGTTCATTTCATCCTCAAATAATCAAAAAACTTATCTGGACACGCAATCTCAAACACATTTAAAGCTTCTTATTTGGTCATTCACTATGACATATGCACATACAAAACATAACTTAGGGGCTGTTTGGGAGTGCCTAACTAAACTGATTTTTGCATTCTGATGCATCATTTACGCAGGTAGACAGATTTAAGCAAATTCAACCTGATCATTCAAAACTGTTTATTCCACTCTCAAACAAAAACCATTTTGATAAACAATCTTAAGCACCCTCAAAGTTGCTTACACAATGTATTACAATGCAATAATCATATAAGCAGTTACAATAAGCAATCCCAAACACCCTTTAAGATTATAACCAAGATCTATAAGCAATACATGATCATTTCATATAAATCCAACATCCATAAACCACACAATGACAATAAATCCAACAAGTAAAAAAGCGAGAAACGACAAAATTACCACACTCCTTAATCTTGGACCTCTTCTTCGGCTGCAAAGGATACCACAAAGTCCCCAAAGACTTATCAACCGAATCAAAAACACGTGCAACCGGAATCTTAACACTCCCAATAAAATCATCATTAAAATACTTATCCCCATTCAACAAAGTAACAACAATCTGTTCCTTCAAATCCTCAACTTTAAAACTAAACTCTTCACACCAAGAAGGACTCAAACTCTTTTTAATCACTTTAGTCTTAAATCTTTGATTTCCAACTTTCAATTTAACATAAGTATCAGCAGAACCATTTTGATCCATTACAGGTATGTTTCTAGCTTCAATCACACGTACTAAAAGCTTCATTTCAATTTTTTTATAAAATTTTCAAATCAAGATTTATAACCACATTGTAGTCAAACTTCCAGAAACAAAAAATATAATCTAAAAATGAAAACTGCACCAAATTCAAATTTAAAAAAAGGGTTTTGTAGAGCTTCCAAAAGGGTATCTGAATCAAGAATCAAAACCCATGAAAAAGATTTAATTTTGAAAGGATCAATGAGCAAATTTAATAAAAAGAATTGGTTTTTGGGTGATTTTGAAGAAGGGGATTGTTGAATTTTTGTAGCAGACGACGAGGAAAGACTTGTTGAATTTTATAGTAATTAGTATTTTTTTTAAAAGCCATCACAATGGCCATTATTTTCTTAAAAAAAATTTGTAATTTAAATGAAATTGCGCATCTCTTTTTAGAACAGTTTGACTTTTTGGAAACTTGTGACTTGGATTTTAGTTTCTGTTTTTGGTTAAGCAAAATAGTTGTTTTTTTATTTATTTATTTATTTTTTTTTTTTCCATATTACGTAACTTCTCTCTTTTGAGTCATGATCACCAAAGTGGTTTTGAGTTTTGATAGATCTTTACTTGTTGAGAGTAGTTTACTTTATAACTTTCAAGTACAAGGTTGCATGATGTAACTACATCACTTTTTAACATATTCTTGCATCAAAATGGATTTTTTATATGGCTTGGGTGAGCATCACATTTGGCACCCCGATCCTCACTCGCCACCCCATTGTGCCCCCGCACCTTCCCGACCTCAAGCGTGAGGTGCAAGAAAGAAAGGGACGAAGAGTGAGGCAGGTGACCTCTTGGACATTGTGCAATTTTGTGCCCCCAACGGATACTCGTATTTTTTTTTTTTTTTAAATTACACTATATTATTTTATACCAATAAATACACTCAAACTTCAAAATTTTATAACATAACTTCTCATTTTATTTACTCTCATTCTCTCATTATTTACAAAATGTCAAAATACTCATAAAATTAAAACCCTAAAACATCGACGACAAAACGCTGAAACACCCAATTCAAATATTTGTATCGGTCCTACTCCATCGATAACGAGCCCCATCTTTGTTTACAGAAACCAACAATACCAAAACCCACCATTCATTAACAATACGGAAACCCAGAATACTCACAATACGAAAACCCACAATATGATCAAAATATTGGCAGTTCTTCACAACCAAATATTATCGGATCTTCATCATAACCTCAACCTCCACCTATGTCTCCCATTCACCTGTTTAATTTTGATGATACTCTGTACTCACATCAATTTGAATCGTCTATGCCTAATATCGTCGATGTCAAGGAGGAAGTTGAAGAAGTCACAACCCAAAGAAGAAGCTGCAAAAAAGACGACAAAATAGAACGGTTATAAATGTCGACGAGACTCGGTGTATTCTATGTATCCCTGGAGAAGAAGTGGCATTGTGCAAAGGTTGGGTTCATATATCTGAAGATAGCGTCGTTGGTAATACGAGAAGTAAAGCTGGATTTTGGATTGAGGTTTTAGAATACCTTGAGAAAAATTGAACGTAACCGGTACTCGAACCAATGATTTGTTAAATGGGAAATGGAAGACTTTGCGTTTTAAAATGGCTTAATTTTATGGAGTGTACCGTAACGTTATGCGAAGGGCAGCGGAGAGTGGAGCCGGAGACAAGGATTACACCAAACGGGCACTTGACGAATATCGTGCTGAATATGGAGTACCGTTTAGACTTCTTCACGCATGGAAAAGTTTACAAGATTGTCCCAAATGGAAGGATGCAGAAGTTTCAAATTTTGAACAAGATAGACAAGAAAAGAACAAGAGATACAAGTCATTTGGGTCTAGTTCGTTCAACACAGTGCAGTCAGGAGAAGGTAGTTTTAATCTGAATGTAGAGGCTGGAGATAAGGAAGAAGAGGAGGTTTATAAAGTTCGATGACCAATTGGCAGGGACAGAGCGAACAAGAAAGCGATGGCATCATCGGCATCGTCTACAATAGCTGACACTGATGACGTGTTGGCTAGGTTGATGGTCATCGGATACACAAAAGAAAACGATGCGTTTTTGTCAATGAAGAAAGAAGATTGCGTAGTATTTTTAGAGCTCAAAAGGATGAATATGGAAATGCAACAAAATAAGATCGAAATAAAGGAAAGAATGTTGGCCAACAAAGAATATGAACAACGACAAAAAGACGAACTCTTCTATATGAGCTCTACTGGATACCACCTCCAAAGGGTGCAATAGATGAAATGATTTGCAATACATAGCTTTTGTATTAAAAACATATATGTCAATATAGGCATGTTGTGGCCTATAGCCAATTTGTTTGTAGCTAAATGATTGTTACGTTATCTTCATTGTTCATTGTGTAGTTGACCATGGTATGTTCCTACGTCACTCTTCTAGTTCTCTCTCCTTTAAGTGTTTAATTGTTTACTAATGCAATATCGAAAGGTATTCATGACGCTTCTCCTGAAGCTTTTATTAGATGTTGATTGGGGCTTTTTATCAGATGTTGATCAGCGACCCTTAGGGGGATTCACTATCTACCTTAATTGAAGTCTTTTAAATTGGATAACTCATAAACAACACACGGTTCTCGTTTATTTGCATAATCATCACACAAAAAAGTCCCTTGTTGACAACATTAACGAGCTTACATGGCTTCAAACACTTATTCATGAACTTGACATCAGTACATCTCCAAATCCTATATACAATGGTGCGACAACCTATGCGCATACAAAGTACTTGAAAATGAACTTTCATTATGTTCATGAAAAGGTTGCTCAAGGGATCTTTGAGTTCAACACATATCTACACATGATCCGATAACATATATCTTCACAAAGTGAATGCTAACTCCTCGATTTTTCCTTCTAAGATTTAAGCTACGGGTCGTCAATTATCCTTTGCTTGCAAAGGCGTATTGGCCCATTCAGTGTAGAAATGCCGACTTACAATTGTGTATATGAGTCATACTTATTCAGGTTAATAACGCAACCTTTCTGCAATTCAGTCTATGTTTAATTGCCTCAAAGAGTTGGACTTGTTTGAAACCAAAAACACAACCTTTCTGCAATTCACCACCAAAAACCCTTTTCTGGCAATCTGGGAATCACCAGATGGGCGGCCCCCTTAAATCATAAGGCGGCCCCCTTAATTATTAAGGGGACCGGCCATCTGATGGTCGAATGTGTTGTTTCCCTTTTCTACTTTTTAGCCCATTTCATCCTACACTTCCCAAAATTCACAAACCTATTCTATCCTAAACCTTCCATCAAAGTTTATCCATCCTTGATCCCACCAATCCTACATTATAAACACTCTCATTCCTCTCAATCTCCACTCATCTCATCATTTCCTCTCCCATTAAACCAAAACCACCAAGAAACTTGTTTGGAAAAGAAAGCCTAACTTCCTTTAAAATTCCGTCAAACCAAATGACGTTGTCAAACATCCAACACCAAATTCCACCTATGTTTTCAAACATTACTTACCTAACACCTCACTCTCCTTCTCACGAACATTACATATCAAAAACCTTTACTCACCCATATCCTTCTCCATTACACTCAAACCTCATAATCTTTTCACAACTCAAGCGATGTTGTTCATAATCAACCAACACCTAAACCTCACTCTCACACAAATGATCCATTTAACAACAAATCATCCATTCGTGCTTCGACTAATGCTCCTTCTTATGATGAGCATGCACAATCCCAAAACAATAATCCCAACCTCATTACCAACACTTTACATGTTGCTCATTCAACAAAAACATCATCCACTCATGAAGAATCTCTTCCACCCATATCATGTTTTCATGATTACCCAAGCTCAAACAAGTCTCCACCACCAAGAGTATCACCACCACATCCTACAACTTCACATGCCTTACCTATGTTGCATGTTCAAACCCTCACCCAAGACAATTATCATGCTCCACCACCATCACCTTCCTCCGAACACTTGAAGTTCGTTGAGGCGCTAAAAGAAGCCCATGAGCTTAGTGCTCTTTTAGCCTTACATCTTGCTCAATGCAATTTGGATCCACCTTCATCTAGATCACCCTCATCACCACACAACATAAATCAACTTGAGAAGCATGTCAACAATTGACCTTGTTGCATCTTTCTCCTAAAAACCATTGCATTCAATGAACACTTCACTTGGATTGAATATCTTCTCACTAGATCACATCCAATACCCTCACTTGAACAACATCCAAAACCTTAATCAACCTCTTCCGCTACAAACTCTCCACCACCATACTCTCCAACATTCATGACCCAAACATATACCTCCATTAATCCAACAACTTTACCCTAACTCAACCATCATCATTCCAAACACTTCATCATCAACCATCTAAGCATACTACATGCTTATGATTTTCACTTTCAAATACGAATCAACCAACCTTTTGTTACAAGCAAGTCCGATGGCTCTCTCTGGAAAATTAGGATCTTTTAACATAATCACTTTGAATTAATTGTTATATATCCTTAATAGTTGTTTGCTATGCTTGTTATTTGTATATTGCATATTCTTCTATATATGCTTGTGCTTCTAATATTTTTCTTGCGAGCATTCCATATCTCGATCCCTTGGTGCCATCGAACAAGGGGGAGCACACATCAAGGGGGAGCTCTCATCCCGTCTAACTTCATTTATGAAGCTAGTCGGCATAACCTTTTTGATTTTACAAAAAGGGGGAGAAGTGAATATTAAACTCTAAATACTTGTCTAAAAATTAATTTTTAGGTTTAAAGAGTTTAAGGTTTTGTAATCATCAAAAAGGGGGAGATTGTTGACATAAATTAATAATGTCTAAAAACATTGTTAACATATTAACAATGTCTCTATGTTTTGATAATTACAAAGCATAAACTCATTAATCTAAAACTTGTGACATAAACAAGTATTTAGTGATTAATATCTCTCTTTACATCCAAATCACTTAAGGTATGAATAAACAAAGTGTTTAGTGAAATTTATGATCAAAGGGGTATTTAATTAACTAATGCAAAGTTTATTTAATTATATAAACATATTATATATTTTTGAAAAACACTTTTGGTAATAAAGAAAAATGTTTTATTCATACTAAATATATGAATTCAAATTTTTAACCAAAATCAGTTAGTTTTTCACCAAATAAACTTTTCCCACTAAAAGACAAAGAATCTGGCCGTTTCAGCTGGGCGGCCCCCTTAATTATAAGGGGCGGTCCCCTTAATTTTAAGGAGGCCGGCCATGATTTAAGGGGACCGGCCACGCTCCTCTGTCAGATTCTGTTGCCTATAAATACCACCTTAAACCTGGATTTTTTCCTCACCTTTTGCACTCCTAAACTTTCTGTTCTAGATCCCCATTTCTATTCTCTAAATCCTTTGATCATAAATACATAATCCTTTGTTTCAAAGTGATTCTTACATCATCCTCTCAAGTGCAAGAGAAGAATACTTCTATCCTCCAAGACAAGAAGTATTACAACTTGTTGTGACCTCCACATCCAAGTTGTTGGTGCATCATCAAGAATATTTACATATATCTTTGTGTAGTGTGTTGTGAATATTTGATTGTAGATAGTTGTGTTAGGAATATAGATTGTGTGATTGGCTAGTAGATTGTAGTGAAGATAATTGGTGTGTAGAAGATAGGTGTGAACTAGATTGTAGTAAAGATAGTTGGTGTGAAGTAGTTGTGAAGATAGGTGTGTAGTAGATTGGTGTGAAGTAGTTGTGAAGATAGGTGTGTAGTAGATTGGTGTGAAGTAGTTGTGAAGAAGGTGTGATTTCGTTGTGACGAAGCTTTGGTGTGTAAGTGGTGTGTATATTGGTGTGTAAGGTTTCTCCGCCATAAGGAGCTTGTTGACATAGTGAAGAAAACTCTCGAGTAGGTGACTCGAGGAGTGGAGTAGGGCAAGGAAGGTGTCCTTGTAGCCGAACCACTATAAATCCTTTGTCTCGCGGTTAGATCTTTCCATATCTTACTTATTATCTTGCTTATATCGTTATTACTTTTGTAGACGTAGACGTATATATATAGTTGCTCATATAGTGCTAGTATTAATTTTACTTAAAGATCAAACGAAAGTTTCATTCACAAAACTAAGTTTTTACAATCAAACTAAAAAGGTTACATACATATAATTGATCATTTCGACCAAGTATAGTTTTCATACAAAATATAACTAAGGATTATAAAATAAACGATTACGTACTTATCTCTCATATATAGCTATAATTGTTTATATTATGCATGTGTTGATTTCACATACTTAGCATACATTATTATTATTGTTTATACTTAGATATACTTGTTCATATTGTTCAAGATTTGAGTTCACATAAGATTGAATCAAAGTTTTAAAAGCAAACAAGGTTTTAAAACTAAACTAAGTTTTCAAAGTAAAATTAAAAAGACGTAAAACTATTCAACCCCCCCTTCTAGTTTTCCACAGAAAGAAAGCTGATTTTATATTTCATGTTCTCGAGTTGAAATGAAATGAAAGGAAAAGAAATAATGTGGTGTTCTCGAATTGGGAAGAAAAGAAAGAAAAAAGAGACATAATTACATTTATGCACTTTTAAATTTGTTCAATTTATCATAAGAGTTGAATATGAGTAAATATTGAAAGTTATATCGGTTATCATATAGTAAAAAGTGCGGGTGTAGAATTGTTTCCGTTCAAATCCGCCCATATTTGGGAGGAAAATTCTTATTGGAAAATGATAAGAATTTTCCTTTCATTTCCTTTATGTTTCCTTCCCTTTCTGTATAAGAAAAACTCAAGAACACAATAAAATTTCAGTTTCTTATCATTTCCTTTCTTTTCCTTCTAAATATGAACTCGAGAACGGAGTGTAAAGCAGCGATTTACCCCCTAAGCTAACCTAATTATTATACACTAGATGATCACCCGTGCATAACGACGATGATGTATAGTAGCATTAATTTGTGTGTGTATTTTGTTATGTACATATGGGTGTAGAGTATCCAAAGACTACTTTTATGTGATATCAATTCAACTCATTTTTTTATTCTTCAAAAGAGTTCAACTCATTTAACATTATTAAATGAACATTTAATATATAACTTAAGTCCCTTTTAATATACGAGTTTTATTACATTTTTTTTAATTAGTTACTTCTATTGGTTTCATCAGTTTAAGTTTTTTATGTCCTTTAGTGGTACAGTATATTATCATAACAAGGTTATTAGATGTTGTAACATTAGATATAAATAAATATGTGCAAAAATATTATGTAAGCAAATATATAGTAACACAAGAAAATAACAGTCGACGATATACAAGAAAAATGTTATAATTTTCAAGAATTATTTTAACACAATATATGTATTCCGAACACTTGTCAAACAACAGGTTTTCATTCAGAAACACTTTGATTCAGAGCCTTTAAATCATTCAGCGCTAAATCATGTAATTTTGTCAAACAGCCCCTAAGTGATGATGAAGAAAGTTATTAGCTTAAATTGTAATTAAGTATTTAAATATTTAATTGATTGCGTTGCTTTTTATAGGTATGAATATATTTTAGTCTTATTCATTTTTTTTTAAGTTTTAAACAAATATATCTTCTTTTTACATGTAATATATATAAAATTGATGGCGTGAGTACTCATTCACAGTCCATTTGAGATTTTATACACTAAACCAGACGAGCTCGTCTCCAAATAATTGATAATACAAATGACATTTAACTTTAAAGACCTCAAATACCTAATCCACCAAATATCTATTTTTATATACAAAAGAAAACTTAACGTTCCTGTCAAAGAAAAAAAGTTCGGACAAAAAGATTCAACATTTTATATTAGACTAGCAAGCTACCTATAAGTGGCCACGGTGGGTAACCTGTAATCAAAAATTTTAACGAGCAATATTTTTGGATCGTATGTTTTTTTTTGATAATGATTTTACGCATGACAAGAGTTTTAAAGAATAACTTTAGCACACACTATTTCATATTAAAATGTCAAGTAAATGTGCATCATGATGCAATGGCGATACCAAAACGGTAATCAGTAGTATTACGAAGTTGTGATGATTGATGATGAAATGTACTTGCTAATTAGTAGATGTTGTATAATATTCGTCACAATATTATATAACGTGTAAACAAATAGAATCTTCGTATTTTATTTACACGTTTTGATACTTTATAAATTATCTGAAAATCTTCATACTTTGACGTATTGTTGTTCCCGTTTACTTTTATTAACTATTAATAAGTTTAAGAACTAAGTAATATGTCTACTAATATTAGTTTACACTTAAACAATTTATATATAACACAATAAAGTAATTTTCAACGTTTAACTCTTTATTGGTATATAGTAAAGAATTATATTCGTTTGTTTGCGGAATAGCAAACGAGATTGAATGACAATGTATGTTTGGCGATCTCCTCACTAAACTCAAACACAAACAAAAGTTAGTGTTTGAGTAAGAACTATGCTTAACCAACAGATTTAAGATCTGAGATTTAGTTCTATTGTGAAGGAATATGAGCTCTTGACGGTGTTACAAACTTTTAATTCAAGAGATACATATTCTTACTTTACAACATCCTATTTATAGGAAAAGGCAATGTGGTAACCTGTGGGTTAAAAGGTGTGTGTCTGTAGGATCCCAATAGTATCAAGAATCACACACTAATAAGAAGGTTTTAAAGATAGAGAAATGGAGATAACTTGTTTCTTCACTATGTGTATATGATAAGCATACAAATGAACTCCCACCATCTCCTTAGCTAGGAGAGGGTTTATATAGTGCATACAAAGGCCACAATGGGCCTCATCTTGGGCCTTAACTTGGGCTGAGCCTATAAGGCTTTATGTTTAACAAATGGACTAGCAATAGACTTACTATTACACGTTTTACACATATCTAACTATTACAAGGTTTATGGACTCAATAATGATCGCCACTTTAAATGATAACAGTGTCAACATTTGATATGCAACAGTACACTTTATACTTTTGCTTCTATTCCTAGTATGGTGCCAACATATTTTTTATAGAACAATGATGACAACTGTTTGTACCTTTTACTAACTAAAGCAATATCTTGACTCTATGATAAGTGCTTTTCACTTATCTTCCCAAGATATTTCTCGCCTATATATCAGAGACTTAAACATCCTACGAAAATGTCTAAGTCTTAGAATGTCTTCAGTTTGTTGAGGAGATTTTCAAGGATTCAGTGAATTACTATCATCACTCACTCCATCATCCTGATCTTGGTTCTTGTCTTCACTCTCTGAGATCCGCCTCAGGTTGTGATGAGTCTTTCTTTCAGACTCTGAAGAACTTCGCAAAGATGACTCTCTGAATGCTTTCTTACATTGGGACTTGTTTTTCTACTTAAGTTATTTTTCATTCAAATTTATATACTAAGGATCAATGGACATTGAATTGGCCCAACATATGTACGATTCTTTTCAATCAAATTTATTAGCAAAATGATTAGGATTCTAATAAACTTGTACTAACATACATACATAGATGACAAATATTTTTTTGCAAATTTCAAAAATTTTAAATATCCATAACCAAACAAAAATCTATTATACTATAAGCTTGGGCCCTCTAATTTATTGTGGAGGCGTAAAGATTGCATAGATTACAACAACCTAATGCTCTTCATGATATAATTTCGAGTGTTTTTTGGCTTTATTTTTTTTATAATAATTAGTAGCAGCATATGAAGAGACCCGTGGGTTACAAATGTGGAGTCACCAAGATTGCATAGAGTACAACAAGCTAATGCTCGAAATTTAATGCAGAAAATAGAGTTTCATGTGTAATTGGAGCCTTAATTGTTCGACTTGAGTAATTACGAGCATGCAAAGAGTCATGTTGTTACATTCATGTTTACTTAATGGAGGAGATGAAAGTGCAAGGGTTGCCAGAATTGATCACATGGTATTTAGTATAGAATTAAAATTCGGTTATGGATTGAGAAGAAGTTGAAAAGGTTGCAAGAATAATTGATGATTTATCCGAATCCATGCCTATATAAACCGGCCAAAATCACATGCATTACACAAAAGTTTGAATCTTCATTTCTCCTACTTTATTTTGTAATTTATTGTTTTTTGATTTTCTTTTTTTTTTCCGTGTGTATGTAATACATACAACAGGATTCTCTTACTAATGTTACAAGAGAAGAGAAGAGGTGATGTATCTATACTCTTTCTTTTCTCAGTCTCATCTGCAAATTTTATATATATTTTATAAAAGAATAATACAAAGAATCTTGAAATCCCAAAGTTCAACACAACTGCAATGTAAATATAATTAATCTCCTACACAAAACAAAAGCAGGTTCAGTTTTTAGCATGCATTCTCACGTTACTCATGCTTTGGTATGCACCTTCCTATACATTCGTATATTTTACTGGATTTTAAAAATGGTTTCACAGGTTGATGAGCCAAAATTTGAGATATACATAAATGCATGTATATTTGCTATTATTTTTCTCAAGTAATCTCTTATTTTTCCCCTATCACAAGGAATAATACATTAAAGATGATAAAGATACGTAGGGCACGACGAGTTGGTCAAGAAGGTCGTTCAAAAAGGACTACAACGAATGGTCAAAAAGGTCGTTCAAAACGGGCTACAAAAAAGATCATAGAAAGAAAGATTCGAATGTAGAAAAAACCGATGTCAAATGAGGACTCGTCGGTTGGTTTAGATGGATTTTTTTAGAGATACTACTAAATATATATTGAGTTTACAAATGCGAATGATACTCATGAATTCTTAATGACTTTGAGTGTTCATTGTATTGATTTATAAAATCACAATGAAGATATGTTGCATAATATATGATGATCACATGAGTTTTTGTAGTTAAACTAAAGAATCATTTTTTATATTGTGATATCAACTTTAGTGGTTTGATATTATTCCAAGATTGCTTAATGCCTATAATATTGATGGTTTTTTTTTTTTTTTGAATAATTACAATTTCATTCTTTACTTCTCTTTTATTTGTTATTGATCATATTATTGGTTTAATTGCATTCTTTACCATTAAAGAAGCTTAAAACCCTTAAAAAAAAAAAAAAAAAAAAAAAAAACGCCTTAAATAATGAATATAAAGGAAACAATACACAATTATTGATCTAACCCATTTGTAAATTATAATAACAAATCGGTGCAACGCACGAGTCTAAAAAATCTAAAAAAATTAATAATAATAATAATAATAATAAATAAACTATAAACTCAACAAAATGATTACATTTACGTAAACCTAAACAAATTCATTTCAACAAATAACCAATATCTCCTGCGGGAGCCTTAGTTATAGATTGTTGTATATTCGGTAATTTACACAAACATTACGCGATAAACACTTAGATACAAACTAATCAAGATACTCAAGATGGAGTCCCATAATTTAATGTGAAGTAACATCGAGATGGAAGTGCAAGGGTTCCCAGAATTGATCACGTATTTAGTATAGAATTAAAAGTCTGTTATGGATTGAGATGGAATTGAAAAGGTTGCAAATAATTAATTATTTAACCTAATTCATGCCTATATAAACCGGCCAAAATCACATTTAGTATGTACATTTGAAGATGATTCACACATCTTTTAGATATTTAATTGTTGTTAGCGGTCTGTAAATTCTTTTTTGCAACATTTAGTACGTACATGTTTGTTGAAGTGACACATCTTTCAGATCTTTGTAATTAACTTGGTCTTTTTTTTTCTTAATTTAGTTATCATTCGCAGGTACCTTGAAAATCACACAAGATCATGCATGCTCGGATAAATGAAGCCAAATATTGGGATACCAACTATTTTCTTTGTTTCTTACATATTTAGGTGATTGTTATAGATAAACATATATATAGATATATGTATTATGTTAATGCATTTTCATATACAAGTAATTTATGTGTGTTTTCTATTGATGTAGCTCACATGTGCAAATTGATTCAAGAAAATGTACACGAGCATATATGTAAACCAACATTTAAATGGTTAAATAAGTCTTTTTTTTAACAAGCTAACTTAATCTTGCATTAGACACTATGACTATTGTTTCCTTATTGGATGTCTTTCGGCGACACCAAGAACCTTTTTTGGATCCAAATATAATGGGAGGAAATAAGAAAATTATTTATCTATCTATAAACATATAAGATTGAGTCATAAAATTTAATGTGGAGGCGTCAAGATTGCATAGAGTACAAGTTACCTAATGCTCAGAATTAAATGCAGAAAATAGAGTTTCATTATGCGGAGGCTTCATGAGTAAGTACCTTGATTTAATGTTCATGCTTAAGTGGTAAGCACATATGAGTCATATTTAGTGTTTCAAATGTAAATGATTGAAACCATACGAAGTGTTGCTAGCCTTTATTTTCATTTAATCATTTGCTCCTTTCATTTGCCTTCAAATAAATGTACAAACCCTTCAACCACCATCATTGAATACTATAAATAACACCATTTGGTCTTTGTTAATGATGTGTGTGTGTGTGTGTGAAACTTTAATTTGTGTGTAGTTTGATGATTTTGTATGAATCACATGTTTGTTGTTAGTTTATTATTGTTTGTGTGTAAATTCAGTGCAGCACCAACTAACCAATTTCCTTTTGATCTCTACTTTTTGTTTCTAGACACCTGATGAGAATGAAATGGATCGCATGCTAGCAATTGATGGCATTGAACTCATTGGCATCAATAACCGTAACCTTGGTATGTACCCCATCTGTTTTTATGGCTCAAGATCTGTGAATTAACAAGCTTGCTAATTAGATAAATAGTTTTGAAATAAATATTAACATGATCATTTCTTTCAGTCAATAGTTTTTCCATATGTTTCCTTATAGTGTGATAAAGTTCTTTTTGGTGTAGCTTATCACCTATGGAATTGAATTTAGTTGGTTAATGTAAAATTTCTCCGTCTAATGAAAGTGTACTATGCATATTAATGTTACGTGCAATGGTTCATGTAGAAATATTGACTTGATTAATGCAAGGGGGTATACGTGCAAAGGTAAGCAAATGGTTAACTTTCTTGCATGTGAAGTCGATTGATAGTCCAGCTTTGAAGTTTGTGGAAGACAAATGGATGTGTTGTTGCCTGAGAAGGAACCGAGGGGTAGATCTGCTAACCTGTTTTAAAATTTTGGGATGGTTAGTAGTTTATTAATGTTATTCTTGCAGGTATTGATAAGTGGTTAGTGACGCTAACGGGGTATATCAAGATGTTGATAACAAAACAAAGTGGAAGATGGAGACGGAGTGGATAATATCTCCACATTTATGAATGAACTGTCAAAAAATTAGGCATGCAAGAAAATGAAAATCATATGTAAACAGGGTTTATAATTAGTGTGACAAAGCTTTGATGAATATTAATGGTGGCTTGTATCTTGTTTTTATTTTTTTTCCTTCCACTTAAGCAGTTTAAGAGGTTGCAATGTATCCACCCCATGACATTAGAAATAATACAAAATTAAAGTTGAATTGATGGAAAGTATAACTTGACAAAATTAATATTTTGAGAATTTATTTTAATCTGTGTTTTTTGATATGGATTTGAGGGTCTCTTTACCAATGGTTACTATATGGTATTAATTGAAGTTCACAAATTATTTGTTTTAATTTTGATCTTACAAATATGTATAAAATTTGATGTTGTTATTCATGAAAAGATGAGTTTTGGTTTGTTGGTAGGGACATGAAAGTGAGAATGTGTCGTAATTAGTGGGAAGGGGTAATCTTAGGCTCCATTTTTTGTGTCGAATTCCTTTTAATGTGGAGTAACCAAGATACTCAAGATGGAGTCCCATTGCATATAGTACAAGATAGCTAATGCTCGAAATTCAATGCAGCCTTATAATAACTATACAATAATGAAAGGAGATGAAGTGCAAGGGTTGCCCGAATTGATCACATGGCATTTAGTATAGAATTAAAGTCGGTTAGATGAAGTGCAAGAGTTGCGAAAGGTTGCAAGAATAATTAATGATATAACCTAATTCATGCCTATATAAATCGGCCAAAATCACATTTAGTATGTACAGATTCACACATCTTTTAGATCTTTGATTGTTGGTAGCGGTGTGTAAATTCTCTTTTGCAACATTTTGGAGATGATTCACACATCTTTTAGATCTTTGTAATTAACTCGGCCTTCTTTTTTTCTTAATTTAGTTATCATAAGCAGGTACCATGAAACTCATACAAGATAATGCATGCTCAGATAAATGGAACCACAGACTAGGATACCAACTATTTCTTTGTTTCATACATATTTAGGTGATTGTTATAGATAAGCATATATATAGATATATGTATTATGTTAATGCATTTTCATATACAAGTAATTTATGTGCGTTTTCTATTGATGTAGCTCACATGTGCGAATTGATTCAAGAAAATGTGCACGAGCATGTATGTAAAGCAACATTTAAATGGTTAAATGATACTTTTTAGCGTGATTAGTTTACGTAAGTAGTTGCTTTCGAATGCTCTTTGAGAAATATTAGAATGAATTTATTGTGTGCAATTGAATTATTATTGAAAAGAAGAAGGTCTGCGCATCGCAAAGTGTTTTCTTTTTCTATATGTAGAATCATTAGTAAGAAACCCATATTTACGCTCATTAAATGAGTTTGCCATAATAGCAAAATACAACATATTAAAAATATCACATTGAGTAATGAATAGAAAGGAAAAAATACATAATTTTGACTTAAAGCATTTGTAAATTATAATATCAAATAAAAAAGTTGAGTTTTAAATATAAGCAAAAGTTCAAACTTTTATCGAAAAACAAAACCGGTGCATTTAATGTGAAAGTATATACAACATCGAGATGGAAGTGCAAGGCTTGCCGGAATTGATCACATGATATTTAGTAATTAGTAGAGAATTAAAAGTCGGTTATGGATTGAGATGAAGTTGAAAAGGTTGCAAGAATAATTGATGATTTAACCTATTTCAATATATATAGATATATGTATTATGTTAATGCATTTTCATATACAAGTAATTTATGTGTGTTTTCTATTGATGTAGCTCACATGTGCGAATTGATTTAAGAAAATGTGCACGAGCATATATGTAAATGAACATTTAAATGACTAAATGATACTTTTTAGCGTGATTAGTATATGTAAACATGCATCTTGAATAATGAATATAAAAGGAAAAGTACATAATTTTTAATCGAACCCATTTGTAAATTAAAAAAATTAAGTTTAAGACATAATAATGGAGTCCAAAAGGTTTTAGGAATTATTAATAGTGTGTTAATTAATATTCATTTGGTTAGCTATTTGGAATTGAGTTTATTGATAAAATTTATTATTATTAGTTAGACTTCAATATTAATTTTCAATGAAATTAGTTGTACAATAAAATGAGATGAAGCTAACTATAGTTTTTAATGATAAACTTTATAAATAAATACTAATATGTTATAAAAAAGATTAAATATAAAAATCACCAAACAACTAATGGCATACTTACAACAGATGTAATACAATCACAACTTACGAACCTAATAACAAAAATAATTAACGCAAACTACACTATAACAAATAAGAAAAAGTCAGTGTGCTTCGTATTACCATGCAAAAACCATATAATGCAAAATTATTGTTGGGTTACGTAATAGGCCAAAACAATCAAAGGAAATTACATCAAGCGTATAACAATTTAATAACGACAACCCCATTTAAAAAATATAAAGACAAAAAAACCAAAACAATATCAACCATTTTTATATTTTTAAACAACAAACTAAAACGTTTCATACAACATACTAATCTAAAAATACAAATTCACTCGACAATACACAAAAACAATACGCGCGATTAACAATTAGATTAAAAGCCTGTGCGTAGCACGAGTTCTGCATGCCTCGTAATACTATAAGATTGAGTCCACTAATTTAATGTGGAGTAATCAAGATAATCAACATGGAGTCCCATAATTTAATGTTAAGTAACATCGAGATGGAAGTACAAGAGTTGCCGGAATTGATCACGTATTTAGTATATAATTAAAAGTCGGTTATGGATTGAAATGGAGTTGAAAATGTTGCAAATAATTAATAATTTATAATTTCAAATAAAAAATTGAGTTTTAAACATAAGCAAAAGTTCAAACTTTTATGGAAAAACAAAATCGGTGCATTTAGTGTGAAGTATATGCAACATCGAGATGGAAGTGCAAGACTTGCCGGAATTGATCACATGATATTTAGTAATTAGTATAGAATTAAAAATCGGTTATGGACTGATAAAGTTGAAAAGGTTGCAAGAATAATTGATGATTTAATCTAATGCATTCCTATATAAATCGGCCAAAATCACATGCACAAACACAAAAGTTCGAATCGGGGTTATTTGGTAACAATATTTTCCATAACGTTATCATAATTTAAACATTTTATTATGAACCATAACTAAGTGTTATCGATTATTACTTCGAAAAAATTAGGTATAGATGTTATATTGATATATTTAATTATTTTCCCAAAAAAATGTGTTAACATCAAAATCTACGAAAGTATCTATAGTTTACATGTGTAGTCCAAAGGTTTTAGAAATTTTAAATAGTGTGTTAATTAATATTCATTTGGTTAACTATTTAAAATTGAGTTTATTGATAAAATTTATTAATATTAGTTAGACTTCAATGTTAATTTTTAATTAAATTAGTTGTATAGTAAAATGGGTAAAGGGGAGTAATCTTGTACCCTGGTAAAATATTGTATAGTAAAATGAGATGAAGCCAAAAAAGTTTGTAACGATTTTTATATAGTTTATGTGGCATTATTATATATACATGATTACACAAACTTTTACATATGTACGATATTGACAAGGAACCAAAGAATAATATTGAGTATTGCTTCATCGGTAAGCTACTAAAAGATTACATTTGGTAATGCGTAATTATGATGAACAAGTGGACAAAGATTAGTAGTGAACTATGTAAGAATATGTTTGCATCACTTACACGAATAACAATGTTGGTACATTGCATGTAATGTAGGAACAATGTCACCGATAAATGTATAATAGCGCTATTTTGTAACGATGGGTTTTAGTACATCCAATTTGAACAACAAAATTAAAACAATTTTCTAAAACAACAAAATACATCATATTAAAAATATCAACTTAAATAATGAATACAAAGGACAAAATACAAAATTTTGGCTTGAAGCCATTTGTAAATTATAATAACATTTTTTTTTTTTTTTTTTTTTAGTTTTAGATATAAGCGACAGTTAAATAGTTTATTTAAAAATAAAACTGGTGCATCGCACATGCTATGAAGATGAACTCATTATTATCATTGCGCCTATGCAAAAACGTCATATCGAAGCAAATAAAAAATATCAACTGCTCCTACAGGGATACACATAAATAAATGATACTCTAGAGGCCCAATGCAAGTAACAACACAAACACAATAATAAATAAGATGCAAGGTAATAAATAAGGGTGTGAAAAGATCAAACCGAGATAAGAGTATTAATACCAAAAGCTCATTTATAAAATAAAATACCACAAACATTTTTTAATTTTTATACAAGAAAGTCAAAACGTTTCATACAACATACTAAACAATAATTAAGCATACACTCGACAATACACATAAAAAATACGCGATAGCCCGTGCGTAGCACGGGATCTGAATGCCTCGTTTAACATTAAACTTACATTAATAAATGCGTTAAATAATTATGTGTAAAAGAATTATTGTTTAATGTATTATTCATAGCATTAATCATTTGTACGTGTTACATATTAATTTGTATTCTTTAATAATAAGTCATTTAGAATATGTTTGATGGCAAGCATTTTGAAGCAACTAGCGGTTAGCATTTTACATAAAATGCTTTTTTGAAAATAAGAACCAGTATTCTTATTTTTTCTAAATGCTCCAAATCAAAACGTTACTTCTATACTTTTTTTCGCTACTGCTTACTGCTATTGCTTCTTTCTACCTTATCTTCGCCAAATATACTATTAACGGAGGAAAAGGGTTTCGTCCATTACATGTAATATAGATGTAATATAGATTAATGGCTAATAATCACATAAAACTAAAAAAGTGTGACTTGTTAGCTCTTATCCAAATGAGAAAATGATTGATGTTTTAAAAATTTGTCCTTGTGCGTATAACATGCACATGGTAATTCAAGGGAAATTGGCAAAAAAAAGCACTATACTTGCCACCTTTTGTTATTGTATGTGTCATACTTTTTTTTTTTTGATTATAGCACCAACTTTTCTAAAAGATGCCATTGTGTGTACTGGTGACTTGTTTCACCTGTTGCAGCAGGTTGAGTTAACGAGCGTTTGTTTTTTTTGCAGCGTTAGTCCTTTTTTATTGCAACGTTAGTCCTTTACACGTTTTTGTCCGTTTTTCGTCCGTTTTCGCCCGTTTTCAAAGGGTTTTGTCCGTATATACACGTTTTCGCACGTTTTTGTCAGTATTTACACATTTTCGTTCGTTTTCGACCGTTTTTACACGTTTTCGTCGGTTTTTTCACGTTTTCGTCCGTTTTTTCACGTTTTCGCCTGTTTTCGCACGTTTTTGTCTGTATTTACACGTTTTCGTCCGTTTTTTTCCGTATTTACACATTTTCGTCCGTTTCTTCACGTTTTCGTCCGTCTTCGCACGTTTTTGTCTGTATTTACACGTTTTCATTCGTTTTCGACCGTTTTTACACGTTTTCGTCCGTTTCTTCACGTTTTCATCCGTCTTCGCACGTTTTTGTCTGTATTTACACGTTTTCGTTCGTTTTAGACCATTTTTACACGTTTTCGTCCGTTTCTTCACGTTTTCATCCGTTTTCGCACGTTTTTATCTGTATTTACACGTTTTCGACCGTTTTTACACGTTTTCGTCCGTTTTTTCACGTTTTCGCCCGTTTTCGCACGTTTTTGTCCGTATTTACACATTTTCATTAGTTTTCGACCGTTTTTACACGTTTTCGTCCGTTTCTTCACGTTTTCGTCCGTCTTCGCACGTTTTTGTCTGTATTTACACGTTTTCATCCGTCTTCGACCGTTTTATTTCTCGAAATTAAAAAAATTTTGAAAAAAAATTTAAAATAAATTTTTATTTTTCGAACAAAAAAAATTATTTTTCGAAATATTTATTTTTTGAAAAAAAAAATTAAAAATATTTTGAAAAAAAAATAATTTTTTTTTCCGAAGAATAAAAAATTATTTTAAATTTTTTTCAAATTTTTTTTTTCGAAAAAAAAAATAAAAAAAAATTAAAAAAAAAATTTGAAAAAAAATTAAAATAATTTTTTATTTTTCGGAATATTTTTTTTTAGAGAAAAAAAATTAAAAATATTTTCGAAATAATTTTTTTTGAAAAAAAAATATTATTTTTCGAAATATTGTTTTTTCGAAATATTTTTTTTTGAAAAAATAATATTTTTTTTCGAAATATTTTTTTTTTGAAAACAAAATATTTTTTTTCGAAATATTTTTTTTTGAAAAAATAATTAAAAATATTTTGAAAACAAAATATATTCTTTTTTGAAAAATAAAAAATTATTTTAATTTTTTTTTCAAAATTTTTTTAATTTTTTTTCGAAAAATAAAAAAAAAAAAAAAAAATTTCGAAAAATAATTTTTTTTTCGAAAAATAAAAAATTATTTTAATTTTTTTTTTCAAAATTTTTTTAATTTCGGGAAATAAAAAATCAATTTTTTTTCGAAAACGTGCGAAGACGGACGAAAACGTGAAAAAACGGACGAAAACGTGTAAAAACGCATGAAAATGTGTAAATACGGACAAAAACGTGCGAAAACGGGCAAAAACGTGTAAAAACGAACGAAAATGTGTAAATACAGATAAAAACGGACGAAAACGTGTAAATACAGACAAAAACGTGCGAAAACAGTCGAAAACGTGAAAAAACGGACGAAAACGTGTAAAAACGGTTGAAAACGAATGAAAATGTGTAAATATGGTCAGAAACGTGCGAAAACGTATAAAAACGAACGAAAATGTGTAAATACGGACAAAAACGGACGAAAACGTGTAAATACAGACAAAAACGTGCGAAAACGGGCGAAAACGTGAAAAAACGGACGAAAACGTGTAAAAACGGTCGAAAACGAACGAAAATGTGTAAATACGGACAAAAACGTGCGAAAACGGGCGAAAACGTGTAAATACGGACAAAACCCTTTGAAAACGGACGAAAAACGGACAAAAACGTGTAAAGGACTAACGTTGCAATAAAAAAGGACTAACGTTGCGAAAAAACAAACGCTCGTTAACTCAACCTGCTGCAACAGGTGAAACAAGTCACCAGTACACACAATGGCATCTTTTAGAAAAGTTGGTGCTATAATAAAAAAAAAAAGTATGACACATACAATGACAAAAGGTGGCAAGTATAGTGCCTTTTTTTGCCAATTTCCCGTAATTCAATTCAAAGCTCAAAGGTTAACGTTGTAAAGCAAAACATTTAAAGCATAAAATGAACGCTTCTATCTTTTATTGTGTCTATAAAATGTACAAGCAAGGTACTGTATTAATTAATTAAATTCAGTTCAAATCTTAATTATATTCACATCTGACAAAACATGCTACTATTAAAAAAAAAGTTGGATATGAACTAAACTTAATCCATCTACTTTACAGGTAGGTGTTCGATGTGCCCCATCTCATGTCATTGTTCGTTCTATTCTGGCATACTCCTTCTACGGTACATATATACACCACATGCAACAATTATCTATAGTTTTATTTTGACATGCAAAAGTAGCTTGGAATGTGTGTATAATAATTTGTTTACAACCCCCTTATTTGGAATTTCAAAAACTGACAATTCCAAACAAAAAAGTGAAATAGATATTCTATACGAGTAATGATGTAACTTTGAATGTGGTCGAGAGTCACTCGAGTCAAACACATGGTTAAGGACATACTGTAATAGGCACCGAGATTCCATGCAGCCTAGCATGAATGATGAGTCAAGGAACCGAACTGCCAGATATCATATGCTGCCTAGCATTCATGTCGAGCCATGTTTCGTTTTAGAAAAAGACAACATCTACATCGTTATCACAACAAGTACATGTCTGTGTTAGTCCGTTACTCACTTTAATTAAATGTGTCACACCGAGATACGGACTTACACGGATGTCTGGTGTGGTTTTTTTATAGTGCAACTTAACCTTGACTAAAAAAAATCATGATGCGAAGTTTAGTAATTATGATAGAAAAAAATTTGTGCAACACCCTCTCAAAAATCATAGGTCCGTCCCTGTCATACCGCTATTTCTCAATAAAATTAAAATTGAACACGACGTTTTGTCTTTTTATTTTTTTATTTTTTTTAAAGGTTTTTATACACGGTAAATATACATTTTCTTTTTTACGTGAATATCAAATGCATTGTCAAAGAAGTTGACAATCAATGTACAAAGATGACTAAGGGAATGAAAACATGTGAAACGCAACGAAAAAACCTTTAACCCAAAGAAGATATACGTCAAAAACTGTAAGTCGTCGCTATTTTACGCAATTATTATAGTTTAACACCTGGACAAATTTCTTAAATGAGCCTTGACAACATACAAATTGTTGATAACAAGTTAATTTCCACATATAGAGATGTAGGTACTAGACTGCTAGGTGGTAGGAAAAACAACAATATAGGATAAGACTTACAAAAAGATAATTACAATGCAAAATGTAGTATGCTAGTATCATTTCGAAACTCACGAGTGCTCAAACTACAAATTTTTTTGATACTATTGATTTTCGTAAAGAACAAGATCCTCTCAAATTGATGGTAACATGGTAGGTTATGTTGACTAATAACAATTAATATAAATATATAAAACTTATTCTTTTAATAAAATTCAAGAGCCTAGTTATATGGTTTCACAATAAAACTTAACATCATCTATCATGTTAAAATCACCTTGAGAGAATTTTCAATCCTTTTCGTAAATGTTTTGGCAATTTTGTTGTTTATCTCAAAACCACGTCGTAATCATTGCCGTTGAAACATTCATAACATATGGCCCCATTATCAAGAAAATACACCAATTCAAACTAGGAATATCATTTATTAAATGCTTGACTGCTTCTATCTTTCAAATATTGATGTCGATTAAGCATGTGATTACTTGGTTAGTGACTTAGTGGTGATGATTTATGGCTACTTTAAAATATTCAATATTGAGTAGTTAGTATGCTAAGGGTGGTGGCAGTGGCAGCGGTATGGGCTGCGGCGCTTTATACCGGCGGTAAATACCGCTGCCACCTCCACGGTATGGGTGGGCGGTATGTGTGGGCGGCATTTCATGATTCAACGGGATGGAGCAAATTGTAATGTTGGAGCATTTATGGATTCGACCGTTTGGAGCAAATTGGAACGTTAAGGTATGGAATCATGGTTGCTACTAAAAAAGAGTTGAGAGGTATGAAAAAAGTATGAATGAGGTGAAATGATATTATTTGTGAGTTGAGAGGTATGGAGTTTTGCAGAAGCATAATTACCACCACCCTAACAGAGTAATTTGTTCTTTAAAAACACAACTATCTCACAAAATTAACTATACAATGTTTAAGACAACAATTAAAAAAAAAAAAAAAAAAAAAAAAAAAAACTCTAGACTTTGTTAAATTAAAAATGACATATATTTAACATAATTTTTATGTTCATTTATTGTACATAAAATACATAATTAATTTAAATATGAAAAGAACAAATTATTTTAGTGCATTAAACATTGACCAGTGGGCATCGTTTAACAAATCCCTATCATTAGATTGTAGTTACTGTTTCGTAACTTCGGGTTAGTTGAACATATGGCTTTAATTTGTTGTCTCTCAAGCATCCTTTGGAACATTTTCTTACCATAATTTTTAATCGCTACTTCATGTTTTGTCAATTTTAGTTTTTGCCTATGCCTATGCAAAAGTTATTAACATAGATATAGACTAACGATTTTAGGAACGTGTGTTTTTAGCAAAATTCAAGAAATTGCTTGCGCAAGTACGTAATCTTCTTGGTTAATAGTATAGACTTAACACCTTGAATTGAAGATAGAACTAATTTAGTTACGATCATCTTTTATCCTATCGTAACACCTCTAAATAACTAAAATCATTACTCGTCCATAGTCAATAGGCTCGACTGGGCCCATTTGTTGTTCCGCAAATGATGTTTCTCTTTAACCCATTCCTTGTATACTTTCTACGGCTGGCACTCTAGACCCAATGGGTCTAGATTCTAAAGTTGTTAGAAGAAGTATGTGGATCTACCCGGTTTGTTAGACTAACGTCAACGTACAAGTTATCACTTTTTGTATAAACCTATCTAGACCCGTTTGGGTCTCACTTTCCCATGTAAAAAATTACTCCCCGTCCCAATTTATTAATCTATGTTTCTATTTTGAATTGTCTCAAAATATATGTTCATTTCAATATTTTGGCCAATGAAAAAGATTTTAGTAGGTAAAAATGATATTTGAGTGGTAAAAAACTAGTTAGTGAGAATTTCTTAAATTACGTGTAATTTGAAAATGAACTAATAAATTGAGACATACCGTATATGTTTCTTAAATGTAAATGTGTATACTTTTCAATTTTGTAAAATTAATACTATAAGACTATAATACATACATTTACATATTTTGGAGTTGTGGTGTTATGAATATAATCTTAATTTGATATTATAAGACCCGTTACAGGTGCATATGGTTCGGTTCCGGCAGTTAGGTTTTTGTTGATGTTGTGTCGGATATTTGCTGGGCTTAGGTCATTTTGGATTAACCATTAATATTTGGGCTTAGCTAGTCTAACAAAGAATTAAAATTTGACCCAACAGATGTCTTATTTTTTTGTTGTCTTACTAATTCCTAACTCAATAGTGTATATTATATATTCAGCAAAATTAGTGTAGTTCAATAATGTTGTAAACATTAAACACAGCAAGTCATATAACTTAATAATATCATGAACACTACAGCACCAAAATTTAATTTAAATAAATATACTACGTTGATCTTAGTAAAAGGTGCGTTAAATGCATGTGGTTCCATGTTAATGCCAGATAAAAAGGATTTCAGTTTCGTGCGATGGCCAAGGACGAGGCGGTACTTGTGATACTTCGGCTTGGGACGCATTTTATTTGGTAGTTTTTGCGAAAATGGTTTGGTTCGATTTTTCTCGATTTAGCTTATAACCAAAACCTAACCAAACTAACCATTAACTAGGGCATTGTATCAATCGTAAATGTATAGCTTACCTGTAAATAAAGGCTTTGAGAAAATAAGTTATTAGTTCAATCTCAAGTCTTGATCTAAAGTCTTTGTATGCTTACTCCTAAGAGTGGAAGGAGCTCGCCACGGTACCACCTCACCCTCGTTGCAGCTCGTTGTTGCATGCTTCCTCGTGCAGACGACGAGGTATAACTTCTGACAATGACAGCCTCATCAACATCCTAATCAACAATCTTACCTTTTCCCTTATCCATAGACCTCTTCACCCTCTTTTTTTGCTTCCCAGATTCAGGTTTTGAAGCATCAGCATCTTCCACAGCCTCATCAACCATCTTACCTTTTCCCTTATCCATAGACCTCTTCACCCTCTTTTTTTGCTTCCCGGATTCAGGTTTTGAAGTGCTAGTCCAAAAAGGAGTTGATGTACTAAAGCACCGCAAGCTAGCATCTTCTTCTACCCATCCGACAACCTCCCCACCTTCACCCTCTGAATCAATGTTTTTTAAATAGTATTGAGATAACATCTGTTTTGTGTGACCAACAAACAAGTCTACAAAACCAGCTCGACAACCTAGTTCGATCATTGTATGCACATCATTGTCTGTGTGAATCAATTTCAAACCTTCTTCTAATGATTTTCCAGGCAAACAAAAGAAGACAACCCATTTTTCTCCCGTAATGCGTGATAACATATCATCCAGACCAAGGGTAAAGATATGTTTGTCATGGACAAAGGCACACTAATGAGCCAAAAAATGAACCACTTTTAGGGGGTCATCTAAGCCCGGAATTGAATTTATTTGATCAAATATTGCCCTAAATCGTTCCTTTTGTGATTTTAGGTACTTTGGGAGTGAATTCTGGAAAAGGAAGCATTTTGGACGTTTTTGGAGCATAAAAGTGAAGAAAACGGCAAAGACTTAATTTTCCATGCTGAGAACAGTACCTGACGGCGTCAAGAAGAAAAACCTGACGGCGTCAAGAGTAAAATCCGTGATGACCCAGTGAAAACCTGAAGGCGTCACAACAAGGGCGTCAAGAGTTAATATTGTGACGGCCTGCATAAGGAGTACACATGACGGCGTCAAACCCAGATCTAGGCAGTCCGAGAAATTATTTGGCGGCGAGATGATGGCGTCAGCAATTTGTTCTTGACGCTGTCACCTATCAGAATCTATATAAACTTTTCTATTTTTCATTCATTAGGGAGGAACTTGTGTGGAGAATACTAGGGCCGAACCCTAATAACCCTAGGTCGTATTTTACAGTATTTTCAAGGGTTTTTACCCCTTGAAACCTTTCATGTTCAATTGAGATAAGTCCTCTTTCAATTCAATCAATATGTCTATGTGTTGTTTGAATATATCTTATGCTTGTCTTAATTTCAACATGCTAGGCTAGATCTATCATGTGTTTGCTTAGATGTAATGAAACCTAGATGTTAATTATAGGTTGATTGCTTGTTTATAGTTGTATTGGATGAATGATTTCAATGTTAGGCTTAAGAAAACTGGCAGATGTCCATTGTGTAACATGCTTGAACATCTTAAGAAACATGAACCGATGTGTACTAGGTTTTATTGGTTGTATTTAATGCATGAGCAAATTCTAGTGATCCCATGTTAGGAGCTTCTTAGCCGGCTCGACATAGGAGTGAAGTAGGCGCTTATAGGATTGGGGAAGTAAGTACGCTACCCCATGAATGGTATTAAGGAATACAACCCGTCATCCACGCAACTGTAACAAGTAATTAACCAGTAAAAGATATCTAGGGAGTAGTGAAATATAAGTAAACACAATTCTCCCATATATTGCTCACACCAATAGTTTAATTTAGTTTTATTTTCATTTTTAGCATTTTATTTTGATTGCATCTTAGTAATTGGGTTAGTTGACTAGCAACTAATTCCGCCCAACTCCTTCAAAACCGAGATTTTTAATTGCTTTTATAAAAATATAAAAATACAAAAAGAATCATCCCTCATCTCTAGACCTAGTCTTTAGGTTTTCTAATCCTAGCGACACTATTCCTAGCTGAACGATCAATCCCCCGGTACTTGTCATTATACTATACTACATCGATCAGGTACACTGCCTGGTGGGGGTTGTAAGCTTCTCGAGATCCCTCGAGAGGTAAAACCTGGTGCAATCCCTACGCACACCACACACATAGAAGAAACCTTACCTTGTACATATCTCAAAGGAGCAAATTCAAAGAACCCATTATTGTGCATTCTTAACACAATTTCATCATCATAATCACTTAATTTGAAACCTGCCACCGTTTAAATTCAAACAACATACTTTAGTAATGGCAAACACTCTCTATAGCAGTACTTTAGTAATGCCAATTACTCGAACTTATGATATTCTAACAGCATATTTAAAAACATATTACTCTGTGTTAATACAAATATCGCCTAAAAACGTTATTTATATTTTACGATCTTCGCTAAGTTTTGTTAATGACAAATGTAAACTTTAGTTTCTAAGTAAAACATAATCTTAGTTTTAAAGACTTGCATAAACTTGACTTTTGCTACATTTTACATTTTATAAAACACAACACTTTTTATTTTCTAAAAATAGAATTGTCACATCACATTTATGGCGAGTTTTGTCATTATACATTTATGGAAAGAAATGTGTTTGACTTACTTAGATGTTGCTTGCAAGTTTAGTGTTTGACTTGATATTATGTGATGTGACATTGTTTGGTTTGCAAGAGTAATGAGATGTGACTTTGTTTGGTTTGCAAGATTTATTGCAAAACCAACTGCAAGCCCGGCGGTACCCTGGAGGTACACGGGCGGAACCCTTCTCAGGGGTCCGCCTGATCCGCCAGACCTGCAGAAGGTTTGGCTATAAATATTGAGCCACAAGTTGAATTTTGGCTCATCACTTGACATTATATTTTACACACACATTCATTCTCTCATCTAACCTCTTAACATTTCATATGTGAAGTTTCTTTTTGTAGCAAAGAGATTCACGAGCTTACTAAAAGTAACAAGTATTCAACACAACGTTGCAAGACTTGTTAGCTTAGCATTGTGTAGACTTGTGTAGTTTACACTTCATTTGATTGTGTATTTTCAGTAGTGATCGGTTAGTATTTTAGTCCTCAAAATACAAAGTGTATAGGGAGTAGTTGTACCCTTGTAAAGAACTAACGGGAGTGGTTGTACCCTTGGTAAAGAACTCGACATCTAGCTTTGTGTCGGTAAAAGTATAAGCGACGTGTAAGGTTTTCTCCGCCGGTGAAAGGAGCTTGTTGACTAGTGAAAGAAACTCTCGAGTTGGATACTCGGGGCGTGGACGTAGGGCAAGGAAAAAGAGTCCTTGTAGCCGAACCATGATAAATACTCGTGTTGTGGTTTGATCGTTTCTTTCATTTACTTGCATGTTATATATTGTGTTTGCGTACATATCTTTGATCAAACGGAAAGTTTCAAAGCTAACTTAACAAGTTAAAAAGATTTTAATCGGTAAACTATTCAACCCCCTTCTAGTTTTCCACAATTGGCATCAAGAGCTACGTTACTCAAGCTTTTAAAATATATTGTGTTTTAAAACTTGAAACGATCCATGGATTTTGAAAATTACAAAGAAGGGCAATCTATGCAAAGACCACCACTCTTTGAAGCAAATGGTTTTATATATTGGAAAAACCGTTTTGAAACTTACGTGAAATCTAAAGATATAGATTTGTGGTATATAATTATTGATGGTGATAACGTAGTTACTAACATCAAAGATGATGATCAAAAGAAATTAATTGGTAAAAATAATGAAGCTAAAATGATGCTTTACAACGCTTTGCCTAAAAAAGAATATGAAAGAGTCTTTTTGTGTAAAACCGCCAAAGATATTTGGCAATCTTTAATTGTCACTCATCAAGGAAACTCACAAGTTAAAGATAACAAAATTGATCTTCTTGTTCAACAATATGAACAATATGTTATTTCCGAAGATGAGATTATTGATAATGCTTTTGCTAGGTTTAATACTATTATTACTTCACTTAAAGCACTTGACGAATCTTTTTGTAGTAAGAACTTTGTCAGGAAATTTCTTAGAGCACTCCATCCGAAGTGGAGAGCAAAAGTGACGGCAATTGAAGAATCCAAAGATCTTTCAAGCATGTCACTTGATGAGCTAATTGGAAACCTCAAAGTTCACGAAATGGTAATGGAAAAAGATTCGAAACTAGTTAGAGGCAAGAAAGAAAAAGTTAAGTCCATTGCCTTGAAAGCTAGAGTCCAATCAAGTGATGATGAAGAATCTACTTCGGATAGTGATGATGAGGAATATGCTATGGCCGTTAGAGACTTCAAGAAGTTCTTTCATAGAAGAGGAAAGTTTGTAAGGCAACCTAAAGATGGCAAGAAAACTTTCCGAAAAGATCGTGATGATAGGAAAAGAAAGGTTGAAAGAAAATGGTATAGGTGTGGAGACACAAGTCATCTTGTAGGAGAATGTCCAAAACCACCCAAGAGCAAACCTCAACAAGATTTTGTGGGTGGTGCTTGGAGTGACTATGAAGGAGATGACGATGAGCCAAAGAATGACGATATTGCTCTTATGGCTCACAACTCAAATGAGGTATTATCCGACTCATCTTACTCCTCTATTGATGATGACACTTTACAAAAAGAATATAACAAACTTTGTGAATTGAGCTTAAAAATCATAAACAAAAATAAATTTTTGAAAACTAAAAAGGAGTTTTTAGAAAATGAAGTTTATGAGTTAAAAGAAAAAGCTAAGAGATTAGAAAAGAGTAAAGGTATTGACACACCTTGCAAATCATGTGAAGAGCTTAAACTAGAAGTTGAGAAACTCAAAATTACTCAAAATGATCTAATAAAACAAACCACAAAGTTTAAGAAGTTCGATAAGAGCATTTCTTGTGCGGATGAAATTATGAAACTTCAAAAGTCACCCTTTAATAAACACAGGACTAGGATTTACAAAAATAGAAACTTCAAAAGGTCAAATGAAACAAGAAAAGATTGCACAAGAAACAAATAAAATTGCTACAGCAGCCTGCGGATCAGGCGGAACCCAATTTAGGGTTCCGCCCGTTGGTCCCGAAGGTTCCGCCAGGTCTGCTGCAGCAGTAACTCCATCCACTTCGGATCGTTCAAAATTTGTTAAAGTTACATACAAAAATGGAACAAAACCTGTGTTTAAAACTGGAGTAGGATTTAGTAATAATGAATTTAGAGCTAAAACTACTCAACCAAGACCTAAGACTCCAATTCCCAAACGCCCCTTTCCAAAGAGCAACTTCAACGCTCGACCAAACTACCAACATGTTTGGAACCAAAACACTCCTAGACATTACCAAACTCCAAACCACATGCCATGGAACCCTTATGCTCTATTTTCATACTTGGAACAAATTAATGGCATGCCTAACCAAAATGGACCCATGAGAAATTGGGGACCAAATGTTTGAGTGTTTTTCATAAAATAGGTGTGCCTCAAAGTTTGTTTGGAACTGGATGAATGGATTAAAGATAGCGGTTGTTCAAGGCACATGACGGGTAACAAAAGCCTCTTCACTTCTTATCACAAATGTGACGGAGGTAATGTTACGTTTGGTAGTAATGCTAAGAGCAAAATCATCGGAAAAGGTACAATCTCTCATGACTCCCTTTTTATTGATGATGTAGCTCATGTTGATAACTTAGGTTTTAATCTCCTTAGTATTAGTCAACTTTTTCGTAATAAGTATAATGTTCTTTTTAGTGAAAACGGAAGTAAAATACTTAAAGATGGTATAACCATAGCCAAATGTGTCCTTAAGAACAACGTATACGTCATGAAGATGGATCCAACATCTAGAGACAAACTTTGTCTTACCTCATTAGATGAATCTTCAACTTTATGGCATAGACGTTTAGGACATGCTAACATGAGACTAATCCAAAACCTCTCCTCCAAAGACTTAGTTCGAAACCTACCTAAGTTGAAATATGACCAACACTTTTGTGATGCTTGCAAAGTCGGTAAACAAGTCCATAATAGCCATAAGGCTAAAAACTTGGTTTCTACATCTATGTGTCTAGAACTTTTGCATATGGATTTATTTGGTCCATCCGCTATACAAAGTTATGGAGGTAACTTCTACACTTTGGTCATAGTTGATGATTACTCAAGATATACTTGGACAAAATTTTTGAAAAGTAAAAATGAAGCTTTTGATAAATTTGAGATTCTAAGTAAGAAAATTCAAAATCAAGTAGGGTCTAATATTGTGTCTATTAGAACGGATCACGGTCGTGAATTTGAGAATGAATTTCAATTTGGAAACTTTTGTGATAATAATGGTATAACTCATAACTTTTCGGCTCCACGTACTCCTCAATCTAATGGTGTAGTAGAATGTAAAAACCGGACATTGCAAGAGATGAGTAGAACAATGCTTAATGAACAAAACATTCCACAAAAGTTTTGGTGTAATGCCGTTGACACATCAACATACATTTTAAATCAAGTCTTAATTAGACCATTTTTGAATAAAACTCCTTATGAACTATATAAAGGTAAAAAGCATACATTAGGATACTTTAGAGTGTTTAGGAGTAAATGTTTCATTCTTAACACCAAAGATTATCTCACCAAATTTGACCCAAAGTCTTATGAAGGTGTATTTCTTGGATATTCACAAAATAGTAAAGCATACATTATTTTGAACAAAGAAACCTTAAGAGTCGAGGAATCGTTGAACGTAACATTTGACGAGAGTCCACCTCCCTCTAAGACATCACCTTTGGTAGATGATGACTTAGTTGAAAGCCAAGCAATAGAAAATCAAGAAATTTTAAGTAATGACAAAGAAGATGAACTATTTAACAAAGAACTTGTCAATGTCAAAGAATCTAAAAGTCATCCATTAGATGGTGTCATTGGCAACATTAACGAAAGAACACTAAGGTCAAAAGTTCAAAATGAAAGCAACTACTTTTGTTTCGTGTCAACCATTGAACCTAAAAATATTAATGAAGCCATTAAAGATGAGTCTTGGGTAATTGCAATGCAAGAAGAGTTAAACCAATTTGTTAGGAATGATGTATGGACATTAGTTCCTCAACCAAAGAGTCAAACTATAATTGGAACAAAATGGGTATTTCTTAATAAAATGGATGAAAATGGAATTGTGTCTAGAAACAAAGCTAGGCTAGTTGCACAAGGATATAACCAACAAGAAGGCATTGACTACGATGAAACTTTTGCTCTGGTTGCTAGGCTCGAGTCAATTAGAATCTTACTTGCATATGCATGTGCACACAATTTTAAACTTTTTCAAATGGACGTCAAAAGTGCATTTCTAAACGGAGTCATTAATGAAGAAGTGTATGTTGCTCAACCACCGGGATTCATCGATTTTGAAAAACCAAATCATGTTTACAAACTTAAAAAGGCTCTTTACGGACTTAAGCAAGCTCCAAAGGCATGGTATGATCGACTTAAAACATTCATAGTTGACCATAAGTATACCATGGGCTTAGTTGATAATACTCTCTTCACTAAGAAGAAAGATTCACATATTATCATAGTCCAAATTTATGTTGATGACATTATATTCGGATCAACTTGTCAAGAATTATGTGCGGATTTCTCAAAAATCATGCATGACGAGTTTGAAATGAGTATGATGGGAGAACTCAACTTTTTCCTAGGACTCCAAATTAAACAACTAGAAGATGGTATCTTCTTTAACCAATCTAAATATATTAAGGACATGCTTAAGAAATTTGGACTAGAAGATTCGAAACCTATCAAAACTCCCATGTCTACGGAAACTAAACTTACCAAGGATGAGGAAAGTGAATCCGTAGATAGCACTAAATATAGAGGTATGATTGGTAGTCTACTTTACCTAACGGCTAGTAGACCCGACATTATGTTTAGTGTTTATCTATGTGCTCGTTTTCAAGAAGATCCTAAAATTACCCATCTCGAAGCCGTTAAAAGGATTTTTAGGTATATTAAGGGCACTACACATTTAGGTTTATGGTATCCCAAAGGAACGGGAATAGACACCATAGTGTATGCCGACTCGGATCATGCCGGTGACTATGTCGATAGAAAAAGTACAAGTGGTATTTGTACTTTTGTTAGACATTGTCTCACCTCATGGTTCTCTAAGAAGCAAACGGCTCTTGCTATCTCAACAACGGAAGCCGAGTACGTTTCGGCCGGAAAGGCATGTCAACAAGCTCTTTGGATGAAGCAAGCTCTTGTCGACTACGGAATTCAACTCAACGACATCACAATTCTTTTTGACAACAAAGGTGCCATTGATCTTAGCAAAAACCCGGTTCAACATGCTCGTACCAAACATATTGAAATCCGTCATCATTTCCTTCGTGACAACGTTCAAAAAGGAAATATCTCAATTGAGAAAGTTTCTTCCGAAGACAACATAGCCGACATTCTCACAAAACCCCTTAAACGTGAACCTTTTAACCTTCTTAGGCTAGGCTTAGGACTCATGGAACCCACATTGTAGTTCTGGACATTAGACAAAAATCACAAAAATCAAAACAAATCCTTCCAAAAATTTCTCACAAGTAGGACAAATATTTTTTCGTCTCATATTGAGAATACAAAATCAAAACGTTATGTTTAAAACATCACTTGCATAATGTCTCTTGAATGCTAAAGGGAATACATAACCAATATGTATTTTCGGGTACATTCAAACGAAGCTACATTGAACTAGGAGCGTTTAGGTTATCTTTTGTTTTATAACAAAACTTGCATAAAACGATTTTGAAGCATCAAAATGAGTCAAGATAACCGCACCTCCACATTGTTTTCATATAGGCACACACTAGAACATTCACATTATAATAGTGGTTTACATAAACTAAAATGTGAAATTTTGTTGTTCTAGGAATCATCATGCCTCCTCTAACCCACTACGACCACAAGGACACCATTAAGTACCTACCAAAACACCACAAAACCAAAGGCCTTACCCCAAACCAAGTAAACGTTTTCAAAGCCCTAGAAAAACACTATGTCCATGAGGGTAGAACCATTGACCCATCTTTCTTAGAAGGTACAAACCTTTACGCCGAATTTGCCACAATCAACTTTGAGTGTCTTTTGAATATCGACGAGCCTATTTGTCCTAGGTTCATTCTAGAGTTCTATGCATCCTCCGTCCTCTCCACGGATGATTATGGTCATATGTCTATCAACTTTAGGGTTAGCGGTCATCAATACTCTTTCACTCTTGAGGAGTTTGCTCAAATTCTAGGTGTCCCAAACCGTGGTACTTGCCTCTATTCCGACTTGCACTCCCTCTCAACTTTTGACAACCTCCAAGACCGTATCCACCCTTATGACACACCCCTTGTCTCAAAAGATGTACTTCGTGACCACCTCTTTGTTAGAACCACCAACACTAGGAGAACCCGTTCGGGAAATGAGGTCGATAAGGACCCATATGGAATGAAAATGAATGAACTTAAGCCCCAATTCAAGAAATGAGAGGAAGTCCTTAGAGCCAATGTCATTAACACAATAGGGAACCGTGACCATATCAACCTTTGCCTTTGCTACATGCTCTACTCCTTGTCCGTTAGGCAACCCTTTAACCTTGCCTACTACATGGCCAAGAGAATGGCCGACATTCCCGTGCATGGCACAACGGCTATGCCGTATGGAATGCTCTTAACCCGTCTCTTTAGGTTCATCTCACCCATTCCACCAACTCCAAATGGTCTTCGTCTTGACTACACTCTCATTCCACACACCTTTGTTCCACTTAGTGATAAGAGAGTGTACAAAGCCCAAGGAAAACGTCCTCATCCTCCTACCTCATCATCATCTTCCTCAATGAGTGAAGATGACAATTTGCCAAACTCTAGGCTCCCACCTCTCGAATACCTATCTCAACTTCCGGATATTCCAAATGAGTCGGCGGAGTTCAAGAAAACAAAGGGGATGTTCAAGAATCTTGGAAGATTGCTTGGAAAGCTCAAGAAAAAGATTGACCGTCAATGAGTGCGGGTGTGTAGGAGTGTTTGGCATTAGGTGGTATTTGAACAAATTTGGTCGTTTAAACAATATTTGTGATGTATTTGTGTGTTAGTACAATGTTTGATACAATTTCTAACATGTAGTATCTAACTTTGATGCAGGTAGACAACTCTTGGCAAGTTGTCAAATTTTTCAAGTTTATGATATTTTCACTAAGTATAGTGAAGTTCTCGACCTCAAGGTCAAAGTCCTATGAAATGTGTGTTTACGTGTCTATTTTTTGCATTGCCCAACCAGAAATGCCTTATCTTTTTTATTTTAGGAGTTTTCGAAAATTTTGAAAAACGTCTCGTGGGTCAAAAACGCGGACTGCCATTTTCTGGAGCTCAGGCGGAACTGGCGGTACCCAAAATTGGGTTCCGCCAGTACAATTTCTGGGAATTCCAGAATTGGCCCAACGGACCAGGTGGCACCCTCAAATGGGTTCCGTCTGTGTATTCTGAGGGTGCCTCCAGCAACCTGCAGAATTTTTGTTTTCATTTTCACAATTCAACATCCAAACACCAAAATCCAATCCTTTTAGGTAGAAACCCATTTCTTGCAATGTGTTTAGCATAATAGGGTACTCCTTCCATAAACTTAACCAAAACCAGTTCCCGCCAAAATTCAAAATTTGCCATAACAACCTTAAGGACCCCTCACACATAAAGGAAGAAACCCTTTTAAGGGATCCTTGAAATCCCTGAGATTTATACTACCACAAATCCACCAAAACCACTAAGCATTTAGTGCAAAACTTGTCTTCTCACTTCACCATTTTCATTGGATTGACTTCCATGATATGACAACCCACAATTAGTTTTCCAAATCATTAGAAACCTCCATTTTTGTATGGACTAACATCAAATCCAAACACTCCTTTCCATAATCCTTCAACACTATAAATTAAGCCATCCTAAACACCATCAAATCACACCTTCTTCACCATAATTTCTGAAACTTCTAAACCATTTTTCACCATTACTAAGTCAACAATTACCTCTCAACCATCACGACCCATCCGGAAAACCGCCCGGATTAGTGTTAAACCACTATGGTCTAATCAACCCATCCACCTAAGCTCCTCATCTTCGGATGAATTCACATCACCTATAAAAAATGAACACTTTTTGAACCTTGCATCTCCATCACCATCACCCAATGAACCCAATGAGCTCACGCCACCACCAACTAAATCACCCATTGACCCAACTCCACCAAGTGCTCTAACCCAACCATCCAAAACTTCATCACCATCACCATTACCCAAAATTGAACCAATGGAGCTATTTGGGTCTCCTCCCACATCACCACACCCATTTTTCCAAGATCTAAATGATCTTCCACCAAGACCTACACAACCACCACCTTTTGCAAATGAATCACCAAGGTCAATTCTTGACCAAGATGACCTTCTTAGCCACATTCAACCACCACAACAAGTGTACCATCAACCCAAACCATTGTTGTTTCACCCCATCTACCATGACATCCATGGTCCTCTCTATGGAGAACCAAACTTTGAAAACCATGATCACCCAACTCCACCACACTCTCAACCTCAAACCTTTGAGTCCTTCTTTCCCTCATATGAGGATATACAAAACATGGTTGAAAACCACCTCCATCAAGCAATGGAATTTCAAACCACCTTGCTTGATTCAATACCAAACCCATCATCCACCCAAGAACCAAAAACCAATCAACCCTCAAACCAAGAACCCAAAACCAACCCATTTCCACCCACTCATCCCCATGTTTGCTCAAATTGTGAGCAAATGGGTGCAAGCATCAAAACGTTGCTTCACCAACTCCAAGATGAAACCCGGTTTGCATTCCAACACGTCATAGAACGTTTGGATGCTCTTTCCCACCCAAACAAATCCTAGACAACCATTTGGAGGCTGTTTGCCCCAATTTAGGAAACTAGGATTTATTTTTTCTTTCTTGGTTAATTTTTAAGTTTTTAGAAGTAGAAAAATATTACCCATTTCATGTCCTTTGACTTTTCTAAGTCAAAATTTTACTTGGATTGCTATTTCTTTCTACTTACTTTCGTGCATTGTTGGTTGATTATTTTTATTGTGGATGCAATGTGTGTGGTAACTACAAACTTGGCTATATATATATCACCAACTAACCATTTTTTTTGTAGGATCCAAAATCCGTGTTTCCCTCCTTGGCACTCCTTTTAGGGGGAGTAACAAACAAGGGGGAGCAAGTGCATTTTTCCGCTTCGCTACTCTACTTTTTGTTTCGACAAAAAGGGGGAGAAATATATTAAACCTTCAAAACTTAAATATGATTTTCATCACTTAAATAAAACAAGTTTAATATATTTTTTTAAGTCTTCAAACACCAAGATTTTGTGAGTTACTTAAAAACAAAGTTTATGTTTTGTCATCAAACAAAAGGGGGAGATTGTTAATACAAATATCGCCTAAAAACGTTATTTATATTTTACGATCTTCGCTAAGTTTTGTTAATGACAAATGTAAACTTTAGTTTCTAAGTAAAACATAATCTTAGTTTTAAAGACTTGCATAAACTAGACTTTTGCTACATTTTACATTTCATAAAACACAACACTTTATAGTCTCAACATTGTCGTTGCTAGATTCCGACGACTTTCTTCGTTTCTCCGTATTAGACGAAGATGCTTGACTAACGGTTGGTTGTTGCAACCATTTGTCCGATTTCCTAACTATCTCCCACGCCTCAATATGAGTAAAATTCTTGCCTTTGGTTTCTTTTTATAATCGGCCAATGCATTTCTCATCACGTTAAGCTCGTCACATCCACTATCACGACATTGGTTCTACAATAATAAGAAATATAATTTAAATTTACACTACTAATTAAAATAAACAAGTATAAATTTAAACAAATAATTAATATAACGAAAAAAAAGTATAAAAAGTATATAATTTAAAAGTTACTTGTTTTTATTTTCTAAAAATAGAATTGTCATATCACATTTATGGCAAGTTTTGTCATTATACATTTATGGAAAGAAATGTGTTTGACTTACTTAGATGTTGCTTGCAAGTTTAGTGTTTGACTTGATATTATGTGATGTGACATTGTTTGGTTTGCAAGAGTAATGAGATGTGACTTTGTTTGGTTTGCAAGATTTATTGCAAAACCAACTGCAAGCCCGGCGGTACCCTGGAGGTACACGGGCGGAACCCTTCTCAGGGGTCCGCCTGATCCGCCAGACTTGCAGAAGGTTTGGCTATAAATATTGAGCCACAAGTTGAATTTTGGCTCATCACTTGACATTATATTTTACACACACATTCATTCTCTCATCTAACCTCTTAACATTTCATATGTGAAGTTTCTTTTTGTAGCAAAGAGATTCACGAGCTTACTAAAAGTAACAAGTATTCAACACAACGTTGCAAGACTTGTTAGCTTAGCATTGTGTAGACTTGTGTAGTTTACACTTCATTTGATTGTGTATTTTCAGTAGTGATCGGTTAGTATTTTAGTCCTCAAAATACAAAGTGTATAGGGAGTAGTTGTACCCTTGTAAAGAACTAACGGGAGTGGTTGTACCCTTGGTAAAGAACTCGACATCTAGCTTTGTGTCGGTAAAAGTATAAGCGACGTGTAAGGTTTTCTCCGCCGGTGAAAGGAGCTTGTTGACTAGTGAAAGAAACTCTCGAGTTGGATACTCGGGGCGTGGACGTAGGGCAAAGAAAAAGAGTCCTTGTAGCCGAACCACGATAAATACTCGTGTTGTGGTTTGATCGTTTCTTTCATTTACTTGCATGTTATATATTGTGTTTGCGTACATATCTTTGATCAAACGGAAAGTTTCAAAGCTAACTTAACAAGTTAAAAAGATTTTAATCGGTAAACTATTCAACCCCCCTTCTAGTTTTCCACACTCTGTTTATCCTAAACCTAGCAAAAGGGATGCATATAAAAGTCTATCAAACCTATCATAGTAGCCTACATAAACAAATTTAAAAAGGCAAACAAATGAAGTATACTACATTAACATACCAAGATCCGTATGCTCTTCCTTCACCTTCCTCTTCTTGCCAGTCCCATATGCCCTTCCCCTCTCCCTTTTTTCAGTAACTGTACTCGGATTAGGACTCCCATCCTTCTTCTTCTTGCTGATGCGTGGGAATTGCACCAGGCTTTACCTCTCGAGGGATCTCGAGAAGCTTACAACCCCCAGTGTACCTGATCGTTGTAGTATAGTATAGTGACAAGTACCGGGGGATTGATCGTTCAACTCAGGAATAGTGTCGCTATTTTAGGTTAATTACCATTCCCGGAAAATTTCACTATTCACTTTTACTATTCATTTTTCCCGAAACTTTCCCGAAAGTTGATTTTTATTTGATATTCTCGAGTGATAAATCATTTCCATGGCAAATTAAATGTTTGACATTCGTCAGATCATTTTCGTGAAAGTTATTAAGGAATTACACGTTTTAGGGTAAAACGTCATTCATAAATTCTACGTACAACGAAATTTGACTCCGTCAGGTGACCCCACATCAGAAAAATGTTTGACACACTCATGATTTATTTGAGAATAAATCATGACTGAGAAAAATATGACCAGAATAAACCTCGGCCGTGAAAAACTGGAATTTTCAGTTTTAAGCGTTTTTACTCAGCCGTAACCTTAGCCTATACCTGCACCGCATTTCTAAGACGATTTAAGTTTTCAACTTATTAGAAAAAGTCAACATATTTTTCCCTCCTCCATTGACCAAAAATCATCCCTTGATGTTATAAGTCATTTCGTGATTTTTAGACTTACGGTTTGATGTCTAAAAGACATTTAATACCAACCGACACTAGACTGAGCCCAGTCTAGACATTATAAGTCATTTTAAATCATTTTTATCACATTAGAAAAGTAACATTTTACTTTTCTCAATTTTACGCAATATTCGTACATTTTACGTATTACGCGTTTTAGACCCGTATTTCCAGTTTTTAGCAGGGTTTTACACCCAAATGGAACCTACCACTCATTTTATATTTTATTATGGAGTATAATGACATGTTTAACCATTCTTCCAAGTTTCGTATTTTTACGATACCCGGTTTACGTTTCGTGACTTAACAGCTTACCGTTAGCGATTCTCGGGACTAAACTCACTCCGTAACTTATATAAGGTCAAGAATCATCCACCTAGCCCCCCTCCCTTGTGCATGAACGTGTATAAGTGAATCACCAAGGCCTTGTTGGCTTGGTGATGAGCCTTGGAAAGTATATGGCCTAAAAACAACCAACTATGCATCATGTGTAGCTTTCTTAGCCATTTAAGCCATTAGGCATCATGTGTAACCTTTTTAGCCACATTTCCTAAGTAAACTAACCTCCTCAACACACTATAAAACCCTCCCCTCCCCTTTTTGGTCGTTCATACCATCACAAACACAAACACATTCATGATTTTCTCTCTACTTCAAGTATTATTCAAGAATACAAGTTCCATATCAATTCCAAAGCTCTAGTAAAGCTTTGATTGATCCAAAGTCCTTGTTTCTTCCATCCTTTGGTGATCTTCCATCCACACAAGAAGTGTCTTGTAGAGACTTCAAGTGCCTTCTCAAGTAGTCACAAGTTGGTGTCAAGAGATTAGAGAAGTTGGAAGCTAGAGATCCTAGTTCAATCAAAGTCCGTACCTTACATGTTACTTTCCTTTCTTTGTTGAAAGCCAAAAGTTGTGAGCCAAACCCTAACTTGATTCTTGTTAAATAATCATGTTCATGTTATTTATATATTATTCTTGCTATATTATGTCTTGTAGTTATGTCCATGATGTATAAAAGTGAGCAAAACAAGTTATTGTTATTGATTGTTACAACAAGTTACTAAAACAAGCTAACTAGTGACTTTCTTGGAAAACCACGACCAAAATGGTAAAAATATGATATTTGATTATTACATATTGTGGTAGAGGACCTAACAAGGAAACCATAGCAATTTGAACCACCCAAAACGAGTATACGAGTCAAAAGTTATGACGATTTGAAATTACCAAAGATTTCCGGCAAAACTGCCAAATAGCTTCCTGATCAAATTTGGGTTTTGAAAGTCCCACTTCTGGTCCGATTCATCAAAAAGTTAAAACACGAAAGTTGTCCGAAACGACGTTTTCGTTCAGGAATAAAGAAGCTCGAGACCTAAAAACGCTTTCCGAGTGATAAAATTCTTCAAATTCTAAACAGCCCATTTTTAGACCAAAGTCACTAGATTATGGTTATACTTTAAATGGAACAAGAGGTCTTATGACCTATAATCAAGACCACAACCATGGCTAGAGCCAAGGTTGAGTCTCAAGACCATGGAACAATGACCAAAGGTCATGGCTAGGCCATGACGAAATGACCAAGTAAACTTACATAGGCGTAAACATGAAACAAGAGTTGGCGATAACTTGGACATACAATTTGGATCTACTTCACTTAAAAGGAAACCATGAGATTTTACCAAGAGAAAATGGTCATTCAAGACTTATGAAACTACCCCTAATAACAATCTTCATGTACTAATAAACTTTCCTAAGTTTATTCAAATATCGGACATGTAACTTTTCGGATCAAAACTTATATCTATTTCATCAACTACTACAATAGTAGGGAGCCTCATGTGAGGAGTTCATTATGTAAGCCGTCGAGATGAGTTGTGGATTTACGAGTTAAAGTGTCCTGGCTCCTCGAACGCTTACTAACATGACTTCTGAATTATGTCGGCCCGAACGGTAGTAAACGATATACAAAACATACATGTTTCATGAATCATTACTTTCAAAAAACTTACAATATACATCATACCACATCATGGACTATAATGCAAGATATATATATAGGCACTACTTCATGTTCTTTACTCCGATCCTAAGTCGCGACATTCTATTATAGGTTGCTCGTATAAACCTACACGATTCAACCGTTACATTCATTACTTGCTATCTTAACTTAAGGTGAGTTCATAGCCCCACTTTACATTACTTCAATGTTTTACAAACCCTTGGGGGGGAATACATGCTATTATTTTTCTACTCGAACACAATGCTTTCTACTATATGCTATTCGACTATGTTTTATTATCACTAAGTAACATCCTTGCCAAACCTAGATCCCTTATTATGAACCATTTAATCACTTGCGAGGGTTACTTGCAAGTGAGCGCGAATATTGTGAATAGGCCTATTGGGATTGACGAATCCCATTTGTTTTGATTAGTTCAAACAAATGCATTAATATTTGAGACATTAGGTATGACGGCAAAGTACCTACCGGGATAAATCTGCCGATCGATATTGGTACACGTTAACGTTTTGGTTTCATAAGTTTAGTGTATAATAACCTTTCCGGGCATATAACAACGTAGCCCATCATTGTTTTCCAAATATTGGTGTGAGTCTATAGCTCACACTACCAACATATTGTGTTCAAACGATTTAACTACAAACACTACGATTATTGTGTTCAACGATTTACTACCAACACTTTGTGTTCAAACGATTTAACAAACTCTATGAATATCACTCAACCTTTGTGTTGACCTCTCAAGCATGTATTTCAGGTTCATGACGATCAAGGATGGCACGGAAGGACACAGATACTCAAGAGGGCTATAAATTTTATTATCATTCAAAACTCATTTATTATAAATTGTAAACATGGAACCAATTGGGACCTCATTTTGAAATCTCTGATATTTATATAATTTGAATGATACATCTTTTAAAACGACTCAATTGGAGTTCGTTTTCTATTATTGTGACTATTGTGCCGTCAAGTAACACCCAGTTCGAATTCCGCTGCATCATGAATTGGGGGTGTTACAGATTGGTATCAGAGCCAGGTTATAGAGAAACGGGCCTAATTGAGACCTAAACTATAACTACAATCACAAGCAAAAACATTTTTATAGCCTTCCGCTCTCCGTGTCTTCCATCCTCCAGACGATTATGAACTTAGTAAGCATGTTATGCTACACAAACATATTAGTATATTCATATATACCCATTTTGAGCATTTCCCCGAAGACATTTTTATGCTACACAAACATAATTGCATATTGATATATGTACCCTAAACATAATTGAGCATTTCCCCGCAAGCATTTTATGCTACATGAACACATATAAGTATATTGATATATACACACTAGGCATTTTATGCTACATGAACACATATAAGTATATTGATATATACACACTAGGCATTTTATGCTACATGAACACATATAAGTATATTGATATATACACACTAGGCATTTTATGCTACATGAACACATATAAGTATATTGATATATACACACTAGGCATTTTATGCTACATGAACATATTAGTATATTGATATATAAACTCGGTTTATTTTCAATCATTTATCTAAACAATGGACTAAACATATCTGTGTATGCCTATTCTAAGGCATTTCGGCACAGCCACACTCTCCCAATCATGTTCCTACTCCAACATTATATTTTTCAAGACATTGTGAGATACAATGGTCTCATTCATTTTCCAAGACATTGTGAGATACAATGGTCTCATTCATTTTCCAAGACATTGTGGGATACAATGGTCTCATTCATTTTCCAAGACATTGTGAGATACAATGGTCTCATTCATTTTCCAAGACATTGTATTATACAATGGTCTTAACCATTTCTCAAATGTTTTGAGTCACACAATGGTTTAACCTACTTCCGAGACATTGTGTTTTGTGCAAATGGTCTCTAGAATTATTCCATCACATCATCAATATCATTTCTTATGATATCAAAAACCCGTTACAATCTATCGATTTCAAAACAAGAAATATGAGATTTCTAAAAGACAAACTAATCCATCATCGACAAAAGCTGAACTTTCTCCACATTCATCAAAGTTTTCTTATGAAAACTTCATTATTAAAAGTTCGTGATCCTGGCCAAGTATGTTCTATTTTAGAAATACTTAAAACTTCCTTTCCATACGTATCTACCCTTACTACCTTCTATGCAATGGAATATGAAAACATACGTTACAAGTCTTGTATGGACGGGACTTGCAACTTAAGGGTTTGACATCGCCTTTGTTTAGTGGACAATTTCCCGAAAGCAACGGACATATCAAAAGTATACCTAGTTTAGGTATTTGAAAATTTTATCGAACCTCGGCTAAATATAGACTAGTCACCTATATTTAACCTAGGGACAGTGGAATATAGTCTGACTAACTATATTCGACTTAGAATTTTCAAATACTGAGAGTAGTTGTACTAGGGTTATGTTTTGATTGATTTCCTACATGAACACGATAAACCACCAGAATACATTAAAACAATCTAGAGACACGATAGTGTCTTACCACTCAGCGATATCTTAACACCTTATTTGTATGATCTAAATTCATTCTTGAAAGTTTTCATTTATGAGATAATCCGAACTACTATCCTGGGATAGTTATCAATTATTCTCTTCATCCTGTAGAAGTACCATCCTGTTTAGGATACCATTCCATCATAAACTTTTAAAATCTCTTAAGATTTTCAAAACAAACTCAACATCTATACCTAAGAGTATTAATGTTAAGCATACACTACATCAACATATCATAACATTATCTTCACAACCGTTGGAACCACAAGCTCATTAACAGATCTTGATGCACTTTTAAAGCTCAAATCATCCATAGTTACACCACAAGCACCCTCACCAGCTTTACAAGATTGAATATTCATCTTGTACTTTTGGAACACCAGTATCATCTCGTAATACACTACCTTGTAACTCACCGGCTAAGTATGAATGTTGTGTCGGGAATTCTTGAGTAGGATGATTTATAATGTCCTTATTTGAATGGATTGGGATGCCTTTTTATTTAAATAAAGAAATTATAAATCATCGAACCATACGTTTATATTCCTTTAGTTACATTGTTTGGGATGCCTCTCTATGTAAATAAAGAATTATAAACAAGTGGGCTTATTTGTATCCGAAATAACATAAGTATGAAGTCAACCTACATTACATTGCTCGGGTATGGCTTGATACCTACATTACATTGCTCGGGTATGGCATGATACCTACATTACATTGCTCGGGTATGGCATGATACCTACATTATATTCGCCACAAGAAATCCTATCTTTTCACCAACATCGCTTCAAACCATGACATAAACACTAGGTACAACAACCGATTACCAACTAGACTATGATTGCGACTACTATCCCAATTTCCATTGATATTCCACTACTATATCGATTTCCATTTATTGGATTCCTATGTAAATTGATATTGTTGTTCAACTGTTATATCAATTGCTATTGATACTTGACAACTATATCAATTTCCATTTTGATATTTAACTATATCAATTTCTGTACAACTACTATATCAATTTCTATTAATAATCGACTGCTATATCAATTTTCTTTGATATTCGACTATTATATGGATCTCTACTGATATTCAACCATGTTATCAATCTCTATTGACACACCATATTCTGAGACAAATCAAACTACATCACTAGTAATTCCAGACTTTGGTCCTCATAAGTAACCACACATCTTTATCGACACCACTCCAACATATGACACACATAGAACTTCGGGACGAAGTTCCCCGTAAGGGGTAGAGACTGTAACAATTCGCAATTTTAGGTTAATTACCATTCCCGGAAAATTTCACTATTCACTTTTACTATTCATTTTTCCCGAAACTTTCCCGAAAGTTGATTTTTATTTGATATTCTCGAGTGATAAATCATTTCCATGGCAAATTAAATGTTTGACATTCGTCAGATCATTTTCGTGAAAGTTATTAAGGAATTACACGTTTTAGGGTAAAACGTCATTCATAAATTCTACGTACAACGAAATTTGACTCCGTCAGGTGACCCCACATCAGAAAAATGTTTGACACACTCATGATTTATTTGAGAATAAATCATGACTGAGAAAAATATGACCAGAATAAACCTCGGCCGTGAAAAACTGGAATTTTCAGTTTTAAGCGTTTTTACTCAGCCGTAACCTTAGCCTATACCTGCACCGCATTTCTAAGACGATTTAAGTTTTCAACTTATTAGAAAAAGTCAACATATTTTTCCCTCCTCCATTGACCAAAAATCATCCCTTGATGTTATAAGTCATTTCGTGATTTTTAGACTTACGGTTTGATGTCTAAAAGACATTTAATACCAACCGACACTAGACTGAGCCCAGTCTAGACATTATAAGTCATTTTAAATCATTTTTATCACATTAGAAAAGTAACATTTTACTTTTCTCAATTTTACGCAATATTCGTACATTTTACGTATTACGCGTTTTAGACCCGTATTTCCAGTTTTTAGCAGGGTTTTACACCCAAATGGAACCTACCACTCATTTTATATTTTATTATGGAGTATAATGACATGTTTAACCATTCTTCCAAGTTTCGTATTTTTACGATACCCGGTTTACGTTTCGTGACTTAACAGCTTACCGTTAGCGATTCTCGGGACTAAACTCACTCCGTAACTTATATAAGGTCAAGAATCATCCACCTAGCCCCCCTCCCTTGTGCATGAACGTGTATAAGTGAATCACCAAGGCCTTGTTGGCTTGGTGATGAGCCTTGGAAAGTATATGGCCTAAAAACAACCAACTATGCATCATGTGTAGCTTTCTTAGCCATTTAAGCCATTAGGCATCATGTGTAACCTTTTTAGCCACATTTCCTAAGTAAACTAACCTCCTCAACACACTATAAAACCCTCCCCTCCCCTTTTTGGTCGTTCATACCATCACAAACACAAACACATTCATGATTTTCTCTCTACTTCAAGTATTATTCAAGAATACAAGTTCCATATCAATTCCAAAGCTCTAGTAAAGCTTTGATTGATCCAAAGTCCTTGTTTCTTCCATCCTTTGGTGATCTTCCATCCACACAAGAAGTGTCTTGTAGAGACTTCAAGTGCCTTCTCAAGTAGTCACAAGTTGGTGTCAAGAGATTAGAGAAGTTGGAAGCTAGAGATCCTAGTTCAATCAAAGTCCGTACCTTACATGTTACTTTCCTTTCTTTGTTGAAAGCCAAAAGTTGTGAGCCAAACCCTAACTTGATTCTTGTTAAATAATCATGTTCATGTTATTTATATATTATTCTTGCTATATTATGTCTTGTAGTTATGTCCATGATGTATAAAAGTGAGCAAAACAAGTTATTGTTATTGATTGTTACAACAAGTTACTAAAACAAGCAAACTAGTGACTTTCTTGGAAAACCACGACCAAAATGGTAAAAATATGATATTTGATTATTACATATTGTGGTAGAGGACCTAACAAGGAAACCATAGCAATTTGAACCACCCAAAACGAGTATACGAGTCAAAAGTTATGACGATTTGAAATTACCAAAGATTTCCGGCAAAACTGCCAAATAGCTTCCTGATCAAATTTGGGTTTTGAAAGTCCCACTTCTGGTCCGATTCATCAAAAAGTTAAAACACGAAAGTTGTCCGAAACGACGTTTTCGTTCAGGAATAAAGAAGCTTGAGACCTAAAAACGCTTTCCGAGTGATAAAATTCTTCAAATTCTAAACAGCCCATTTTTAGACCAAAGTCACTAGATTATGGTTATACTTTAAATGGAACAAGAGGTCTTATGACCTATAATCAAGACCACAACCATGGCTAGAGCCAAGGTTGAGTCTCAAGACCATGGAACAATGACCAAAGGTCATGGCTAGGCCATGACGAAATGACCAAGTAAACTTACATAGGCGTAAACATGAAACAAGAGTTGGCGATAACTTGGACATACAATTTGGATCTACTTCACTTAAAAGGAAACCATGAGATTTTACCAAGAGAAAATGGTCATTCAAGACTTATGAAACTACCCCTAATAACAATCTTCATGTACTAATAAACTTTCCTAAGTTTATTCAAATATCGGACATGTAACTTTTCGGATCAAAACTTATATCTATTTCATCAACTACTACAATAGTAGGGAGCCTCATGTGAGGAGTTCATTATGTAAGCCGTCGAGATGAGTTGTGGATTTACGAGTTAAAGTGTCCTGGCTCCTCGAACGCTTACTAACATGACTTCTGAATTATGTCGGCCCGAACGGTAGTAAACGATATACAAAACATACATGTTTCATGAATCATTACTTTCAAAAAACTTACAATATACATCATACCACATCATGGACTATAATGCAAGATATATATATAGGCACTACTTCATGTTCTTTACTCCGATCCTAAGTCGCGACATTCTATTATAGGTTGCTCGTATAAACCTACACGATTCAACCGTTACATTCATTACTTGCTATCTTAACTTAAGGTGAGTTCATAGCCCCACTTTACATTACTTCAATGTTTTACAAACCCTTGGGGGGAATACATGCTATTATTTTTCTACTCGAACACAATGCTTTCTACTATATGCTATTCGACTATGTTTTATTATCACTAAGTAACATCCTTGCCAAACCTAGATCCCTTATTATGAACCATTTAATCACTTGCGAGGGTTACTTGCAAGTGAGCGCGAATATTGTGAATAGGCCTATTGGGATTGACGAATCCCATTTGTTTTGATTAGTTCAAACAAATGCATTAATATTTGAGACATTAGGTATGACGGCAAAGTACCTACCGGGATAAATCTGCCGATCGATATTGGTACACGTTAACGTTTTGGTTTCATAAGCTTAGTGTATAATAACCTTTCCGGGCATATAACAACGTAGCCCATCATTGTTTTCCAAATATTGGTGTGAGTCTATAGCTCACACTACCAACATATTGTGTTCAAACGATTTAACTACAAACACTACGATTATTGTGTTCAACGATTTACTACCAACACTTTGTGTTCAAACGATTTAACAAACTCTATGAATATCACTCAACCTTTGTGTTGACCTCTCAAGCATGTATTTCAGGTTCATGACGATCAAGGATGGCACGGAAGGACACGGATACTCAAGAGGGCTATAAATTTTATTATCATTCAAAACTCATTTATTATAAATTGTAAACATGGAACCAATTGGGACCTCATTTTGAAATCTCTGATATTTATATAATTTGAATGATACATCTTTTAAAACGACTCAATTGGAGTTCGTTTTCTATTATTGTGACTATTGTGCCGTCAAGTAACACCCAGTTCGAATTCCGCTGCATCATGAATTGGGGGTGTTACATTCGGCCCTAGAATTCTCCACACAAGTTCCTCTTTTATGAATGAAAATTAGAAAAGTATATATAGATTTTATGAGGTGACGGCGTCAAGAGTAAAATTCTGACGCCGTCATCTCGCCGCCAAAAATCTTCTCGGATTGCCTAGATCCAGATCTGACTCCGTCATGTGTAATCTTATTCCAGGCCGTCACCAAATTTACTCTTGACGCCCTTGTTCTGACGCCGTCACGTTTTCTCTGGGCCGTCATCCATTTTGCTCCTGACGCCGTCATCTTTTCCTTCTTGACGCCGTCATATACTGTTCCCAGCAAGGAAAATTAAGACTTTGCCGTTTTCTTCACTTTTATGCTCCAAAAACGTTCAAAATGCTTCCTTTTCCAGAATTCACTCCCAAAGTACCTAAAATCACAAAAGGAACGATTTAGGGTAATATTTGATCAAATAAATTCCAATTCCGGCTTAAATGACCCCCTAAAAACGGTTCATTTTTCGCCTCATCACTTGCCACTCCCAACAGGCCTTCCCCTCTTCCTTTTTTCAGTAACTGTACTCGGATTAGGACTCCCCTCCTTCTTCTTCTTGCCAGCCTCCTTCTTCTTCTTGCCATCCTCCTCCTTCTTTTTGCCAGTCACAACAGGCCTTCCCCTCTTCCTTTTTTCTGTAACTGTACTCGGATTAGGACTCCCCTCCTTCTTCTTCTTGCCACTCCCAACCGGCTTCCCTTCCCTCTTTTTGAAAATGCAACTACCTCATTGGAGCAACCGCTACCACTTCCAATGGTAGGAATGGATATGGCACCGCTAGCACCCACATTTGGTTTGTTGAAGGTTCTGTTCCACATCCATTGAAGAATTTCTTCGATCATCTCCTTCCCTATGTTTGCATACGAACCATACTTGGCAATAACTTTATCACCAAATTCATCCAAAACATCCTCAAAGACTTCATCATTTAATAAAACCTTGCCCCACGACATTTCGGATGATTCCTCCCCCCCCCCCCCCCCCCCCCATCAACAAACACTTTCCCTTATCATTCTTATCATTATTCGCCATATCTGGGTTTAGTTGTTGCGATTTGATTTTTTTTATGTTAGGGTTTGACGGTTGATTATCTACACAACGGTTGGTTGGTTTTGGGGATTTATTGTACCCTGAAAAAGCACACAGCTTTAAATACATAGTTTACGTTGTTTGCAAAAATAGACCCCCGAAAGTTGGCGGGAGATAAAAAAAAGACATAAAATGACGATACTACCCTCAACTACGAGACACTTAATGGGAAAATTAACGAAAAAGACCTCTCGGTGGCGATTTTGCGAAAATATGGAACGTTGGTGTCTTTTTTGCACTACTTTTTGTCTCGGTCCCATTTTTGCAATTTTATGAAATGTTAAGGACCATTTTTGCAATTTAACCTATGTTTTTTTAAATGTTATGTCTTTTATTAGGATTATATATTTTGAGACGAATGGAGCAGCAGTGTGTTTAGCCAATGAGGTATAAACAAATAACAATAAAGATGGAATATTCGTATTCACTACTACTCCAGTTGTAGTGTAGAGATCACTAAACTCAACGCAAACACCGAAACACTTTCCTTTCCACCACTAAGATTTTTTTTTCTATTCTTGTGTGAAGAGAAATAATGGGCGACGATCGATCAACAAAAACAGCAAAAACAAATTGCAAACGTTTATCAGAAACCAACGTTCGGGACCTTTTCGATTCAGTTGATGCTTTCCTCTTTGACTGCGATGGTATGTTTTCCAGTTTCTTTTATACATACTACTACGTAATTTTTATTATTTCCTTCTTGATGGAACTAGAACATAATTACAGTTTCCAAGCCCAAATCAAATAACTAGTGGCTTAATCATATAAATGTGTAAACAATGTATCAAGTATTAGAGTGTACTAACCCACAGGGACGGAACCAAGACGCGAAGTGATCAGGTGCACTTAGAATAAACTAAACAATACTACAAACACAACTTTGAACCGGGTGCATTTAAGAATAAACTAAACAATTCATGGGTGTCTCGCGACCCACCATGGGCGAGTTTGCCTTCTAAACAAGCTAGTTTATATAAAAAAAATAAATGCAATCTTTCACATTGTTTACCACTTTGATGTAACATACAGTCGCACGTTTAGCTATGTTAGGACATAGGAAGTAGGTTATAACTACTTGGAGGTTTCAACGTGTTTATGTAAGATCTTTGGGTCATGCTCGGTATTACACTTGATCTCGTACTTTCTAGCGGGTGTGGCTATATGTATGTTTGGTTCGGAGGATAGGTATCTTCTCCGAATATTGGATTGTCACAATTGTAATTTTTAGGATTGTTGTAATTTTGGGGTTCAGAATATCATTGTTTGTTGTTGTAATCTCTAGGGTTGCGATAGCTTTAGGTTGTTTGTTGAAATTATGGTTTTAGTGTCATATTTTCTAACTTCTTATTAGTTTGCTATATAAATACTAATTACATGCCTTTCAAACTTCAAAGTATGATAATAACGTTCAGAACAAGTGAAAATATGTCGTGTATTTATGACTTACATCATGAATGGAGATATGTGAATGATGGTTTGTGTCATGATTGTGATTAGGTGTAATCTGGAAAGGAGATACACTTATTAATGGCGTTCCACAGACTTTGGAGATGCTTAGGTCTAAGGTATCTTCTATTCATTTACAACATTAGATTTCCTCTAACGATAATGATTAATAAGGATGTTTAAACTATGTAATCAGTAGCTTCAAATGATTACTTTTGACGCCTGTGAACAAACTATCTTTTCGGTTGTATGCACGGGGTGCTATATTCTATGAAAGGATATGTTCAAACTGTATAATCACCTAGGATCAAATGAACAATTTTGGCAACTATGAACGGAAATTAATTGACATGTAATGTTATAGTATGATCATCTTTTTTGTTAGATTGAGGGGGTGTTGGGACTGTATTTTGAAACAATTATGCAATTAGGGGGTGTTTGGGTCTGTATCTTAAATTAAGGGGTCTTTGCAACTGTATTTTTTTAAGAATGGTAAATAAATTCCTAACATTTGAGAGTGCTTCTGCTGTTTAACATCGCAAACATCAAATTATTAGCTGTTTGGTCCTTTGGCAAGTTCTGATGCTTTAATGACTAAACAACTAATTAGTTGTTTGACTATTTGGGTACTTCTGATGTTTTTAAGGACTAAATAACTAATTAGTTGTATGATCGTTTGGCAAGTTCTGAATTCTCAAGGACTTCATAACTTATGTAACCGAAAACCGACTGCTTGAATAATATGTTTCAGATAAGTTGCTCCCAAACTAAGTATCCAAAACTTGTCATTTGGCCCTGGAATTATCAAATAACTAGAATTACGTTTCCTTTATCACAACACTTATAAGTTTTTCTGAAACAACGCGAGAACAGTTTGTCAATGCAATCCGAAACACCCATTTAAATTAATTATAATAATGATATTTGATCCCATTTCCTTATGAGATTCTAATACAGGGGAAGAAGTTGGTTTTTGTGACCAACAATTCATCGAAGTCAAGAAAACAGAATGCTCACAAGTTCCAATCCCTTGGAATCCAGGTTACCGAGGTTCGTTATGTTCCATTGCCCATTTTATATAGACGGCATATGTTTTTATATGAATTCGATACTCAAGCTTGTAGTTCTTTGCAGGAGGAAATCTTCTCTTCATCATTTGCCGCGGCTATGTACTTGAAAGTCAATGAATTTCCTCCAGAGAAGAAGGTCAAATTTTACATGTTTTCATTGCAGTTGTATTGCAGATATGAGTTATGTTGATATATGGCGTTTTATTGGAACAGGTATACGTAATAGGTGGGGAAGGCATAATAGAAGAGTTGAAACTTGCTGGTTTTACTGGGATTGGTGGTCCTGTAAGTGATTTTTTTTTATTTTTTTATTATTACTATTACTATTACTATTTAAATAACAAAACATGAAATAGATTAGTAACTTTGAAATTTGAAATGAAGTCACCCTATAAAATGAATCTATTAACATGTGCTGTCATTATGCCTCTACAGGAAGATGGGAAAAAGACTGTGCAGCTTAAAGAAAACACATTCTTCGAGCACGATAAGAGTGTAATGTAACTTCTTGTTAATTTATATACTCATTTTTTAGTGGCTAATAGTGGAAGTACTTGAATACTAGCTTTTTAACTTGTGATGACAGGTTGGAGCGGTTGTTGTTGGAATTGATCCGTACATAAATTATTACAAACTCCAGTAAGATACCTTATTTATTTAAAAATTTTGGTTGAAGTTGAACTACTGAAAAGATGTTCTGTATGAAAAATGTGACCAGGTATGGAACTCTTTGCATTCGTGAGAATCCAGGCTGCATTTTCATTGCCACCAATCGTGATGCGACTGGAAATATGACCGATTTGCAAGAATGGCCAGGGGCTGGCTGTATGGTTGCTGCAATCTGCGGGTCAACACAGAAAGAGCCTACTGTAGTTGGAAAACCATCTACTTTTTTGATGGAATTTTTACAGAAGAAGTAATGATTTCGTATATCAATACGTTAATCTAGTATTATGATATGTATGCTGACAGCTGACTTGTGTTCATGGGTTTTCAGATACAACATTCCTACAGCTAAAATGTGCATGGTGGGTGACCGATTAGACACTGATATATTATTTGGACAGAATGCGGGGTGCAGAACACTACTTGTTCTTTCAGGTCGATAAGTTTATATTCTCTTTTAAACCATTTTAATTTGTATGTTTTTTGTATTACACTTAGCTTTAGATGCCCCATACTTAATATTTCGATAATGGTTTCAGGTGTGACAAGTCAGTCAACACTCGAAGATCCCTCAAATCATATCCAGCCAGAATTTTACACAAACCAAATTTCCGACATTTTTGATCTAATAAATCATGAATAAAACCATGGCAGAAGATGTTGATTAATGAAGAAATACAATCGTAATAATCCGCGCATAATCCAACAAGGCGCGACAAACCATTGTAGAAGTATGTTTCTTTTCAATGTCATGCAAGAACATATCTTTTGAAATTACCAATAACTGGCAGCCAACATTGGCCTCTTTGGAGTCTCATTTAATGTGTAATAAGACACATACAAGATTTGTGATTTATGTTCTGTTAGAATGACTGAACATTTGTGTGGATTGTGTATGGGTTAAAAATGATATGTTTCAGGTTTGACCACACAATGCAGTGTAGTTAGGATCTAAGTTGCTGGCTACATAACAATAGCAAGTGAGAATAGATTGTGTCCTGCTATATGTTTTGAATGTGACACCGGCAAAAGTGGGGTGCAAGTAGCTTGTAATCGCGCTTGCTAGGATCAAACTGTGATCGCTTCAGGCTTTCAGTGTTATAGTGTTTGAATGATACAGGAATCAAATTATCTCTCCATACTCTAGAGATCACAGACTCACAGTTAAGATTACGAATCATGTTATATAAAATCTTTCGTATAACTTTGGGCCTTTCTTTATAATATAGCTGTTTTAATATACAATACTTTAACAAAGGTTTTGCTGAACGTAGATCTTAGGCTTTGTTTGAGACGTAATAACATGGTTAAACCTTAGTAAATTGAGCATTTTGAGGTTGCTATCATCAACCAACTTGAGTGCTTATGGCAACGTAAAAGAAAAAAAAAAAAAAAAAAAGAAAAAAGGAAAATTATGTGATTATGGCAAAAGTTCAATACAGATATTATATTTTTCAGAGATCCAATTAACGAAATTCGTTTTTTTAGTCAAAAAAAAAAAAAAAAAAAAAAAAAAAAAAACTTTCGCCCTTTTTTCAAAAATTAAATATCTCGCAAACCGTTAATCGTTACGCGAAAAAATCATACTATTGCGACGAGAATTAAATTAATTATATTTTTTTTTTCTTTTCAAAATTTTCGCCAAGAAAAATCACATGTGATGTGATTTTTACAAATTACATGTGCTTTTAACAAATCACATGTGATTTTTCTGGGCGAAAATTAAAAAAAAAAATAGTTTAAAGTATATAAAAGTGCATATTTATAGAAATATAATTTAATTTTCGTCGCGATTGTATATTTTTTTGTAGCTTAAAGATTTAGCGTTTGCAAGATATGTTGTTTTAAAAAAATGTGAAAAATAGTTTTTTTATTATTTTTAATAAAAAATTAATGGCGAAGATTGATTTATTGAATTTATAGCAAATACAAGATTTATATTTTTTTTGAACATAGTTATATATTTTAGCCATAGGCGGAGGGTAATGAAGACCAAAAAGGGTGTTGGTCCTCTCAAGATTTTTATTGTTAAGTGTATTTAATATGTTATTTTTATGTCAGAAAAATATACATATTAGCTTTTGGCCCTTTCAAAATATAAGATATATATCTTTGGCCCTCCTACAAGAAAAGTTCTAGCTCCCCTACTTGTTTTCGCCAAATCTTTTTTTATAGATTATGACAACATTGTTTGTTTTTAAAATTTAAGAGACCGTAAGCGTCATTAAAGTGCCTAGCTTTGGCCACAAGCAGTATGTTTGTGGAACGGAAGGGGTGATCCCTAATTTCCTTGTATTGTGTGTAGTGGTGTTATTGGGTCGGGTTAAGTAGGATCTTATTTTTTAAAAGTCACACGCAACCTAACCTGATAAAGAATCAGGTTATTGAGTTCGGGTGATTCGGGTTATCTGGTAACACTACAAATGAGCACCTAATAAATTATCAAATGTGACTTTTTTTTCGAACACTTACCTTGTGACTTTGCTCAAACATAAAAAAGTATATTAGTGACTAGTAAGCCTCTTTTTGTATCATTTGAGACTAAACCTTTTTTTTGTGTCATTTAAGACTTGTGTCAATTTAAACCAAACATAAAAAACTATATAGAACCAAACTTACTAGTAACTTATGTTTCTTTTTCTTGTACACCCATCTGTATCTTCTATATATATGTTGATCTGCTGTATGAGCATTGTACTGCACATAGTTAACGTAAAATGAAACAGTTGAAACAACATCAAGGCTGTGGAGCCACAATCTTTTAGTTTACAAAGTCTTTGTTAAAAAACAATTCAAAAAGTCTTTTATGTAATGCAAAAAACCCTTTTAAATATAGCTTTTGACAATAGGGAAAGCTTTTAGTTGGTTTACCCATTGTAGATGCTCTAAGAAACAAGACTTGTATCTATCAGTGAATGTGAATCACTATACATCCACCAATTTCAGCATCCACTGTTACCACTTACCACCACCACTACCAAGTACCAAGTCTTTCCCAGTCCATCGACTCAGAGACTATTGCCGTAAGCCCGTAATGACCATCTAGGATTGATTTATTTCTGTTGGATACATTGTCTATCGGAGATCATATCATAATACACATGCTAAACTCATACTGGACTGGATAACCATGTTGTTGTCAAGTTTTGTGTCTTGTAGACTTTGAAAGTTGTCTTGTTTTTATTCTAGACCTTAAAAGTTGTATATTTTGACATTTAAAATATTCAACATAACAATGAGAACATATCGTATCTTACATGATATCATTTCTGTTAGCATTAAAAAAATATATATAGAAGTGATGGTCATTCTCATATTGTAACTTTGTGTCGTTTGTTAAGTTTAGTAATTGTTTAGTCATTGGGCTTTGGACTTGGAAAGCTAATATGTTATGTGCTATGTTTCATAAGCCTTGTTATCTAATCATGTAACCAAGTCCAAGCCCAAGTCCATTAGAAAGCCCATGAGGCCTTTCTCTCTAACTATATAAGGCACTTACCTAGTCATTTGTAAGTGTGCTTGTGTGTGTATTTGTGTGTGTTTCTCTTTGAATAAAAGCTCTCATTTCCATCTCTCTCTCTCTACTCTACACGAAATACATATACATACTACAAGTCACCATCTTTCAATCTCTACTTCATCTTTGCTTCTATAGTGTTGTGATAAAGTTGTGATATTTAAGGTCCAACAAGTGGTATCAATCGCCTAACAATGACTTAGGAGGGTTAAGAGTTTGTTGTGTTTCGTTTTTTTTAAGCTTTATATCACGTTTTTCTTAGAAAAGTTCTTTACTTTTCTTGTTTTTCTTGGTTTTTAACACTTTTTTGATTACAAACTAGTGTTATAAACCTTTTCTAACAAGAAAGTTTAAATCTTTTTGAAGTTTCATAGCTTAAAAAACTCGATTTGGTTTTTGTACTCGTTTTCTAGAACACGAAAAAGTTTTATAAAAATCATCAAGTTTGGAACTTTCTTCAAGTTTTGGTGTTTTTTAACATAGAAGTACAAGAATCTTGGATTGCAAACTTCATTTGGGTGTGCTTTTTGCGAATTCTAAAATCTGCAAAAATTTCAAAATCACATTGTACCTGTTTTCGAAATCACTACTAATTTCGCAATCACCATTTTACCAACTTTCGATATTACAAGAAACGGCTCCGTTCGTGCTCACCGTTGGATACTCGGTATTTTCTCTCTTGTACAAGAAAGAAATTACTTTGACTTTTGGGCTAAATTTTGAAATTGTATAATTTCGAAATTTCATTGTGAGATTGGGTTTTCGAAAAATTGCAAAACTTTCGAGAACACTGCATTTTCGAAAAAGTCCAAAATTTTCGAGAACACCTCAAAATTTTCGAAATCACTCAGGTTTTCGCAATCTGTCAAATTTTTCGAGAACACAAGTTTCAAAATCACCTAAATTTCGCAATCAGGAGAAGTTTCGCAAATTCAAAGTTTCGAGAACACAACAAAGTTTCGAGAATTTTGACAAAAGTGAGGTTTTTGACGACCAAACTTCAAAAGGCCATAACTTTTGAACCGTAACTCCGTTTTCGACGAATCAGTTGTCAAAGCGACCGTGAGACAGAGGAGAACGATACGCTAAATGATTTATCGATTTAGGTGAAGTTTCGAGGCCTAAAAATGCTCCGAGAAGAAGTTATTGAGGTTTTAAGGTTTTAAGTCAAAATTTTTACCATAAAAACTTGCATCAACTCACTCTAAACACAACTCCTATTTCGTTGGAACGATCCAAGAATCAACTTTATCCATCTACAAATCATCAATGGCAACTCAGCAAGACATTCATGCAGCCGGTGCCGAAAACCGACCTCCCATGCTGTCAAAGGGTGGATACTCACAGTGGGCTAGTCGTATGATGCGCTATCTTAAGAGCAAAACAAATGGAAATCTTCTCATCAAATCCATTGTGGATGGACCCTTTAAACCAACACAAGTGCTAGACCCTGGTGATCCAAATGGTACCCCCCCCCCCCAGTACAACCATACTACAAAGAACAGAATGAGACTGAATACACTGTGGAAGACAGAAAACAGATTGAAGCTGATGATCAGGCATTTCATTTCGTCGTTCTTGGTTTACCTGAAACCATCTATGCTACTGTTGACAGTGAAGTAAGTGCTCATGCAGTCTGGGAAAGAGTCAAGAGGTTAATGTATGGGACAGACATCGGGAAACAGGAAATGGAAACACAATTTGTCACAACTCGTAATTTCTGGTCATTTTCCAAACTTCGACAATTTACTATTCATCAGTTACTATTCACTGATTACTATTCATCATTTTACTATTCATCATTTTTGAGGTCAATTTGATATTCTGAGAAGCGTTCATAAATTTTACTATTCACTTGACACTATTCATTTCCGGAAGAAATACACTATTCATGTGCATTACTCATTTCATCGTAAACTTAGTTTACGGGTATTCAAATTCGCGTAACCGTATTGGTTCAGGAGCGAATTCATGCATTATCATTGGGACACTTCGTACGGACTATAACTAGTCTTCATATTATCATTATAGCACTTGCATACTATTCCACTCGTAGGGTAATTAAATTAATACTTTTGGTATAATTTACTTTTACGTATAATTATTTCTAAATAAACGTTACAAGCAATCAATAATGTGACTAACACGTCCGACACTCCCGACTATGATCCCAATATATTTTTATACTCATTATAATAATATAAAAATTATATTATTAATTTACCCGGTGTTTTGAAACCGATTACTATATTTCACGGTCGGAGCTTATTACTTCGTCGGTTTGCGTTATTTCAATTCAACAATTTTTCTAACACCCGATTCTCATCAGGAATAATATTTTACAACTTTTACAACTTCGTCGTATTTTATTTTACCTCATCACGATTTATTTTTAGTTAACTCGGTACACGATAACACCTAATGCATACATAAAACTAACTAATACATACACTTTTGGGGACAAGATCCTTAATTAGCCCCCAACTTTCCCCATTTTTCTCACCATTTGCCGCCCCCCTAGTTCCCTAGTCCATGTGACATTAATTGACCAAGACCAAATATATACTTCATTATCACCACACTTCTTCATTTAACACATCAATAAACTAGCAAAAATTCTCTCTTCTTCCTTTCTTCTTTGGGGTGATCGGCCAAGAACAAGAACACAAGAAGAAACCATAATTTTTCCAAGATCAAGTGATTTTACAACTCTAGTATACTTCTATTTTGGGTTTTGAAATAAAAACCAAGAAGTATTTAGGTACCTAGTTACTTTAAACACCTTCAAACTACTAGTAAGCTTTTCTTGATCTTTCTTAATGTTTCATACATTTATTTTATGTATTTTCAAATCATAGTAGTAGATCATGCATATATATATATATATGTTATATATACCACTTTTACAATAATACTCTTTAATCTTAGATCTATAATTTTTATTAGTAACTTCAAGAGATCCACCAAGATTGGTGATGTTTAGGAACCCATGACACCCTAAGAATGTGTATGGTAGGATTAGACTAGTTTTGTGGTGATTGAAAGTGGTTTGGTTGAAGTTGGAACTAGATTGGAACCTTAGAAATGATTTTTGAAACATTACATATACCTACTGTTGCTATTTTTAAAACGTGGGAAACTCAGTAGGTGATGGGTAATTTTTGACCAAAGATTTAGAAAATACTTTTAAAAACGAAACTTTTGACGAAAGAACGGATTAAAACGAGCTTATAACGAAGGAGATATGATTTTTGTAAATTTAACGACGAAAACTATTTTCTGAAAAACTGCATGCTGTTTGACAGTTTTCGACGGGCAAAAATAGGCGTTAAACGTAACCTAGAGGAGCCGAACTACCAAAAATATATTAGTATATACTAAAACGAATCCGTGGATATAGAGAACGAGGAAAATGAGCTTAAAACGACCAAGTTATACGCGTTTTAACATCGTCAAAACTATATATATATTTTGTCACTACTAGAAAAATAATATAACTACGTACTAAATGACATATTTTCTAGATTTCTTATTCAAGGAGTTTATTTTTAACTAACGAAATACGTACGACTCAAGGTTTATTACGCGACTACTAGACACTATTTTAAGGTTTTCAAGACGAGGAATATAACACTAACATTTTTATACGATATACTACGACAAGTTATATACTTCTATATTTGGACTTATTTTCCTAAGTATGGAAACTATTTTACTTTGACAATAACTAGTAATTCCAAGTTACGAGTGGTATAGGCATCATGTGCACATGCATTCATTTCATCACGTCATGATCTAAGGTAGATCGTTATTACTCATATTAGGTTGCGGTTAGAGATCGTGCCTCAATTCAGTGTATCCACTTTCGTCGTCGTAGCTATCGCTCCAGGTGAGTCATAGCCCCTACTTTTTCAATTGTTTTAGTAAACTCTTTGGGGGAGAATACATGCTCGTTTTACTTAAACGCATTACTCGTTTTACATGGTTGATTACCTGTATTTTATTGGTATGTTTGACTACCTGTATTTCTCTGGTATGTTTGATTACCTGTATTTCTTTGGTATGTTTGATTACCTGCATTTCATGGGATTTGTCATCCTTGTTTATATGATCTCATGGTCACCAATTGTTCCTAAGTCAAACGTAATACTGCTGTTTTCCTACTTGACTGATTTTATATGACCTCATTGTCATTATTATTTATCTGGCGACATTGTCAGCATTGTTCATCTGGCGACATTATCAGTATTATTTATCTGGCGACATTGTCAGCATTATTTTATCTGGCGACATTGTCAGTATTGTTTAGATAACCTCATTGACTGAATTATTTTTTTTTATATATAGCCGTGTTACTATATTTATCTGGGAATTTGGATACCAGTATTACTTTTATTCACGTAGACTTTAACACATTTGGCAGTGGGTTGTAAACACACAGGTTACAAGTCTCTTATGGCGGGACTTGCAACTGAGTGGATTTACAATGCCTTTGCTGGGCGATCTTTTCTCTATAGGTTTTATTTGTTAAACAAACTCTATGAACTCACCAACCTCGTGTTGACACTTTAGCATGTATTTTCAGGTGTTAAGTTATGGCACGCTACAGGAGGTTTTGGCAGGGCATGGCATGGTCATAGAAGACTCTGATTATTTATATGGGGATCGTTTTAAACTATTCTAAGGGCCTACTTCCGCACTACTTTTAACGATGTAAATTCAATATTTTTGGTTAAACGATTTTATTTTTAAATAAGTAAAGTGAAAACCATTTTTGAACTTGTGTTGTAATACCAATTGAGTTACACCCCAGCTACACGTATGCTTCCGCTGGACCTGATTTTGGGGGTGTGACAGATTGGTATCAGAGCTTTGGCTATAGCGAACTAAGTGTTTTTAAAACCTAGACTATAGCTACTTTTACGAAAAACTTAACCCTATGACCGTCACGTGCCTGCCTGCCAAGATGATGCCTCACTTGTGGTTTATTGCTGACTTAGGTGATGAGAATTGTGTCTCATTATCTGGTATATTATATTCACTTATTCTAGTTGATTACTATCATTGTCTTTCATATAAGCATGCTCATGTATCGTTTATGTCACCGCGTTATGTTCTTCTTTGCATAGTTTCATCATTTGACCTCGAGTTTTAGGTCACTTGCTTTTGTCTTTCAGAACGTCTTGGTATTTGTGAAGGACATAGTCTTAGTATAACTGAGCTGAGTATTTCAAAATTCATGGAACCTCGGTGGAAGATAGACTGGTCATCTATATTCGACCCGGGATAGTGAGATATAGGCTGACCACCTATGTCTGACTCAGAGATGAATTTTGCAACACTGAGAATGGTTATAATAAAATTTTGTCCGGAATAAATTCTCAACTCATTTTCCAAATGCTTCATTTACGTGTGTGTATACTCTCGTTGTCATAACATTCCTACTTTTCATCACTTCGTGAACCACCGATTGGAAGCTTGTCAACTAGTCATTTTATTTCATGAACTTTCATATTTATGCACAATACACTTGCATCACAGTATTTTTCTTATATCACAATCTCATTATGCTGCAGTTGTCACAGTCTCTTCCCTTCTCACCATCACTATCATTTCCTTTCCCCACCCCCGTATATATATATAAAGAATTAGCTAACACTCTATAGATTCCGATGTCACTCATCCCTCACTACTACCAATATTGATAAGTGGATATTATCAATGACCTCCCTAGGAAAGACTTTCCATAACTTCTATGAGGAGGATCCCTCGGTACAGTAAGACCATTCAAAACTCAACAGAAATCCCAAGATATCACAAAACTATTCGAACCACTATCACTGGCCTAATCACCAAAAATTCCATCATCTGGAAAGTATTGGCTTAACTAAATTATAAGGATTAGTTTCGATACGAGTGCTCACTAAGCAACACCATAGAGATAAATCCAACCTTTTAACCGAGACTATAAATTGAACATGTCCTCACCAATAGCCTTTATTCAGACATGTTAGACACCTATGCATTTGTGCATACATACATACCTATCTATTTTATCCACTTAATACTTTCACTTTTAAATGGATTTTTTTTCTCCAAACTACCGTTATACAAAACATATATTTTGTAAGAAATACTTTTCTGAGGCACTTATTTTGACAAGTAAATTCCTTTTGGTTACTCTTTTACAAAACTATTGAATGTTAAGAAAATTTTAAACATCAATCTTTTGGTAAACCATATTATTCACCTTATGTTGAAAACAGTCCTATCTTGCATAACTATTAAATTTTGAAACATTAAGAAAAATGTTACTTAGAAAGCTGTTTGCTTAAAAATTGTAAATTCATTTACTCAGGGAAGGTTTATGAACAAAACACACAATCTCAAAACAAGCTTTGAAAATCAATCACTATATTACCTCACTCATATCTTTAGGAGTTTGTGATTTGATGACATATAACTTGGGGAAAATCTTAGTAATGGAGACTAAGCACCGTAGGTGGAGAGAGACCCTAAGTCATGACATTCCTGCGGAGGAATCACAACCTTATCCAAATCTATTATTTTCAACAACACCCTTGACGGACCTAACCTTGTAAGCCTTTCAAAACAAGATTCATGATACCCATCTCAATTACTCCTAATAGAGGAACTTGATTCATCTCAAACTCCTAGCAATTTCATTAAGATTTCTTTAGAACCACACCACCTATCATCTGCAGACCAATGGTCAGGAATTAGAGAATGATTCACACATAGGGAGATATGCTCAGAGCATGAGTGATTGACTCTAGAAATGGTTGGACTAACCATCTTCCATAAATCAGATTCCTTTATAACCATAGTTACCACACGAGCTTAGAGACTACACCATTTGAAGCACTCTATGGTCGAAGTGCCAACATCCATTGACGGATCGAAATTTGGAAAAAGCCTAACTCACTAGTCCAGTAAGTATTCATGAAATAACTAGAAATTTCCTACAAATCAAGAATCAGTTACAAGTTTGATAAGTTGTAAACCCTTAGAATTTCAAGTTAATGGCAGGATTACGTTGAAAGTTCTGCCTAGGAAAGGCATGATATCATTCGGAAAAGTTGGAAAGATAAACCCGATATACACTGGACCACTAAATATTCCAGACAGAGTAGGCCTAGTAGCCTTCAGACTTGAGCCTTGTTAGAGAACAGCCGTATTACACAACCATGTTTCACCTATTCAAACCCCAGGAAATGACTTTCAGATTAGTCACTCATAATCCCATTTGAAAAGGAATCCAACCCAAAGACAAACGTAAACTTGGTAAGAGAACCAATAGAAATCAAGGACTGTTAGGTCGAACGATTGAAACAGAGTCGAATTCCTATCGTGAAAGTTCGCTGGAATTCTCAAATATTATCACCTTTTCACCAATACCACTCCAGAGACCAACACAAACTGAACTTTGGGACGAAGTTCCTGTTAGAGGGGAAGACTGTCACAACTCGTAATTTCCGGTCATTTTCCAAACTTCGACAATTTACTATTCATCAGTTACTATTCACCGATTCTATTCATCATTTTACTATTCATCATTTTTTAGGTCAATTTGATATTCTGAGAAGCGTTCAGAAATTTTACTATTCACTTGACACTATTCATTTCCGGAAGAAATACACTATTCATGTGCATTACTCATTTCATCGCAAACTTAGTTTACGGGTATTCAAATTCGCGTAACCGTATTGGTTCAGGAGCGAATTCATGCATTATCATTGGGACACTTCGTACGGACTAGAACTAGTCTTTATATTATCATTATAGCACTTGCATACTATTTCACTCGTAGGGTAATTAAATTAATACTTTTGGTATAATTTACTTTTACGTATAACTATTTCTAAATAAACGTTACAAGCAATCAATAATGTGACTAACACGTCCGACACTCCCGACTATGATCCCAATATATTTTTATACTCATTATAATAATATAAAAATTATATTATTAATTTACCCGGTGTTTTGAAACCGATTACTATATTTCACGGTCAGAGCTTATTACTTCGTCGGTTTGCGTTATTTCAATTCAACAATTTTTCTAACACCCGATTCTCATCAGAAATAATATTTTACAACTTTTACAACTTCGTCGTATTTTATTTTACCTCGTCAAGATTTATTTTTAGTTAACTCGGTACCCGATAACACCTAATGCATACATAAAACTAACTAATACATACACTTTTGGGGACAAGATCCTTAATTAGCCCCCAACTTTCCCCATTTTTCTCACCATTTGCCGCCCCCCTAGTTCCCTAGTCCATGTGACATTAATTGACCAAGACCAAATATATACTTCATTATCACCACACTTCTTCATTTAACACATCAATAAGCTAGCAAAAATTCTCTCTTCTTCCTTTCTTCTTTGGGGTGATCGGCCAAGAACAAGAACACAAGAAGAAACCATAATTTTTCCAAGATCAAGTGATTTTACAACTCTAGTATACTTCTATTTTGGGTTTTGAAATAAAAACCAAGAAGTATTTAGGTACCTAGTTACTTTAAACACCTTCAAACTACTAGTAAGCTTTTCTTATCTTTCTTAATGTTTCATACATTTATTTTATGTATTTTCAAATCATAGTAGTAGATCATGCATATATATATATATATATATATATATATATATATATATATATATATATATATATATATATATATGTTATATATACCACTTTTACAATAATACTCTTTAATCTTAGATCTATAATTTTTATTAGTAACTTCAAGAGATCCACCAAGATTGGTGATGTTTAGGAACCCATGACACCCTAAGAAGGTGTATGGTAGGATTAGACTAGTTTTGTGGTGATTGAAAGTGGTTTGGTTGAAGTTGGAACTAGATTGGAACCTTAGAAATGATTTTTGAAACATTACATATACCTACTGTTGCTATTTTTAAAACGTGGGAAACTCAGTAGGTGATGGGTAATTTTTGACCAAAGATTTAGAAAATACTTTTAAAAACGAAACTTTTGGCAAAAGAACGGATTAAAACGAGCTTATAACGAAGGAGATATGATTTTTGTAAATTTAACGACGAAAACTATTTTCTGAAAAACTGCATGCTGTTTGACAGTTTTCGACGGGCAAAAATAGGCGTTAAACGTAACCTAGAGGAGCCGAACTACCAAAAATATATTAGTATATACTAAAACGAATCCGTGGATATAGAGAACGAGGAAAATGAGCTTAAAACGACCAAGTTATACGCGTTTTAACATCGTCAAAACTATATATATATTTTGTCACTACTAGAAAAATAATATAACTACGTACTAAATGACATATTTTCTAGATTTCTTATTCAAGGAGTTTATTTTTAACTAACGAAATACGTACGACTCAAGGTTTATTACGCGACTACTAGACACTATTTTAAGGTTTTCAAGACGAGGAATATAACACTAACATTTTTATACGATATACTACGACAAGTTATATACTTCTATATTTGGACTTATTTTCCTAAGTATGGAAACTATTTTACTTTGACAATAACTAGTAATTCCAAGTTACGAGTGGTATAGGCATCATGTGCACATGCATTCATTTCATCACGTCATGATCTAAGGTAGATCGTTATTACTCATATTAGGTTGCGGTTAGAGATCGTGCCTCAATTCAGTGTATCCACTTTCGTCGTCGTAGCTATCGCTCCAGGTGAGTCATAGCCCTTACTTTTTCAATTGTTTTAGTAAACTCTTTGGGGGAGAATACATGCTTGTTTTACTTAAACGCATTACTCGTTTTACATGGTTGATTACCTGTATTTTATTGGTATGTTTGACTACCTGTATTTCTCTGGTATATTTGATTACCTGTATTTCTTTGGTATGTTTGATTACCTGCATTTCATGGGATTTGTCATCCTTGTTTATATGATCTCATGGTCACCAATTGTTCCTAAGTCAAACGTAATACTGTTGTTTTCCTACTTGACTGATTTTATATGACCTCATTGTCATTATTATTTATCTGGCGACATTGTCAGCATTGTTCATCTGGCGACATTGTCAGTATTATTTATCTGGCGACATTGTCAGCATTATTTTATCTGGCGACATTGTCAGTATTGTTTAGATAACCTCATTGACTGAATTATTTTTTTTATATATAGCCGTGTTACTATATTTATCTGGGAATTTGGATACCAGTATTACTTTTATTCACGTAGACTTTAACACATTTGGCAGTGGGTTGTAAACACACAGGTTACAAGTCTCTTATGGCGGGACTTGCAACTGAGTGGATTTACAATGCCTTTGCTGGGCGATCTTTTCTCTATAGGCTTTATTTGTTAAACAAACTCTATGAACTCACCAACCTCGTGTTGATACTTTAGCATGTATTTTCAGGTGTTAAGTTATGGCACGCTACAGGAGGTTTTGGCAGGGCATGGCATGGTCATAGAAGACTCTGATTATTTATATGGGGACCGTTTTAAACTATTCTAAGGGCCTACTTCCGCACTACTTTTAACGATGTAAATTCAATATTTTTGGTTAAACGATTTTATTTTTAAATAAGTAAAGTGAAAACCATTTTTGAACTTGTGTTGTAATACCAATTGAGTTACACCCCAGCTACACGTATGCTTCCGCTGGACCCGATTTTGGGGGTGTGACACAATTGCTTAAGGAACTTCGCAAGTTTACTTCAATTCCTGGTGAATCCATAGAGACGTACTACCACAGATTCTGTAAGATCATAAATGATTTATCAAGACACAACCTCAGTCAGACAAATATTGCTAACAACACCATTTTTCTGAATGAGTTACAACCAGAATGGGGAAGATATGTCACTATTGTTTATCAGACAAAGAATTTACATGAAGTGACTTATGATCAGGTGTATGACTTCTTGAAGCAAAATCAAGATGAAGCTAATGAAGTAAGAGCTGAATTACTAGCTAAAAAGCATGATCCTCTAGCATTAATGGCTGATACACCTACACCTATACCAGTGAACACACAACAACAACCATCATCATCTTCCACCCACAACTACATGCAACCATCCTACATTCAACAACCAACACCGGTCTACCAACAACAGTTCTACCCACAACAACAACAATATCTTATTCCACAACAGTAATACCCACAATTCCAAGAACCAGAATTCACTGAAAATGATGAAGCTACTGCAGCATTGACACAAGAGTTTGCTTTTCTGTCAAAGGCATTCCAAGGACGCTATTCTACACCAACAAACAACAACCAAAGGATTTCATCGAACACTCGCAACAGGCAGATCGCTCAGCCGAGTTTCAATATGGGCAACGAAGGCCAAATGGTTGGAGTTTATGGGAATCAGCAAGGATATGCTACTGGATTTAACATGGGTAATCAAAATATGCAGAATCAGAATGCAGGTCAGTATGCAGGGAATCAGTATGGTCAGTATGCAGGGAATCAGATGGGTCAGGTTGTTGGAAATCAGAGGGGTCAGAATGTTGGTAATCAGGTAATCGGTAATCAGAATAGGAATGTTGCAGCTCCAGTTGTTGGGATTAATGGAAATGTGAATCATGGTAATCCGGTAAAGTGTTTCAACTGCCAGGGTGTAGGTCATATGGCAAGAAACTGTCCTACTAAGCCGAACAAGAAAGATCTAGAGTACTTGCAGAAAGCAGTGATGTTGGCACAAAAGGCAAAGGCAGGGTTTCAGTTGAATGCAGAGGAGAATGATTTTATGGCTCTTATGGATGACATGGAAGATAGAGAGGATATCGATGCGAACTGCATATTCATGGCGAATCTTCAGGAAGCTAAGTATGACACGGATTCTGACACACTTCCTGTTTATGACACCAATGTACCATCTGAGGTATCTAATTTCAACACATGTCACAATAATGATATATTTGATATGTCTCCTCATGAGGAACAACATTTTGAGAAGCAAGCATCCACTTATGATACATTCCTGGACACGCCAAGTAGTAGCAATACTTCTTCAGCAACTCCAAATGTGAATCATAATGGAGGCTTCGTTTCACAGCATGCTGAGAATGATGAGGAAACACGTGCTTTATTTGAATCATTATTAAATAATTGTGGTATTGAAATCGAGAAAGTGAAAAAGGTCGATCGCGATGTTAAGGCCGCGAATGAGAAATTGACCACTGAGCTTGAGAGATACAAGGAAAATGCAAAAAGTTTTCAAATTCACAAAGAACGCGAGTCAGAATTTGAAATTGGTTATAAGAAGTTACTTGTTAAAGATAGGGAATGGAAAAAAAAGTTTGCTAATCTCGAAATAAGTTCAACAAAAACCATTAACTCTTTAAAACAAGAAATTTCTGAATTAACAAACCAACTTTCAAAACAAAAAACAGCTTATACCAATCTTGGAAAAGAAAGGGATGAATTGAAAAAGGACTTTGCAAAGAAAGAAGATAAACTTTTGGAAGAAATTGTAGAGTCAGAACACAAGATTGCACATCTAGAAGAATTAGTGGTTAAGCCGGGTCAGTCTAGTCAAACAATGAAAATGATTTCAAACCAAACTAATCCGATTTACCATACGAAACACAAAATGGCTCTTGGTAACAACAATCCTTGTAATCTCAAGAAAGCTCAGGAAGAACAAAATGTTTTGTATAATGGTAGTGTTTTTTACACCAAACATGATCCTCCCGTCGTTCGGGATTCTGTGCAAATGATAGAACATGTCGAAGAGAGCATTATTAAAATGAAACAAAAGGATTTGAAACCCATTGATTACAACAAATTGAATAAACTTTCAGGAATTACTTTTGTTCCACAAAAAGAACCATCTGTGTTTTCCATAAAACGACCATTCTCGAAAATGTTTTCTAAAAAAGTAGTTGCTTCCAAATCGCTTTCAAACATGGAACAGATATCTTCAAACAACACTTTTAACACAAGTGCTGCCAGAGGATATCTTGATGATCTTAAAACAAGAGTTGGGCAACTTAAAACGACTTTAGAATCTAAAACGAGACTTAATGAGATTAACTGGAATTCCACAGTTCATTTACAACATAAAAAGATTCGTGAAAGTGAATTTGCTCCTCAAATTAATAACATTCATGCTCGTGTAATTCATTTTGAACAAGCATTTTTGAAAGAAACAGCTGACTTCATCACGGATCACAAATCCCTGATAAAGAAGGCTAATGAATCTTTTGAGCAAATCAATGTTTTGGAAAACCTAAATGATTCTCTCTTCGAAGCTGTTATGACTACTGATATTATGTCCATTATTTTACAAACATATTCTGTTCAAGACGATGAACGATTAAGAACTGAGACCTCCACAATTGTTTCAAAATATGAAAATGCTCTTATAAAGCTTGAAAAAGAAAATGTGTCATATTTTAAACAACTTGATCGGAAAAAGGAAGAATGCAAGTATGACAAATTGTCGTATGAGCGTGACTTAAAAAACATGAAAGAGCAAAATTATCTTTTGAGGGCTCAGCTTGAAAGTCAAACAGGAGAGGGTGAGGAAACTAAGTTTGCAAAACCATTGACTTCGGAGAAACCAAATGTTTCTAACACGGTTCAAAAACCAAAAATGTCACTTTCAAGGTTTGCTCCAAAAGTCGATGAGAATAAGGATTTGACAAAACCAGTCACTCCAACACCCTTGCCCAAGAAAAGTGAAAATGAAAAGATTGTTGATAAAGGAAAAGCGGTTGTCGAAACACCAAAAGTGATAGCACCTGGCCTTTTTAGGATTAGTCACACTAGTGCGTCTGCCTCAACATCTAAGACAAATGACAAGTGCATTAAGGATAATCCTAAAGAATCTAGGGATGCTAAAAAGGACAACAATATAAATCCTAATGTGTGTGCCTTACCTTCTACAGGATTAGAAAGCACCTCTAGGAGCAGCAGACTAAAGCCTAAGAGCAATACAAGGAACAATAGAGTCTCACCTGTTTCTAAGAGTAGTAGCAAGAATAAAGTTGAAGAAGTAGAAGAACACCCTAGGAATTTATCGCTTTGTAATAAGAGACATGTTTCATCTGAATGTAATGTCAAGCGTACTGTTTCTAATGCATGTAATGACTCTGTTTGTTTAATATGCAAGAAATGTTTAATTAATGATGTTCATGATGAATGTGTTTCTAAGAATGTGAATGTTACGCCTGAACAGAAGAATGTTACAAAAAGACCTAGTGCTAGATCCAGATCTATAGAAAGATTAGTTGCACGATTTAGGACTACCACTATTAGTCGAATGCCTAGGAACTATCTTAAGTTTTGTATGTGGATTCCGACGGGTAGAGAGTTCACTCTTTAGAACGGAAAATTAGAAATAGCTCAAGCTAAAAAAGTAGCAACTGTATATGAGTGTGACTCAGATCTTACTCCTAACCCAATGGAACCAAATTCAAAACGGTTTCCAAATACAAACTCTTCTGTTCTTGGCAGGTTATCGAAATATGTCTTTGGATCGTTGACTCGGGTTGCTCCAAGCACATGACCGGGAATTTAAAGCTGCTGATCAATTTCGTCTGGAAATTCGTGGGAACTGTACGATTTGAAAATGATCATGTAGCAGCTATTCAGGGTTATGGAGATCTTCAATTTGGGAATTTTTTAATCACTCGAGTTTACTACGTCGAAGGGTTGGGACACAACTTGTTTTCAGTCGGGCAGTTTTGTGATACAGATTTAGAAGTGGCATTCAGAAGAAACACGGTTTTTATAAGAAATTTGGTTGGTGATGATCTCTTAACTGGTAATTGTGGTACAAATTTCTATGCTATCGACATCAACCAAATGGCTTCTACATCACCAATTTGTCTTATGACAAGGGCAACCGAAACTAAGTCCTGGCTGTGGCATAGACGTTTATCCCATCTCAATTTCGACACCATCAACAAGTTAGCCAAAGACAACATCGTCACCGGACTTCCTAAGTTCAAATACACCAAGGAACACCTATGTCTATCATGCGAACAAGGAAAAAGTAAAAGAGCATCATATAAACCCAAAACCGTACCTAGTTCGGAAGCAAGGTTACATATGTTGCACATGGACTTATGTGGCCCAAAGAGAGTTGAAAGCATTAATGGGAAAAAGTATATTCTCGTTATTGTTGATGATTATTCAAGATATACTTGGGTAAAGTTTTTTAGATCAAAAGGCGAAGCACCAGGCATCGTTATCACCTTTCTGAAGCGTATTCAAGTTCTACTTCAAGCTCCAGTAAGGATTATAAGAACAGACAATGGCACAGAATTTACAAACCAGGAGTTAAGAACTTACCTTGAAGATGTTGGAATCACACACCAAACATCAGTTGTTAGAACTCCACAGCAGAATGGGGTAGTTGAAAGAAGAAACCGAACTCTTGTGGAAGCTGCTCGCACAATGCTGATTTTTTTTAGTGCACCTCTATTCTTATGGGCTGATGCTGTAGCCACTGCTTGTTTTACTCAAAACCGATCCTTAGTCCATCCGAGATTCAATAAAACCCCATATGAGCTAGTGAACAACCGTAAACCTAACATCTCTTACCTTCACGTGTTTGGCGCTTTGTGCTATCCGACGAATGACAGAGAAGATCTAGGGAAGTTAAAAGCTAAGGGTGATATTGGAATCTTCATTGGATATTCAGAAAACTTGAGGGCATTCAGGGTGTATAATAGAAGAACGAAAAGGATAATGGAGACGATGAATGTGAAGTTTGACGAGATTTCACAAATGGCTTCTGAGAGATACGCTCTAGAACCCGCGCTTAATCCGATGGCTTCTAATCAAAACGGATTAGGACCCGCACTAAACATGCAGATTTCTGGACACATCAGTTCAGGACTCGTACCTCAAGGAGCTCAGTCAACAAACACGGATAAACCTTCAGAACAAGAACTGGAAAATTTCTTCGAATTAATGTTTGATGAATATTATGGTGGAACTTCGACTAATGCATCTCAACAACATTCCGCTGCACCCGCTCACAACCATCACAAGATGCATCTACCACAATCGAAGCTGAAGCACCAACTACATCAACATCATTTACATCTACTCAAGCAACTCCAGTACTTGACACTACATACCAAGAGTTGATGAGCAAAACCAAAACAAAAACACAAATTTTGAAGAAGAACCAACAAATAATTCAAACGATGTTACGTTAGAAGAAGAAGAAGAAGTATTTGAAAACCCGTTTGCAACAGACTCTGCTGAATCTTCTTCAAGGTTACAAGAACCATCTAACAGACATTCGTTACTCCCAAGGTACCCTTCTACGTTTCAATGGACAAAAGACCATCCAATAGAATAGGTTATTGGTGAACCTTCAAAGCCAGTTCAGACAAGGAGACAACTTGCCACCGATCTCGAATTGTGCATCTACATTTGCTCAATCAGCCTCAAAGAACCAAAGAACATTAGGGAAGCAATGGCAGAAAACCATTGGATTGAAGCGATGCAGGAGGAATTTCTTCAATACCTGTTACATGATAGTTGGGAACTTGTTGAACGACACTTGATAAACGAGTTCTTGATCTCAAGTGGTTGTGGAAGAACAAATTGGATGAGGAAATGACTGTTATTCGCAACAAAGCTCGTCTCGTGGCTAAAGGTTATCCACAAGAAGAAGGGATAGATTTCGAAGAATCATTCGCGCCTATAGCTAGACTTGAAGCAGTCCGGATTTTCTTAGCCTATGCAGCTCACAAAAACATCACAGTCTATCAGATGGACATTAAGACTGCTTTCTTAAATGGAACTCTGAAAGAAGAAGTGTATGTGAGTCAGCCAGAGGGATTCATCGACAAAGATCATCCAGACTACGTCTACAAGCTTAAGAAAGCAATTTATGGTCTAAAACAAGCTCCAAGAGCGTGGTATGACGAACTATCATCTTTCTTGCTCAAAAACAATTTCACAAAAGGAACGGTTGATGACACCTTGTTTATCAAAAAATTCAAAGATCACATTTTGATCGTTCAAATTTACGTGGACGACATTATTTTTGGATCAACCAATCCTAACCATTCAAAACATTTTGAAAATCTCATGAAAAGCAATTTTGAAATGTCCATGATGGGGGAACTTAAATTCTTTCTTGGTTTACAAATACATCAATCTCCTTGTGGTATTTTTATCAATCAAGCTAAATATACAATAGAGATTTTGAAAAAACATGGAATGGAAAATTGTGATTTTGTTGGTACACCAATGGTCACTTCACCAAAAATAGGTGCTGATTTGTCTGGAAAACCCATCGATCCGAAAAAATATCGGAGCATGATCGGTTCTCTCATGTACCTAACTGCTAGCCGACCCGATATTCAATTTGTTGTATGTTTGTTAGCACGGTTTCAGGCAAAGCCTACCGAACTTCACCTCAAAGAGGTTAAACGGATCTTTCGGTACCTACGAAGCACCATTAACATGGGACTTTGGTATCCGAAGGATTCAGGGTTTCATCTAACAGCATTTTCAGATGCAGACCATGCTGGTGATCAAGTTACAGCAAAGAGTACATCAGGTGGAGCACAATTTTTGGGTGAAAAGCTTGTAAGCTGGTCGTCAAAGAAACAGGATTGTACTGCACTATCAACCGCCGAAGCCGAGTATGTGTCTCTATCTGCGTGTTGTGCCCAAGTTCTTTGGATGCGGACACAGCTCACAGATTATGGCTTTACTTTTGACAGAATACCTATGTATTGTGACTCAAAAAGTGCCATAGCCATCTCGTGCAATCCCGTACATCACTCTAAGATGAAGCATATCAAAGTCCGCTACCATTTCATCAAAGAACACGTGGAAGAGGGTACCGTTGAATTATTTTTCGTTAAGACTGATTATCAACTCGCCGATCTATTTACTAAAGCCTTTCCAAAAGAACGGTTTGACTATTTAGTTCGACGAATTGACATGCGAAGCCTAACTCCTGAGGAGCTAGAACATCTTCTCGAATCTTCTTGAAAAACGATTTCAAAATCGCTTCGCTGTAAATTTTTTTTGAAAAACAAAATACAAAATTTGAAAAACCAACAAAAACAAAATACAAAAATATAAAATTTTCAAAAAATACAAAAACAATATAAAATCAAAAAATCCAAAAATATTCTTCTCACGACATGTCTCTCGTATAAATCAATATTTTGTACGTTTCTAGAAATGTCATTCAACAATGATACGGACATGTACAGATGCTTGAGCGGGAGTTCTTTTTTATGTTTTTCTAAAACATGTCGTTTCTCAAAATTTTCTTCACTATGGCTTTCGTATAATTCAGTACGAAACCCGTACTTAAATGATGACTTCTGATTATTTTTCAAATCAAGGACTCGCACGTTCAATGACGAAATCTTTTTCAAAAAAGTTCGAGTCTAAACAAACGAAAAAGATTTAAAACAAAAACTCGTTTTCTAAATAAAATTCTTGAGCACTTTTTCAAGATTGTTCTAAAGATTTCTCAAAATCTCTCAAAATTAGTGCTCAAGATAACTCCCTCAAAACCCTTAATTGATTTCAAATGTGCTATCATTAAGGGGGAGTACAAAAAGAAAAATGTTCCAAATTCATGCAAAATAGAATCTGTCTATCTCTCCAAAAGCTTTTTCTTAATCAGTTGATATCAAAAATATCACGCTATGCTATTTTTGAGGGGGAGAAGACATGATTAAAATGTGATCAAAGATGTTTAAAGATTGTGGCTGAATCTCAAAAGAGCTCGACTCAGATAGTACCAATGAATTGACGAAGCTTAAAATGTCAGTAATCGAAAAGACTTGTCCTGGACGGGTAATAATTTCAAGCTAGTCTAACTAGTGATGTAAGCGTGTCTCGAATAGGACTTGTCTGAGTAGAATGTACCGTATCGAGAGACTTTCTTTGGACTTGACCAGGACGGGTAATAACTTCAAGCTAGTCTAACTAGTGATGTAAGCGTGTCTCGAATCGGTCATGTTCACTGAAAGTGGATCAATTCAAAAAGTGCAAACTCCTCTCGCATGTGCAAATTTCTTAAATATTCATGAGCACATGTGAAGGGGGAGTCCTTCAAAATTGCAAAACTCTCAAAGTGGTAACAACAATGTGTTTTATTATCAAAAACACTTCGAGAGATTTTTCACAAAATGGTTTCATGGCAATGATAGGATAGTCATGGAGTTATAAGGTGACTAAGGTTAGGAAAAATCGTCCTATGATCCGCCAGAGCCGGAGGGATCTACCCAAGGACAATTCCAATAGATTAGAATTAGAAGTCCTTAGGTATGATTGCAAAAAGGAGAAAATAAGAAAGGAGAAAGAAGGGGTTGAAGAATTAAAAAGAAAAGTTATGAAAAAGGGTGAAAAGAAATAGCCCTCAAAATGCTCAACCTTAGGGCAGACACCGGGTACAATTCGTATGCTACTGGTTGTTACTAAGGTGACACTGGTATTGAAGACAAAGACGTCATGGACCCAGTGACGCACTGCACTAAACCTTCTTAACCACTCAAGTTCTCTTAAAAGAGCTTGTTTCATTCTCACGGGGAACCGGTGTAATCTATCAACCTGTCTCTAAGAGATGGTTGATATTGAAGCAGGAGACCTCTCCCTAATCTCCGCATAGGAAACCAAATGTGCACTTATCGAGTCTAGAGCCCCGAGATTCATCAAAAGATCTCATAGGAACACATGATATTTCTACACTGGTTGTTCATCATTAAGAACGCCAGATGTAAACTTTAGAGTCCTACGCAGATCTTAGCAATCTGCCAGAACATTTATGAGAGGATTCACTTTTGTGATTCTCAATGATTGAATGGAAATTCCTGCCAGGGTCAACATCAAGCAGCCCTGACAGCAGGTCTCTTCGGTAATTCTTTATGGGTTACGCTTAGTGTTCGCGGTGGTTTCAAACGGTCTACAGTCGTGGAGTGATCCCCAGCGACCCACCCAGTCATTGAGCTACTAAGTAGGTCTTGTAAGCTCTCTCGAGAGTATCTGACATGGGAACGGCCTTGGTAAGGGTTAGAAGGAGTCTTCACACTACGCTGTTGACGATCTCTAATTGTTATCTGTAAGTACCGGTTGTTTTATTGCTAACTGTTTATATGCAGGGACACTTCATCTCCATGGCGACAGATTCCACATGCTCATACATGCATCTCGAAGTCAAAGGAAAGTTCTCACAAAGATCAAAGCAAAGAAAGGTTCAAAGAAAGATTCTACGCAATGTGAATCTACAGAAGTAAAGTGACAAATATCTGTGTGAAAGAACGGGAACTACAAATGCATGTATCTCAAAGACTGAAGATGTATGAGCATGTTGGAATGGCAAACAACCACCACAGAAGCAGAAGTGACGAAAGGCAGATAACTCCACATCACAAAGGAACAAAGAACCATGAAAAATCAGTTATCAAAGATCACAAAGCATGAAGGAACAAAGACTAAAGACTATTCTACAACGACACACTAAGTTAAAGACAAAGAACACGGAAGACCCACTCACGTGGAGCATCATTCGAATGACCAACCCTTAGGGGGAGATTGTTAGTATTAAAAATATATATATAGAAGTGATGGTCATTCTCATATTGTAACTTTGTGTCGTTTGTTAAGTTTAGTAATTGTTTAGTCATTGGGCTTTGGACTTGGAAAGCTAATATGTTATGTGCTATGTTTCATAAGCCTTGTTATCTAATCATGTAACCAAGTCCAAGCCCAAGTCCATTAGAAAGCCCATGAGGCCTTTCTCTCTAACTATATAAGACACTTACCTAGTCATTTGTAAGTGTGCTTGTGTGTGTATTTGTGTGTGTTTCTCTTTGAATAAAAGCTCTCATTTCCATCTCTCTCTCTCTACTCTACACGAAATACATATACATACTACAAGTCACCATCTTTCAATCTCTACTTCATCTTTGCTTCTATAGTGTTGTGGTAAAGTTGTGATATTTAAGGTCCAACAATTTCTAATGCTTTATGTTGTTTCAAGTTTCAACACTTTGTGAATTGATGACGTATAGCCTATATTTGGGCCGCAAGCCCAAATAATAGACATTACTTACACTTAAGCCCATCACGAATGGGCTACCATGACAAATGGTATGGGCTGTGGTATCAACGCTTGGGCTCACGAAGCCCAAAGGCCCAATCTAACTCACCGGATATCTGATAAGGATTATCTATTCAAGGAATAGATATCCTTACCTCGGATAAGCACCATGCGTGCGAAGAGTAAGGAGCAAGAAACACGGTTTCTTAGCCCTATATATAGAATCATACGATTCTCATCCAAGGTACGATTTACATAATCCCTAAACTCTTCAACCAAACCCTAAATTCGATTACTTACTCTCACGCCGGAGTCTAATCGGGGGAGACAATCCCTCGATAAGCCTAACGGTGTTGTTTATTTTCTTAGTACGCAGGTAACAAAGTGCTAAGGAACGAATTGATATAAGAGCAAAGCCCAACAATCAGGTACGTCCAACTTTTGTATCAACAAGTGGCGCCATCCGTGGGACCCTACAACGAACTAGAATGATGAAACATAAGAATTCGAGCCAGCGGACTCCGCAGCCAGAAAAACGTGACCATCTGAGGAAGAATCAACAAGATCCAACCTCTAGACAAGTCGCTGGGACAACCAGCACACCTGGTCACCACGAGCCAGGGACAACCCAACCTCCCCCAGCGGTAGAACTACCCAGGATTACTCTAGAGGTCCCCAGCGTTGAGGAACTCCAACGCACCCTCTTCACCACCCCTCATCAGGCTACACCCGCAGTGAACAACACTGCGCCGCCAGGCGCGCCTGAACGAAACCGGGCGTCCCATACCGAGGCAGAGATCCTTGCAACGACTGAGGACATACCCGATCTAACTTTGGGTAATTTTGTATCCCAAAATTATGAAACCCTAACCGCCCTCATGCAGGAAGAAGCGGCAAGAAGAGCAGGCGCGGATCCGCAAACCCGACTTAATCTTGGTCCAGAACGCGAACCATCACCACCGCGCCACCCGCGAGGAAGACGTACAGAACGTACCTCTGTCCATGATAGGTTAGGTGCGGTACCTGACTCACAAAACTCTGGAGACAGCGGTAGGCGCACCAATGTCCATTCCAGACTTGGCAGTCGGGGAATACACGATCGATTAGGGCCTCGGCATTCGCCAAGCCAAGGATCTTCCAAACCTGAAAGTAGGCGAATACAAGATAGATTGGGGAGGAGGAGATCCCCAAGCAGAGATCCCTCAGGCTCCTCTTCTGAAAGGAGCAGGCGCAAACGCCGAAGGAGAGATTATTCTTCCTCCAGCGATTCCTCGGACAACGAGGATAAAGAAACAGGGCACTGGAAATCAAAAGGAAGACGTCGCGAGGAAGAGAACGAGGATATGTCTCTCCCATGGCGACGCCATAAAATTGATGCGTTCACACGTCGCATAAGTGATTACTCAGACGACAGGCGCAGGCGCATGCCCACTAATGTGAAGACATACGATGGAACAGGTGACCCAGACGACCACCTAAAAATTTTCGAGTCAGCCGCAACTATCGAAAATTGGCCACAGCCTGTGTGGTGTCACATGTTTAATTCCACATTGGTAGGGAACGCGCGCACATGGTTTAGCAAACTCCCACGTAGGAGTATAGGCGGCTTTGAGGAATTACGAAAAGCATTCCGCCACAACTTCACCCAGCGAAAGAAGTGCGCTAAAAATCCTGTAGAATTAGCAAGGGTGAAGCAACGGCAAGGGGAATCAACCAGCGCCTTTATGGAGCGCTTCAAGGATGAGTGCATACAAGTCAAAGCATGTCCCGAAATACTAAAAATTTCAGGGTTCATGAATGGAATTAATAATCCAGAACTCATCCGAAAGCTCAATGATAGAGTTCCACAGTCTTTCGATGAACTCACAAAACGCACCAGATCCTTTATACAAGGAGAAGCAGCTGCTGCGGATAGCAAAAAAGGATATTAAAACTATAGGCAACAAGAACAGCCGCGGAGACAATCCAATGATCAAAACAATAACCGCGGCAGGAACTACCGCAGTGGAAGAGACAACGACAAATATACTCCTCTCACTAAAACCCCAAGGGAGATATTTGCAACAGAAGGTGCGAACTTCCCAAGACCACCACCAATTAAAACGGCAGAAGAAAAACGCCAAGGTAGTGGATACTGCGAGTACCACGGCCAAAAGGGCCATACAACTAACGAGTGCGTCCAACTGAAACAACTAATCGAAAAATTAGTGAGAGAAGGAAGGATGGACCACCTCGTAAAAAACATCAAGGAAGGAAAAGAGAGACAGAGAAATGGGGGCAAGAAAGAACCCCCAAAGGAAAAGGCTGATACTATATACATGATACAATCATGGCAGCGCAAAATAAAGCAAAAAGTCAGCCAAAAATTCTCTCCAGAAAAAGAGATATCCTTCCCTACAATAGCTGCGGACAACGCAGTCGTGGAACCTCTAACCATTGAAATACATACAGGGGGACACGACATCCACCGCATGTATATTGATGGAGGAGCATCCACAGACATTATGTATGATCACTGCTTCAAAAGGCTGCGACCTGAAATCCAAAGTCAGTTGACACCAGCTACAATGTCACTAACAGGATTCACAGGAGAGAAGATTTGGCCCATGGGGCAGTTACGCTTATTGGTGGTCGTAGGAGATGAACAACACTCAACCGCTACATGGATAAATTTTATGGTAATAAAGTCTCCTTCACCATACAATGGTATAATTGGAAGACCGGGAATATCATCCATGCGCGCAGTACCATCCACAGCACACGGAATGCTCAAATTCCCAGTTAAAGGAGGAGTGGTCACTCTCTACAACACAACGGTACCACCAAGAGAATGCATCGCAGTAACAACTGAAGCGGAGACTATTCCAGAACAGCGCACGGAAAAATCGCCAAATTTAAAGGTCGCTATTCACCCAGATTATCCGGAACAACAAGTGTCGATCGGAGGATCTTTATCTGACAAAGGTAAAGCAGCCGTATGCGCACTCTTGCAAAAGAATCTAGACATCTTTGCATGGGAACCAAAGCATATGACGGGAGTACCTCGCTCTATCACAGAGCACAAGTTACAAATCCGACAAGGATACCCTCCAATACGACAAAAGAAGCGCGGCCAGGCACCAGATCGTGCAAAGGCTATTTTGGAAGAAGTACGCAAGTTAGTAGACGCGGGCATCATGCGCGAAGTGTACTACCACGACTGGCTTTCAAACCCAGTTATGGTAAAGAAGAGCGATGGTAGTTGGAGGATGTGCGTGAACTTCACGGACCTCAACAAAGCATGCCCGCAGGACTGCTATCCACTGCCAGAGATAGACTGGAAGGTCGAGTCCTTATGTGGGTACCCCTTCAAGTGCTTCCTAGACGCATATAAAGGGTACCATCAGATCCAAATGGCAGTGGAGGATGAAGAAAAAACAGCTTTCCACACCAGTCAAGGGGTATACTGCTACACAAAAATGCCTTTTGGCTTAAAGAACGCATGCGCGACATACCAACGGCTGGTGGACACAGCTTTCGAAAAACAAGTAGGCCGCAACTTGGAAGTCTACGTTGACGACCTTGTTATAAAAAGCCATACAGAGGACGAATTGGTGCGCGACATCGAGGAAACATTCCGAACGTTGGGGCGGATAAACATGAAATTGAATCCAAAAAAGTGCACCTTTGGCGCAACTGAAGGCATGTTCCTCGGATATTTGATAGAACCCGATGGAATCAAACCATGCCCAGAGAAGACAAAGGCTGTTATTGATCTCCCCTCCCCGCGCACACTCAAAGAAGTCCAGTCACTAAATGGAAAGTTAGCAGGGCTGAATCGCTTCTTATCTAAGTCAGCGGACAAATCCCTTCCCCTCTTTAAAACACTCACGAAGTGCACAAAAAAGGGAGACTTTCGCTGGACTAGCGAAGCAGAAGAAGCTTTCCAACAACTTAAACACCATCTGGCATCCCTCCCCAAACTCGTCGCACCGCGACCAGGGGAAGAACTAATCATGTACTTATCGGCAACCCACGGAGCAGTTAGCGCAGTACTATTGACGGACAGAGACTCCGTCCAGACACCCATATACTTTGTAAGCAAAGCCCTAAAGAAAACAGAGATTAACTATAGTGCTATGGAAAAGCTGGTCTTGGCTCTAGTGTTCGCATCCAAAAGACCGCGCAGATACTTTCAAGCGCATCCAATAGCTGTAATCACTGATCAGCCAATTAAACAAGTTATCTCAAAACCGGATGCATCAGGACGCTTACAAAAATGGAGTGTACTGCTAAGTGAGTACAACATCTCGTACAGGCCGCGCACTGCAATCAAAGGACAAGTCTTAGCCGATTTTATCGTGGAGAAGCCAGATAGCGACAGCCCAACATCTGCAGCTAAAACGGACCTACAAGAACCTTGGACACTGTTCACCGATGGATCCTCATGCGCAGATGGATCAGGCGCAGGCCTTATTCTTACAAATCCAGAAGGTATGGAATTCACCTATGCGCTACGCTTTGAATTCACAGCCACAAACAATGAGGCAGAATATGAAGCCCTACTAGCCGGACTACGCATAGCAATCCAACTGGGTGTACGCAACCTAGAAGCAAACGTAGATTCGCGCCTAGTGGCTAACCACGTGCTAGGTGAATACGAAGCCAAGGATGACCACATGATCCAATACCTGGATAAGACAAAATCTTTGATCAAAAACTTTGATAGGTTCACAATAAAACAAGTACCTAGAGGAGATAACAGGAAGGCGGACGCACTCAGCAAGATTGCATCCACAAGCTTCGCACACCTTTCAAAATAGGTATTGGTGGAAACCCTAAAGAACAAGTCAATCTTGGATATGGAGATATCAACAGTGATAGAAGAACAAGATCCTACGTGGATGACACCTATCATCGAATTTATTAGCAAGGGAATCCTACCCCAAGATAACAAAGACGCTCGAAGAATACGGCGCACAGCGCAACAATTTGAATTACGCGACAACGTACTCTATCGGCGATCTTTCTTACAACCATGGCTCAGATGTGTTGGACCCCTCCAAGCAGACTACGTACTCCGCGAAATTCACGCTGGGTCATGTAGTATGCACTCAGGGCCACGATCCGTGGTGGCAAGCGCTCTAAGGTCAGGATACTATTGGCCAACAATGCACCGCGACGCACGCGATCTAATAAGAAAGTGCAGCAACTGCCAAGTACATAGGCCTATTCCGCGCCGACCACAGCACGAGCTAACACCAATCACCTCACCATGGCCATTTTACAAATGGGGTATTGACATCGCAGGACCTTTCCCCGTCGCAGCTGGAGGAATAAAGTTTCTCATCGTAGCCATAGACTACTTTACAAAGTGGATCGAAGCAAAAGCAGTGGTGAACATTACAGGAAACCAAGTCAAGCGCTTTGTTTGGGACAATATTGTCTGCCGCTTCGGCCTACCAGGCGAGATCGTATCAGACAACGGAAAACAATTCTGTGATAACCCATTCAAAGACTGGTGCGCACAATTAAACATCACACAACACTTTGCTTCAGTCAAACACCCACAAACCAATGGCCTAGTCGAGCGCGCTAATCGCAGTCTAGGCGAAGGCATAAAAGCGCGCCTTGACAGACATAAAGGAAGATGGGTAGATGAGCTCTCGCACGTCTTGTGGGCGCATCGCACGACAATCAAAACCAGTACTGGCGACACGCCATTCTCCTTAGTCTATGGAACAGAAGCCGTCATACCAGCCGAGATAGGAATGCCAACTATACGCACGGCAGAGGTCAACGTCACAACAAATGACGAGGAACGGCGCATAGACTTAGATATACTGGAAGAAAGACGCGAACGCGCAGCTATACGTGAAGCAAAGGCTAAGGCAAAAATGAAGAAGTATTATGATGCAAAAGTCAAAAACACTTCATTCAGACCAGGAGACTTTGTTTACCGCGCCAATGACGCGAGCCACGTAGAAGACACAGGGAAGCTCAGACCCAAATGGGAAGGACCTTACGAGGTCACAGACGCGCTCGGCAACAGCGCATACAGGTTGCGCGATATGGAAGGTCACGACCTAGCGCGCACTTGGAACATCTGTAATCTCAAAAGATGTTACTTTTAGGCTACGGCCCTTACACAAACACACTCACACCCTACGAGGTGCCCAATAAGTGTTTGTCTTTCTTTTCTTTTTTAGGAATTATGTTTTCCATTTTTTCAATAAACTTGCAAGTATTAATAAAATGTTATGGTTTCTAGCTAACTCCATAGCGCACTTTTACTTTATTGCATATATGTCAATATTGTCTATCTTATATTTTTGCCTACATGGCGTGCATGCACCACTTAAAGACCCACGAAGGCATAAAGGATGAGTTAACCTACTAATTTACTCGTTGAATAAGAGGGTTGCAAACCCATCAACAGTGGATCACGTATCCTTGCTAAGCGCCTTACTCTTGAGACGTCAAAGTAAGTTTCACATGCGCACCCCACGACGGATGCGCATATACCAAGTACACCGTACGAGCTTAGCAATATAACGAGCCAAGACACTTGGTCAAAAAATAAAACTTAGCAAATAATGCAAGTATACTTAAGTTACGTACTTAAAAGACTTAGTCAAAAAATAAAACTTAGCAAACAATGCAAGTATACTTAAGTCACGCACTTAAAAGACTTAGTAAAACAATCAAACTTAGCAAACAATGCAAGTACATTTAAGTTACGAACTTATAACAAAATGTATCTTATTCCATATTTATTAAATTACAAGGAAAAGTACATAAGTTTACAAACGACCTATATGCTATGGCGATGATCATGGCTCTCTTCTGGAGCGGCAGAACTCCCCGCCTCCTTCAGCTTACTCAATGTTATAGCATCCTTGAGCGACACAGTTGGAACACTCACAGCAACGCCATCAGATCGAGGAAGGTGCGCAGCACCAATGCCGCACATCACAGCCTTGCCCTTAATACCTTTCTTTATGGCAACCCTTTGCTCGTGACGCTCCAGCACCTCCTTCAAGGGGATTTCCTTCTCCAGTGCAAAAGGCTTGAGGATATCACGGGGCCGCGCAAAAACTGGGACTTGAAGCTGCGAGACATCAGGTTTTAGATAATAATCTAACTCATCTCCAGCATTCTCCCCAAGATGACGCTGCAACGTCAGACCCGCCATGAGCACATCTATGGGGTCATCTTGGTCGCGCTCCAACCTCCCTATATGCGGCAGCTCAAGAACCTTCAGCCCCGCCATCGCCTGCACCAGCTCGTCGTACGCCGTTGAGCTATAACCAGGAATCTCCGCCAAGTCTTTCTCCAACAACTTGGCCTCACGGAGCTCCTCCATGGCCTGTGAACGACCACGCGCTATCGCGCAGTGAACAACCTTCCCAAAGGCTTCCACCACCTCCGCAGACTCCAAAGTACTTAGAGCTGCCAGACGGAGCCCATGGCTGATCAACCACCTGCATTTACAAAGTTATAATAAGGTCAGATACACAATAGGGCGAACAAGCAAATTTGAGAGGCAAGGGTGTAAGAATACCTGCGCTCGGCTATTACAGACATAAGATGAGGATACAGCTCCTCGTCGTACTCGATGCTGAGGGCGCGCAGCTTCTCCTCATACATTACGAGCGTCTTCTCCATGCGCTCCTTGAACTCTTGTAGGCTAGCATAATGCTCTGCCCTTTTTTCTTCAAGATACGCCCTCGACCACGACGCTTTTGCCTTCACCTGCTCAAGCTTCGACCTCGCATACATCAGGTCCGCCAAAATGCTCATCTTATCTTGGGCGATTTTCTCAGCATGCGCCCTCGACTCCCCAAGCTCCACTTGCGCATCCGCCAATTGTGCGCGGAGGGCCACCAACTCCTCCTCCTTCTGGGCTAGAGCACGGCTCTCCCCAGTATACTTTCCCTTCAGCTGAGCAACAAGCTCAGCTTGGCGGGCAGTGGTCGCAGCCAGCTCATCCATCAGCTGCTGCGCCTCACCACCATCAACAGCCTCGGTGTTCCCCTCCTTGTTTTCGTTCTGCGGAGAGGAAACCTCATTGTCCTTCGCGTCGTCATCCCTACGGAACAAAAACAGTCAACAAAAAATTACAACAAGTAATTGCAAAAAAAAAAAAAAAAAAAAAAAAAAAAAAAGAGAGAGAGAAGGAATGCACACTTACAGAAACGGAGAAACATCAGCCTTCAACCGTGCGCTGGAGGTCGAAGTTTCTTCCGCGTTCGACTCTGTGTCTTTGATGACGTGTCGACGCCTCTTGCTGGTGCCACTGGTTCCAGCCTCTCCCTTGCGCTTTAAGTTCTGCGCAACCTCTTCCCTCAACACCTCCTCAGGTTTCAGGATCTGAATGCTGTCAGATGACCCTGAGCGCGTCTCCTCGTGCGCCACCTCCAAATCAGGCACCACCTCCACAGTTGGGGCCACAACTACTTCAGGCGCAAAACTCTGGACGGGCGTCACTACAAGGGGTGGATAATCCTCAGGGACTGTCGCAGGCAGAACAGTCAAATGCCCGGCAGTCGCATCAAGCAAAGGCTGCTCTCCTTCCCTCAGAGGACGCACCCCTATGGTTACCTGCTTTGGCCTATCCAGCTTGACCACAGCGAACAAATCCATCTCTGCGCATCAAGGGAAACAAGAAAGACAAAAAGAGATCAGTTATTAAAAGCACGAAGACAAGAATAAAAGACTTACAAAGCATGAAGAATAAAGGGATGAACACCCACCCCGGCCATCCTCACTTAAAAAAGTAGGAACCTCATCTGCAGCACCAAAATACGCGCGGCTCAACCCCACGTGTACCAAAAACTCCTCCGGATAGGGGTTAATGGCCAGTCGATTGGCATCTAACGTTTGCGCGTCAGCATGATTATAGGAACCGGGTGCGGGGCGCCCATCCCTTGGTAAGGTTTCCTGAGTATAAAACTCAAAGGGAGAGGGAAAGACTGCGTCATCCACCCAAAAGAAATACTCCCTCCAATTTTTGAGGGCGTCAACCTTTTCCGTATAACACTGAAGCGCCCCCTGGCGTTTCGCAAAGGAAACCCACCCATTCGACCACGTCGTGTGGTAAAAGGCGCGGAATAAATCTACAGTTGGTTCTATCGCAAGTAAACGACAGTTCACTTCAAAATTCGACACCTTCGCCGCACCTATACAGTGCAGCTGAGAGATGTGAAGGCGATAATGATTGAGCAAATCGCTCAGAAAAATGGAAATGGGTACGCGGTAATTCGCATACTCAAAAAATTTCGTATATAGACCTATCTTCCCTTCGGGGAAGTCAGCTATACACGCATCGACATCTGGAGCCTCTGGATGTACATCCAAAGGCACAAAATAGTCGGAAGAAAACTGCGTGACGTCCTCAATAGACAACGCGGAACGAAAGTCCTCTAATTGAGCAACCATTTTCATCTTAAAAAATAAGTAGGACGCACACAAAGATTACCTACGGAAGTTCAAAGGTTTTCTAGCAAAAACGCTCTCAAAATGAAGAAGATGAATAGTGGTTGTGTGTGTATTTTACTGTGTGGTGAAAAATAAGGGGGGCGGCACTCTTATATAGGGTGGTAAAAACCCTAATTCACGCCCACGTGGATCCCACTCACAGTAAACGTGTGGCTAGAAGATCAAAAGGTACAACACTTTTTCCCGAATCCCAAGTGATACGTGGACACCACCCCCGATTACCGAGGTAACTATTTTGAACCTGTTAGGTGCATTGCACCTCCAAAAAGGCGGTAACAATTTGTTCATTCTCCCGCCACGCTTACCGCTGCTTACATTAAGTCTAGTACCCGCGGCTACGTGCCGCGCATACTAGACTGGGGGGACATGATGACGTATAGCCTATATTTGGGCCGCAAGCCCAAATAATAGACATTACTTACACTTAAGCCCATCACGAATGGGCTACCATGACAAATGGTATGGGCTGTGGTATCAACGCTTGGGCTCACGAAGCCCAAAGGCCCAATCTAACTCACCGGATATCCGATAAGGATTATCTATTCAAGGAATAGATATCCTTACCTCGGATAAGCACCATGCGTGCGAAGAGTAAGGAGCAAGAAACACGGTTTCTTAGCCCTATATATAGAAGCATACGATTCTCATCCAAGGTACGATTTACATAATCCCTAAACTCTTCAACCAAACCCTAAATTCGATTACTTACTCTCACGCCGGAGTCTAATCGGGGGAGACAATCCCTCGATAAGCCTAACGGTGTTGTTTATTTTCTTAGTACGCAGGTAACAAAGTGCTAAGGAACGAATTGATATAAGAGCAAAGCCCAACAATCAGGTACGTCCAACTTTTGTATCAACATGAATAGTTTAGGCCTGTATATGTGTATTATCCCTTTAGGTAATTATTTTAAATACTGTATTTTGAATGATAGTTAAAATAAAAAATAAGTATCTACCAAATTAAACTTTATCTAAGTAATTTAAATAAGGTCTAAGCAAAATGTACCTTGGTTTATATTGTTAGATGATAGGTTAAGACCCAAGCCTAAAGGCTTAGGGTCCATTAGGTTTAGGATTATGTTAATTTGTTATCTAAGTTAGCATATTAAGTGTTGGTCATTATAGTTTAAGTGTTTAACGAACCTTGTAATAGTATACTAGAGTGTATTAGACTTGTTAAAGATTAATGGGCTTGGTTAAACAAGTAATTTATAAGAATAGTCCAAGATATAGTCCAATAACCAAGCCCGACCCATCAAGGCTCAATCCTTCCTTTCACCTACTATGTAAATGCCTCACACACTCTTATGTCAGGCGGTGCTTCTCATTTCTAATCTAATATTTCTCTCCTTCCTCTCTCTATATGTTACCTACATTCTTTCTCTCTTCAAACTCTCTTCTAAATCATTATGTGTGATTGATTATTACTATATTAGATGTGTTTTGTGTGTTGAAAAAGTTGTTATCCTTTATGTTTTACCGATTTTTTCCTACACAAAAAGCTTATGTTTTTCTTCTTTTAGCTCTTGTTCTAACACAACAACTCACTTATTACATACGTGTAGTGTATCTTGTAGTGTTTTTGAACATTAGTTTACAAAATTTTTGATCAAAAGTCCATAAAAACGCATGCTTTTAACTCAAGCCATCCTACAACTCAAGTTTAATTTAATGAAGTGAAATCGGCAATAACAATTCAAGATGTCGTCTTCTAGCAGACTCGACGATTATCATTGATGATACGTCAATTAATATGTTATGATAACGGGTGTAGACTAATGATCGTAGTGTTATATGTATTATCCAACAATTGATATCACTACAAAGATTGGGTATATTTATAGGGTATGTTTGGTAAAATGGGCTACAACTAGGGTTGGAGTCGGAGACCTAAAATTGGAGCTGCAACTTATATTACAAGCTGGAAGCTAGATATTATAATTTTTTAAAGTTGTTTGACGAATTAGTTGGAGCTAGAACTTATTAATGTAAAATCGCATAGAAATACATCAAATTAAATTCATATATATTTCCAACTTTTGCTTGAGAATCCACTACATCTTGAATGTATTTTAGCAATTTGACTATCTATAATCTCGTATGGAGGCTTATTGTTTATAAAAGTTTCCATAACATGTGTAACAAACAAAGTTTATATTATAAGCTAACTTATTTTAAAATTTCAAGCCTCTGTAAGCCTCACGGCTCACGCCAAGCACAACCATAAGCTTCTTGTTAGAAACCTTGATCATTTGATATCTTTGAACAATGATGCTCAGAAGATTTTTCTTACGTATGAATGAGTTTGGCAAAAGAATTGTCCAATTAAACATATTGAAACATAATTAAAAACAGAAAAGCACAAGTAATTTAGAGAAGATTTTTATCTTTTAGTTACAAACGAGTGTTGATACCCGCGCGTTGCTGCGGAATTCTTTTGTTGCCGTTAGCTACTTAACGTGAAGTTAGTTACCTAGGACTGACTTTGCAATTGATGTTTAACACGAAGGACCATTTATGTAAATTATGTGAGGATTAAATTTGCAATGAACCGTTGAGATGAAGGAAAAAGTGCGTAATTTTTTTTAAATGTTAAAGTAACGGTCGTTAGTTAACAGCTGTTAAATAACTAACAGCTGTTAGTATTGTACAAATAGGACTGAATTTGCAATTGATGTATAACAGAAGGACCACTTATGTAAATTATGTGAAGACTAAATTTACAATGAGTGGCTGAGATGAACGACAAAGTGCGTACAAATTTTTTTTAAATGTTACAGATAACAGTCGTTAGTTAACAGCCGTTAAATAGCTAACGACCGTTAGTACTTTAAAAAAAAAAGTTACTGTAGCAACCACTGTAGCAGCTACAGTGGTCGGTACCCATCAACCTCCCCACATTTAGTATATATATATAATATAATTTAATGAACTATACAAAAGTGTTAATATCAAAGGACTTGTGGTCTAGTGGGTGGGGCTTAACTTGTTAAGCGAGCCACAAGTGGGAGTAGTACCGGATGGGTGACCATCCGGGAAGTCCTCACTTGTGGTCCACTTGTGGACCATATGTTCCGGAGATATTAGGCAATGAAGAGGAGAACCTGTAAGCCATTAGCTGCGCAGGTTCGAATCCAAGCCGACCCCGGTTTTCATCCGGCCGTTTCTCCAGCGAGTAATCTCGTGTGGAGGCGGTACGGTTTCCGGGCGAAAGCCGTTTAATCCCCACTGCGCCAGCGTGGGCCCGGTTCAGACAACATAGTCTGGGTATGTGGTGGATGAGGGCCTGCTATTTGGCAGGTGCGACTCTAAACCATATATGGAAAAAGTCACCTTTCAAAAAATACAAAAGTGTTAATACATTGTAGTAATTTAAAACTTAGGGGACTAGATAAGAAATTTTAGCATAACCACAGGGGCAGTCAATGTAATTTACTCACAGTTAAAACATTGCAGCACAGTTAAATAACCCTAAAACACCTTATTTCCGACAACAGCACCGCCACCAACAACAAGTGGCACATTATTATTGTAAGTCTCAAATATTCTTCTTGTTCAATAGTTTTATTAAAATGTTATGTTTGTCTGCTGCCTTTGTGTTAATTATTTATCATTTCATGTTTCAAATACTACTTATTAACTTATTAAGTTACCGTTAAGAGTAAAATTTGCTCGATTGTTTTTTATTTTCTTAAATATAAATACTATTATCAAATGTTGGCTTACTATTTATTTTTCTAGTATTTGTTTACATGTTTTTTAGGCAAAAGACTGAGTTAAGGGGGTTTTGTTTAGGTTTATATGATTTCGGCTTATATTTCTTTTGTCTAAGCTAGGGGGTGTTTGTTTAAGCTTATGTGTTTTCGGCTTATGTATCATAAGCTCATTTTTTGTGTTTATTTTCAAACTTATGAGCTTGTATAAGCTTATTCTTTCATAATAAGCTTATAAAAAGTTTAAAAAAAAGCTGGAGAATGAGCTTATAAAACGTAAGTCGAAAACGCGTAAGCTAAAAAAAAGTAAGCTTAAACAAATGCCCCCTTATGCGATGTGCTTATGAGCTTTTTGAAAATTTAATAAGCCCGTTTTTTGTGGCCTTATGAGATTATAAAGTTCATAAGCCTACAAAATTGAGCTCACGAGCTTATCAGTCTTTCGATAACCTAATAAGCCCATCAAACAAGCTTAGACAAACTCATTGTGGCTTATGAGCTTATTTGGGTGTCTTTGTTTAAGTTTATTTGGCCAGCTTATTGAACTTTTAAAAAGCTCATAAGCTCAAATTTTTGGGCTTATGAGCTTATTGAAATTGTGATAGGCTCATAAGCAAGTGTTTGTCTAAGCTTATTTGTTTGATAAGCTCATAAGCCCATCAATTAAGCTTATACAAACCATGGCTTATGAGCTTAGGGGGTGTTTGTTTAAACATATTTGGTTGGGTTGTTGAACTTTTGGAAAGCTCATAAGCCCAAAAGTTGAGCTTATAAGCTTTCCAAAAGTTAAGCTCATAAGCTGGCCAAATAAGATTAAACCAATTTAAAGACAAAAAGTAAGCTTATAAATATAAGCCGGAATAAGCTTAGCCATTGGTACATTTCTATTTTAAGTAGTCGATTTTATCACTAGTAAGTCACCATAGTAGTGTACTAGTCACAATTTAGGTTATTTAACTCTAGCAACTTTAAGCATAAACACATCATGACCAATCAAGCAACATCTCGATGATAAAAGCAAAACTACAATTACATGTTTTTTTGATTATGCTGTTTAGGTTTGCTAGTCTTTACATGTTTTTTGTTGCTGTTTTTATAGCTTTTTAAGTTGCTGTATTGCTGTTAATGTTGCTCTTCTTACATGTTTTTGTTGCTGTCTGACATGCTCGTTTATTGATTATTGTGCTGTATTTAAGTGCTGTTTAGGTTGCTGGTTTTTTGCTTTAAAATTTTGTTTTTTGTTTGGCATTCTAACGTGTTTTTGTTGCTATTTAAGTTGCTGTCGTACATGTTCTTTTATTGATTATTTTGCTGTTTTGAGTGCTGGTTTTGCATTTTTACATGCTTTTATTGCTGTTCAAGCTGCTTTTTTCTTTTGTTTTTTACACGTTTATGTTGTTTTGACTTATCTATGTTTCTGTTTGTATTCTTGATTACTTGAAGGAGGATCAAATGGCTTCAATGGACACTGTATTCAACTGTGTGATTCCGTACATACAGAATGGTGATGACAGGAACTCTGTTTCATTGGTTTGTCGTAAATGGTACGAGATCGATCGTCTCACACGTAAGCAAGTGACTGTCCACGAGCCTTACGCACCCACACCGTCTCGTTTATTTAAACGGTTTCCGTTTATCGAATCCCTAACCCTGAAAGGACAAAAGAGTTCGAATAGGGTTGACGTAACTCGGTGGATTAGAGAAATATCCGTCAAGTTTCAGTGCTTAAAATCACTTCGTATTCGTTTTTTTGTTATTCGTGATTCTGATCTTGAGCTCCTTGTGGAAAAACGAGGGAAGGATTTAAGGAGTTTAAAATTATATGAGTGTGGAGGGTTTACAGAGAATGGGCTAATGTGTGTTGCTAAGTATTGTAGCGAGTTAAAAGAATTGTGTTTGGACGAGCTTGAGTTGGTTGTTGGTGACGAGGTGGAGGAACGTGGGAAATGGTTACGTGTGCTGGCTTTGCGTAAAACGGCGATTGAGAAGTTCTCATATAGTTATCGTAGGTATAATGCCGTTAATACTCCCTTTGATCAAGAAGATGTTGCTTTTCTTGTAGAAAAATGTAGGGAGTCTTTAGTTTCTTTAAGAGTTCGTATATGCGGCATAGACGCTGTAGAAGCTGCCATTAGGAATGCTGTTAAGTTACAAGATTTCTTTGGCGCTTTTTTTAATAAAGATGATGAGTGTAATGGTTTCACGTTCCCCTCGACCATTCATAGGTTAGGTTTAAGTGACTTGCCACAAGGTTTGGTTCCGTTTGATATCTCCCTATTGAATCAGTTAAGGGAATTGGAGTTTAGGTCGGAAAATATGCGAGAAGATTGCCAATGTTTCTTTCTTCAGAGGTGTCCTAACTTGGAAGTTCTTCATATGGAGGATGGGTGTGCAGACACGGGATTGCGACTTATTAGTCAGTTTTGCAAGAAATTGCGCAAACTGACTGTTCGCTCAGGGACTCATGTGGGACTGATCGCGGTGGCACAAGGATGTCCGAATTTGGAATATTTAGATGCCCTACTCACTGATATTTCAAATGAAGCTTTGGAGTGTATAGGATCTAGTTTGAAGAATTTGCGTGTTTTCTGTACGTTTGTGGCCCAAAAAGAAGACAAGTCAGATTTACCGCTAGACAATGGGATCCGAGCTATGTTGATGGGTTGCACCAAACTTGAGAGGCTAAGTATCCATTGTGTAGATGCGAGTCATGTGACGGATGTGGGTTTGGGTTTTATTGGAAAGTATGGTGTTAATTTGAGATTTCTATCTCTTACTGCTATAGGCGAATCTGATGAAGGCCTTTCAGAGTTATCAAAGGGGTGCCCAAAATTAAGAAAACTGGAAATGAAGTATTGTCCCTTTAGCGATCAAGCAATCATCAATTTTGGGTTTAATATACATTCACTTAGGTATATTTGGGTTGACAGCGGTAAGGATATTCCATTTCCATTAGGACTCACTCGGCTAAATCTCGACATGACAGCCCAGGTTTGTAAATAACTGCATCTATTATGCTTTTATTTTCATTTTGCATTGTCTCTATCATAGATAATATGTTTCATTGAAGAGTTATGAGGTGATAAAGTTATCTCGTCAAAGCTGTGAATTTATGCACTTTTTAGGTGTAGTTTAAGTAAATTCGTGTTTTCTTTCTGGTAAAATAATCACGTGTAGAACATAATTACCTGCTTTAAGACTGAGTATAATTGTTCTGGTAAACTCGTGATTCATTTCATGTCATAAAGTACTTTGTTTATTAACTTTTATTAAGCAAAATAAGGTTACGAATTTATTTGTGGTTGCCTGCTTTTAGACGATGACTGCTAGAACAAAGTACAAACTAATGATTTTATAATATACGAGTACTTAAAGTCACGTGCCTTCCATTAAAACATGTTCAATGCTGCACACCATCCAATAACTACATAGGTCCTGTGAATACTAATGGCCACTTGTCAATTTAGTAATAAAGTCAGCATCACTTTCATAAACCATCTTTAGCCGAAGAGCTGCATTGATGGATATTTTTGAAATGGAATCTGCTATATTAAATCATTATCAAAGACAATGCTTCTTTTGTCTCGTGACTTAAAATGTCTTTTAGACCCAACAATGATGAGATAATAGTTGGTATGTAATTGTAGCGTTATTCTTTTGGCTCCTCATGTGTCTATTCGTTATGTCGTTTAGTTTCTCTGTGTAACTTAGGAAGAAGTCCTTATATCGCTTAGCTTTGATGCTCAGATTCTTTTGTTGCGAAATCAGTCACGTAAATAAAATTAGACGCCTTTTCAGGAGGAGTTAAAGTGGAAACCTTTCGAGTGTCGGAGTGTGGAACTATAGGTTTTGATGGGTAATCATACACATACAGTAATATATATACGGAATACAGAATCAAAGACGCTGTATTTTCCTATGTCTGTGAAGGTGTTAGGGATCTTAAATTCAGTACAATAATGTTCTTGGTAAGGACGTCATTAGTAGTTGAACAGAGAGGTAACAAATGGGCTAGTTGAATGGGTCAAATAACGGGTCTAAACATGCAACTCTTGAAAAGAAGTATATTTTTACTTGGTGTAATGTGTAACATCTATGTGGGTTTTGGATCGTAAAGGACACACATCAATAGTTGTAAGAGTAGTATACGCAAGATATAAAATCTATGTGGGTCAACAATTTGCTTGTGCTCATAAATGAATAAGTGAAAAATAGTTACTTGGTGTAATGTGTAACATCTATGTGGGTTTGGATCGTAAAGGACAATGCTGATGTTATTCATTTTGATGTTATGACCTTTGTTGCAGTTACTTGCACAACTGAAACCGTATGTTAGACTTGCTCAAAGACTTGATAGATTAGCTGAAGAGTTTGTAGCAGGAGGAACTGGTCTGAAATCCGTAAAGGTGACATGCTCATCCATTAGAGAACTTGGTTATCAGAACACCCAGTTACTCCGCTCTATGGTTGCCAAATGTATCAGATTACGTGAAGAACAGGTAATTTTATATGAGTCATCCAAAAAGCAAGTCATTGAAGTCCAAATTGCTGATGTGGAATCCCGTTTCAAGGGTGCAATTTCTGAGTCTGGGGATATTAAAGTCGAGGGGACACTGAAAAACGGAGTCTCACATCTGACAAAAGTAGGTGCTCTTGAAGTTGATGTGAGTTTAGAAGGAAACATCAACATGGTAATATCGGGAGTGTTGGAACAGTGTTTTGTGAGACTTTGGGGAGACGCCGAGGTAAGACATTGAAGAAAAGTGGTGGGAGTCTATAAGGAGGTTGTGTTCCTTGCTTAGAAGAACAAATGATCTGAAATCGAAAAGGCTTTGTCGGATTAGTTTTCCTCAAGCTGGGCTGTTTTGATGTCAGATACAAAGGGTGATATTATTATGTGCGGAGATTATTATTTCTTGCTCTATGTTTTTGCTTATTATGTAGGACTAATTGAATCTCTTGTTTTGTACGTATGGATGAAACTAATGTTTTAGTTCTTGCTGTCTTTCTCTTAACCATAACCAAAATAGTTCTCAATGTTTGGTTTTGGAGGTGTTACAGGTATTGAGAACCATTTCAAAAATTAGAATTACAGGTCTTGCAAGTATGAAATTATAGGTACAGAAGTTCAGAACCATAGTTTTGAAAAACAGTACGTCACATTAACTTAAAAAAGGTTATTACCGTAAGTGTCTAAATATAAACGAGTATCAGAGTCTGTAGTTTGATCATTCGTTGTAGTTGATAGAGCAATCGGTGTGTTTTCCCTCGCGTTAAAGCTTAACGTGGCTGCGTTAAGGTGAGTTAACCACACCGTTGGGCTGCGTTAAGGGTGAGTTAACGCCCCACGTTAACCCCTTAACGCAGCGTTAAAGTCACTTTTGATTAAAAAAAATTACAGTTTTGCCCCTTCTAAACTTTTTAGTATTTATATGTAAAAAAAATTAATAAATAAAAAAAAAAAAAAAAAAAAAAATCCAAAACACCCCCTTGGTTCTTAAACGATATAGTTCGAGCAGGATAACCAAATTCAAATTAAAAATTCAATATTCAATACAACACTATAATTGTGAAATTTAAAACACAAATAACAATACGATACGAAAACAGAAATCATCCAACGATTCTCATGAAGCTTTTATATAGCCTTGTAAATGTTGATGAGATCTCACTTCTCCTCCCACACTTGCAACACTTGTTCCCTAACATCTCCAAGGCGACATGAAGTTGCAGATCTGTTTTATCATTTCTTAATAGAGTTTGTAGACCGACCCTGATAGCTGGATGGTCTTGAGGCAGCTCACGCAACCTTTTGACCTCTTGAGCACGATCATGCTTCGGTAGCATAATACGAGTTATCTCACCTAGCAAATTGTTAATCAGCTTGAGTTCTTTTTCTTGTTCACTGCGTAATTGGGTAAGGATAGTTTTGCACCTTTGCTGGTTCGTTAGGTGTGAAAATTAGTGATACTTGTGTGAGAATATGAAGTGTCGTTAAAGTAGCATTTATAGAGGAAACTAGCCGTTGGAGGCTATTTTAAGGGAAACTAGCCGTTAAGCATTTTATTCAAATTCAAACTTAAAGTAACAGTACAACATATTAAAAACGATACGGAAAAAGTTAAAAAAACAATACTAAATACAACACCGTTAACCATAAATTAGCTATATGGGGTGGTTTCTCAAAACCTCCCACACGTGAACATATTGAAAGCTTCTCCTACCAAAGCGTTGCTCAAAAATGGTCTTTGCATTATTGAGACGATCACTGTCGTTTTCCCTGCTTGTACGCCGCAACTCATTATAAATAGCGTTGAATGTTTTACATTCACAGTTAAGTCTTGTCCATTTACCCGTGACCATATTTTTGTTACAATTGTCACCGACAGTCTGATTGTTGAACATGTCTACAACCCGATTCCAAAATGAGTGATCAATGTGAGTGTGTTGTTCTTGGGAAACTTCAATCCAAACTTCAGCTAGCAAGTTTTCTTCTTCTTTTGACCAACGAGTACTCATCTCAAATGTTTGAACTATGAAACACTTTTGTAAAATGGTTAGTTATAGAAGTGTGTGAAAAATAGTGTGTTATGATATGTTATTTATAGCCGTTTGAAACAATAAGAGCGGGATTTATTCAAATTCAAATTCAAAATCAAAATTCAAAATTCAAATTCAAATTTAAACGGGCGGGATTTTTTCAAAATTCAAATTCACTTTTCAAACACTTTCAAAATGTGCCTATAAATACCAATCACATTCACAGACTTACACACACAATTTATACACTTAACTCACACACGGATTTTTTTTTTTTTTTTTTTTTTTTTTTTTTTTTTTTTAACATGGGTTTCTGACTCGACGTTGCGAGCCGACTAATCCCACGGCGACTACCCTTTTGGATAGCCCGGAGTCAACGCAGGTGAACCTCCGTGGCCACACAAAGATTTCTCTCAACAATTCTCTAGTCCACCGGATAATGAATCTGTTTATCACACTCCACCGGAATATCTCTTTCTGATATTCCCAAATGAAAATGAACCAAAAAACACTCCACAAGCAGTTCTCTTTCCTGTATTCCCAAATGAAAATGAACCAAAAAACACTCCACCGGAAGTTCTCTTTCCCATACTCCCAAACACTCCACCGGCAAACACTCCACCGGTGGAATACCAACCCAATCCGCATGGGTTTACTAATGAACAACTTTGATAATCGGAACAAGATGAAGAAGTATTCAGAGAGTATCAACAAGCCGAAGAACTTGAGGCAGCTGCTCGTGGGGAGCGGGCAGCTGCTCGTAGGGAGCGGGAACAAAGAGAAGCAGAATACCGATGGGCCATGGGGTTAGGCCCTCAGGAATCAGAGTCTTCGAGTGAAAAGGGCTGGGTTTCAGATGATTCATTTTATTAATTTGTAGTTTTATTTTCATTACCGCATCGTAATTTGTATTAATCGTAGTTTGTATTAATCGTACTATGTATTTCATGTTTTCACTTTAATGTTTAATGTAATTCGTGTTTTAAATGTTATGTTAGTTATTAAAAGAGATATTATTTTTAGTTTAGGGTTAAATTTTAGTTGAGTTATGATAAGAGGTTTTTTTTTAGTTAAGGTGAAAAGGTTAAAGCTGATGTGGCGCTGACGTGACACTGAGTTAAAGTTTAACTTGGTGTTACCACACCTTGTGCTCTTAGGATATGGGATCTTTTTCTTTGTTAGGATCAATATGAAACACAAGTCTTTTCATTAACAATAAAAAAAGCCACTTTTCACAATTTACTTTTTTGAAAATAAGATTTCTTGCAAACGGTAAATAGTTAAGCAGCAGCAGCAACAAAAGCAGCAGCAACAGCAACAGCAGCAGCAACAGCAACAAACAACAACAAACAGCAACAACAACAACAACAACAAGAACAACAACAACAATAATAATAATCGCGACGATAATTAATTTGATGTGTGAAATCTAGTTTTAAAATTTGTAAACCGATTCTATTAGACCATTACTAGACTTCACCACCATTTCACGAGCAGTGTACCCGTTCGTGATATTATAGAGTCCATAAAATCGGGTCGTTCACCGGAGCCCGGGTATCTATGTAAATCAAAGTAAACTATTTTTAAGAGAATTGCAAAAATCGTCCCTAAAGTTTGGCCAAATTGCACATTTCATCCCGGATGTTTGGAAAGTGCAAGGATTGTCTGTAACAACCCGCGTTTTCAGGACATTTCTCCTATTCACTATTCACTAGTCACTATTCATCATTTTACTATTCATCATTTTCGGAGTCAGTTTGTGATTCCGAGAAGTGTTTCAAAATTTTACTACTCATATGACACTATTCATTTCCGGAAGGAAATCACTATTCACGATTACTGTTCATTTCATCGTAAACTGAGTTTACGGGTCTTCAAATTCGCGTAACCAATGTGGTTTCGCTGTGAATTCATGCATCGTTCATTAATGACATTTCATATAGACTAGAGTAGTCTACAAATCATCATCACTTTAGAACCTACACGGATATGCATTATTTCTATATACGTATGTTTAATTTGTAATTAACGCTACCACTCAGTTTTTTTACTACGAACGTATACCCGATACTCCCGTCTACGATCCTAACATATTTACATACTCATAATAATAATATAAAAATTATATTATTAAATTACCCGGTGTTTTGAAACCAATGGCTACATTTTACGGTCGGAGCTTATTACTCCGTCGGTTTGCGTTATTTCAATTCAATAATTATTTTAACACCCGATTCTCATCAGGAATAATATTTTACAACTTTTACAACTTCGTCGTATTTTATTTCACCTCGTTAACATTTATTTCAAGATAACTCGGTACCCGATAACACCTAATACACAAATTAAACTAACAAATGCACAAGCTTTGGGGACAAGCTCATTTAATGAGCCACCAACAAGCTCCCCTTTTCCCTCCTTGTTTGCCGCCCCATGCCTCCCCCCCCCTATGACCAACTTTTTGACCAAAGACCATATATATAAACTCCATTTCTCACATTTCTTCATTAATCAACAACATAAACTAGCAACAATTCCATTTCTTTCTCTCTTGGGGTGGATCGGCCAAGGCAAAGAACCAAGAAGAAACCATTAACTTTTCAAGATCCAAGTGTTTATCAAGTTCTAATCATGATCTAGTTGGGGTTTTGTGGTAAAAACCCTAGGTTATTATACATTTTTCTCCTCAAATCACCTCAAACATTCAAGTAAGCTTCAAGAACACTTTTGATCTTTTCATACTTTCATTTACTTTATATTTTTATGTATTTTCAAGATATATTGGTAAAACATGCAAGTATTTATATTTCATACCACTTATTACTCATTTTCCTCTTAATAAACATAGATCTATAATTTTTACTAGTAATCTCATGAGATCCACCAAGATTGGTGATGTTTAGGACCCCATGACACCCTAAGAAGGTGTATGGTAGGATTGGGTATTTGTGGAGTTGATTTGAGATAGTTTGGTTAAGTTTTGAACAAGTTACAAACTAGAAAAGTTGATTTTTACAACTATATAAAAGCTACTGTCCATTTTTGTAAAACGTGGGAAACTCAGGGTCTAGGGTGTAATTTTGGACCAAAGATTTAGAAAATACATTCTGAGACGAAACTATGGCCGAAAACGGGGATAAAAACGAGTTAATAACGAAGGAGATATGTTTTTCCGAATATTAACAACGAAAAATACTTTCAAATATAGGTTCTGTCCCAAATCGCCAATTTCAGAAAACTCAGGGATTTCCGGTTAACATTGGGTTATATATTCAGAAAATAATTTCAAAAACGAAACCGTGGCCGCTTGAATCACTAAAATCCGAGTTACGACGAAAAAGATATGCTATTTTCAATTTTAACGACGAAAACTATTTTCTGAAAAATAGCTTGCTGTTGAACAGTTTTCATGGACTGTTTCGAGACGTAAAAGTTGATCTAGCCGTCCCGACTTATCAAAAATATATTAGTATGTTGTCCCACGATTCCGGGGATATAAAGAACGTAGAAAACGAACTTATAACGAAAAAGATACAAGCGTTTGAACTTAGACGATTTTTACAAATTTCCATCAGCTTTTCTATTATTATTTTGCCGCAAAACTGTCTTTGCGAGACACCACTTTCTTGGCTGTTTTTCTTTATGATCGGATCAATTTGAGTCCGAGCCGTAGTTTTATGAAATCAAGATCTTCCAACAAGCTTTTCAAATCAATTGGCCGTTCGTCGAATAGACTTATAACGAATAAACTACGACTTCATCTATATACCCGATAAACTATATATATTTTGACAGCTTTTACTATAATGAAAATTTTTAAGTGTTGAACATAATACTTTCAAGTAACAACAATGAGAGTCGATTTTCTCATCGATCGAGATCCGTATCGCCAAAATTTAAATGACACGACTTCAAGATATTGTTACAAGGTTTTCAAAAACGCCGAGTTCTATCACTAACCATTAACGTACAATATTTCGCGACTTGTTTTGCGAGGCCATTTTGGGCATATTTTCAAGTAATGAAAATGCTATTTTTGCGACGAAAACCTTATATTTGCCGATAAGACACCAAACAAGGATCGTGGAGTACCGTTTCAACCTATTTCCATGAAAAGTGGTTATTAACCTAACGAGACGTCAAAAACGTATTTGTCGACGATAAACGTTATTTTCAAAACTAATGAGTGGTATCGATAACATACGTATTTGCATGTGTAGCGTCATTTCATTTCTTACATTAGATCATATCATTCATATTAGGTTGCGGTTAGAGATCGTGCCTCATTTATGTGTATTCATTGTTGTCATCGTAGCTATTGCACCAGGTGAGTTCATAACCCCTACTTTTACTTGTTTTACAACTATTTTGGAGTAAGATACATGCTCCTTACTATTTAAATTCAATGCTTGTTTTACTTGAACGCGATTCATTTTCTCAAACATTACTGGATGGTTGAAATACTTGATTGATTATTTGAATACATTATGAATTGCTTATTCCATCCTAGATTTCTTTCTTATGAACACAAGTTCTTGCTTTTGCGGACATAAATATAAAACTGTTACTTTGCTTGAGTTACCTATTACTGCCACTGAAGTCCCCTTTATCATGAACCGTTAATTACATGCGTGTGAGCGCGAATGCTGTGGATAGATCTATTTGGGTTGACACCCCGTCCGAGTTGGTCGCGCCAACCTGTCAAACGGACGCATATCATTCGGATTACTTCCGAGTGTCTGGCAAGCACTTAATTGGGGCATTTTATGCTTGATTGCATACGATTACGTCGAGCTTCGGGGTCATGAGCTTAGGCACTGTATACCTTATTTTTAGCTGTGACATTGTATTTGTTATATTGTCTTGCTACTGAAAATCTCGTGTTCCGCAAATGACTTGTTTACTTAAACATATTACTTTTGGCAGTGGGTTGTAAACACACGGGTTACAAGTCTCTTATGGCGGGACTTGTAACTGAGTGGATTTACGATGCCTTTGCTGGGAAATACTTGATTTCTGGAAACACTTGTTTACGGGAAATACTTGTTTACTTAAAACTATGAACTCACCAGCTTTATGCTGACGTTTTAGCATGTATTTTCAGGTTTTAAGCAATGGCACGCTACTGGAGATTTTGGAAGGGCATGGCATGGTCATAGAAGACTCTGATATTCTTATGGGGACCGCTTTAAACTATTTTAAGGGCTTACTTCCGCATAAATTTTAAACAATGCAAATTCAATGCTTTTAGTCAAACAATTTTAGTCTAAATGATTGAAGTGAAAACAAATTTTGTACTTGTGCTGTAATACCAATTGAGTTACACCCCAGCTACTTGTATGCTTCCGCTGGACCCGATTTTTAGGGGTGTGACAGATTGGTATCAGAGCTTTGGCTATAGCGAACTAAGTGTTTTTAAAACCTAGACTATAGCTACTTTCAAGAAAACTTAACCATATGACCGTCACGTGCCTGCCTGCCAAGCTGAAGCCTCATTTGTGGTTAGTTGTTGACATAGGTGATGAGATTGTTATCTCATTATCTGGTATATTATATTCATTTATTATAGTTGATTACTATAATTGTCTTTCATATAAGCATGTTCACGTATCATATATGTCACCGTGTTATGTTTTTCCTTGCATAGTTTCATCATTTGACCTCGAGTTTGGTCACCTGCTTTTGTCTTTCAGAACGTCTTGGTATTTGTGAAAGACATGGTATTAGTATAACTGAACTGAGTATTTCAAAATTCATGGAACCTCGGTGGAATATAGACTGGTCATTTATATTCAACCCGGGATAGTGAGATATAGGCTGACCACCTATGTCTGACTCAGAAATAAATTTTGCAACACTGAGAATGGTTATAATAAGATTATGTCTGGATTGAATCCCCTACTCAATTTCCAAATGTTTCATTCATGTGTGTGTATACTCTCGTTGTTGGAACCTTCATACTTTTCATCACTTCGTAAACCACCGATTGGAAGCATGTCAGCTAGTCATTTTATTTCATGAATTTTCATATTTATGCACGATACACTTACATCACAGTATTTTTCTTTCATCACAAATCTTATTATGTTGCAGTTGTCACAGTCTTTTCCCTTCTCACCATCACTATCAATTCCTTTCCCCACCCCCATATATATATATATATATATATATATATATATATATATATATATATATATATATATATATATATATATATATATATATATATATATATATATATAAGGAATTAGCTAACACTCTATAGATTCCGATGTCACTCATCCCTCACTACTCCCTATATTGATAAGTGGATATTATCAATGACCTCCCTAGGAAAGACTTTCCATACCTTCTATGAGGATGATCCCTCGATACATTAAGACCTTTCAAAACTCAACAGAAATCTCAGAATATCACGAAACCATTCGGACCACTATCACTGGCCTGATCGCCAAAAATTCCAGCATCTATAAAGTATTGGCTTGACTGAATTACAGGATTTGTTTCGATGCGAATGCTCACTAAGCAACACCATAGAGATAAATCCAACCTCTTAACCGAGACTATAGATTGAACATGTCCTCACCAATAGACTTTATTCGAACATGTTAGACACCTATGCATTTGTGCAGACATACATACTTGGCTATTTTATCCTCTTAATACTTTCATTTTTAAATGGATTTTTTTTCCAAACTACCGTTATACAAAACATATATCTTGTAAGAAATACTTTTCTGATGCACTTATTTTGACAAGCAAATTCCTTTTGGCTAATCTTTCACAAAACTATTGAATGTTACAAAATTTTAAACACCGATCTTTGGTAAACCATATTATCCACCTTATGTTGAAAATTTTCCTATATTGCATAATTACTAAATTTTGAAACATCAAGAAGGATGTTACCTAAAAAGCCGTTTGCTTAAACTTGTAGATTCATTTATTCGGGGAAGGTTTATGAACAAAACACAATCTCAAAACAAACTTTGAAAATCAATCACTATATTACCTCACTTATACCTTTAGGAACTTGTGATTTGACGACATAGAGCTTGGGGAAAACCTTAGTAATGGAGACTAAGCATCGTAGGTGGAGAAAGACTCAATTCCTGACATCCTGCGGAGGATCACAACCTTATCCTAATCTATTATTTTCAACAACACCCTTTTACGGATTTAACCCTGTAAGTCTTTCAAAACAAGATTCATGATACCCATTTCAATTATTCCTAATAAAGGAATTTGATTCACCTCAACTCCTAGCGATTTCATTAAGATTCTTTTGGAACTACACCACCTATTATCTACAGACCAATGGTCAGAAATTAGAGAATGATTCAAACATAGGGAGATATGCCCAAATCGGGTGTGATTGACACTAGAAATGGTTGGATTAACCCTTTGCTATAAATCAAATTCAGTTACAACCTTAATTACCGCACGAGCTTAGAGACTACACCATTTGAAGCACTCTAGGGTCGAAGAGCCAACATCCATTGACGGATCAAAATTTGGAAAAAGCCTAACTCACTAGTCCAGTAAGCATTCATGAAATAACCAGGAAGTTCCTACAAATCAAGAACCAGTTACAAGTTCGATAAGCGGTAAACCATTACAATTTCAAGTTGATAGCCAGATCATGTTGAAAGTTATGCCTAGGAAAGGCATGATACCATTTAGAAAACTTCATAAAGTTAAACCCGATACACACTGAACTGATGAGGCGAAAAATGATCCGTTTTTAGGGGGTCATTTAAGCCCGAATCCGAATTTATTTGATCAAATATTGCCCTAAATCGTTCCTTTTGTGATTTTAGGTGTTTGGAGAGTGAATTCTGGAAAAGAGGCTATTTTGGACGTTTTTGGAGCATAAAGTGAAGAAAACAACAAAGTACCAAATCCAAGCTGGAATTACAAGGTGACGGCGTCAAGGATTTACTCTTGACGGCGTCAGAAAGGATGAATATTTTACCGAAGGTTGTGAAGGCGTCAGATGAAGAGATGACGGCGTCAAAATGACCAAGATTAATTTACCGAGGGTGGTGACGGCGTCACATAGGCCGTCACGATTGGATCTAGGGCGTCCGAGGAAGTATATGGCGGCGAGTTGACGGCGTCAGATTTTACTCTTGACGCCGTCAGGACGATTTTCCTATATATAGTTTTCTAGTTTTTTCATAAAGAGAGAGAAGTTTTGGTGAAACCCTAAAGACGATTTTGGTGCCTCTTTTACAGGTTTTTCAAGGGTTCCAAACCCTTGAGACCTTGCATTGTAATTGAGATAAGTATACTCTTAATTCAATCAATATGTCTATGTGTTGGTTGTCTATCTTTTGTTCTTATCTTAATTCTACTATGCTAGGCTAAATTTCCTTTGTGTTTGCTTAGATCTAATGAAACCTAGATGTTGATTATGTGTTGATTACTTGTCTATTCTTGTTTTGAATGAATGATATTATATGTTAGGCTTAAGAAAACTGGCAGATCTCCAAATGGTAACATGCTTGAACGTCTTAAGAAACATGAACCGAGGCGTACTAGGTCTTTATTGGTTGTATTTAATGCATGAGCCACTGTTTACAATCCCTATAGTTGTGCTGGGTCATGGTGTAGGAGGAGATAAGAGCTCATAGAGTTGGGGAGTTATGTATGCCACTCCACGAATGGTATTAAGGAATACAACCCGTCATTCATACAAGTGTAACAAGTAATTAACATGTAAAAGATATCTAGGGAGTAATGAAGTCTAAGTAAACACAATTTCTCCAACCACTGCTCACAACCTTAGTTTAATATTAGTTTAATTCCATTTTCATTAGTTAATTAGTTATAAAGTAGTTTTTGGGTTAGTTGATTAGCAACTAATTCCGCCCACTCCTTCAAAACCCGAGATTTTACTTGCTTTCATAAAATATAAAAACACAAAAATAATCATCTTCCATCTCTAGAACTATTAATTAGGCTTTCTAATCCTAGCGACACTATTCCTAAGCTGAACGATCAATCCCCCGGTACTTGTCACTATACTATACTACAACGATCAGGTACACTGCCTGGTGGGGGTTGTAAGCCTCGCGAGATCCCTCGAGAGGTAAAGCAAGGTGCGATTCCCACGCATCATGAACCATTTACTATTTCTGACAGAGTAGGCCTATTGGCCGTCAGACTTGAACCTTGTTAGAGTTCAATAGCTTACACAATAAAAATCATCACCTTTTTGCCAATACAACTTCAGAGACCAACACAAACTGAACTTCGGGACGAAGTTCCTTTTAAGGGGGTGAGACTGTAACAACCCGCGTTTTCAGGACATTTCTCCTATTCACTATTCATCAGTTACTATTCATCATTTACTATTCACTGGTCACTATTCATCATTTACTATTCATCGTTTTCGGAGTCAGTTTGTGATTCCAAGAAGTGTTTCAAAATTTTACTACTCATATGACACTATTCATATCCGGAAGGAAATCACTATTCACGATTGCTGTTCATTTCATCGTAAACTGAGTTTACGGGTCTTCAAATTCGCGTAACCAATGTAGTTTCGCTGTGAATTCATGCATCGTTCATTAATGACATTTCATATAGACTAGAGTAGTCTACAAATCATCATCACATTAGAACCTACATGGATATGCATTATTTCTATATACGTATGTTTAATTTGTAATTAACGCTACCACTCAGTTTTTTTACTACGAACGTATACCCGATACTCCCGTCTACGATCCTAACATATTTACATACTCATAATAATAATATAAAAATTAAATTATTAAATTACCCGGTGTTTTGAAACCAATGGCTACATTTTACGGTCGGAGCTTATTACTCCGTCGGTTTGCGTTATTTCAATTCAATAATTATTTTAACACCCGATTCTCATCAGGAATAATATTTTACAACTTTTACAACTTCGTCGTATTTTATTTCACCTCGTTAACATTTATTTCAAGATAACTCGGTACCCGATAACACTTAATACACAAATTAAACTAACAAATGCACAAGCTTTGGGGACAAGCTCATTTAATGAGCCACCAACAAGCTCCCTTTTTCCCTCCTTGTTTGCCGCCTCATGCCCCCCCCCCTATGACCAACTTTTTGACCAAAGACCATATATATAAACTCCATTTCTCACATTTCTTCATTAAACAACACAACATAAACTAGCAACAATTCCCTTTCTTTCTCTCTTGGGGTGGATCGGCCAAGGCAAAGAACCAAGAAGAAACCATTAACTTTTCAAGATCCAAGTGTTTATCAAGTTCTAATCATGATCTAGTTGGGGTTTTGTGGTAAAAACCCTAGGTTAGTATACATTTTTCTCCTCAAATCACCTCAAACATTCAAGTAAGCTTCAAGAACACTTTTGATCTTTTCATACTTTCATTTACTTTATATTTTTATGTATTTTCAAGATATATTGGTAAAACATGCAAGTATTTATATTTCATACCACTTATTACTCATTTTCCTCTTAATAAACATAGATCTATAATTTTTACTAGTAATCTCATGAGATCCACCAAGATTGGTGATGTTTAGGACCCCATGACACCCTAAGAAGGTGTATGGTAGGATTAGGTATTTGTGGAGTTGATTTGAGATAGTTTGGTTAAGTTTTGAACAAGTTACAAACTAGAAAAGTTGATTTTTACAACTATATAAAAGCTACTGTCCATTTTTGTAAAACGTGGGAAACTCAGGGTCTAGGGTGTAATTTTGGACCAAAGATTTAGAAAATACATTCTGAGACGAAACTATGGCCGAAAACGGGGATAAAAACGAGTTAATAACGAAGGAGATATGTTTTTCCGAATATTAACAACGAAAAATACTTTCAAATATAGGTTCTGTCCCAAATCGCCAATTTCAGAAAACTCAGGGATTTCCGGGTAACATTGGGTTATATATTCAGAAAATACTTTCAAAAACGAAACCGTGGCCGCTTGAATCACTAAAATCCGAGTTACGACGAAAAAGATATGCTATTTTCAATTTTAACGACGAAAACTATTTTCTGAAAAATAGCTTGCTGTTGAACAGTTTTCATGGACTGTTTTGAGACGTAAAAGTTGATCTAGCCGTCCCGACTTATCAAAAATATATTAGCATGTTGTCCCACGATTCCGGGGATATAAAGAACGTAGAAAACGAACTTATAACGAAAAAGATACAAGCGTTTGAAATTATACGATTTTTACAAATTTCCATCAGCTTTTCTATTATTATTTTGCCGCAAAACTGTCTTTGCGAGACACCACTTTCTTGGCTGTTTTTCTTTATGATCGGATCAATTTGAGTCCGAGCCGTAGTTTTATGAAATCAAGATCTTCCAACAAGCTTTTCAAATCAATTGGCCGTTCGTCGAATAGACTTATAACGAATAAACTACGACTTCATCTATATACCCGATAAACTATATATATTTTGACAGCTTTTACTATAATGAAATTTTCTAAGTGTTGAACATAATACTTTCAAGTAACAACAATGAGAGTCGATTTTTTCATCGATCGAGATCCGTATCGCCAAAAGTTAAATGACACGACTTCAAGATATTGTTACAAGGTTTTCAAAAACGCCGAGTTCTATCACTAACCATTAACGTACAACATTTCGCGACTTGTTTTGCGAGGCCATTTTGGGCATATTTTCAAGTAATGAAAATGCTATTTTTGATACGAAAACCTTATATTTGCCGATAAGACATCAAACAAGGATCGTGGAGTACCGTTTCAACCTATTTCCATGAAAAGTGGTTATTAACCTAACGAGACGTCAAAAACGTATTTGTCGAAGATAAACGTTATTTTCAAAACTAATGAGTGGTATCGATAACATACGTATTTGCATGTGTAGCGTCATTTCATTTCTTACATTAGATCATATCATTCATATTAGGTTGCGGTTAGAGATCGTGCCTCATTTCTGTGTATTCATTGTTGTCATCGTAGCTATTGCACCAGGTGAGTTCATAACCCCTACTTTTACTTGTTTTACAACTGTTTTGGGGTAAGATACATGCTCCTTACTATTTAAATTCAATGCTTGTTTTACTTAAACGCGATTCATTTTCTCAAACATTACTGGATGGTTGAAATACTTGATTGATTATTTGAATACATTATGAATTGCTTATTCCATCCTTGATTTCTTTCTTATGAACACAAGTTCTTGCTTTTGCGGACATAAATATAAAACTGTTACTTTGCATGAGTTGCCTATTACTGCCACTGAAGTCCCCTTTATCATGAACCGTTAATTACATGCGTGTGAGCGCGAATGCTGTGGATAGATCTATTTGGGTTGACACCCCGTCCGAGTTGGTCGCGCCAACCTGTCAAACGGACGCATATCATTCGGATTACTTCCGAGTGTCTGGCAAGCACTTAATTGGGGCATTTTATGCTTGATTGCATACGATTACGTCGAGCTTCGGGGTCATGAGCTTAGGCACTGTATACCTTATTTTTAGCTGTGACATTGTATTTGTTATATTGTCTTGCTACTGAAAATCTCGTGTTCCGCAAATGACTTGTTTACTTAAACATATTACTTTTGGCAGTGGGTTGTAAACACACAGGTTACAAGTCTCTTATGGCGAGACTTGTAACTGAGTGGATTTACGATGCCTTTGCTGGGAAATACTTGATTTCTGGAAACACTTGTTTACGGGAAATACTTGTTTACTTAAAACTATGAACTCACCAGTTTTATGCTGACGTTTTAGCATGTATTTTTAGGTTTTAAGCAATGGCACGCTACTGGAGGTTTTGGCAGGGCATGGCATGGTCATAGAAGACTCTGATATTCTTATGGGGACCGCTTTAAACTATTTTAAGGGCTTACTTCCGCATAAATTTTAAACAATGCAAATTCAATGCTTTTAGTCAAACAATTTTAGTCTAAATGATTGAAGTGAAAACAAATTTTGTACTTGTGCTGTAATACCAATTGAGTTACACCCCAGCTACTTGTATGCTTCCGCTGGACCCGATTTTTAGGGGTGTGACATTGTCCCTGTAGGGAAACTTTTGGTGCAAGTATCGTCCTTTTTGGGGAAACCTTTGGTGCAAGTATCGTCCCCGTGGGGACGATATTTGCACCAAAAGTTTCCCCACAGTGATGATCCTTGCACTTTCCAAACATCTGGGACGAAACGTGCAATTTGACCAAACTTTAGGGATGATTTTTGCAATTCTCTCTATTTTTAATGACAGTTGTGCTTTAAACCCACGATATTATATGATTACTTAAAATACTAAATTATCTAAGAATGGTAAATGACTAAAATGGCAATTAAACTTAGCTAACTGCGAACTACCAAGAGATAAAAGGCGTACTCGTCTTGCTAATCATCTATTCAACTAACCACATAATTGTAAGTGCAATGTTCATATAGTTGTACGCAATGAGTCTTAGGTAGTGTAAGTGTGATACGGTCGGCACTCCCTACACCTTATTTAGATAAATTCCTAGTCGGGCTCACGCATTAGGGTCGATCTATCCTCCGAGCATTAAGTTCATCAACTAATCTATATGACTACATTTTGTGTTTGCCAAGCACTCAACTACTAAGTAAACCAGGTGTGATTCGGGCGGCACTCCCTAAATCTACCATTTGTCGAATCTTACATCCAATTATCTACCACTTTTAACACTGCCAAGCCAATGGCTATGGTCCCAACCACCAAGGATATGTGACAACTACTAATTTGGAGACTATATTAAAATACCAAGTTAAAATCTAAAATGAATCGTTGATTAACTAGAAAATTGTTTTCAGAATGTTTCAGATATTGTTCGTATTAATGAATTGATTAGGTGAGTGGTCGCTATATGTTGATTCATTTATGGTATGGTTGAACATATATTTATTTAGAGCACTATGTGAGTTGGCACTATGAAAACCTAATAATGCGAGAATCTAGTAAGTTTGGACACGTTTATTTAATATAAATGTATTTATAATCAAATTTTATGGAAAAGCTATTTTAGAATTAATGGTGCGAACTAGAAAATATATCGAGCAATCCTAGCGTAAGTTTTGAGCTCACAAGTGTGTTTCAGGGAAATTTAGTCAAATTACATAAATAGTTCTTGTGATAACAAAACCGGCGCCCTTTAGTTTCAGTTGTTGACAAATTTGATCCCTAGGGTAATACATACCCTACCCTTACTTCCCAACTCATGTATATACTCCCTTTATACCAAATTATAGTTAGTGATTATCTTAAATGGCTATCCTATATAACTGAGGCATAATAACCTCATTTTGTCTAAGAGCTTGGGGGTATGGTTGTGCCAAAGAACGGCACGACAAAACAGAACAACGCAGTGTACCGGACATGGCGCCAAACCTGCTTGCGCCGTCACAACCACGCAACGCGGTTGCATTTTTTTTCCTTGGTTTGGTGGGTTTTTTCTGTTTTGTGTGTGTTTGTGAGGAACTGAGGAAGAAGACATATTTTGAGGGAGTTTTTTTTTTTGCAGATGGAGGAAGAAGACGTATGTGGGGTTTGGTGGGCAGCACATGTTTTTTTCTTTTGGGCCTAACTTGGGTTTTAAACTCTGTTGGGCCTAAATTGTTTTAATATGTCTAGCTTCATATGTTGGTCTAGTTAATACTTTATGTTTATGAATGAAAAAAAAAAAGAAAAAAGGAGAACAACACCACATTTTCTGGTGCCAACTGTAACGGCACAGAATGTGGTGCCAAAGATTTTCTGGTGCCGTTCTGTGTTTTGCTGACGTAGCACCACTTTTTGAGAACGGCACGAGGAGAACGGCACCACTGTACCCACCGCTCTAAACATTTCATACACTGTTTTCCTCCCCCTCCTCTTGTTCATTTGAATACCACAAACACATCCTTCCATGTTTTTGATATTTGGTTTTCTTAATCAAGTGTTAATTATATATTGTTGGGAAAGCTGTCTAGTAAACAAGGAGCTTGTGTAAAAGAGTCGGGGTGTTTTTCCTTTTAGTTTACACATCTTAAAGTGGATGTGTGGTGTGGTGATTCGGTTTGTCATTTTGATCATGGATTTAGGTAGTGCTCGAGGCCTTGATCCGTGACAACATCTCGTGAACAATGTATGTATTCTTGTTAATGTTTTTGATTGTGTCAAAATCAACTTATTATAATATAGTAGTATAGTATCGAAATGATCCGCACAAAAAACGGATCACCCCGAGACGTTTCCGAGTGAAGGTGAATGGAATCAAGGAATATTGATTCGTGAAAATCGTGAATTGAAAAGTGATGAAAGTGAAAATAGTGATCAAATAATTCAAGGAATAACAATCAAACACAAACTATGCAAATAGTACAAGCTAGGTATGCACTAAAGTTGAATACGTAAAAATGGAAATGCGAACGCGTTTATTAAAACGTAACTTTAATTGAAAAGTGATCCTACAAACGTGAAACAATTTTCTAAAAATCTTAAACTAATAAAATGAATTTTCAGAAAAAGAAAATTATTTTTTTGACTTTTCTTTTATTTTCTATGAATTTGTTTTGCTTTTTGTATTTTTAAATGAATTAAAAATTAAGGAAAATAGAAAAATAAAAGGGAAAAATGAAAATTAATTTTTGAAAAATCTAAAATACTATAAAAGAATTTCCTAAATATTTTTGAATTTTTTATGGCTTTTTCTGATTTTTATGGATTTTTGTTTATTAAAAACTATTTAAAAATTGATTAAAATGGAAAATTAAGAAAAATATCAAAACAACTTGAAAAAATCTGAAAAATTTCCAGAAAATCAAAAATAATAAAAATAACTTGAAATAAAATTTTGAAGCTTGAATGAACAGTAAAAGTGCTTATTATAGTAAAACTTCTTATTACAAGTGCTTATTTTTAAGCACTTGTGATCCAAACTAATTGAAACTCTAAACACAGATGATATATGATAAAATATGCTCAAATATACCAAAGAACAACTTTCAATAAGCTCAGAACTTCAGGTAATAAGCAGACAGATGAAATGAAGCTATGAAATAAGCTCAATAAGCTAGTAGAGGTGAAATATAATAAGCCAAAAGCATGCACTCCAACAAATTCACTTATCCAACTAAAATGAGACTCAGAAACATTCACAAGTTCACAATTATAAGCTCAAAACACAACTTCAGGCCTTTACCAATTCAGCTTTTATGTTCTAAGAGCTAAACTAGCAGACACCAATAAGCTGTCCAAATAAGCTCTTATTCAGAATGTTAATGGGGCAAATCAAAGCTTGAACTACTGAGAATTTAGAAATGCCAAATACTCTATCACAACTATTGATTATCAACATAAATGAATCCAAATTCAGAAGCTATTGAGACCACCAAATCTGTTTAAGTTGACTATTTTATTACCAATCTTAGTTGACTTAATCTAATTAGAACTACTTAGATTTAGCACTTATTGAATTATTAAGCTGATATTCCACTAGTTTGAACTATTTAAACCTATTATGCAACTAATTCTACAATGCTACTAACTATTTCAAGCAATTCTATCAATTAACTAACTAGAAACCTAACTGTGACTTTTTATGAAACTAGACTACTGTTTTATTCAACTTTAAATATAATAGTTACCTAATTGAACATCTGATGCAACAACATTCATCATACTAATACGCAATCTCAGTTAATCAGGTTATTCCAAACACTCTCTTATGTAACTGTCAACTCTTTGAATCTATGATTCCTTAATCAACTCTATAAATCTCAAAGACACTGATCCACTAAGCTATCAAATCACTAAATGAAGCAATTAAAACAGCTAATTACAATCAGATTTAACAGCAAATCAATAACACGGATCCACACTATGACAGTAATTCTTATATATCTAAGCAACACAAATCTCACAAAACAGATGATTCATATACTATAACAAGCTTTAATTCAGCAATTACTACCTCTACAACAACAAATACAATCAATTCAACAGTAACTACTATAACTAAAATAGAATCCAAATCAGTAACAACTAATGAGAACTACAGAACAGAAAGTTACCAAACACATCTCCCTCAGCTAGAACAGAGGGAGCTCACCGAGCTTGCCTATCTTTAAGATAGGCAGAGATCATCCCTTGCTATCTCAGCTTATCCAATACACCATGAATCAATGAATTCAAAAGATCTTTGACCTTAGTTGACTGAACTTGCTTGATAATGAACAATGATTTGAAACAGATCCACAATAAGCTATAGAGCTTAAATGGACTGTAAGGAAGCTAAATAAGCTCAACTGAAAGCTTAACTAAACAAAATATAAACATATTTTTTATTTTTATTTTCTGATTTTTTTTAAAAGTATTTGAATAAGATGATTACTAAACTGAGGAATGAAATGTTTAAGCTAAATAAGATGTAAAGAGTACTGAGTATTCAATCTATAAAATCTAAAAACTAATTAGTATAAGTGTTAGTTTTAACGGATAAAAATTAATGAATATGTCCGGACTCGAACACGAGACTTCGGGATTGCACACATTATGTATGAGTTTCAATGTATTAATAATTATTAATTTCACAAACAAAACACGTAACGGTCGTTTTTAGTTAACAGTAATTGGACTAAATGATCGTTGGAGGAAAGATGAAGGACTGAACTTGAAATAGAGTTCAAGAAAAACATGGAATGGGCTTGAAAACCCATGTTCGGCCGAACCCAACCCATTAGGGTGTAGGGTTTGTCTCTTGAGCTCCAAGATGTTGATTAGTATAGAAACAAACCCCTTTGTTCATTCTAATCATCCCTTGGTTCACTTGCAAACCTAATCTCCTTCTCTTCTCTCCTATTGAGCTAGAAATCGAACTACACCCTTATAGGGTTCCTACTTGATTTCTAAGCTCAAACCATTCTTGTTTAGTTGATCAACTACACCCTTCTAGGGTTCCTACGTGATCTTCTAAACATAGTGTTTGGTTTGTTCGTGAATTAAGAACCTAGCTTTTCTTATTGAAACGCTACTAATACGTGTGTTCAAGAACGAAGTGTTAGCATACTTTTGCTAACGTGGTGATTGCCTTATTCGACTACACCATAGTCGATCCCCATTAAACCCTAATTAGGGTTTATAAGTTCTTGTTCAATTGATTTCTTGTTCTTGCTAGAAATCACAAAGATACGCATTCATTTATATTCGGTTAATTTAATTACATGTATTTGATCCTATTCCGCTGCGTGCTTGATGTGTTTTATGTTTATATACTTTGTTATGATTTACATATTCCAACAGTGGCATCAAGAGCCGTTAATACATTGTAATTAATTACCGAAACACATAAAATTGAATCGTTATGATTATTACATGCTTGGTGTTCTTATGTTTTTTAAATTTTTCATAAACCCTAGAATTTTATATTTTTTAATGTCGACTTTTATTTATATATGTCGATTTTTTTTTGAAAAGAAAATCAGGGTTTTTGAATTTTGTTATAAAACTTGTAGAAACCCTAGGTTGCATGTAATATTTATGTGTATATAAATGGGTATTTATGATATGCCGTTTTGGTTGCGTTCCTTAATTGACATGATTATATGTTATAATATGTGCAATGTGGGCATCCATGACAAACCATGCATGTGTTGTCTTGGATTATGGTGATTTGGTTTTATAGATTTCATGCTTAGTTATGCGATTTAATTATAATTGATATGGGTTTTAATAAATATTATGACCATAAAGATTACTAAATTTAATTAATTATAAAATTAGGGAAGACCCTATTAAAATCGTGTAAATCAATTGTGTGTTTTAAAATTGATTTAATTTGCATGTCCATTATTGTTGTTGTTTGTTTATTTTATTTAATTACTTTTGTTTTATATGTTATGTGACATGATAGTAACAAAAGGATAATTTCAAAATAAAATATTAAACGGACTTAATAATGGTGAAATCTAGTTTTGAGCTTACATATAAATCTTGAACTTTTGATTGATTGATCTCGACTGTATTAAATGGTTGAAAGGTGAAACTAATTTTGACAAACTGTTAAAGTGGGTATAAGGTTGGCTACGCATTAAATTGCAGCCTTAGAGAGCCTCCATTCAGGCTTAACGCTCGCCTGTGAGTCAAATTTTAGTTTTACCTAACATCCATGATAACTACGAAGCACTTAAGGCAAAGTTGTAAGTTTCTCAACGCCTCAATCAAAACTTTGGAGATTTAAGCTCGTGAAGAAACTAATGAGTAAAAAGGTTTTTTACATGAAACATATGCTACAAGATGAATGCATGACATCTTTGTACATATATTTTGATTACACACATCAAATTTACTACCCTTAAATTTAAGTTATATGTCATCCAATGAAACGGAAACACCTAAAATTGGGTCTACGTCAGGGCGTAACCTGGCTAGATTGCAATGGAAGGGCAAATTACATGATTTCATCACTAGCAGATCAACTGGTGTGGTGGAATTATGTAAGTTTGTTGTTTCTTAAATTGGTTAACTTAATTGAGTTGATAGTGGGACTGATCACTCAAGGCATAAGAAGATGGGGATAAAACATGCTTACATTGCAACTGCGGTTGGCAAATATGTAAATCCCATCGATTCTAGGAATTGCAATTGAATATTGGCAATTGAGGCTCGACTCGTACCTTATTGAATACCGTCATCACTAGCAGATCAACTGATGTGATGAACCTATGTCAATTTGGATCCTAGTTTTTCAGTGAAAATTAAATGGTTATATGATTATGAACCATGGGTATTTAATTTTCTTGAAAATTTAATTATCGAAAATACTAAAATTGAATTTTGTAATTCTTTTAATGTATTAATGCAACATTAAAGCCGTAAATGTGGTTTGGTCTTAAATTGGTAAATTGATCTAATTCTGCATTCAAACATAATGTTTGATTGAGAAAATTTACTGAAAAGACATGATGTGTGCTCAATTATAGTATATATTTATTTTCTGAAAAAATACTTAGGAAAGTATTTCCCGGGTCGTTCTCCCAACGAAAATCGAATGGAATTTCGAATAATCGAATTGGGAATCGTGTAGTGAAAAGTGAATAGTGAGAAGTGATTTTGAAATTCAAAATATGAAAAGAAATAGTGGATTATGCAGAAGGTACAAGCTATATATGCACAAAAGTCTAAATTTAGAAAACGGAAATGCAAACGCAATTTTAAACGTAACGTACAAAATAAAACGCGACTTTTATACTAAAAATGATCCTACAAGTGTGAAACAATTTTCTAAAATCTTAAACTAATAAAAAGAATTTTAAGAAAAAGAAAAATATTTTTATGACTTTTTATTTATTTTCTATGATTTATTTTCTATTTATTGAATTAAAAAGTGATTAAAAATTAAGGAAAATGTGAAAAATAATGGGAAAAATTATAATATCTAATCTGAAAAATCTAAAATATTATAAAAGAATTATCTAAAATATTTTTGTATTTTTAAAGACTTTTTCTGATTTTTTATTGATTTTTGATTATTAAAAATGATTTAAAAATGATGAATAATGAAGAAAAATTAAGAAAAATAGTAAATAAACTTGGAAAAATCTGAAAAACTTACAGAAAATCTAAAATAATATGGAAAGCTTGCAGAAAAATTTTGGAATGAAAACAATAAGCAGAAGTGCTTTTTGGACAGAAAACAGTTTATGGCAAGTGTTTATTAATAAGCACTTGCCACAAAACTGAATGAAACTGAAACACATATCTAATAATACTCTATTAAGCTCAAATATGCTCAAATAAGATCACAGATAACACAGAAATAAAAGAATAAAGCTATAAGCAGTTTAGCACAATCTATCCAATAAGCACAAGCATAAGCAGAATTGGAATCAGAATAAGCCAGCAACTAGAAATAGAATGAAATCTCTAAAGCTGAACCTAAACAACTCAGAAAATGACAATTAAGTATAAACTCAAACTTTATTAAGTTCTAGCAGGCCTAATGTCAATTCAGCTTTTCAGTCTTACTCAACTAACTAGCAGCCTATAATCAGCTATCCAATTAAGCTCTAATTCAGAATATTATTGGAGCAAATCAAAGCTCAAACTACTGAGATTCTATAACACCTAAAAGCCCTTATTCTACTAACTAAATGAACCCTAAATCAAGTTCCTAAAAGTGACTGATTAATCAGATTTTGCACTAGCAGATCAGGTTTGTTGACTATTAATTTGAACACACTAGTTGACCAAAATGAATTTCATTAACACAAATCTATCCATTTAAGTACAATGAAGTTGATTAATCACTTGCTACACTATATCAAACAGATTCAACATCAAATATCAAAAGCTCACAGATCCTATCTAACCACTACACTAGCAGAATAGAAATGAATTGCTATTCTGACTATTTGTGAAGTGGTCTACTGATTTTATGATTTAAGTAACTCTTACTACTCTTAAGAAACATATGTAAGACTGAAAATCAACATTCCAACAGCAACAATTCACAGCAAATTACAAATCCAAACACTCCCTTATTAGACAACTAACACAATGAAATTACAATCTAAGCTACTAAACATCAATCCAAAGATCTACTAAGCTAAAATAACAATCTCATAAACAAACTCAACAATCTAATCTAACCAAATTCCACAGGAACACAGATCTCAGATTATGCACTAAAAATGATGGAAATAGAAAATAATGACTTACAAAAGCTATTCATCTCAGCTTGAAAAGAGATGATTCACTATGCTAGCCTGTCTCTAGACAGGCTCAACCTTCAACTTTCTGATTTGGCCTGTCTCTTACACCTCAGATCACCAATAAACCACTACAGTTGACTTAGTCTGACCAAAATGGAACAAGCGATTATAGAAACTTTATGAACTTAATTCTCACTCACAGAGACTACATAACTAACATAAGCAATTTCCAACAATAATTTAACTAAATTGGAACTGATTTCAACAAAACTATTTTTTTATTTTCTGAATTAATGAAAGCTTTTTGAATTAACTAAAATTGATTTGATAACAAAGAAATTTGAGATGAAATAACTATTAAAACAAAAGGATAAACTAATCAATTACTTGTAAACAACAATAAACTGAATTGACTAAAAAGGAGATGATTTCATTAAAAATAAGAGCATTACACTTGAAGAGTAAATTCTACACTATAAACTGAATATAAAAACTGGCAGAGCTTCGCTAGCCTAACACTCTACACTAAAACAAGCATTCTAACATCTATTTATAGATAAGGAGAGATGAGGCCTTGGAGCTTCGGATTCCTTTGAAAGAAAAGTCTAGAAATGACATGCTGGCGATCCACCAAGAGTTGTGTGCTTCTTTTGTGTTACTCTAAACCCTCAGATCACATCCCATCAATTTTGGCCCTTGGATTGAGTATCAATGACGCGTATCAACCAATAGGACTCTGTCACGTTATCCCATTTTGTGCTTCTTTTATCTGACAAGTATCTGACGCACTGACATGCTTCTAGAAGCCAAATGATTAGACTAATTTACCCTTAATTGTGGTAATTGGATTGGGGTGAAAACTAGGGTTCTTTGGTGAACAGTAACTGGGTAAAGTGAGTGATATTTGGGGGGCGGGAAAAGAGTACGGGTAATTTTTATATTATTACTTGTATTGACTTGTTGACCCTTGACCCGGTTTAATAACTTTGACCAAGACTTGGGCTTGGGTATGGTTGATTGGTTTTGGGCCTTTTATTTGTAACTTGGATTGGATATTAAATTTGGATTAGGCTTAATATTGTGTGGGATTTTCAGCTTTGATACTTATAACAAATAAGGACTAAAATTGCCAAGACTGAATTTATGAGGGCCAAACATGTATTACATCTCAAAGTATCATCCAAGGGCTAATGATGTACATCTCTGATTTTCCAAGGATCATGGATGTCATAAACTGAAAAGTATCTTCCAGGGACTAAAACTGCCAAAGTCTGGAACTTGGAGGACCAATTCTGACAATATCATGAATCTTCATTCAAGGATTAAAACTGACATTCCTAAAATCTCTGAGGACTCCTACGGCTCTGAATTGACTTTTATTGACTGACTGCTCATGCATCTACTCTCGTGCTCGTTTTTGCTTGTTTCTGATTGTTTTTTGTCTTTTCATGAGATATCCGTACCTGCACGTTCGCAAACATAAAACACACAATTCTTTGGAATTTGTTAGAATATTTAGTCTATTTGGGTCAGTATTTGGCCATGAAAAGGTATGTGAATTAACACATACCAAGACACAAAGTTTATTTTTCATGAGAGAAGAATGAGACTTAATCCTACTCCTTTTCTAATATATAACTCATAGCAATCTTTAATACTTAAGGATATAGCACATCTTATTTTCCATAGAAATTTCATTACCCTAATTTGGTGAATGAATTCTTCTATAATAAACAAGGCATTTGGTTAAATGGAAAATATGAGTTATTAGAAGCTGGACAGATTACCGAAAAATTGGTAAAAGGCAAAGCTAGTATTTTATCTAGTTGTTGTGCTTTAAAGGTGCTACATACCATTATGGGGATGGTAGGCCTATTAAGGAAGAAGCTGCATGCCCAAATTCTTCAAGTTAATATCATAGATGGATAATCCATCATAAACATAGTAGAATACACATTTTAGATATGCAGGAAAGTAAAAACAAGCAAATTGTTTTCACTGGTTATGAAACACGTACAATGTTGTCAAATCCAGTGGGAGCGTTGTGTTGTGTTACTGAATATGGAGTTATTGTTATGTTCTCTAATTCAGTGGGAGCTACAAGATTTCATTTTTGTGTAGTAGCCCAGATTATCTTCAAGATAATTACTTTCAAGTTGTAGACACTCATGTTCTTAGGATAGCCATATGCATTTCCTGATAAGACAAAGTAGTCCTACATCTACTTGTTCATTTATGACACAAATCATATTTAATCACATAAACAAACGTATGTTGTGTTGTTTATAAACTACATGATATTGTTCAATGCACAAGTGGGAGAATTGTTTATTGTGTGCAAAGGAACAATACATAGAAATATGATTATAGGATTCTCTTAATTGCAAGGTAAGAGATCTATGTTCTAAGAGGACTTATACATTTAATGTAAGAGTATCTTATGTAGAACATGTTTCAAGATTATAATAAAGACTACTATTATGTCTTATGATATTCAAATTACAAGAAACACTTGAAATTACAATTTACGTCAGGGTGTAACCTGGCTAGATTGCAACAGAAAAGTAGACTACATGATTTCATTACTAGCAGATCAACTGATGTGATGAAATTATGTGAGTTTGTAGTTTCTTAAGTTGAACAAATTCATAAAATGACATAAACAAATGGAATAGTAAGTTAACTTGAAATTACTGTTGAAACAAAATGGTGGTGTTCACAAATACTTTAGTTATATATGTTTATATCTTCTTATAAACATGAAGTCTTTTAACTATTACAAGACTTATAAAGTAAGACGTTAATTTGTTATGTTTTAAACAAGAAATCATTGAGTTGATCAATGATTTATAACGTAAAGTGGGAATATAACATTTTATGTCTTCTTAAGACATGAACATAAAGTGACTTGTTCAAAAGGTACTTATGTTATACAGCATGCAATTGGCTTAGAAATTATATTATACCATTAAGTTGTCTTAGTTGGTAAAATAGATAAGCCAAAAGGAAATAAGTTTATCTTACATTTTGTCTCACAAAATTAGTTCTAATGAAACATCACAAGTTGGTGGTGTGCTCAGTTAGGAAAAATCAAACTCTTGTTATATTGTTTGATTAAAAGATAAATATGACTTCTTTTCTTCCAAAAGTTATCAAGGTTAGAAAATTGAGTATGGATTGAATATACTCAATAAGACTCCAACCTAGAAGATTAAATAAGACATTATGGAATGTGATGCATCACATTAAAGTCTTAAAATGAAGTTCTGATTTAGTTAATAAGTAGTTTTAACAAACAAGAGTCAGGAACTGTAAAATGTTTTGTAATATCCCAAATGAGAACGATTTAGTGTTGCTCATCTTGCTAAAGTATTTATAGATAAAATACACAAGGCAAGTGGGAGTTTTGTTTAGATCTTGAAAGATCAAAATTACAAAATATATAATCTTCTAAAACCACACTAATGAAAATCATGCTGAGGCTTGAAATGTAAAGGTTAAACCTCAACATGATGAAATGTCTCAGATATTTGATTGATATGCTGAGTAATATGAATTACAGGATCAAAGTAAGCCTGCTAATCATAATGACGCATTTACTAATTATGGTAAATTGCTCATACTATGAATGTTAAGATGCTGTCCATAAAGATAAGTCAACTTTGAAAACTTGGTTTATCTTAATGAAGATGAGTTTCTTCAAGAGAAAGAAAACCCTAGAGGTTTAAATCTTCATGTAATGAATAATATGGACGAAATTGTATACATATTTTAATGTATGTCTTATGACAAGATTATTAATCATACTTAAGTAATTAACTATGATTGAATACTCTTTCCTAAGCACATTAAAGAAACAAAGATGGTAATTGTCATATTCATTTTTATGAACATGGAATTTTATAATAGATTATAAAGCTATTTCTTGTATAATTACTTAAGCGAGGACGATAAGTAATTAAGAGTTTATGAATTCATGTAATCTTTGGAAGTATACAAAATGCAAGGATCCAAGTATGGATAGATGCATGCATCAAGGAGATAAGTCTTATGTTTAAAATATTAAATCCATGTTTGATTTAAAATTTAAAATAAGATAACTCCTAAGTAATTCGGAAAGCTAGTGGGAGTATTATGTTTACTTACTTAAATCATATATGTTGTATAACATATAGGAAGTAACATTCTATATAAGTTAAATGTTAAGTCATAACTTGGAATGAAACTTTACTTGAAAGATTTAATAAGTAAAACATACAACCTTGAATATATATTTACTCACATAAATATGTGCGGTAAATGAATCTAATAGAACATGATATATCATTTAGAAAGTTTAAAATGGATATGTGGTACATGAATGAAATTTAAGTTGGACACAAGAATTTTTTATGTACATCATGTTGTTGTTATATCATGCTTTGATAAAAGATGATTTGACAACATTGATATCTAATTGAAAGATATTAGATAAGTTGTGTAATGAATATTCTAAAGGAATATATTTGGATATAGAATCACATCCTTAGCCTGGAACAATTTCTGGATTCTATAAATGAACAATTTGTAAAATTTTTATAGCCAACAAACTTGAAAGTTTGGAAGGCATAAAACATTACACATTAAAGTTTACGGAAAAGAGCATATTGTTGTTTGCATACAATAATGCTAATAAAATTGATATGACACTCAATACTAGTCATGGAAGGATTTCATCCTTGTTAATAGCCATATGTACTAGTTATGCTTAACGAAAAGCATAGTTGCATTATACGTTAAAGAATAAGAATACTTTAAACTTTAAAAGGTTTGAAAGTTTAATTATCATAAATTGAATGTTGAGGATGTCATACACTTTATGATGTATTATGTGGTTATATCAAATTATTTGAATGCACATATACAAGAATTTTGTTAATTAAAATTCTTGAAATAAGTATTCTCAAAATTTCGATAGATTAAAGTTAGTTGAATAATGCCTTGTCAACAAGTATGATTATCATTACTTGAGGCATAATTGTCAACAAGTATGATTGTTATTACTTGAGACAAAATTCATTAACGAGAATTTTCATGCATTGATCTATTTAGTATTTGGATAAAGGGATGATTAAGCAATTATTATTTAATAATGAATTAAAGTACTGAGTACGTTTGTTTTCATTAATAATAGATTGTATCCCATATTTGCATGTTTAATCCATGAATAACTTATGTTATGTTATTCTAAATAGTCCGTTGTCAATTAATGATATGGGAGTATCATTGAATTAAGACAAATCTGAGTTTTGGTATAATATACTTAAAGTATGTTGATGCGTAGACATGCCAAATTCACATGATATTCAATAATTGAAAAATTGAATATAGGACAAAATCCCAATTACATGATTATACTTATGGATGTTGTCATTATAGTAAATCATGAATATTTATCCTCAGACTTGAGATACCAGGTAACTACTGTGGATGTAGCTCATTTTCTGTGAGATAATCTAACGCTATCCGTAACTGGTAGTTATAAGGATTATTTTCAGAGGTGATGCGAAGTTCATAGGTTATGCTTGTAGTCAACACAGGATTTGTTTCCTTCAAATTTGTTTTGAAGTTTAATACTGTTGGGCCCCTCGTAGGGTTGACAAGATGTTTGCATGGCCATGCCCAATGTCTATCTGGAATACGTTCAGATGAATTGGTAATCTTGCTCAATCATAAATAACGAGAAACACAAAGTTAATTATGGAATGACTTAGATCCATATCCATATTAACGTGGTATTAGAAACAAAAGGAAAAGTATGATGATGAATCATCAAATGTGGTTTTTTCCAGGAAACCATACTCGTGATCGTTCTGGGGACATTGGCGTGTTATGCTAGACTAACCATTGTCATTATTACATTAATGTATATCCGAGTGGGAGCTGTTAGTTTTATCTGATAAAAATTAATGAATATGTCCGGACTCGAACACGAGACTTTGGGATTGCACACATTACGTATGAGTTTTAATGTATTAATAATTATTATATTGAATTATGAATAGTTATTAATTTCACTAACAAAACACGTAACGGTCGTTTGTAGTTAATAGTAATTGGATTAAATGATCGTTGGAGGAAAGATGAAGGACTGAACTTGAAATAGAGTTCAAGAAAAACATGGAATGGGCTTGTAAAAACCATGTTCGGCCGAACCCAACCCATTAGGGTGTAGGGTTTGTTTCTTGAGCTCCAAGATGTTGATTAGTATATAAACAAACCCCTTTGTTCATTCTAATCATCCATTGGTTCACTTGCAAACCTAATCTCCTTCACTTCTCTCCAATTGAGCTAGAAATCGAACTACACCCTTATAGGGTTCCTACTAGATTTCTAAGCTCAAACCATTCTTGTTTAGTTGATCAACTACACCCTTTTAGGGTTCCTACGCGATCTTCTAAACATAGTGTTTGGTTTGTTTGTGAATTAAGAACCTAGCTTTTCTTATTGAAACGCTACTAATACGTGTGTTCAAGAATGAAGTGTTGGCATACCTTTGCTAACGTGGTGATTGCCCTATTCGACTACACCATAGTCGATCCCTATTAAACCCTAATTAGGGTTTATAAGTTCTTGTTCAATTGATTTCTTGTTCTTGCTAGAAATCACAAAGGTACACATTCATTTATATTCGGTTAATTTAATTACATGTATTTGATCCTATTCCGCTGCGTGCTTGATGTGTTTTATGTTTATATACTTTGTTATGATTTACATATTCCAACAATAAGCAGTAAACAAATAAGAGTTGAAGTGAAACTGAATTTTATTGAAATTTGATTGAAAATACAATTACAATAACTAAACTAATACAATATGAGAAATCAAAATGACAGAGCTTCGCTACCTATTCTAATCTACCCACTAATGAGCTACTATCTAGTCCTATTTATAGGAGAGGAGTGAGGTGAGCTCTCAGATTGCCAAGCTGGCAATCCGTGTGAGTTGTGTTTGTTTACATCCTCTAAGAACCGTATGATTAGTATCCAATCCATCCCATCATTCCATAGCCCTTAGATCAATCATTGTGACACGTCCCAACCAATCGTAGCCTGCCATGTGGATGTATTTGTGCTTCTTACATTCCCTAACACCTTCTGACATCATACATAGCTTCTAGAAGCGTACTTGATTGTACTAAATTGCCCTTAATGATGGTAATTTTGAGGGTTTGGGGGTTAGGGTTCTTGATACCTGGGTAAAAGGGGAATTGGGGGTGAATAAAGGGGCGGGTTAATATTATATGTTTATTTGACCGTTTGTTGGCCTCTATTGACCCGTAAATAATACTTTGACCGTGGGTTTGATTGGGTCGGGTTATGGGAATGGCATTGGGCCTTTATTGTTTGGTTTGGGCTTTTAGTATTTGTGATATGGATTGTATATAAATTTGGACCAACACAGATTTGTGATAATAAATTTCAATGACATTTCATGAAATTTTCCAATTTCTCAAGGACTGAAATTGTTACTTTTCCAAACTTCTTCAAGGGACTTGTGATGCCATTATTGAATAGTTGAGGAGCTAGTGTTGACTTTTCTTCATATAAATAAATTAGGAACCAAAAGTGACATCTTCCAAAATGCAAGGACTATTTCTGACAATTCCTCAAACTTTCCTGAAAATGATGAATCATGCAAATCTTCAAACTTTAGGGATCTCTTTTGACTTTTCAAAGCTCAACTTGATTTCCAGCTTGACTTTCTGACTCTTTCTACTCTCGTGCTCGTTTTTGCCGATTTTCTGTTTGTTTTTTGTCTTTTTACGATATAGCTGTACCTGCACTTTCACAAACATAAAAACACACATTCTTTGGCATTTGTTAGCATAATTAGTCTATTTGGGTCAATTTTTGCTATGAAAAGGTATGTGAATTAACACATACCATAATCCCCCAGACTAAGGTATTGTCGTGTCCTCACGCAATGTGATCAATTCACGCTTTTGGGATAAATAATTTTATAACTTTTCCTACTGACTTTGTAAAGTAGCAAGGAGGTTCAAAAGAAGTAATAAAATCATTTATTCCCGCAAATGCTCCGTTTTTCAAAATTTTCCTTTATTCCACTTTCACTTCTATTTTTATACTTTTCATACTTCATACTTGTGACGGTTTGTTGAACTTTCATTATTTTGCAATAATTTTTAGGGTCAACGAGTAGAAACACTTCTCATTAAGAAGTGACCATACGGATAAAAATCGTCATCCTTGATTGTTCACGAGCCCCCAAACTAAGCGTACAAACGAGATGACAACTTATCTACAAGTTAGATGCTAACTTTACTCATAATAGTTACTTGTGGAAACTCCTTACTCCCATGTCCTAAGTTTTGTATCTCAAGATTTTATTTTTTTGTTGAGAAATGAATTGCTAAGTGAAACCTAAGTTTAAACGATAAGTAGTTTTTCATTTTCTCTCATGAACCACTGCAATAGAAATTCGGTCCACATTAAGGAATTTTTGGTACATACAAAATCATAGATATAAGTTGCGAAGTACTACACGTGCACCTCATGTGTCCAATTCAGAATCATACACATGCACCTCACGCGCCAACAACTTATTTACATTCAAGCTCTTATTCATCATAACTTTTAACTTTCACTTTTTTCATTTTTCATATTTTTCACTTTTTTCTTTCATCATCAATGGAAGCTTATTGGGTAGCTCCAAAACCACATACATAATCAACTTTTAACTTTTGATTTTTTTCATTTTTGCTTTTATTTTTGATGTTCCTTGATATGTACCCAACTTCTAAAGCAAAGATTATTTTAAGAAAATAAGAAATTAAATATTATCCAAACCTAAATACCACTAATTAACCTAGAACATCTATTATATATCGGTAACGTATTTTATGGGAGTAAAAAGCCACAAGTACCTCTCATGAGCTCTAAAGAGAACCAACTACTCCATGTTTAGCATCTAACTTCTAAATAAACTCTATCATTTCTCGCTCTTCGCAATTTAAGATTCCAAATAATGAAACCCGCGAATACGTAGCCGATAATCAGCCACGCATATATAAAGTCAGTTACGGAAACTTGCAAATTCTAGAAGAAGAATTCGCGTTTTCTGGCTCCTGATGTAAAAGACTAGCGAAAGCTTTTAAGCTGCACATGTATAAAGTCAAGTACGGGAACTTTGATGCGTGAGAATTGCACCAGGATTTACCTCTCGAGGGATCTCGAGAAGCTTACAACCCCCACCAGGCAGTGTACCTGATCGTTGTAGTATAATATAGTGACAAGTACTGGGGGATTGATCGTTCAGTGTCACTAGGATTAGAAAACCTAAGAACTAGGTCTAGAGGTGAGGGATGATTCTTTTTGTATTTTTATATTTTATAAAAGCAAGTAAAAATATCGGGTATTGGAAGAGTGGGCGAAATTAGTTGCTAGTCAACTAACCCAATAACTATAGATGCAATCAAAATAAAATGACAAAAATGAAAATAAGCTAATTTAACTAGTGGTGTGAACAATATATGGGAGAATTGTGTTTACTTAGAATTTACTACTCCCTAGATATCTTTTACAGGTTAATTACTTGTTACAGTTACGTGGATGACGGGTTATATTCCTTAATACCAATCATGGGGTGGCGTACTTACTTCCCCAATTCTATAAGCTCCTACTTCACTCCTATGTCGAGCCTGCAAGAAGCTCCTAACATGGGATCACTAGAGTTCGCTCATGCATTAAATACAACTATAAAAACCTAGTACACATCGGTTCATGTTTCTTAAGACGTTCACGCAAGTTACACAATGGAGATCTGCCAGTTTTCTTAAGCCTAACATTGAAATCATTCATCCATTACAACTATAAACAAGCAATCAACCTATAATCAACATCTAGGTTTCATTACATCTAAGCAAACACACAAAGGATCTAGCCTAGCATGTTAAAATTAAGACAAGTGTAAGATATATTCAAACAACACACAGACATATTGAATGAATTGAAAGGATACTTATCTCAATTGAACATGAAGGGTTTCAAGGGGTGAAAACCCTTGTAAATACTGTTACAAACGAGCTAGGGTTTATTAGGTTCGACCCTAAAATTTTCCACACAAGTTCCTCTCTTAATGAATGAAAATTAGAAAAGTATATATAGATTTCATGAGGTGACGGTGTCAAGAGGAAACTTCTGACGCCGTCATCTCGCCGCCAAAAATCTTCTCGGATTGCCTAGATCCAGATCTGACGCCGTCATTTGTAATTCTGCTCTTGGCCGTCGCCAATTTTACTCTTGACGCCCTTGTTCTGACGCCGTCACGTTTTCTCTGGGCCGTCATTCATTTTGCTCCTGACGCCGTCATCAAATCCTTCTTGATGCCGTCATCTACTGTTCCCAGCAAGGAAAATCAAAACTTTGCCGTTTTCTTCACTTTTATGCTCCAAAAACGTCCAAAATGCTTCCTTTTCCAGAATTCACTCCCAAAGCACCTAAAATCACAAAAGGAACGATTTAGGGCAATATTTGATCAAATAAATTCCAATTCCGGCTTAAATGACCCCATAAAAACGGATTATTTTTCTCCTCATCATATACCCTTACACTTGAGATTTGCTTGTCCTCAAGCAAATGCGCTTTTATTCTAGTCAAAATAAAAGTTAGGGGTCATTTAACACTAATATAAAAGTAATTACAACAAATAATCGTTCCACTAAAGACCAAAGACAAGCACGGAGGTCATATACTAGCACCTCATAAATAGTGTTTAGATACTCACATCTCTCGGGTGTAATAAAGTATATATCACAATGTGGAAATGGAAAACATCTCTCACTACCTATCATAGCAAAATCGATTACCATAGGCTTGGGAAAGGATCAAACCTCCACCACATGGCGTAAGCACCTAGGATAAACTATCAAAGAGGTCTTTTTAAAGGGTTGTAATGTTAGGTGTAGGGATATGGAATACATGGTTTTGTTGGATATAGGCAATCTTTACTGGTGGCGAGTTAATAATCTTGGTTAATTACATGTACAATATGGCGTTGCTAAGCCAAGACTAGACTCGACTTAAGCTAATAAATGAAAAATAACAAAAAACATAAAGCAAACATAGAATGAAACGGGATGGTAGTTCGTTTTTTTTTTTTTTTTTTTTTTTTTTTTGCATACATTCTTACATATGGGGGTAATAATATGATGTTCTTCCCCATTACTCCATAACATTAGTACTTTACCCATGAGTCCCAATCGTCCAAAACAATATGTACAAGGATATGACTCGACTTAGCAACCATGTAATCAATTAGATAATTAACTAAGGGTTTAAACAAATAACAATAATGCACTAAAGATGAGTGCATACATGGAAGGCTAAGGCGATTTGGGTGTACATTTGAGTGGGGTGTAACAAATTCTTCCTTTAAGTAAGATGCTTAAAGTTAGAAACAAAAAGATAGGCTCGGAGGGGTGTACTCGGGGTTTCGTGTACTAAAAATGAGTACAACGCTAATGGTGTGGGAAAAATTAGTTGACTTTACTAGCCAAGTAATATGACTTAAATGGTCAAGTAATTATGATACGGGTTTAACACAAGGGTGATCCTAATGCCTGTTATCATGTAGTAAATCCTACTACACGAATGTAGTCTCACTAGCGGTCTCGGGATGCATCACTAACGCAAGTTCTAGAATCTAAATGCTACCGGTACACTCATAAGCACTAATAGTAAATGCTTTTCCTATCAAATCTAAAGGCGAACCTCACATATTTGGGTGGAAAATTTTTCTGAATGGTACGGTTTTGTGCTAGTCATACGACTCCTATCCATGAGACTCTTGCTAAGGCTAAAGTTTCACTCCTAAATGTTGAAACAAATTTTAAATTTGGCACTAAAATTACACTAACAAGTATTTCTCATAGTTTTATTACACACCTACCATCAAACAAACAAACTCAAGCGAAAGTGTATCCTATGAGGTATCATCATTTACCCTCCCCTTACACTTAGGATGAACATTGTCCCCAATGTTCAATTAAAGAATGTAAAAGTGAAATAGGTAAAAGAATTAAATCAAATACTCCCCTGATTCGCTCGGTATGTATAGTATGGTAACAAGGTTAGATCTTCCTCCAAGAAAATGAACAATCAAAGCTTCCCTTCCATAATATAAATCATCTTCTTGTCAAACATAACCTGTTAAACCTGAGAAAACAAACAAGGCAACCTCGCGTAAAATCGGCGGCAATCTATATATGATAACAAATCCTAGAAAACAATGTAAGATATAATGCTTGTGGAATGATGTTTGCAGATTTCCTGGAGATCATAAAACTAAAGATTCAACAAAAACTTTAAGACTCCGTTAGAAAAAAAAAAACAAAACTAGCAAAATTTCTAGAATTTTACACGTGACGTCGTCAGGAATTTCTTCCTGACGCCGTCATAAGTGACATGCAGAAATTCTTATGTTAAGTTTCCGGAAAATTTCTGGAAAAACTTTGTCCTAATTCTTGGAAAATCCTGCAAAACATCATTATGACTCGATACAAGCATTTGACTCTAACAAATACGAATATGCATGTTCATTTAAAATTGTGGAGAATCATGATCGATTTTGTTTCTTAAAAACATATTTGGGGTTTCCCCTTACACTTATCTTTTTGCGAAATACCTTTGGATGAAGTTAAGACTAAGCCAAACGATAAGATAAAGTATTTTCACCATTTTATTTTGAAACATGATCTATCAACAATAAAAATAAAGCATGCATACGGAAACAAATAGCAATCAAACAAAATTAAAATCACACAAAACATGGGTTGCCTCCTAAGAAGCGCTTTTCTTTATTTACGAGTCTTGTAGCTAGAATCAAGGTCATGGGCAATTACGTGACCTCATCGTTGGTCTCATTTTCCGATTGTAAATGTTCTTTGTAGAGACCAACCTCCTTTTTCTCAATTGCTCCTATGATCCTATTGGTGAATTCCTTATCAACTCTATATTTTGGCCCTAGAGTCAAGCAATCCTTATAGAAAAGGTTCTTCTTCTCCCATACATAGTCCATGCCCTTTTTCTTATCCTCTTCATTGATGTCCTCGAAAGCACCAATGTTATCCATGTCAAATCGAGGCACAAAACGAAATTCTTTCATCCTATTAGGCATCCTATATGTGATCCTATCGGTTTTACTAGCAAATCGGATTGTCCATTCTATCTCATCATATTATAACTTGGATTCTTTAACAAAGGGTCTACCAAACACAACATGGGATAAGCGACAATCAATGACACTAGCTAGGTCTTCAACAACCATAAAGTCAGTGATATAAGTAAAGTTCCCAACAAAGACATGTAAACCTTTAACTCTCCCGACGAAGTTACAAACTCCACCGGGGTATTTAGTATCCTTTCTAGGTCCAAGTCTTGTTTTCATTATATCATTATAAACACATGAGGACATAATGTTGATTGGGGATTTAAAATCAATGTAAGCATTGTCAATATGTTTATACCCAATCATACATGGTATCTTTGCACTCTTAGGATCGCCTCTCTTTATCATAGGCTCAATTCTAGTTAAAGGAGGTTGAGGATTATCAATAAGATTATTATAGTATGCAATCTCCTCCTTAGTGGGGTATATATTGAAATAGTCATCAAGATTTGGATCTATCTCCCCTTCCTCAAGTTCCTCAACAATATCCTTGATGAGTGCTCAAACACTCATCATTTTTGGACAAATCTGAACTACAAAACATACAAAAACACTCAGAAATGCATCAAAATACTAAAAATATTTAAAAATTGTGTTTCATACGTTTTAGATGCAAAATGAGAAAAAACAAATGAAAAACGTACAAAGTTTGCAAAATTGGCAGTTTCAGTCCCCCAACTTTCATAAAATGTCAACACTAGTCCCTGGTCATTCAAAATATGGAAAATTATCACCAAAGGTCCTTTTGAAATCATAAGTTGTCATATTTAGTCCTTTGGTGAAAAATATCAAAAGTTTTCGAAATTTACAATTTTGGTCCCTAGAGTTACAAACTTTGTCAGAATTGGTCCCTGGTGGGATATTTTTGAATGAAAAATCAATTTTGGTCCTTGTGCTATTAATCCTTGGCAGGAATGTTCCTTGGGTGGCAAGTTTAGTGAAATTACATGATTGGTCCCTGGAGTTTGAAAGTTTGGCAGAAAAGATCCTCGGATACAAAATTTGGAAAAATTATCAAATGGGACCTTGAATTATTCATACTTGGCATAAATCACCCTTATGAGTAACTTTGGGAAAGATGGCAATTTCAGCCCCTTGATTTTTAGTTTGTGCATTTATGGTCCTTGTGATTTCTACACTTAATAAATAAACAAACCAAACCATAATCCAAATAACCAAACCCAATTCCAATCCCTGATCCACCCAAAACCCCCAAGCCCAAACAAAACCGGTCCACTCCCTAACCCTTTTAATATTACCCCTAACTTTGACCTCAGTCAAACCCCCAACCGTTTTACTGTTCATCCATCCCCTACCTCCATCTTTCCCGCTTCACTGTCCCCCACCCTCCTCACCTTTCCACCAACACTACCAAACTTCAATTAATACTCAATCCAACTCACCCCCTCATTAATTACTTCACCTAAACCACCCAAACCTGTCAAATTGTTTTTCCCGCCAAAACTATTTTGAAGGGCTAGGATCAAAAGGAGGTTATCCAATGGCTGTGATTGAGTGGGAAAGAAAGAAAACGCATACAAGGTCTATTTAAATCAAGAAAAAAAAAGAGATAGGTATTAGATAGTAGTAGTTTTAGCTGTAGTGTACTTTAGAGTAGTAGTAAGGCCGTTTTAATGTAATCTTAATTTGTATTGTATGTTTTAACTTCTAAATCATATCCTTGATGTTTTAATTATGATTCAAAACTTAATTCAAGCTTCAATTGCAGTGTGTTTATCATTTTGAGTTTTTACTAATTTTCTTTCTTTAAAAATCTTATGTTGGCTTAAGGTTGTGAGAAGTTGTAAACCCTTGTTCCTATAAGCTCATTTGAGCACACAAGTCAGTCCTTGAAGGTTTCTAAAGCAATTTAAGCAGTTTCACTTAAAATAGTAGAAAATCATAAAAAAGAGTGTAAAAATAAAAAAGCAATGAAGAATGGAGAAGAAGGTTTGAAACAGGGTTAATTTTGGGTTACTTAAGGTTTTAGAGCTTATTGGTAAGCTATAGGTTATGTTTTGAGGTCTTGGTTACATGTTCTCAGTCATTGGACAATTTGTAAGCATTTCTTGGATTTTGTTCAAATCACTGTTCATATGCTTAATTAGTGCTTTTCTAAGTTGTCTTGTGTTTATTTGGTGCTTGGTAGTGATATTATTGCTTAATTATGTATGCTTGATCACTAGTTTTTATTGTTACCCATTTTCTCTTTTGACTGCCAAAATAAGTTTAACATGTTCTAGTAGTAAGTTGTGATTTGGATTGGTATTGGTGTGTTATTTTGAGCTTATCTCATCATATGTTGACCTTGTGGACTGATCTTATGTCCTAAATCATCCATTAGCTTTAAAAATCACATTTTACATAGTTTAAAGGGGTGTTTGGATTAACTGTTTTAGACATGTACATGGTGTTAGTTGCCATTGTTTCTTGTTTTAGCATGTTACCTTAGGTATTCTTAGGTCATAGGAACCGTAAAACCCAGGCCTTATTTGCAGAAAAGTCAAATTCCACTTTAAAACCCCATCACAGTATCACTGTTTGATTTTGAGGAGTACCAATCCTCATTTTGGATACAAAAGTTGTTAAGCTTACTTAATATCAGTTCATTTTACCCTATTACAACATAACAAGTCATGTATGGTCAGTAGAACTTCAATATAGTCAAAGTAGGGCATAAATAAAAAAAAAGTCAAATTTGTTCTTTCAGATTTTTCCAAAACTTGCATGATTTGTTTTGATTTTTGTGCTCAGTACTAGGACTTGAAACTTGTTTCTATATGTAGTCTCCCAGCTCTACTTTAAGGTCCATGCATCCCATCATTTTTACAATTTTTTCTGTGGGTCCCATTCCCCTCCAAAGTAGGCTGCAGGGAAGATACTTCCCCTGCTGCAACAGCCCTCAGTCACCACACCACCTTTGGTGGCTCATTGTGGCCACCTCAGTGGGTCTCACTGACCCAATCTTGGTTCATTCAACCCCCCTCCTGGTAGGCTTCATACTTTGACCATTAGTTTGACCTCAAACCCTCTGGGTCCCACCTGAATTAACCTTCAAAACTTGTCCCATTTTCTGTGTGGATTTAAGTTTCAATGTGCTTATTGTTGCTTATTTGCTTATTCTGTGGTCCCCTCTTGCTTTTTCTTGCTTAATCATGTCCTAGTAACCTATTTATACTAGAATTCACCATTGTGGGTCCCACTTAAGCTCATTTGAGCTTATTTCCTCATTTGGTCAACTAAAGTCAACTGCCAAGCAAATAAGCACTCAAAGTGCTTATTTTTGATTTCCACAAAAGTTGTTCTTGTAAAAGTTGCATGTTTTAAGTTGTAAAATAGTTTTCTAACAGAAAAATCCAGAAAAAATAAATTAATTTCAAGTGATAGTTTCTATTTAATTTTATTTAAATTTAAATTTTCATTTTTAGATTTTTATTATGTAATTGGTATTTTTATATTTTTATTAATTTCTTTTTATGTTAAAGTAATTTTAGTAAATTTCTCAGATTTTTATTTTTTATTTATTATTTATTAGATTTAATATTAGTTTAATTAATAATTAATCAATAATTAAGTTTTAAATAGCATAATTAGTTTTTATTAAGTAAGACCTAGTTTTTATATTTTTCCTAGCTTTTATATAATATAATATAATTTTAGGAATTTTTCTAGAATTTTTACTATTCATTTTCTATTTTTTATAATTTAAAATAGTTTAATTAGGTAATTAATATTTAATTAGTAATTAATTAATAGAAAAATCACAAAAAGACAAAAATACATATTTTTAATTTTAAAATTTGTTTTTAGTTATTCTATAATTTTATAAAATTAATTCTCACTTTTTTAGTATTTAATTAATATTATATTGTATTTAAGTTATTTAAGTATTAATAATAAGTATTAAATAGTATTTAATTAATATTAAATAATTAATTAGTGTAAAAATTAATTTTCTTTTTCTAAAAATTTTCTTTTAACCTTAGGTTTGTAAAAAAGTCATTTTTACCCCCTGGGGGTTTTCAGATTTCAGTTTTCACTTTTTATTTCGTACGTTCACGTAAATTTAAGCTAAACGTACGCGTTTTTAGGTTTTAAACGTTTCTGGTTTTTCTAATTTCACAGTCTTGTTAATATAACTTACTTAAGTTATTTCCTTGTACAAATCAGTAGTTTAATCAAACACAAACCCCTTTCTGTCTAAATTCACCTGATCACAAAGCCGTTTGATAACCATCACACCTCCGTCGGGACATAACGACCCGGGGAAACACTATATTACCCGGAGCATTGGTCTAGGTAGTTTAACTTTGTTGACCATTTACTTGGTCAATTTAAGTTGACTGTTCTGAGCCAATCAAATTTTGGCGCCGCTGCCGGGGAGGTTGTGCGCGTTTTTCTAAAACGGTTTGCTGATTAGTGCTTTTGGAATTCAATCATTTGTATATTTACCATCCTTGTTCATATTTTCTTATCTTATAAAAACAAAACTGTTCCCGAAAACGTTTTAAATCAGTTTTCAACGAACACAAAAAACACAAAAACATTTTCTTTCTTATTTGTACCAAATGTGTATCCAAAAATCCAAAAATATTCATCCTTACCCTCCTACCCTTTTGATTCTTCATTCCTTACCCTCCGAAACCTTTTGATTCTTTCTATGTCTCATCCACACCTCCTGATTTGCCAGTGGTGTGGTAGTTCTTATAATGGTGGTAATTGCCCCGGTTGTGGCATGGTAGAGTCATGAAACGGGTCTGTCTATAACCAAGATCCCTATTCCTACCATGACACGACTGATTTATTCCATCAGCTACCACACCATGAGACTCAGCAGTTTTACTGCTGTGAGTACTGTGGTGGTTCACACTACAGTTCTGATTGTCAATCGAGAAACACGCTTGTCTATGAGCAGTTTCCTGATAACAATTATAACTTTAGCACATACGACTCACAGCCACATCAGTTTTACTGTTGTGATCACTGTGGAGGTCCATACTTCAGCTCCGATTGTCAAACAAGGAACCCATTTCCTTGTAACACTTTTGACACATCGTATTATGACGAACCTCCATCTCCACCAATTCCTCAAAGTCTTCTCCTTGATCTTTTGGATTTAGTGAAGGATTTGAGAGGAATCACACATACCCCAAATAATCCAAAACAAAAATCAATGGAAGAATTGTTAGCTGAAGAACAGGCTGCTAAAATAAATTCCCAAGATGCTTATGAAAGATCCATTAGGGAATCAATTGCAAAAGAAAAAGCAGCCAGATCTAGCTCTCGATTTCGATTCATTCTTGATGACAGTGATGATGAAGATACCCTTGATATCCTTGGATTTTATAAAGATTCATCAGGTTCATCAGATGAGATACCATCAGTTGAGATTCCATCTCAACTCACTCTTATCACACCCGAGGTTCCCACCCACTCTTTGATCATGGGGGACGAGCATCTTGACACTGTTCCTGAAAGGGAATCGGACGAATTCATAAAGTCTAGTGTTGAGAACCTTGTTCCAATCCCAAGAGAGTCACAGGGAATTCTTGATCATATGTGTGATATCCATCCCCCTCTTGTCTTCCCGAATGATGATTTTCAGATGTTCTCCGATTCTACTGATGACGATTCGTTATCTTGTGGAGACGTTGTTTTTATGGAAGAATTACCTTCTAAGCTAGTTAGCTTAGAAGAAGAGAATGATGAGATTGACACTGAAATCAAGGATGAAGCACTTCGTGCAACATTATTGAATGTCGATCTCCTCATTTCTAAAATCGAGGCTTTCAATATGAAACCTATTTCATCTCCTATCACCATAAAGGCTAGTGACATTTTCTCCGATGATCCCATTCCGGAGTTTGAAGTCTTTACCTTTGATCATATGGGAGAGAAGATTAGTGGCAGTACCACTTCTCATTCTCAAATTTCTCTCCCCGTGTATGATTCATTCACTTTTGAGGAGTTCTCCCGTGAACTCACTCATATCATATCTCCACCGGAGTATGATAATTTTTACTTTGATCTAGACAAAGTTGATTTTTGTTTTCCAGAGGGAAATATTCTCAACCTTGAGAATTTGATTGATATCAAAATCCCAACCCTCCCACCCATAATATGTCTAGATCATATGAGCTTTACTGATGAGATTCATGATACACCAATCATGAATTCTCTTTCTGATGATGATGAATCAATCTTGATTGTCATCAAGATCTTTCTTACGTTGTTCACCTACAGGGTGACTTCTCCTATTCTTCACTCCTTCGGGAATGAAGACATTATCTTTGACCCTAGCATCACCGCTTATAGTTTTTACTATTTTAAGCCTGGGTCTGTATATCTCATCGGTGTGGAACTTTCACGTGCTTCAAATGTTTGTCCAAACATTTTGAATGAAAGTCCGATTGAGATCGTTTCTTCCACATCATGCTTCCCCAAGGACAAATGAATTCGGGGTCGAGTCAAGCTAGCGACTCGGTAAACAAAAACAGTAGCATGCTTATAGGGTTTTCACCGTAAGTGTGGGGGAGTTACCCCTACTGTGGTTATTTATAAAGTGAAAATACAAAATGGTGTTTCCACATTTAGATTGTAATGTTGCCCTTTTACGTTCAAAGAGTCGGCATAATAGCTGGGACTTTGAATATTGAGGACAATATTCATTCTAAGTGTGGGGGGTATTCTAGCGAATTTTATCACATTTTACTATCTAGTACCCCCGTTTTTGGCCAAAATCTCAAAAATTTTAAAATTTTTTCACTTGTGCTTCAAATTTTTTGTGGTAATCAGTCTGCCATGTCTAAACGACAAAAGGATTGGCTAATCCAGGAGCAAACGACTCTCGGTAAAGATATATCAAATCCGTTTATGGCTTGCAATTTGCCCAAAATTGTATGGTACCTCAACTCGCCATATCCTAAAAAGCGAATGAGTTGGCTAGCCCGCAAGATTATGGCTTGTGGTAAAGGCAGTGGAAAAACCATAATTGGTAATCAGCTCACCAAGATGTTGACTATTCCATCAAGATTTGGCTAGTCCAGAAGCAAACGGCTTTTGGTAAAGACTAATCAAATCCGTTGACAGCTTGTGGTTTGCTCAAAATCACATGGTTATCAGGTGGACCATAGTTCTTACTTGAATCGATACATCTGGCTACTCCAGAAGTGATGGCTTTTGGTAAAGAGTTTTCAAATCCATTAAGTTTTCAAAACAGTTATTGCTAGGGACTAGCAATATTTTAGTGTGGGGGATGGATGAGTGCTCAAACACTCATCATTTTTGGACAAATCTGAACTGCAAAACATACAAAAACACTCAGAAATGCATCAAAATACTAAAAATATTTCAAAATTGTGTTTTATATGTTTTAGATGCAAAATGAGTAAAAACAAATGAAAAACGTACAAAGTTTGCAAAATTGGCAGTTTCAGTCCCCCAACTTTCAAAAAATGTCAAAACTAGTCCCTGGTCATTCAAAATATGGAAAATTATCACCAAAGGTCCTTTTGAAATCATAATTTGTCATATTTAGTCCTTTTGTGAAAAATATCAAAAGTTTTCGAAATTTACAATTTTGGTCCTTGGAGTTACAAACTTTGTCAGAATTGGTCCCTGGTGGAATATTTTTGAATGAAAAATCAATTTTGGTCCTTGTGCTATTAATCCTTGGCAGGAATGTTCCTTGGGTGGCAAGTTTAGTGAAATTACATGATTGGTCCCTGGAGTTTGAAAGTTTGGCAGAAAAGATCCTCGGATACAAAATTTGGAAAAATTATCAAATGGGACCTTGAATTATTCATACTTGGCATAAATCACCCTTATGAGTAACTTTGGGAAAGATGGCAATTTCAGCCCCTTGATTTTTAGTTTGTGCATTTATGGTCCTTGTGATTTCTACACTTAATAAATAAACAAACCAAACCATAATCCAAATAACCAAACCCAATTCCAATCCCTGATCCACCCAAAACCCCCAAGCCCAAACAAAACCGGCCCACTCCCTAACCATTTTAATATTACCCCCAACTTTGACCTCAGTCAAACCCCCAACCGTTTCACTGTTCATCCATCCCCTACCTCCACCTTTCCGGCTTCACTGTCCCCCCCCCCCCCCTCCTCACCTTTCCACCAACACTACCAAACTTCAATTAATACTCAAAACAACTCACCCCCTCATTAATTACTTCACCTAAACCACCCAAACCTGTCAAATTGTTTTTCCAGCCAAAACTATTTTGAAGGGCTAGGATCAAAAGGACGCTATCCAATGGCTGGGATTGAGTGGGAAAGAAAGAGAACGCATACAGGGTCTATTTAAATCAAGAAAAAAAAGAGAGATAGGTATTAGATAGTAGTAGTTTTAGCTGTAGTGTACTTTAGAGTAGTAGTAAGGCCGTTTTAATGTAATCTTAATTTGTATTGTATGTTTTAACTTCTAAATCATATCCTTGATGTTTTAATTATGATTAAAAACTTAATTCAAGCTTCAATTGCAGTGTGTTTATCATTTTGAGTTTTTACTAATTTTCTTTCTTTAAAAATCTTATGTTGGCTTAAGGTTGTGAGAAGTTGTAAACCCTGGTTCCTATAAGCTCATTTGAGCACACAAGTCAGTCCTTGAAGGTTTCTAAAGCAATTTAAGCAGTTTCACTTAAAATAGTAGAAAATCATAAAAAAGAGTGTAAAAATAAAAAAGCAATGAAGAATGGAGAAGAAGGTTTGAAGCAGGGTTAATTTTGGGTTACTCAAGGTTTTAGAGCTTATTGGTAAGCTATAGGTTATGTTTTGAGGTCTTGGTTACATGTTCTCAGTCATTGGACAATTTGTAAGCATTTCTTGGATTTTGTTCAAATCACTGTTCATATGCTTAATTAGTGCTTTTCTCAGTTGTTTTGTGTTTATTTGGTGCCTGATAGTGATATTATTGCGTAATTATGTATGCTTGCTCACTAGTTTTTATTGTTACCCATTTTCTCTTTTGACTGCCAAAATAAGTTTAACATGTTCTAGTAGTAAGTTGTGATTTGGATTGGTATTGGTGTGTTATTTTGAGCTTATCGCATCATATGTCGACCTTGTGGACTGATCTTATGTCCTAAATCACCCATTAGCTTTGAAAATCACATTTTACATAGTTTAAAGGGGTGTTTGGATTAACTGTTTTAGACATGTACATGGTGTTAGTTGTCATTGTTTCTTGTTTTAGCATGTTACCTTAGGTATTCTTAGGTCATAGGAACCATAAAACCCAGGCCTTATTTGCAGAAAAGTCAAATTCTACTTTAAAACCCCATCACAGTATCACTGTTTGATTTTGAGGAGTACCAATCCTCATTTTGGATACAAAAGTTGTTAAGCTTACTTAATATCAGTTCATTTTACCCTATTACAACATAACAAGTCATGTATGGTCAGTAGAACTTCAATATAGTCAAAGTAGGGCATAAATAAAAAAAAGTCAAATTTGTTCTTTCAGATTTTTCCAAAACTTTCATGATTTTTTTTTGATTTTTGTGCTCAGTACTAGGACTTGAAACTTGTTTCTATATGTAGTCTCCCAGCTCTACTTTAAGGTCCTTACATCCCCTCATTTTTACAATTTTTTCTGCGGGTCCCATTCCCCTCCAAAGTAGGCTGCAGGGAAGATACTTCCCCTGCTGCAGCAGCTCTCAGTCACCACACCACCTTTGGTGGCTCATTGTGGCCACCTCAGTGGGTCTCACTGACCCAATCTTGGTTCATTCAGCCCCCTCCTGGTAGGCTTCATACTTTGGCCATAAGTTTGACCTCAAACCCTCTGGGACCCACCTGAATCAACCTCCAAAACTTGTCCCATTTTCTGTGTGGATTTAAGTTTCAATGTGCTTATTGTCCCTCTTGCTTTTTCTTGCTTAATCATGTCCTAGTAACCTATTTGTACCAGAATTCACCATTGTGGGTCCCACTTAAGCTCATTTGAGCTTATTTCCTCATTTGGTCAACTAAAGTCAACTGCCAAGCAAATAAGCACTCAAAGTGCTTATTTTTTATTTCCACAAAAGTTGTTTTTGTAAAAGTTTCATGTTTTAAGTTGTAAAATAGTTTTCTAAAAGAAAAATCCAGAAAAAACAAATTAATTTCAAGTGATAGTTTCTATTTAATTTTCATTTTTAGATTTTTATTGTGTACTTGGTATTTTTATATTTTTATTAATTTCCTTTTATATTAAAGTAATTTTAGTAAATTTCTCAGATTTTTATTTTGTCCTTTAGTATTTATTAGATTTAATATTAGTTTAATTAATAATTAATCAATAATTAAGTTTTAAATAACATAATTAGTTTTTATTAAGTAAGACCTAGTTTTTATATTTTTCCTAGCTTTTATATAATATAATATAATTTTAGTAATTTTTCTAGAATTTTTACTGTTCATTTTCTATTTTTTATAATTTAAAATAGTTTAATTAGGTAATTAATATTTAATTAGTAATTAATTAATAGAAAAATCACAAAAAGACAAAAATACATATTTTTAATTTTAAAATTTGTTTTTAGTTATTTTACAATTTTATAAAATTAATTTTCACTTTTTTAGTATTTAATTAATATTATATTGTATTTAAGTTATTTAAATATTAATAATAAGTATTAAATAGTATTTAATTAATATTAAATAATTAATTAGTGTAAAAATTAATTTTCTTTTTCTAAAATTTTTCTTTTAACCTTAGGTTTGCAAAAAAATCATTTTTACCCCCTGGGGGTTTTCAGATTTCAGTTTTCACTTTTTATTTCGTACGTTCACGTAAATTTAAACTGAACGTACGCGTTTTTAGGTTTTAAACGTTTCTGGTTTTTCTAATTTCACAGTCTTGTTAATATAACTTACTTAAGTTATTTCCTTGTACAAATCAGTAGTTTAATCAAACACAAACCCCTTTCTGTCCAAATTCACCCGATCACAAAGCCGTTTGATAACCATCACACCTCGTCGGGACATAACGACCCGGAGAAACACTATATTACCCGGAGCATTGGTCTAGGTAGTTTAACTTTGCTGACCATTTACTTGGTCAATTTAAGTTGACTATTCTGAGCCAATCAATCCTCAAAATCATTAGCTCCTAGGTCCTTATTTGAATACATGGCGGTCGCTAGGTCACTAAATGCATGATCGAGCTCAACATTAATTAACCTATTAAGCTCCCTAAGTTCCCTAATCTTATTCTCAATCTGTTCACGCAACAAAGCCACTTCTCTAGGGGAAAGGGGTGGATTCGCGTTTTCCATAATGGTCAACGGAATAGTCAATGAATTTAATTTACTAACAAAGGCACGAAGAAAAAGATAGACTAAAGAGAACCTAAAAAATAAAAATAAAATCTTACTAGAAAGGAATCTAACAAGTAGACCTAATAAAAAGAAATTTGTTGGGAATTCTGCTAAGAGAGAATTCTGCTGATGGATTCTGCTGAAGAGACAGATTCTGCTGAAGAAGTGAATCTGCTGAAGTAGTGATTCAACATATTATGTTTCTACGGATATAGTTATTCCGTGTTATTTATTAGTTTGTTAGGATATGCATGAGCTATTTTAGGTAGTGATATGCATTGATATTTTTATTTTATTATTGTATTAGGGTTCCTTGTGTATAAAAGGAACAGATAGTCATTTTTATTAGTACGTCTCTTGAATAAAAACTTCAGAAGAAAACACCTTTAGTGTGTGTGATATTGATCCATAGAGGATCATTGTTCTTAATAGAGAAACCTTGTGGTAACTTTGATTGTGTTCTTTATTATTATTCCGCTGTGAAATCAATCATTGTTATTATATCCTAGATTGGGCTTAAACGATCTTAACAATTGGTATCAGAGCACAGGGGGCTCGTGAGATCTAGGGATTACAAGGTGTTTTTATTGGCGAAGAACAGCAGATTTTACAGAGGTACGATTGTCTATATAAGTGGGTTTTCGAATATCGATTTTTCTATGGCAATACAAGACAACACGGTATATTATTAAATCATATTCATGCATTAATATTGTTTATCGTGTTGCTACTGGAACTTTTGATTAGATTTAAAACCTAGTACTAAGTCATTTAATGTCCTCGTAATTAATTGGTGAATTGGATCTGCTGTTGAGGTTGTCGTTGATTGCATTTAATATTATTAACCTCGTATACTCGAGATTTGATTTATTCAAGATATGGGGTTTATCATATAAAAGTGAATATTAGTTTTAATCATATTGAATATTCGAATTGTTTGTGGAACACCATAATTACGTGGGATTAAAAATATTCAATTATTGGGCTGATGCAATTTATTAAGGTATGTCATCTTCTGGAAGTAAATGAGATCATGGGTCGGTTGTTGCTATAAAGTGATAATATTGCTGCGTCGTTTTATTCGAATATTGATTGGTGTTTGCAAGTGAATCTGGTTGTCCTATTGTTATTCTCCTCGTAGGCCAGTAGAGTTAATCATGTGTGGGGTGAATTAGTTCAATATAATATTTTGCAAAAGGTTGTTGTGTACTGCTGTTGTTGACTCGCTGGTTAAAAAGATTTGGCTTTTCGTTGAGTTGCAAGGTCAAGTTTGCTGTTCAGCTGGTATTTTTCATTCCTGCTGAAGCTTATTGGTTTCTGCTGATAAGATTAGTGACAGTTTAGCAACAGACCAGTAATAGAAAAAGTGTCACTCATCAGATTTTGCAACAGTTTTGTGACACTCATCAGTTTTGTCACTTTATTTCTACTGCCATCACATTTTGTTCCTACTGATTTCACTTGTATCTGCTGCTCGTTTGTAAAATGGCTGAATTTGATAATGAAAGGGATCATCTAATGTTTCCTTATTTGATGAATGATGAGTATGAGGTCTGGGCTAAGAAGATGGAACACTGGATCATGAAAAATGATATAAATATCTGGAAGGTGATTCAAAATGGCAACAGCTTGAAAAGGCATAGAAGAGATCAAGATGGAAATGTCATTATTCTTCCTCCAACGACTGCTGATGAACACATTGCTGTACAAAGGGAATCAAAGGCAAGAACTACCTTGCTTAAATCTATTCCTGCTGATCATGTAGCAGATTTCCATTATATGGATGAGGCAAGTGATATATGGAATGCAATCAAAACAAGGTATAGTGTAAAGGCTGAATCCAAGAAGATGAGAAAGGAAGCTTGCACGATATCCAAGACTGAAGAATTTGCACTGATGGGACTCCCTTCTCAGGTACATAATTGTGTCTTTGGATGTAGTGTAAGATACAATGAACTTAAACAAGAATATGATGATTTGAAACCTAAGTACAATGAGTGTTATATAGAAGTTGAGGCCTATAAAAAGGCTTTAAAAACTTTAGAAAAACAAAAAGTCTGGTTTCAAAAGAATCAAGTTAAATATGATGAAAAGATAAGAGTTCTAGAAAGTGATTTAGAATGTGCTAAGATAGATTTAAGACGTACTGAAAAAGAGAAATCTGATATAGAAAAGGAAAAACATGAGTTACAAGTTAAGTTAGATAAAGAGATAGCTGGTCGTATGAAATGGCAGGAAGGAGCATCTAATTTGAATAAATTAATTAATGGTTGCCAATCTGTTAGGTCTAGGAAAGCATTAGGATATGAGAAATATATAGATCCTGAAGAGTTAACTTATCCTGATATGTCTAGTGTTTTTGACCCTGAACCAGCCTTAGCATATCAAACACCTGTTAAATTTGTTAAGGAGGGGGGAATGAATGATGTCCCTGGACCTATAAGAGGGGAACATATGCCTATAGACCTGTCCATACCTGTTGACTTTGATGGATCACACCATCTATATGGCAAAAAGTCTACTGACTTACCAAAAACTGATTCAAGTGACAAGTCTTCAAAGGTCAATGTCCCTTCCCCCAGTGTTTTTAGTGTCAAAACCTCAGAGTCCAATTCTACTGAGTCTACCTCCTTTGCATCTACTTCTAGTGTTTCTACATCTAAGAGTAAAGCTGAGATTGAATCCACAGTTAGGGCACCCAAACAAGAACCCATTGTTGTTCAAGATTTACCTAGTTTCACTTGTACTAAATCTGATAAGAAAACATACAATTCTAGGACTTCTTGTAATAAGAATGGATGTTTTAATAAAAAGGCAAGTAATGTTAAGAAGAAAACTTGTTTTGTGTGTGGTAGTAAGTCTCATCTCATTAAAGATTGTGATTTTCATGAGAAGAGAATGGGTGTGTGTGCTGACCAAAAGAGACCTAGACCAATGTGGACCAATGTTAATGATATTCCCCCATATGTTCCACAAGCACATGTAAAAACCAGCAGACCCAAACCAGCTGATAAATCAGTTTTTGCTGATAAGTCAGTTCCTGCTGGTAAGCCAGTTTCTGCTGGTAGACCTTTTCCAACCGGTTGGAAAAGACATGTTGCTAGACCATTCTACATACCTACTAGCACTTACTTTCAGAATGGTTTTTGGCCTGGTTATTATGACCCAAGGTATATGGGGGGGGGGGGGGGGACAAGATGGGATACTGGTGTTAAGCCCTCAACAGGTTGTTCTTGGACTAATAAAAGAAAAAGTTCATTCTGGGTACCCAAGAACAATTGTCTTTGTCAGGTGCACTGATTGAGGGGAGGCATAAGCCTAAGGGGAGGCTTATTGTTGTATTCTCTGTATTCTAACCATTTTTGCAGCTGTTGGATTCTCATAAGCCTAAGGGGAGACTTAGTGCTTCTGCTGGCACTACATTTTTCTTTGGTTTCTGTTACTGATTGATGGTATATTTTATATATTTCATTTTTTTTCTCTTTCTTTTATTAGATAAAAAAAAAAAAAAAAAAAAAACATATAATTGTATAGTTTTTGTTTTATCTTCTTTGCAGGTTTTGGTGTTGGTTAATTACCACACAACACATGGTTATCAACTCACCATGTCTTACTGACACAAGAGTTGGCTAGCCCACAAGATTATGGCTTGTGGTAAAGGCTGTGGAAATCCATAAATGGTAATCAACTCACCATGATGATGACGACATTCCATCAAAGAATTGGCTAGTCCAAAAGCAAACGGTTTTTGGTAAAGACACATCAATTCCGTTGATAGCTGTAATGGTTTGCTCAAAACCATAGGGTACTCAACTCACCCATGCTTCATTGCTGAGAGTTGGAATGGTCATCAATTCACCATGGTTGCTGCCCTATTGGGTAACCAAAGGATTGGCTAGTCCTGAGCAAACGGCTACAGGTAAAGACATCTCAAATCCGTTTATGGCTGTGATGATTTGCCAAAAAACATTAGGGTATTTCAACACACCGATGATTCATGTTCTAAGTGTTGAACTGGTCACTAGTTCACCAGGGTGATGTCATGATTCCCCCAAAGGACTAGCTAGCCCAAGAGTGAGTAGCTACATGGTAAAGGCTTATCAAATCTACTCTTGTTGCTGCTCATACTTAGGAGTTACTTATGGTACCTTGTTCTTCAAAGATGGTTTCTAGTTGCTGCTAGTTCTCATATTCTGCTGCATAATTATTATGTTACAATCCTCAAGCTTCATATGTTCAGAGATTTATCCAGGAATCTTGAAGTTAACACAGTCAACATCAAGATTAGGGGAGGATTGTTGGGAATTCTGCTAAGAGAGAATTCTGCTGAAGAATCTGATGATGGATTCTGCTGAAGAGACAGATTCTGCTGAAGAAGTGAATCTGCTGAAGTAGTGATTCAGCATATTATGTTTCTACGGATATAGTTATTCCGTGTTATTTATTAGTTTGTTAGGATATGCATTAGCTATTTTAGGTAGTGATATGCATTGATATTTTTATTTTATTATTGTATTAGGGTTCCTTGTGTATAAAAGGAACAGATAGTCATTTTTATTAGTACGTCTCTTGAATAAAAACTCCAGAAGAAAACACCTTTAGTGTGTGTGATATTGATCCATAGAGGATCATTGTTCTTAATAGAGAAACCTTGTGGTAACTTTGATTGTGTTCTTTATTATTATTCCGCTGTGCAATCAATCATTGTTATTATATCCTAGATTGGGCTTAAACGATCTTAACAAAATTCTAACCTAGACAATAACTATTCCCCGGGCTGCGGCGCCAAAAACTTGATGCTTGGGAATTGCACCAGGCTTTACCTCTCGAGGGATCTCGAGAAGCTTACAACCCCCACCAGGCAGTGTACCTGATCGTTGTAGTATAGTATAGTGACAAGTACCGGGGGATTGATCGTTCAACTCAGGAATAGTGTCGCTAGGATTAGAAAACCTAAGAACTAGGTCAAGAGGTGAGGGATGATTCTTTTTGTATTTTTATATTTTATAAAAGCAAGTAAAAATCTCGGGTATTGGAAGAGTGGGCGAAATTAGTTGCTAGTCAACTAACCCAATAACTACAGATGCAATCAAAATAAAATGACAAAAATGAAAATAAGCTAATTTAATTAGTGGTGTGAACAATATATAGGAGAATTGTGTTTACTTAGATTTCACTACTCCCTAGATATCTTTTACAGGTTAATTACTTGTTACAGTTGCGTGGATGACAGGTTATATTCCTTAACACCAATCATGGGGTGGCGTACTTACTTCCCCAATTCTATAAGCTCCTACTTCACTCCTATGTCGAGCCTGCAAGAAGCTCCTAACATGGGATCATTAGAATTCGCTCATGCATTAAATACAACCATAAAAACCTAGTACACATCGGTTCATGTTTCTTAAGACGTTCAAGCAAGTTACACAATAGAGATCTGCCAGTTTTCTTAAGCCTAACATTGAAATCATTCATCCATTACAACTATAAACAAGCAATCAACCTATAATCAACATCTAGGTTTCATTACATCTAAGAAAACACACAAAGGATCTAGCCTAGCATGTTAAAATTAAGACAAGTGTAAGATATATTCAAACAACACATAGACATATTGAATGAATTGAAAGGATACTTATCTCAATTGAACATGAAGGGTTTCAAGGGGTGAAAACCCTTGAAAATATTGTTACAAATGAGCTAGGGTTTATTAGATTCGACCCTAAATTCTCCACACAAGTTCCTCTCTTAATGAATGAAAATTAGAAAAGTATATATAGATTTCATGAGGTGACAGCGTCAAGAGGAAAGTTCTGACGCCGTCATCTCGCCGCCAAAAATCTTCTCGGATTGCCTAGATCCAGATCTGACGCCGTCATGTATAATTTGGCTCTTGGCCGTCACCACTTTTACTCTTGACACCCTTGTTCTGACGCCATCACGTTTTCTCTGAGCCGTCATCCATTTTGCTCCTGACGCCGTCATCTACTGTTCCCAGCAAGGAAAATCAAGACTTTGCCATTTTCTTCACTTTTATGCTCCAAAAACGTCAATAATGCTTCCTTTTCTAGAATTCACTCCCAAAGCACCTAAAATCACAAAAGGAACGATTTAGGGCAATGTTTGATCAAATAAATTCCAATTCCGGCTTAAATGACCCCCTAAAAACGGATCATTTTTCGCCTCATCAAACTTGCAGATTCTTAAGAAAGAATTTGCATTTTATAGCTCCTGGTGTACAAGACTAGCATAAGCTTATATAATTATCATTGGTTAAGGGAACAAGCTAGGGCTCAACACGCCCGGTTAAGTCAAAATATTTATTCCTACTCTCGCCAGCAAGAAAGTCGACAAGGTGTCAAAACACTTGTTCAAACTTTATTATATTTTTGCACAATTTTTTCAACTTTTTCTCATCTTTTTGTGCTTTTTTATGACCTTTTCATCGATTTTTCTTCAAAATTTTTGAAATTTTTCAAAATTTTCAATTTTTTTATTTTTGGTGGAAAAACGGAGTTGCAAAAGTACACGACATGTGAAAAATGCAAGGTCAAATCGAATCGAAGATTCACCCTCCCCCAGAATAGAATTAAACATTGTCCTCAATGTTTTGTGGGTAAGGCAATCCTAACAAAATTCTAGAGCCGTTTATTAATTATGCCAAAGAAAACGTTAGTCGATAAGATTTACGGATATAGGATTTCCAAAAGCACCGATGAATGAAACTCGAGTGGAGAGAAGATAACGAGCACGAGAGTCATCATAAATCACGGAAAATCCTAAACAAGCATCACAAACAACCACGGAACACAAGAGTAGAAGAGGAACCCCCTCCTCACGTTATTCGTTAGAAATAAGAAAAATAAGAAGATGAAATTGGATAAGCATGGGTTGCCACCCACGAAGCGCTTTGTTTTTTATTACCGAGTCACGTAGCTTGACTCGATCCCCGAATTCAATCGTCCTTGGGGAAAGTTTGGAGATCCGGGACTACCATGGTTGGTACATCCCCTCCGAAATAATGTTTCAAACGGTGACCATTCACCTTAAAATTGGGACCATCGGGTTGAGCTAACTCAATGGTACCATAAGGGAATACTTGTGTTATGGTGAATGGTCCAGACCAACGGGTTTTAAGCTTACCCGAGAAAATCTTCAAACGAGAGTTAAAAGGAAGCACTTGATCACCAACGTTGAAAACGCGGTCTTTGATCTTGGCATCATGAAGTCTTTTTGTTTTCTCTTTATAAATCAAAGAATTCTCATGAGCTTGATCACGTAGTTCGACTAACTCATTCAATTGAACTTTTCGGTGATCACCCACGGTTTTCAAGTCAAAATTGGCATGTTTTAAGGCCCAGTAAGCCTTGTGCTCAAGTTCTAGGGGCAAATGATAAGCCTTCCTGTAAACCAGCTTATATGGGGTACACCCAATAGGAGTTTTGTAAGCGGTCCTGAAAGCCCATAAAGCATCATTGATTGGCTCCAAACGGTCAACCTAAATTGACCAGGTAAATGGTCAACTAGGTCAAACAGCCTAGAGTCAATGCTCCGCGGAATATAGTGGTTTCCCCGGGTCATTATGTCCCGACGAGGTGTGATGGTTATAAAACGGCTTTGTGATCGGGTGAATTTGGACAGGAAAAGGGTTGAGAGTGATTAAACTAAGGAATCTACAACGAAATAGCTTAAATAAGCTATATGAATAAGACTGGAAGCTAGGAAAAACCAAAAACATTTAAAACCTAAAAACGCGTACGTTCACGTTTTAAATAACGTAAACGTACGAAATAAAAAGTGAAAAATGCAATCTGAAAACCCCCAGGGGGTGAAAATGATTTGTTTACAAACTAAAAGATAAAAGAAAATTTTTAGAAAAAGAAAATGTATTTTAACACTAATTAATTATTTATTATTAATTAATTACTGTACTAATTAATACTAATTATTAATACTTATATAACTTAAATACAATATAATATTATTTAAGTACTAGAAAAATGAAAATAAAATTTCTAAAATTATAAAATAACTAAAAATAAGTTTTAAAATTAAAAATATATATTTTTGTCTTTTTGTGATTTTTCTATTAACTAATTACTAATTAAATATTAATTACCTAATTAAACTATTTTAAATTATAGAAAATAGAAAATGAATTATGCTATTTAAAATTCTAGGAAAATTCCTAAAATTATACTATATTATATAAAAGCTAAAAAAAATATATAAAAACTAGGTCTTACTTAATAAAAACTAATTATGCTATTTAAAACTTAATTATTAGTTAATTATTAATAAAACTATTATTAAATCTAATAAATACAAAATGATAAAATAAAAATCTAAGAAAATTATTAAAATTAATTTAGCATAAAAGGAAATTAATAAAAATATAAAAATGTAGGTTACTTAATAAAAATCTAAAAATGAAAATTAAAATTTAAATTATATTAAATAGAAACTATTACTTATAATTAAGTTGTTTTTTCTTGAATTTTCTTTTGGAAACTTGTTTTATACCTAAAAACAAACACTTTTTGTGAAAACAAATTTTTTACAACTTAAAAATAAGAACTGTGGATGCTTATTAGCACCATAGTTGACTTTTGTTGACCACAAAGGAAAATAAGATCAAATGAGATCAAGTGGGACCCACTATGATTGAATCTGGTTTAACTGAGTTGAAATGACTTAGAGAAGTTAGAATATACCAAATAAGCTCATAAGATAAGCTAATAAGCCCAAATAAGCAATTCCAAATCCCAAATACCACTCAGAAATGGGACAAACTATAAGGGTTGATTCAGGAGGGGTCCACAGGGTTTTAGGTCAAACTTATGGTCAACTCATGAAGAGGGGTAGGAGGGGGATTGAAAGAAGCAAAGATGGGGTAGTGGGGCCCACTGAGGAGGGCAGAAACCACCACCAAAGTGGTGGTGGTGGAGTGGGTATCTGCTGCAGCAGGGCAGAACAGTTCCTTTGCAGCCCACTTTGGAGGGCTGTGGACCCCAATAGAAAATTCACAAAAATTAATGGAAGTTTGGACCTAAAAGATGGGGTGGGGGGCTGTCAACCCAAGAAATTTCAGAGTCTAAATCAATACACAAAAATCAAATTAATTATTGCAACTTTTGTAAAAAAATCTGAAATGTAAACTTTGACTTTTCAAGAAAAACTCTTGTTTTGACTTTGGTGAAGTTCTAAACTATCCTACTGACAGAAGATGATGTTATATGATAAAATGACACTAAATTATGTAACTACAACAAACAATGGACTTGTATGAATGAATTGGGAGTGTAAATTCCCAACAGTCATCTGCTATGGTGTGAGAATATGGATTTTGACTTTGGAGCTTATACCTACTGATTTAAAGACTAAAGTGCAACTACTAAACCAAAAATGACATGTTTCAACACTTATTACAACTTGAAACTTCCTGGATCACAATGAGATTGCTTAATCCAAACACCCTTATTTTGGACCGGTTTTGGAGTTTTAAGAGGGCAATGGTAAATTAAGCTACTCCTACTGCTACTAACTAATGGTATAAGCTATGGAGGTTGGGTGCAGGCTATATTGGACAGAAGCCAAGCATCACAACAAGTATAAGCAAAACTAAGTGATTAAAACTATCATGCAAGCCACAGGATTGATATGAGACAGAAATCTAGGATATATACCTCAAGTCATGATCATAAAGCTCAGGAGAGCTTGTTGTCAAGCTGAATAACTAAACACAAACACCAATTCCTTTCTGAATCTCCTCATCACTCTAATTCACTCCTGTTGACTTTTGTTGACTGGCAAACCATTTTTGAACTAAAATCTATTTTAAACCTTACAGAGCTTATGGAAGCTTATAAAAGACTTTAACCAAGCTTAATGGAATAGAAATGATAGCTTTTTACAACAATGATACCAATATGAGAGTTTCACTAAAAAGTAAGTTCACTTACTAAATTTAACAAAGAAATTGTTTTTGTGATTACATAAACCTTGCAATTACACAAATGATACTGAGATTACAATTTGAAAACTAAAGCTACACTAAACAACACTGAATTTAATTGATTCATTATCTAATTTCTTCTAAAAACTACTCACTAACTATTATGCAATACGCACACTCTCCACTTCCCTGCTTTCTTCGCTTATATGCTTCAGGAGGGCTTTCTCTTTCTTTCCCATCAATTTGGGGCCATTGGATTGCTTTGATTTGATCCCAGCCCTTGAAATGTTTTTGGCGGGAAAAGGTGATTTTGGCAGTTAATGGTTTACTTGTGAGATTTGTGGGCATTAAATGTTCTTGGAGGGTTGTGGGGACAAGGTGTGGGTTGAGTGAGCTGGAGGAGGGGGGAGATGGAGTGTGGAAGGGATTACCAGGTTGTCAAGTGGGGAAGAGGGTGGAGTGGTTGACTTATTTGTTTGACTGGAGGGAGTATAAATAAAACGGGAGTATTTTTATTCTTTTGGTGGATTGGGCTTAAGTGCGGATTGGGTGGGCTGAGTTTGTGGATCAGGTTTTGGGGCTTGTTTGGTTTGTTGTTGGGTTAAATAACAAAGGGTGTCCGTTTGGTTTATAACTAATAAACAAGGACCACAATTGTAATTTTCAGAAAGTTGGGGGCTGATTTTGTAAACTTTTCCAACTTGTTTCAAGGTCCTTTCCTGCCAAGTACCAAATCCCCAAGGATAAATTTGCAAATTATATCTTTTGGTCCTTTAGGGACCAATTTTGTCAATTGTTGAAATTTGAGGGACTAAATGTGCAAATCATTCAAACTTTACACCAAGGGACTATTTGTGTCACTTTTTAAATTCCCAAGGACCCAAGTTGACTTTTTATCCAAAAACATATTTCCCAGGGACCAAATCTGACAAAATTGAAACTCTAGGGACTAAACTACAAATTTCCAAAACTTTTCCAATTTTTCACCAAAGGACTAAATATGACAACTTATGATTTTAAAAGGACCTTTGGTGATAATTTTTCATATTTTGAATATCCTGGGACTAGTTTTGCCAATTTTTGAAAGTTGGGGGACTGAAACTGCCAATTTTGCAAACTTTGTATGTTTTTCATCCGTTTTTACTCGTTTTGCATCTAAAACATATAAAACACAATTTTGAAATACTTTTAGTATTTTGATGCATTTCTGAGTGTTTTTGTATGTTTTGCAGTTCAGATTTGACCAAAAATTATGAGTGTTTGAGCACTCATCAATCCCCCACACTAAACTATTGCTAGTCCCTAGCAATACACTGTTTTGAAAACTTGATGGATTTTAAACTCTTTACCAAAAGCCATCACTTCTGGAGTAGCCAGATGTAAGAACTGTGGTACACCTGATAATCATGTGATTTTGAGCAAACCACCAGCTGCCAACGGATTTGATTAGTCTTTACCAAAAGCCGTTTGCTTCTGGACTAGCCAACTCTTGATGGACAAAGTCAACATCTTGGTGAGCTGATTACCAATTATAGATTTTCCACTGCATTTACCACAAGCCATAATCTTGCGAGCTAGCCAACTTATTCGCGTTTTAGGATATGGCGAGTTGAGGTACCATACAATTTTGGGCAAATTGCAAGCCATTAACGGATTTGATGTATCTTTACCAAGAGCCGTTTGCTCCTGGATTAGCCAATCCCTTTGTCGTTTAGACAAGGCGGACTGATAACCACAAAAATTTTGAAACTTTAGTGAAATTTTTTTTAAATTTTTGCCAAAAACGGGGGTATAAGATAGTAAAATGTAATAAAATTCGCTAGAATAGCGAAATACCCCCCCCCCCCCCCCCCACACACTTAGGATGAATATTGTCCTCAATATTCAAAGTCCCGGCTATTATGCCGACATTTTGAACGTAAAAGGGCAACATTACAAGCTAAATGTGGAAAAACCATTTGTATTTTCACTTTATTTGTAACCATTACATGGGTGACTCCCCCACACTTAGGGTGAAAACCCTATAAGCATGCTACTGTTTTTGTTTATCGAGTCGCTAGCTTGACTCGACCCCGAATTCAATTGTCTTTGGGGAAGCATGATGTGGAAGAATTAATCTCCATCGGACTTTCATTCAAAATGTTTGGACAAACATATGAAGCACGTGAAAGTTCCACACCGATGAGATGTAATCCCGGCTTAAAATAGTATAAACTATAAGCGGTGATGCCGGGGTCAAAGATAATGTCTTCATTCCCGAAGGAATGAAGAACAGGAGAAGTCACCCTGTAGGTGAAGAAGGGAAGAAATATCTTGATGACAATCAAGATTGATTCATCATCATCAGAAAGAGAATTCATGATTGGTGTATCATGAATCTCATCAGTAAAGCTCGTATGATCTAGACATATTATGGGTGGGAGGGTTGGGATTTTGATATCAATCAAATTCTCAAGGTTGAGAATATTTCCCTCCGGAAAACAAAGATCAACTTTGTCAAGATCAAAGTGAAAGTTATCATACTCCGGTGGAGATATGATATGAGTAAGTTCACCGGAGAACTACTCAAAGGTGAATGAATCATACTCGGGGAGAGAAATTTGAGAATGAGAAGTGGTACTGCCACTAATCTTCTCTCCCATATGATCAAAGGTAAAGGCTTCAAACTCCGGAATAGGATCATCGGAGAAAATGTCACTATCCTTAATAGGGATAGGAGATGAAATAGGTTTCTCTTTGAAAGCCTCGATTTTAGAAATGAGGAGATTGACATTCAATAATGTTGCACGAAGTGCTTCATCCTTGATTTCCGTGTCAATCTCTTCATTCTCTTCTTCTAAGCTAACTAGCTTAGAAGGTAATTCTTCCATATAACTGATGTCTCCACAAGATAACGAATTGTCATCAGTAGAATCGGAGAAAATCTCATCATGATTAGATGGGAAGAATAGAAGAGGAGGAATATCACACAAATGATCAAGAGTTCCCTGTGACTCTCTTGGGATTGGAACAAGGTCCTCAACACTAGACTTTATTAATTCATCCCCCATGATCAAAGAGTGAGCGGGAACCTCGGGTGTGATAAGAGTAGGTTGAGATGAAATCTCAACTAATGGAATTTCATCTGATGAACCTGGTGAATTTTTATAAAATCCAAGGAAATCAAGGGTATCCTCATCATCACTGTCATCAGGAATGAAACGGAATCGAGAGCTAGATCTGGCTGCTTTTTCTTTTGCTATTGATTCCCTAATAGATCTTTCATAAGCATCTTGGGAATTTATTTTAGCAGCCTGTTCGTCAGCTAACAATTCTTCCATCGATTTTTGGTTTGGATTATCTGGGGTATGTGTTATTCCTCTCAAGTCTTTCACTAAATCCAAAAGATCAAGGAGAAGACTTTGAGGAATTGGTGGAGATGGAGGTTCGTCATAATACGATGTGTCAAAAGTGTTATAAGGAAATGGATTCCTTGTTTGACAATCGAAATTGAAGTGCGGACCTCCACAGTAATCACAACAGTAAAACTGATGTGGCTGTGAGTCGTATGTGCTAGAGTTATAATCGTAATCAGGAAATTGCTCATAGATAAGCGTGTTTCCCGATTGACAATCAGAACTGTAGTGTGAACCACCACAGTACTCACAACAGTAAAACTGCTGAGACTGATGGTGTGGTAGCTGATGGAATAAGTCAGTCGTGTCATGGTAGGAATAGGGATCTTGGTTATAGACAGACCCGTTTCCTGACTCTACCATGCCACAGCTGGGGCAATTGCCACCATTATAAGAACTACCACACCACTGGCAAATCAGAAAGTGTGGATGAGACATAGAAAGAATCAAAAGGTTTGGGAGGGTAAGGAATGAAGAATCAAAAGGGAAGGAGGGTAAAGATGAATATTTTTGGGTTTTTGGAAAGACATTTTGTACAAATAATAAAGAAAATGTTTTTGTGTTTTTTTGTGTTCGTTGAAAACTGATTTAAAATGTTTTCGTGAACGGTTTTGTTTTTATATGATAATAATAAGATAATATGAACAAGGATGGAAAATTTACAAAGGATTGAATTCCAAAAGCACTAATCAGCAAACCGTTTTTTAGAAAAACGCGCACAACCTCCCCGGCAGCGGCGCCAAAATTTGATTGGCTCCAAACGGTCAACCTAAATTGACCAGGTAAATGGTCAACTAGGTCAAACAGCCTAGAGTCAATGCTCCGCGGAATATAGTGGTTTCCCCGGGTCGTTATGTCCCGACGAGGTGTGATGGTTATTAAACGGCTTTGTGATCGGGTGAATTTGGACAGGAAAAGGGTTGAGAGTGATTAAACTAAGGAATCTACAATGAAATAACTTAAATAAGCTATATGAATAAGACTGGAAGCTAGGAAAAACCAGAAACGTTTAAAACCTAAAAACGCGTACGTTCACGTTTTAAATAACGTAAACGTACGAAATAAAAAGTGAAAAATGCAATCTGAAAACCCCCAGGGGGTGACAATGATTTTTTTACAAACTAAAAGCTAAAAGAAAATTTTTAGAAAAATAAAATGTATTTTTACACTAATTAAATATTTATTATTAATTAATTACTAATTAATACTAATTATTAATACTTATATAACTTAAATACAATATACTATTATTTAATTACTAGAAAAATGAAAATAAAATTTCTAAAATTATAAAATAACTAAAAATAAGTTCTAAAATTAAAAATATGTATTTTTGTCTTTTTGTGATTTTTCTATTAATTAATTACTAATTAAATATTAATTACCTAATTAAACTATTTTAAATTATAAAAAATAGAAAATAAATAGTAAAAATTCTAGTAAAATTCCTAAAATTATACTATATTATATAAAAGCTAAAAAAAAATATAAAAACTAGGTCTTACTTAATAAAAACTAATTATGCTATTTAAAACTTAATTATTAGTTAATTATTAATAAAACTATTATTAAATCTAATAAATACCAAATGATAAAATAAAAATCTGAGAAAATTATTAAAATTACTTTAACATAAAAGGAAATTAATAAAAATATAAAAATGTAGGTTACTTAATAATAATCTAAAAATAAAAATTAAAATTTAAATTATATTAAATAGAAACTATCACTTATAATTAAATTGTTTTTTCTTGAATTTTCTTTTGGAAACTTGTTTTATACCTAAAAACAAACACTTTTTGTGAAAACAATTTTTTTACAACTTAAAAATAAGCACTGTGGATGCTTATTAGCACCACAGTTGAATTTTGTTGACCACAAAGGAAAATAAGCTCAAATGAGATCAAGTGGGACCCAATATGGTTGAATCTGGTTTAACTGAGTTGAAATGACTTAGAGAAGTTAGAATATACCAAATAAGCTCATAAGATAAGCTAATAAGCCCAAATAAGCAATTCCAAATCCCAAATACCACTCAGAAATGGGACAAACTAAAAGGGTTGATTCAGGAGGGGTCCACAGGGTTTTAGGTCAAACTTATGGTCAACTCATGAAGAGGGGTAGGAGGGGGATTGAAAGAAGCAAAGATGGGGTAGTGGGGCCCACTGAGGAGGGCAGAAACCACCACCAAAGTGGTGGTGGTGGAGTGGGTATCTGCTGCAGCAGGGCAGAACAGTTCCTCTGCAGCCCACTTTGGAGGGCTGTGGACCCCACAAGAAAATTCACAAAAATTAAGGGAAGATTGGACCTAAAAAATGAGGTGTGGGGCTGTCAACCCAAGAAATTTTAGAGTCTAAATCAATACACAAAAATCAAATTAATTATTGCAACTTTTGTAAAAAAATCTGAAATGTAAACTTTGACTTTTCAAGAAAAACTCTTGTTTTGACTTTGGTGAAGTTCTAAACTATCCTACTGACATAGGATGATGTTATATGATAAAATGACACTAAATTAAGCAACTACAACAAACAATGGACTTGTATGAATGAATTGGGAGTGTAAATTCCCAACAGTCATCTGCTATGGTGTGAGAATATGGATTTTGACTTTGGAGCTTATACCTACTGATTTAAAGACTAAAGTGCAACTACTAAACCAAAAATGACATGTTTCAATACTTATTACACCTTGAAACTTCCTGGATCACAATGAGATTGCTTAATCCAAACACCCTTATTGTGGACCTGTTTTGGAGTTTTAAGAGGGCAATGGTAAATTAAGCTACTCCTACTGCTACTAACTAATGGTATAAGCTATGGAGGTTGGGTGCAGGCTATATAGGACAGAAACCAAGCATCACAACAAGTATAAGCAAAACTAAGTGATTAAAACAATCATGCAAGCCACAGGATTGATATGAGACAGAAATCTAGGATATATACCTCAAGTCATGATCATAAAGCTCAGGAGAGCTTGTTGTCAAGCTGAATAACTAAACACAAACACCAATTCCTTTCTGAATCTCCTCATCACTCTAATTCACTCTAGTTGACTTTTGTTGACTGGCAAACCATTTTTGAACTAAAATCTATTTTAAACCTTACAGAGCTTATGGAAGCTTATAAAAGACTTTAACCAAGCTTAATGGAATAGAAATGATAGCTTTTTACAACAATGATACCAATATGAGAGTTTCACTAAAAAGTAAGTTCACTTACTGAATTTAACAAAGAAACTGTTTTTGTGATTACATAAACCTTGCAATTACACAAATGATACTGAGATTACAATTTGAAAACTAAAGCTACACTAAACAACACTGAATTTAATTAATTCATTATCTAATTTCTTCTAAAAACTACTCACTAACTATTCTCCAATACACACACTCTCCACTTCCCTGCTTTCTTCACTTATATGCTTCAGGAGGGCTTTCTCTTTCTTTCCCATCAATTTGGGGCCATTGGATTGCTTTGATTTGATCCCAGCCCTTGAAATGTTTTTGGCGGGAAAAGGTGATTTTGGCAGTTAATGGTTTACTTGTGAGATTTGTGGGCATTAAATGTTCTTGGAGGGTTGTGGGGACAAGGTGTGGGTTGAGTGAGCTGGAGGAGGGGGGAGATGAAGTGTGCAAGGGATTACCAGGTTGTCAAGTGGGGAAGAGGGTGGAGTGGTTGACTTATTTGTTTGACTGGAGGGAGTATAAATAAAACGAGAGTATTTTTATTCTTTTGGTGGATTGGGCTTAAGTGCGGATTGGGTGGGCTGAGTTTGTGGATCAGGTTTTGGGGCTTGTTTGGTTTGTTGTTGGGTTAAATAACAAAGGGTGTCCGTTTGATTTATAACTAATAAACAAGGACCACAATTGTAATTTTCAAAAAGTTGGGGGCTGATTTTGTAAACTTTTCAAACTTGTTTCAAGGTCCTTTCCTGCCAAGTACCAAATCCCCAAGGATAAATTTGCAAATTTTATCTTTTGATCTTTTAGGGACCAATTTTGTCAATTGTTGAAATTTGAGGGACTAAATGTGCAAATCATTCAAAATTTACACCAAGGGACTATTTGTGTCACTTTTTAAATTCCTAAGGACCCAAGTTGACTTTTTATCCAAAAACATATTTCCCAGGGACCAAATCTGACAAAATTGAAACTCTAGGGACCAAACTGCAAATTTCCAAAACTTTTCCAATTTTTCACCAAAGGACTAAATATGACAACTTATGATTTTAAAAGGACCTTTGGTGATAATTTTTCATATTTTGAATATCCTGGGACTAGTTTTGCCAATTTTTGAAAGTTGGGGGACTGAAACTGCCAATTTTGCAAACTTTGTATGTTTTTCATCTGTTTTTACTCGTTTTGCATCTAAAACATATAAAACACAATTTTGAAATATTTTTAGTATTTTGATGCATTTCTGAGTGTTTTTGTATGTTTTGCAGTTCAGATTTGACCAAAAATGATGAGTGTTTGAGCACCTTAAAATTGGGACCATCGGGTTGAGCTAACTCAATGGTACCATTAGGGAATACTTGTGTTATGGTGAATGGTCCAGACCAACGGGTTTTAAGCTTACCCGAGAAAATCTTCAAACGAGAGTTAAAAAGAAGCACTTGATCACCAACGTTGAAAACGCGGTCTTTGATCTTGGCATCTTGAAGTCTTTTTGTTTTCTCTTTATAAATCAAAGAATTCTCATAAGCTTGATCACGTAGTTCGACTAACTCATTCAATTGAACTTTTCGGTGATCACCCGCGGTTTTCAAGTCAAAATTGGCATGTTTTAAGGCCCAGTAGGCCTTGTGCTCAAGTTCTAGGGGCAAATGACAAGCCTTCCTGTAAACCAGCTTATATGGGGTACACCCAATAGGAGTTTTGTAAGCGGTCCTGAAATCCCATAAAGCATCATCTAGTTTATCGGCCCATGAGGCACGGTGCTCTCCTACTGTCCTTTCTAATATTCTTTTAAGGCCACGATTGGACACCTCCACTTGACCACTAGTTTGTGGATGATAAGTCGTAGAAAGACGTTGTGTGACACCATATTTAAGCATAATTTTGGCAAATTGATCATTGCAAAAATGGGTCCCACGATCACTTATGATGGCTCGAGGTGCACCAAATCGGGCAAAGAGACTTTTTAAGAATTTGACAACTACTCGGGCGTCATTGGTGGGGAGCGCCTTCGCTTCAACCCATTTAGACAAGTAATCGACGGCCACGATAATATACTTATTTCCTCTTGATGACGGGAATGGCCCCATGAAATCATTGCCCCAAACGTCAAAAATTTCATAAACTTGAATAGCATTTTGTGGCATTTCATCTTTTTGAGAAATTTTTCCTTGACGTTGGCAAGAATCGCATGATTTCACCAATTCATGGGCATCCCGATAAATCGTCGGCCAATAGAAGCTGGAATCAAACACTTTCTTTGCGGTGAAGTTGGCACCATGGTGTCCCCCCGTGGGTCCACTATGGCATGCCTTAAGAATTTCAACGACTTCCGTACCGTGAACACACCGCCGGATCACTTGATCCGCACAGACTTTGAACAAATAGGGGTCGTCCCAAAAATAATGTTGGACATCCTTAAAGAATTTCTTCTTTTGTTGGGACAACATCCCTTTCCTAATGAAGTTCCCCGCATGGTAATTCGCAAAATCAGCGAACCATGGGGTACTTTGGTCAATTTTAGTCACACTCCCAAGTGTCTCGAGAGGAAATGTTTCGGTGATTTCCTTATTCTCAAGAGCACTTTGATGTGGGTTCTCAAGTCGTGAAAGGTGATCAGCAGCAAGGTGATCAGCAGCAAGGTTCTCAGCTCCTTTCTTGTCTCGTATTTCGACATCAAATTCTTGGAGCAAAAGAACCCACCGCATTAAGCGTGGCTTAGCATCTTGCTTTGCCATTAAGTATTTTAGGGCTGAATGATCCATATACACTATGCATTTCTTAAGGAGCACATAAGGTCTGAATTTCTCAAAAGCATAGACAACAGCTAACATCTCTTTTTCGGTAGTTGTGTAATGATGTTGGGCGTCGTTCATGGTCTTACTTGCATAGTGTATCGGTTGAAAGTACTTTTCTTACATTGCCCCAGAACTGCACCAATGGCATAATCACTTGCATCACACATTAGCTCAAATGGTAAGCTCCAATCGGGGGCAACTAAGATTGGTGCCTCCGTTAACTTCTTCTTCAAGAAATTAAATGCATCGATGCATTCATTTGTGAAGTTAAACGGAGCATCCTTTTCTAAAAGGTGGGTCAGAGGCCGGGCTATTTTGGAGAAGTCTTGAATAAAACGTCGGTAAAAGCCAGCATGACCAAGGAAACTTAGGATTCCTTTGACGGTCGTAGGATGAGGTAGCTTAGCAATAACATAACCTTTGGCACGATCTACCTCAATCCCAGATTTGGAGATCTTATGGCCGAGGACAATGCCCTCTTTAACCGTGAAGTGGCACTTTCCTAATTTAGAACTAAGTTAGTGTTTTCACACCGAATTAGCATATTCTCTAAATGGGAGAGGCAAGAGTCGAAAGAATTTCCATAAACGGAGAAGTCATCCATGAACACTTCCATGTTTTTTTCAATCATATCCGAGAAAATGGCCATCATACACCATTGAAACGTGCCTAGAGCATTACATAGGCCAAAGGGCATTTTACGATAGGCAAACGTTCCATACGGGCAAGTAAAAGTGGTCTTTTCTTGATCCTGGGGATCAATGGGGATTTGAAAGTACCCAGAAAAGCCATCCAGAAAACAATAGAACTCATTTCCCGCTAATCGTTCAAGCATTTGGTCCATAAAAGGAAGCGGGAAATGGTCTTTACGGGTTGCGTCGTTCAACTTGCGGTAGTCGATACAAACTCTCCATCCGGTCACAAGTCTAGTCGGGATAAGCTCATTATCATCATTCTTCACAACAGTGATTCCGCCCTTCTTTGGAACACAATGAACCGGGCTAACCCATGAGCTATCCGAGATCGGATAAATCATTCCAGCATCAAGGAGTTTTATAACTTCCTTTTTTATCACTTCGTGGATTTGTGGATTAACCCGTCGTTGTTGTTGGACGGAAGCTTTGTGATTATCTTCAAGCAGAATCTTATGAGTGCAAAATCGATGGTCGATTCCCTTAATGTCGGATATTTTCCAAGCAATAGCACTTTTATGCTTCTTAAGCACATCTAAGAGTCAGGTCTTCTCCTCATCTTTTAAATCTTTTGAGATTATGACGGGTAATTTATCATTAGTTTCCAAGTATGCGTATTCGAGATGAGGAGGTAAATCCTTGAGCTCAAGCTCCGGAGGATTCTCAATAGACGGCTTTACTTCTTTTACGTCTGCCACTTTTAGGTCCATCGTAGGGGAAGAAACAATCGGGTTTTCATTTAAAAGTTTCTCAATTAATAACATGTCCCCCTCCGGATCAAAGTCAGAATTATCAACTTCCGGTGAAACTGAATCATTTGAAAGACAAGCTTTGATTTCTTCCCAAGCGAGATCACTTCCCTCAAATGGAGTGAGGGAAGGGGAAGAATCGGAGACGATCTGTTCAAAAGAAGGAGTGGGATTGCCACTCGAAGCATTATCGGTAAAACCAAGAAGTTCTTGAGAATACTCCTCCGTAGCTTCATCAATAACATCGATTCGGTTAATGGAAGAAACATCGTAATCGGAGGAGTATCTCGCGGTTTAGTTAAGGTTGAAAGTAACGGCTTCATTTCCAACACGTAAGGTAATCTCCTCGTCGTATATATCAATTAAAGCATGACCGGTCCTTAGGAATACTCTCCCGAGAATGAGAGGAACCCGTGGATCGGCATTGAAATCAACAACCACAAAATCTGCAGGGAAATTGAATTTCCCAACATTGACAAAAATATCCTCAGCTATACCAATTGGACGAGACATAGATCGGTCGGCAAGCTCGAGGGTCATAAGCGTCGGTGTCAATTTAGGGAGAGACAACTTTTTCCAAATCGACAATGGCATTAGGTTAATGCTAGCACCAAGATCGGCCAAGGCGAAGCATTGAACCATACCCGGAAAACTGCATGGAATAAGAAACTTGCCAGGGTCTTCAAGCTTTTCGGGTAGCTTTTTAAGAAGAACCGTTGAGCAATTCTCATTTATTTGAGTCTTCGACATTTCAAACAACTTTTCCTTATTATTAAAAAGACCTTTTAGCATCGAAGCAAATTTTGGCACCAAAAGTATAGCACCCGCGATACTTATATCAAAGTGTAATTCTTGAAAAATCTGATAAAAATTTTCCATTTGGTTTTTATCCTTCTCGCGGTGCTTTTGTTCGGTTAAGCGTGACGGATAAGGCAACTTCGTTTTAACGGGAATTTCTTTTTCAGTTTCATTAACAATTTTTTCCTTTCCTTTAGACGTCGGGACCACCGGAGGTTGGATGTCTTCGGTCCTTCCATTATTAATAGGAATTTCCATATCCGTTGTCACCTTGGGTTCACGGGCGACTACCTTAGGAGGAAGAGAATAAGAGGCAGTCGGAGCCGTTGGTCCATCATAAGAAACACCACTCCTTGTTGTGATCGCCTTCGCATCGCCCCTCGGGTTAGCTATCGTGTTGCTTGGCAAAGTTCCAGAGCCCGAGGGTCAATCATTTAAACGCTTGTTGAGATCGTTGATTTGAGTAGCAAATAACCTTGTTGTTTCATCATGTTTTGCCATTAAAGCTTGTTGACTTTGAATTAATTGCTTAATCAACTCATCCGTGGGCGATGGATTTGGAATAACACCTTGATTTTGATTATTGAAATTCTGCCCACGGTTTTGAAAATTGCCATTATTCTGATTTCCATGATTAAAGTTCCCATGATTATTATTCTAAAAATTCCCTTGAATCGGGGCTTGGTTTTGATTTCCCTGAAAATTCTGATTGCGGTTAACACCTTGGTTTTGAAAACCTTGATTTTGTCGATTTTGATTTTGATTAACTTGATGTGTACGGTTTTGCACATTGTTGTTATGATTCTGATTTTGAAAACCGGGTGGTCCAAGATAATTGCTCGAACGGTAATTGAGAAGATTTTGATCTCCTTGAAGAGGTGGGTAACCGTTGCCACCCATGTTTGCGGCATACACGTTCTCTTGAGCATAAGCTCCGGTTGACGGACACTCGTAATACGGATGTGGACCACCACAAGTAACACAACCTTGATTTACAACATTGACTTGATGATTAGGTTTTTCCATAGAAATTGCATCAACTTTCTTTGTTAAAGCCACAAGCATACTTATCATTTCATCATTACTTTTACCATTATTAGACACTTGAGGTTTAGTTCTAGACATTCTCACACGAGCCTTATTCTCAATTATCGTGAAAGCATCATTCGTGTTTCTAGCCAACAAGTTCCCACCCGCAGCAGAATTAAGTGAGTCTTGGTCAACATGACATAACCCATTATAGAAAGTGTCAATCTGCTGAAGGTCGGTGAACCCATGGTTAGGACATTTTTCCAACAAATCTTTGAATAGATCTCAAGATTCACTAAATGACTCATCAAAAGCTTGTTGGAATCGAAAGATTTGGGATCGTAGATTAGAAGTTTTAGAGGGAGGATAGAAGTAATTCACAAACTTGGAAGCAAGATCATTCCAAGTGTGAATCGAATTAGGCGGTTTCTTTTCCAGCCAAGTTCGGGCTGCCCCTTTAAGGGAGAAAGGAAATAACTTCAATTTCACCACATCGTGAGGAACTTGATTCATTCTAATGGTCTCAGCGATGTCAGTGAAATTTCTGATGTGAGCATATGGGTCTTCGTTATCAAACCCGTGAAAGGATATACCCGTGATTAAGTTGAGTAATCTGTGATTGATCTCAAAATTGGCATTGATGTCCGGAATTACAATAGCTCTCCTCACACGATTGAATGATGATTGGAGTTGTTCCTCTATTGGACGTGGATCAAAAGCCGGTTGTTGTCCCATCGGAGGGATAACATTGTGTTGTGGACCACCCATCGGCGGGGGTCCATTGTGTTGTTCGTTTTGGTTCATCTCCTCATCGTCAAGTAAATGAACCCGACTATTATGTCGTAAAACCCGCTCGGGGTTTGAAAATGGAGACGTAAGACTCTCAAAAGAAGAACGGGTGTGCATATACCAAAAACAAAATCAAAAAGAAAAAGAAGAAGAAAAGAAAAAGGAAAATCTTTATATATATATATATATATATATATATTATTTTTTATCTCAACAAATCTCAAAAACTTTTTATTTCTTTTGTTTTTCTTTTTATAAAACGTTACGTTAATTGAAACCGTTTCTTTCAAAACCACTTGCGAGTGGACGGGAAAGACGAGTGTTTCTCTCTTCAGCTAGCAATTTAATGTCTTAGCTTCCATATTTCCCGCTTAATCGGTTGTAGAATTTGAAGTAATCCGATAAACAACTAATTTCACGTTTTTGTTATGTTGTGAAGCTTATTTGGTTTACAACGCCCTCCCTTCCACGGGAGAGTCGAGGCTGTAACTTTATTATTTTTTTGTATTTTTGTAAACACTTTTGGAAAAGTGTTTTGAATTTTTCAATTTTTATATTTTTATAGAAATATATACAAGATAAGAGGAAGGTTTCCAAAACACGATTTTTCAAAACGAAATTCAAAACTCACTTCAAACCTTCCCCGGCAGCGGCGCCAAAAACTGATTGTGTCAAAATCAACTTATTATAATATAGTAGTATAGTATCGAAATGATCCGCACAAAATACGGATCACCCGAGTCGTTTCCGAGTGAAGGTGAATGGAATGCAGGAATATCGATTCGTGCAAATCGTGAATTGAAAAGTGACGAAAGTGAAAATAGTGATCAAGTAATTCAAGGAATAACAATCAAACACAAACTATGCAAATAGTACAAGCTAGGTATGCACTAAAGTTGAATACGTAAAAACGGAAATGCGAACGCGTTTATTAAAACGTAACTTTAATTGAAAATGATCCTACAAACGTGAAACAATTTTTTAAAAATCTTAAACTAATAAAATGAATTTCCAGAAAAATAAAATTATTTTTTTGACTTTTCTTTTATTTTCTATGAATTTATTTTGCTTTTTGTATTTTTAAATGAATTAAAAATTAAGGAAAATAGAAAAATAAAAGGGAAAAATGAAAATTAATTTCTGAAAAATCTAAAATATTATAAAAGAATTTCCCAAAATATTTTTGAATTTTTTATGGCTTTTTCTGATTTTTTTTATGGATTTTTGTTTATTAAAAACTATTTAAAAATTGATTAAAATCAAAGGAAAATTAAGAAAAATATCAAAACAACTTGAAAAAATCTGAAAAATTTACAGAAAATCAAAAATAATAAAAATAACTTGAAATATAGTTTTGAAGCTTGAATGAACAGTAAAAGTGCTTATTATAGTAAAATTGCTTATCACAAGTGCTTATTTTTAAGCACTTGTGATCCAAACTGATTGAAACTCTAAACACAGATGATATATGATAAAATATGCTCAAATATACCAAAGAACAACTTTTAATAAGCTCAGAACTTCAGGTAATAATCAGATAGATGAAATGAAGCTATGAAATAAGTTCAATAAGCTAGCAGAGGTGAAATATAATAAGCCAAAAGCATGCACTCCAACAAATTCACTTGTCCAACTAAAATGAGACTCATAAACATTCACAATTATAAGCTCAAAACACAACTGCAGGCCTCAATTACAAATTCAGCTTTTATGTTCTAAGAGCTAAACTAGCAGACACCAATAAGCTGTCCAAATAAGCTCTTATTCAGAATGTTAATGAGGCAAATCAAAGCTTGAACTACTGAGAATTTAGAAATGCCAAATACTCTATCACAACTATTGATTATCAACCTAAATGAATCCAAATTCAGAAGCTATTGAGACCACCAAATCTGTTTAAGTTGACTATTTTATTACCAATCTTAGTTGACTTTATCCAATTAGAACTACTTAGATTTACCACTTATTGAATTATTAAGCTGATATTCCACTAGATTGAACTATTTAAACCTATTATGCAACTAATTCTACAATGCTACTAACTATTTCAAGAAATTCTATCAATTAACTAACTAGAAACCTAACTGTGACTTTTTATGAAACTAGACTACTGTTTTATTCAACTTTAAATCTAATAGTTACCTAATTGAACATCTGATGCAACAACATTCATCAAACTAATACCCAATCTCAGTTGATCAGGTTATTCCAAACACTCTCTTATGTAACTGTCAACTCTTTGAATCTATGATTCCTTAATCAACTCTATAAATCTCAAAGCCACTGATCCACTAAGCTATCAAATCACTAAATGAAGCAATTACAACAACCAATTACAATCAGATTTAAAAGCAAATCAATAACACATATCCAAACTATGACAGTAATTCTTATATATCTAAGCAACACAAATCTCACAAAACAGATGATTCATATACTATAACAAGCTTTAATTCAGCAATTACTACCTCTACAACAACAAATACAATCAATTCAACAATAACTACTATAACTGAAATAGAATCTAAATCACTAACAACTAATGAGAACTACAGAACAGAAAGTTACCAAACACATCTCCCTCAGCTAGAACAGAGGGAGCTCACTGAGCTTGCCTATCTTTAAGATAGCCAGAGATCATCCCTTGCTATCTCAGCTTATCCAATACACCATGAATCAATGAATTCAAAAGCTCTTTGACCTTAGTTGACTGAACTTTCTTGATAATGAACAATGATTTGAAACGGATCCACAATAAGCTATAGAGCTTAAATGGACTGTAAGGAAGCTAAATAAGCTTAACTGAAAGCTTAACTAAACAAAATATAAACATATTTTTTATTTTTATTTTCTGATTTTTTTAAAAAGTATTTGAATAAGATGATTACTAAACTGAGGAATGAAATGTTTAAACTAAATAAGATGTAAAAAGTACTGAGTATTCAATCTATAAAATCTAAAAACTAATTAGTATAAGCAGTAAACAAATAAGAGTTGAAGTGAAACTGAATTTTATTGAAATTTTATTGAAAATACAATTACAATAACTAAACTAATACAATATGAGAAATCAAAATGACAGAGCTTCGCTACCTATTCTAATCTACCCACTAATGGGCTACTATCTAGTCCTATTTATAGGAGAGGAGTGACGTGAGCGCTCGGATTGCCAGGCTGGCAATCCGTGTGAGTTGTGTTTGTTTACATCCTCTAAGAATCGTATGATTAGTATCCAATCCATCCCATCATTCCATAGCCCTTAGATCAATCATTGTGACGCGTTCCAACCAATCGTAGCCTGCCATGTGGATGTATTTGTGCTTCTTACATTCCCTGACACCTTCTGACATCATACATAGCTTCTAGAAGCGTACTTGATTGTACTAAATTGCCCTTAATGACGGTAATTTTGAGGGTTTGGGGGTTAGGGTTCTTGATACCTAGGTAAAAGGGGAATTAGGGGTGAATAAAGGGGCGGGTTAATATTATATGTTTATTTGACCGTTTGTTGACCTCTGTTGACCTGTGAATAATACTTTGATCGTGGGTTTGATTGGGTCGGGTTATGGGAATGGCATTGGGCCTTTATTGTTTGGTTTGGGCTTTTAGTATTTGTGATATGGATTGGATATAAATTTGGACCAACACAGATTTGTGATAATAAATTTCAAGGACATTGATGAGGCGAAAAATGAACCACTTTTAGGGGGTCATTTAAGCCCGGAATTGAATTTATTTGATCAAATATTGCCCTAAATCGTTCCTTTTGTGATTTTAGGTACTTTGGGAGAGAAATCTGGAAAAGGAAGCAATTCGGACGTTTTGAAGCATAAAAGTGAAGAAAACGCCAAAGTCTTAATTTTCCTTGCTGAGAACAGTAGGTGACGGCGTCAAGAGCAACATCCTGACGGCGTCAAGAGTAATTTGCATGACGGTCCGGTATAAACGTGAAGGCGTCACAAGTAGAGCGTCAAGAGTAAAAGACGTGACGGCCTGGAAGACCATAACACATGACGGCGTCAGATGAAGATTAAGGCAGTCCGAGAAGTATTTTGGCGGCAAGATGACGGCGTTACCTATTTGGTCTTGACGCCGTCAGCCTCAATTTCCTATATATAGTTTTCTAATTTTCATTCAAAAAAAAAAAGAGAGAAGTTTTGGAGAAACCCTAGGGCCGAACCTATTACGAATTTTACAGGTTTTTCAAGGGTTTTCAGCCCTTGAACCCTTTCATGTGTAATTGAGATAAGTGTTCTTTTAATTCAATCAATATGTCTATGTGTTGGTTGTCTATATCTTGTTCTTGTCTTAATTCCATCATGCTAGGCTAGATCTATCTTGTGTTTGCTTAGATCTAATGAAACCTAGATGATAATTATGTGTTGATTACTTGTTTATGGTTGTATTGGATGAATGATTTCGATGTTAGACTTAAGAAAACTGGCAGATCTCCAAATGGTAACATGCTTGAACGTCTTAGGAAACATGAACTGACGTGCACTAGGTTTTATTGGTTGTATTTAATGCATGAGTAAATTCTAATGATCCCATGTTAGGAGCTTTTTAGCCGGCTCGACATAGGAGTGAAGTAGGCACTCATAGGATTGGGGAATTAAGTGCGCCACCCCATGAATGGTATTAAGGAATACAATCCGTCATCCACGCAACTATAACAAGTAATTAACGTGTAAAAGATATCTAGGGAGTAGTGAAATCTAAGTAAACACAATTTCTCCACTTATTGCTCACAACCTTAGTCTAATTTAGTTTATTTTCATTTCTAGTATTTTATTTTGATTGCATCTTTAGTATTGGGTTAGTTGACTAGCAACTAATTCCGCCCAAATCCTTAAAACCCGAGATTTTTACTTGCTTTCTAAAAAATATAAAAATACAAAAATAATCATCTCTCATCTCTAGAACTAGTATTTAGGTTTTCTAATCCTAGCGACACTATTCCTAGCAAAATGATCAATCCTCCGGTACTTGTCACTATACTATACTACAACGATCAGGTACACTGCCTGGTGGGGGTTGTAAGCTTCCCAAGATCCCTTGAGAGGTAAAGCCTGGTGCGATCCCTACGTATCAAGTTTTTGGCGCCGCAGCCCAAGGAATAGTTATTGTCTAGGTTAGAATCTCTTTTTATTAGGTCTACTTGGTAGATTCCTTTCTAGTAAGATTTTATTTTTATTTTTAGGTTTTCTTTAGTCGATCTTATTTCTTTGTGTTTTTGTTCGTAACTCTAGCACTCCCGACCGTTGGATCATGGAACTTGAGGACCAAGTCAAGTTTCTCATGAAATCTTACGAAGCTCCTAAGCCTTCAAGCCAAGTAAACAAAATCACTTCTTCATGCGAATTATGTAGTGGTCCCCATGACACTCGTGATTGTGTGGAACTCCCCGGAACCGCTTTTGCGGACTACGCATCCACGCGTACCGATGAAGCGAGAGATAAGTGGTACACTTTCAAGCCCGAGCCAAACCCTTACAGTGATTCATACAACCCCTCTTGGAAAAATCACCCAAACCTTAAGTGGAAACAAAATCAACCCAATTCTTCCAATCCGCCTAATCGTTACCAACCCAACGGTCCACCCTCCAACCGTACTTTCAACAACAATCCTTCTAACAACTATGGTAGTACCAACAATCTTGAAGGATTGATGTCTAAGTTCATGGCATCTCAAGAAGCTCGCATAGCTAGGTTTGAAACCGAATTCAACCAACAACAAACGGAGATGACCAACAAGATTGACAACTTGTTGAAAGCCCTCAACAACCAAGCATTAACTACACCTAGGAAGGACACTAGGGACACCAATAACGGAATCCAAATTAAGGACCCCTCATCATCTAAACATGTCCACTTTGTCAATGTTGTCACCATTAAGCCAATAGATAAGGAGATTGAAGAAAGTGACAAGGATGAAGTTGGAGTAGAAACCGAAACTAGGGATGAAAGTAGGGGAGTTGAGGTTAATAAGGAAAAGGAGTTAGAGGAAGTAGAAACTATAGAGAAATACTTTGATAAGTTACCCACCAAGGAAGAACGGGAATACCATAAGGATTTATTCGATAGTCCCGAGAGACCATATATCCTTGGCACACCCCTTATCAAAATAGGAGACCCCTCTAACATTAACATACCATGCAATATCGGGCACATGCATATTTGGAAAGCTTACATCGATCCTAGATCTCCTGTTAACATCATGACTAGGACCTATTACAATTGGGTGATGAAGAAGCAACTTGATTTTAGGATGATGCCCAATAGGAATTTGATAAGTAATTTTGTAGGAAGAGTGAAGGGATTGCATGTGATTATAGGCAATCTCACTTATGAGATCGATTTTATGATAGTAGAAGACACTCGTCCGGTGATAGATGCTTGCCTAAGCCAAATAATATTTGGAAAACCATTTGTTGAGGTCACTGGGATGAGTTATGATCCGACTCTAGGGATAGTTAGATTCAAGGAAGAGAATGATGAGGTTACCTACCAAATGCCCTACAAGATTGAGCAATACCGCCTCCTCTCTAATTTAGAAAAGGAACACAAGCAAGCGGCTTATTATAGGAATGATGAGTATAGACGTAGAGGAGTAGAGTATGTAAAGAATAGGATGCTTGGTTTCTACAAAGAATGCTTGCAACTAGGTCCGGAATACAAAACTGGTTTAGAAGACGACCTAGAGAGTGAAACCAATGATGAGGTCACGTAGTAACCCATAACCTTGAGTCTAGCTACAAGACTCGTAAATAAAGAAAAGCGCTTCTTGGGAGGCAACCCATGCTTTGTGTGATTTTATTTTGTTTGTTTGTTTGTTATTTGCTTCCGTATGCATGCTTTATTTTTATTGTTGGTAGATCATGTTTCTCAATTAAATAGTGGAAATACTTTACTTTGTTGTTTTGGCCAAGTCTTAACTCCACCTAAAAGTATTTTTGCAAAAGATAAGTGTAAGGGGAAACCCCAAATATGTTTTTAAGAAACAAACCGATCATGATTCTCCACAATATTAAATGAACATGTATATTCGTATCTGTTAGAGTCAAATGCTTGTATTGAGTCATAATGAAGTTTTACAGGATTTTCCAGGAAGTAAGACCAAGTTTTTCCAGAAATTTTCCGGAAACTTAACATAAGAATTTCTGCAGGTCACTTCTGACGGCGTCACGAGATTACTCTTGATGGCGTCACATGTAAAAATATGGAAATTTTACCGGTTTTGTTTTTCTAACAGAGTTTTAAAGTTTTTGTGAATTATTAAGTTTTATAATCTCCAGGAAATCTGCAAACTTTATTCCACAAGCATTATATCTTACTTTGTTTTCTAGGATTTAATCACTTATATAGATTGCCGCCGATTTTACGCGAGGTTGCCTTGTTTGTTTTCTCAGATTTACAGGTTATGTATGACAAGAAGATGATTTATATTCTGGAAGGGAAGCTTTGATTGTTCATTTTCTTGGAGGAAGATTTAACCTGGCCACCTTATTATCCATACCGAGCGAATCAGGGGAGTATTTGATTTCATTCTATTTACTTTTTCACTTTTACATTCTTTACTTGAACATTGGGGACGATGTTCATCTTAAGTGTAAGGGGAGCGTAAAATGATGATACCTTACAAATACACTTTCGCTTGAGTTTGTTTTGTTTAATGGTAGATGTGTAATAAAACTATGAGAAATACTTGTTAGTGCAATTTTAGCGCCAAATTTAAAATTTTTTACAACATTTAGGAGTGAAACTTTAGCGATAGCAAGCGTCTCATGGATAGGAGATTGTATGACTAGCACATAACCGTATATTCAGAAAAATTTTCCACCCAAATATGTGAGGTTCGCCTTTAGATTTGATAGGAAAAGCATTTATTATTAGTGCTTATGATTGTACCGGCAGCATTTAGGTTCTAGAACTTGCGTTAGTGATGCATCCCGAGACCGCTAGTGAGACTACATTCGTGTAGTAGGATTTACTACATGATAAGAGGCATTAGGATCACCCTTGTGTTAAACCCGTATTATAAATACTTGACCATTTAAGTCATATTACTTGGCTAGTTAAGTCAACTAATTTTTCCCACACCTTAGCATTGTACTCATTTTTAGTACACGAAACCCCTAGTACACCCCTCCGAGCCTATCTTTTCGTTTCTAACTTTAAGCATTTTACTTAAAGGAAGAATTTGTTACACCCCACTTAAATGTACAACCAAATCGCCTTAGCCTTCCGTGTATGCGCTCATCTTTAGTGCATTATTGTTATTTGTTAAACCCTAAGTTAACTATCTAATTGATTACATGGTTGCTAAGTCGAGTCATATCCTTGTACATATTGTTTTGGGACGATTGGGACTCATGGGTAAAGTACTTATTTTATGGAGTAATGGGGAAGAACATCATATATTACCCCCGTATGTGCGTTAATCTTAAAAGTACTCCAAGTGTTTTGATTTTCTTAATTCGAGTCATTAGATTAGTTTATTGTAAAGTATGTAAAGATTCAAGTGTAAGGGAAATGTTCATTCCCTATGATGTATTATTTTGGATGGTAGGGTAAGAGTATATGCAAAAAAAAAAAAAAAAAAAAAAAAAAAAAAAAAAAAAAAAAATCGAAAAAATCAAGAAAAAGAAAAAAAAAATAGAAAAAGAAAAAAGAGAAAAAACATACGGACTACCATCCCTTTTCATTTTATATTCATTTCATGTTTTTGTTATTTTTCAGTTATTAGCTTAAGTCGAGTCTAGTCTTGGCTTAGCAACGCCATATTGTACATGTAATTAACCAAGATTGTTAACTCGCCACCAGTAAAAACTTCCTTTATCCAACAAAACCGTGTATTTCATATCCCTACACCTAACGTTACAACCCTTTAAAAGACCTCTTTGATAGTTTATCCTAGGTGCTTACGCCATGTGGTGGAGGTTTGATCCTTTCCCAAGCCTATGGTAATCTATTTTGCTATGACAGGTAGTGAGAGATATCTTCCGTTTCCATATTGTAATTTATACTTTATTACACCCGAGAGATGTGAGTATCTAAACACTATTTGTGAGGTGCTAGTATATGACCTCCGTGCTTGTCTATTGGTCTTTAGTGGAACGATTATTTGTTGTAATTACTTTTATATTAGTGTTAAATGACCCCTAACTTGTATTTTGAGTAGAATAAAAGCGCATTTGCTTGAGGACAAGCAAATCTCAAGTGTAAGGGTATATGATGAGGCGAAAAATGAACCACTTTTAGGGGGTCATTTAAGCCCGGAATTGAATTTATTTGATCAAATATTGCCCTAAATCGTTCCTTTTGTGAGTTTAGGTACTTTGGGAGAGAAATCTGGAAAAGGAAGCAATTCGGACGTTTTTGGAGCATAAAAGTGAAGAAAACGCCAAAGTCTTAATTTTCCTTGCTGAGAACAATAGGTGACGGCGTCAAGAGCAACATCCTGACGGCGTCAAGAGTAATTTGCATGACGGTCCAGTACAAACGTGAAGGCGTCACAAGTAGAGCGTCAAGAGTAAAAGACGTGACGGCCTGGAAGACCATAACACATGACGGCGTCAGATGAAGATTAAGGCAGTCCGAGAAGTATTTTGGCGGCAAGATGACGGCGTCACCTATTTGGTCTTGACGCCGTCAGCCTCAATTTCCTATATATAGTTTTCTAATTTTCATTCAAAAAAAAAGAGAAAAGTTTTGGAGAAACCGTAGGGCTGAACCTATTACGAATTTTACAGGTTTTTCAAGGGTTTTCAGCCCTTGAACCCTTTCATGTGTAATTGAGATAAGTGTTCTTTTAATTCAATCAATATGTCTATGTGTTGGTTGTCTATATCTTGTTCTTGTCTTAATTCCATCATGCTAGGCTAGATCTATCTTGTGTTTGCTTAGATCTAATGAAACCTAGATGTTAATTATGTGTTGATTACTTGTTTATGGTTGTATTGGATGAATGATTTCGATGTTAGGCTTAAGAAAACTGGCAGATCTCCAAATGGTAACATGCTTGAACGTCTTAGGAAACATGAACTGACGTGCACTAGGTTTTATTGGTTGTATTTAATGCATGAGTAAATTCTAATGATCCCATGTTAGGAGCTTTTTAGCCGGCTCGACTTAGGAGTGAAGTAGACACTCATAGGATTGGGGAATTAAGTGCGCCACCCCATGAATGGTATTAAGGAATACAATCCGTCATCCATGCAACTATAACAAGTAATTAACGTGTAAAAGATATCTAGGGAGTAGTGAAATCTAAGTAAACACAATTTCTCCACTTATTGCTCACAACCTTAGTCTAATTTAGTTTATTTTCATTTCTAGTATTTTATTTTGATTGCATCTTTAGTATTGGGTTAGTTGACTAGCAACTAATTCCTCCCAAATCCTTAAAACCCGAGATTTTTACTTGCTTTCTAAAAAATACAAAAATAATCATCTCTCATCTCTAGAACTAGTATTTAGGTTTTCTAATCCTAGCGACACTATTCCTAGCTGAACGATCAATCCCCCGGTACTTGTCACTATACTATACTACAACGATCAGGTACACTGCCTGGTGGGGGTTGTAAGCTTCTCAAGATCCCTTGAGAGGTAAAGCCTGGTGCGATCCCTACGTATCAGACATTTCATGAAATTTTCCAATTTCTCAAGGACTGAAATTGTTACTTTTCCAAACTTCTTCAAGGGACTTGTGATGCCATTATTGAATAGTTGAGGAGCTAGTGTTGACTTTTCTTCATATAAATCAATGAGGGACCAAAAGTGACATCTTCCAAAATGCAAGGACTATTTCTGACAATTCCTCAAACTTTCCCAAAAATGATGAATCATGCAAATCTTCAAACTTTAGGGATATCTTTTGACTTTTCAAAGCTCAACTTGATTTCCAATTTGACTTTCTGACTCTTTCTACTCTCGTGCTCGTTTTTTGCCGATTTTTTGTTTGTTTTTCGTCTTTTTATGATATATTCGTACCTGCACTTTCACAAACATAAAAACACACATTCTTTGGCATTTGTTAGCATAATTAGTCTATTTGGGTCAATTTTTGGCTGTGAAAAGGTATGAAAATTAGCACATACCAGTTTTCATGTCAATAATCTTTATGTTGTAATTATTATTTACATGTTATAATGATGATCTTGAAAACTTTGATATGCATGATTTATGTTTAAAGATCATATTTTGTTTTTTGACTAGTTTATTCGCTTCCGTCTTGATTTTGGTTCATGTGATATTGTTGATATACATTGGATGAAAATTTTGATATGTACTAGTCTTGGCATGCAAAACTCCATTATTTATGTAGGTATTTAAAGTGGACTTGAGGCTTACAGATAGAAGCTAGTGCATTTTGTCGGAACGATATGCTCGTGGTATATGTGACGAGCATCTCATCCGTATACTTTGATTTCAGCTTGTCAACGCCTCATAATGTGTTAGCATTAGTACTTTCTTTGTATAAACAATTCATAATCAGTTATGGGTCAAATAGTATGTTTATAAATTGTGGTTTGTGATATGGGTCGAAACGGAGTGTTTAGGATGACTCCCACATTGTATAGAAATGCTTTCGCTTGTCATGAAATGATAGTCTTGCTTGTAAATGTCTTTTTATGAAGTATGAAAGTGATTTCTAGGTTTAAAAGTGTTTCGGTTCATGGTAGGCATGTTTTTGGTCAAATGCAAGAATTTGCTAGCCGTAGTCACTGCAACGTAGTGATATAAATATCTCTAAGGTGTAGAAGTCTTTACGATGTAGAGAAATAGATGTCTCTACGGCGTAGAGGCTACGTTCTTTTAAGAAAAGAAAAGAAAAAAGATAATTCTTTTTAGGTGTTTCATATTCAAATTAGATAGAGAATATCAAAAGAATCGACGAAGTCTATTATATCATTAAATATAAAATTAACCAAGCTTATACATACCTTTTAGAAGCTAAAAATGGTCTCTTTTCTCATACGGTTTTTCATAGCTATTTATCAAACACTGCAAAAAGTAATTGGTTTTCAGAAGAATAAAAATAATGGAATTTAGCAAAAGATGACCGATTGATTAGACTGAATTTATCATGATTTTTTAATCGATAAATATAAGGAAAGCAATAGCTACTAGGAATACTTAATTGCTTACAATTAGAGTGATTGTACCTGTTGGGATATGAAGATCAAAAGTACTTCTGAAGATCAAAGTACTGCTTGTGTCAAAGTACTGCTTATGTTGAAAAGTCAAAGTACTGCTCGTGCATGAAGAAAGTTAAAGTACTTCTATGATAAAGGATTGTTATGCAATATCGTGAAAGGATTGTAATGCAAAGTTATTAGAATATTCTAGAATTAGATTAATATTAGTTTACTTGTCGTTCAAGTATTGTAAACCGACTTAAGGTTTTCCTTATGCCTATAAAAGGAGCCTTAGGATGGTATTAGATATATGCATATGCTTATTAGTACGAATACTTTAGAATACGATTAAAGAGTTATTAGGGTTGTTAGTGAATCTGTATAAGAAAGCAGGTTCAAAGTTTGGTTTAATATAATCATTGAAAGTTATTCTTCTTAGCTTTGTTTTAGTAGATTCTGCATACTTAACAAAGTTACATAAGTGTTTCATTATTAATAGTTTTGAAGTTATTCAAGATTGTCAAACCCTTACAAGCTACAAAGTAGTTTGATCAGAGTATATCGATCCAACAGGTGGTATCAGAACTTGTGTGGAAACTCTAATTAAGAGGAAACCCTTGAAAACCGATTTTACTACAAACCCTAAAAGATGTCGACTGAAGTTGCACCAGTTCCATCCATCACCTCAATCAGAATTCCTATTGTCAAGAAGGGAGAGTATGATCTATGGAGCATAAAGATGAGGCAGTACGTTGCTATCACAGACCATGCTTTATGGGATGTGATTGTCAATGGTAATGTTGTCATTGAAGAACCTGTATCAGTTGAAGGACAACCTACTGATTGGTGCAAAAGCAGTCAACTAAAGTCAACCACAGGTGTGGTCAATATAGTCAAACTACGAGACCAATGCTTCCGGGCAATATAGGGTATCACCAGGTCGTTATGTCCCGACGAGGTGTGAATTGTGCTTTAGCGTGCTTGTGATCGGGTGATTTTTCACAGGAAAGGGTTGTGATGAGAATTATTTGAGAATTATGAAATGAAATAGCTTAGGAAAGCTATATGATTGATTACGGGAATTAAGACTGAGAAGAAATGAGCTAAAACCTAAAAACGTACGTTTTAATTATAAACGTATACTGATGTACGTGATAAAAAGTAAAATTAATTAACTAAAAATCCTACGGGTGTGAAATTAATGTTTTTACAATCCTAATAAATAAAGAAAATTTTTAGAAAAAGAAAAATTATTTTAACACTATTTAATTAGTTATTATTAATTAATTACTTATTAATTAACTAATTATATTGATTTAAATTATTAAAAATAATAAAAAGACTTAGATAACTAAGAAAAATTTCATATATCTAATTAACCATCACAAGAATCTTAAAAAATTATAAAAAGTAGGTTTTATGTATTTTTAAACAAATTTACTAATTATTATTCTAATTATTAATTAATTACCAATTAAACTAATTATATTCTAAAAAATAGAAAATGAACAGTAGAAATTATAGAAAAATTTCTAAAAATGTTTTAACTTATATAAAATCTAGAAAAATTATAAAAACAAGGGTGTGCTTAATAAAATCTAATTTTACTATTTAATATTTTAATATTGATTAATAATTAATAAATCTAGTATTAAATCTAATAATTACTAAATGACAAGATAAAATTTTGGAATAATTTCTAAAAATACTTCAATATAAAAGAAAATTAATAAAAATATAAAAATGCAAAGGTGCTTATAAATAAGCTGAAAAGAAAATTAAAAAGTTAAATTAAATTAAATAGAAACTATCACTTATAATTAAATTGGTTTTTTCTATTTTTCTTTTTATAAAACTATTTAAATACTTAAAATATGAAACTTTTGTAAAAACAATTAGCTTGGAACTCAAAAATAAGCACTATAAGTGCTTATAAGCTTGACAGTTTGACTTTCTTTGACCAAGCAAGGAAATAAGCTTGAATGACCTTATGTGGGGTCCACAAGTGTAGATTCTGATTCAAATAAGTTGTTTGGACATGATTAAGCAAGAATCTAACAACTAAGCTCACAGGATAAGCCAGTGAACCACAATAAGCAATTTTACTTTCTTACTTGTACACTGAAACTGGGACAGAGTTTAGGGATGATTTCAGGTGGGTCCCACGGGGTTGAAAGAACCCAAATGGGGCATGTGGGACCCACTGAGGTGGTTAGGAGCAACCACCAAAGTGGTGGTGATGGCTGCAGTTATCTGTGCACAGGGGAGGTCCTTCCTCTGCAGCTGTGTTTGAGAGTCTGTGGGGTCCACAGAAAAATTCACAAAAAGGTAAGGGCTGTGGGATTCCAAAGTTCAACTGGGAGACGATGATTCCTGAAAAGCTCAAATCCTAAAACACTACACAAAATTCCCAATAATTCTTGCAAAAAATGGAATTTCCCTAATGAGCAATTTTGACTTTTTTGATTTTATGAGCTAAATTGACTTTATTGAATTTTGATTGATCCACACTGACTATAAAAGCTATGAAAAGCTGAAATAAGGCCAAATTAGACTAAGACATAGGCTTATGCATTGATATGGTGGTTTGTGGGTCTCAACACCACAACAGTAGACAGTTATGGGATCTTAGTGATGATTTTGACTTTCTTGTCAAAGGGGACTTGGTTTAATGGCCTAACTAACCTATCATAACATAATGTAACATATCTAAGTAGTGAACAACAACAAAAACAAACTCCTCAGTGGTGCTAACCACTGATCCAAACACCCCCTTAAATGGACTGTTTTGAACTTTTCAGAACAGATGGGTGACTTAGACCATATCACTGATTCCTAAGGGTTCTAATAAGATGCAATGAACTTATTTAAACAAATAAACAACAGCAAAAACATCTAATACTCATTATTCAACTTTATGCTAATTTGACAGTGCTTTATAGAAAACTGAGTCACCAAAAGGTTTCACCAACAAGCTTGTAACATAAAGCAATAATTCATATTAAGGACAGCAAATAAGCATAAAATCAGCTAAATAAGCAGTATCTAAGTACATCTACAGTAAAATCAAAAAAAAAACTTATAAATGGGCTTACAAGCAGTCCAAGCTGAGAGCAATGAAACCAAGGCTCAAATCACACACCTAAGCTTCCCATGAAGCACTAAACCCATGCTTCCATAGCCACTTCTGCTACTACTCCTACCATTCCCTTTTTGTGATTTTTTCTTTGTTATATATATATATATATATATATATATATATATATATATATATATATTTCTATATTTTTATTTTTGAGAATCTTCTGATGAAACTGAATATAAAATTGTTACAGAAGCTGATAAAGCTTACAAGTGAGCTTATACTTAACTTATTTCCAATAATTGGCTTTTTAAAAAGGAACTCTTCAAATGATTATACAAACTGTGAAAACAGGAGATTAAAACTGAAAAACTTTCATTGCTTAATAAAAGAGGTTACAACATAAGTAAATTACAACATAATTTTAGCTAATACTAGTCTAGGATGCCCTAAAGGCTTACACGGATTACATATATATACTAATTAACCTCTTCTCTCTCATTTTTGCTCTTTTTCTCTGAATTATTGGTATTTCTGACTTCCTTGCATTCTCCCGAACAAATCCCACCCATTGGATTGGGTGGGAATGATCCTGACCTTCAGTTGGATTTTTGGCGCCTTTTTTTCTCTTTTGTTAGGAAAGGATTGAGTGAGGGTAAAATGAAACAATTAAGGATTCTTGGAGCTTAGTTGAGAGTCAAGGGAGCAGGGTATGGGAAAGCTGAGGTGGAGGAGGGGGAATTGGCAAGTGAGCAGGTGAAGGGTGGAGTGTTTGACTATGGGGTTTGACATATGGTGGGATTATTTAAAACGGATGGAGTATATTATCAGGGGGTGGGCTGTTGATGGATGTTGGGCTGGGGTGCATGGGCTGGGGTGTTGTTGGATGGGATTTGGAATAACACTTAAGGATCCGTTTGGTTGTAGAAATTTAATCATAGGGACCAAAAGTGTAATTTCACCAAAATTAAGGGGGTAAAGTTGTAAGTCTCCCAAAGTATTACCAAGGACCAATATTGCAAAGCTTACTATTCCAAGGACCAAATTTCATTTTGTCCATTTTTCAAAATTCCCTGGGACCATTTTTGTCAGATTTGAAATTTTGAGGGACCAAACATGTAATTTTTGAAACTTAAGACCCAAGTATTCTATTTTGTGATATTTGACTTTCAAAAGGCTTGGGTTGACTTTTCTTTCAAAATAAATGCATAGGGACTATTTTTGACAAGTTTTGAAACTTGGGGGACTAAAACTGCCAATATTGCAAACTTTGATCATTTTTCATTTGTTTTTGCTCATTTTGCATTTAAAACACAATCCTTGGGATAATTTCAGTATTTTGATGACTTTTTGATTGTTTTTGTATGTTTTGCAGTTCAGACTTGATCAAAAATGATGAGTGTTTGAGCACTCATCACCTACACCATCTAAGCCAACCTTGCCAGCAGTTACAAGAAGAAATCAAGATAAGGCTCTCAACATACTGTTGTCTGCTATTCCTGATGGTCACCTACTAAAGTTTCATGATGCTAAGGATGCAAAACAACTATGGGCTGCCATTAAGACAAGATTTGTAGGTAATGATGCTTCCAAGAAGATGCATAGAAACCTATTGAAGCAACAGTTTGAAACATTCACTATTGGTGAAAGAGAAGGTCTTGACTCTGCCTCTGACAGATATCAAAATCTACTCAATATGCTAGAGTTATATGGAGCAGAGGCATCAGTTGAAGATGCAAACCTAAAGTTCTTGAGAAGTTTGCCATCTGCATGGCATGTGGTTGCTACTATGATTAGAGGACAACCTGGTTTGGATTCTATGGACTTTGATGATCTCTACAAAAATTTAAAGGTGTATGAGAATGAGATGAAGGGTAACATAGGTTCAAGTTCTCATCAGAAAACTCATAACATTGCTTTTGTATCTTCTGAAAATAGAGGCAATACTGCCACTAAAAGTAATGCTTACCCTGTCCAAAGCACTATTGAAGAGAAACAGCACCCTTGCACAACCATGACTACTATCACTTCATCACCATCAAACAACACCAACTCTGATGATGTTCTATGTTCTTTCTTTGCTCAACAAGCTACTTTACCTGTTACATATCAAGAAGATGTGTTGCAAATTGATGATGATTCTCTAGAAGAAATTGACATAAGATGGCAGGTTGCCATGATCACTGCAAGGATCAAGAAGTTCATGAACAAAACAGGAAGAGGTATTGATTTTAAAGCCAAGCAGGGTATAGCATTTGATAAATCTAAGATTGAATGCTTCAATTGTCAAAAGACTGGTCACTTTGCAAGGGAATGCAAGTTTGCAAAGTATCAGGCAAATAGAATGATTGAAAAACCCAAGGTTGAAAGAAAGGAAGTTCCTATTGCTGAACCAAAATTACAAGCTTTGGTGGCTCAAGAAAATCTATAAGAAGTTGACTGGAGTAATGAATTTGATGATGAACCAGTAACCTACTCTATGGTTGCATTGGAAGAGTTTGATTGGAGCACAGCTTTTGATGAGGAACTAGGATTTGCTGCTTTGGAGTCAAGAGATGGTCTTGGAAGCTTTGATTGGAGCATGGAAAGTGAAGAAGAACCTGTTTAGATTGCTATGGTAGCTACTTCACCAAGTTCATCCACTATCTCTGAGGTATGCTCTAAATGTAGTAATTGTTATCAAAAACTGCTTAAAAGAATATGATACTGAAAGAGATAATTTTAGAAGGGCTAGGTCTGAAGTAGCTGGTTATCAATTGACTTTAGAGTCAATGGAAGCCAAAATAATCACTCATGAAAATAATGAAATGGCTTGGGCAGAAAAATATGAGCAACAAGATTATCAATTAAAGCTGAGTGAATGGAAGTTAGGATGTAAGGTGTCTGAACTTGAAAAGGTAACTAAAGAAAGGGATAAGTTGTTAGCAAAACTTGCTAGTTGGAAAGAATCAGGCCTGTCACATGTTAGTTTTGTAGAGAAACAAAGAACAGCAAACATTAAAACCGACCTAGGTTATGATGTTGAGTATAGTAGTTCAGAAGAGAACCCAACTAGTGATAAGGAACAAATAAATTCAGAGGAGATCTCAACTAGTGATGAAGAATTCAGAAGCTTAGAAGATAACACATATAGTGATGAGGAATCACTTAGTCAAACACCTCCTAAATTTAAGAAAGATAAGGGATACAATGAAGTTCCTCCACCCACTGGTAGTTTTCAACCATCAAGGACAGATGTTTCTTGTTTTGGAGTAGACAATTTGGAGTTTAGGAAGAAGCTTACAGGTCAATCTAATTCAAGTCCATCTGAATCTGAATCCTTAAGAGAGACAGTTGAGAAACCTAGGGATGATAACAAGGGTTCAGGGAATGATAAAGTGTTTTCCAAACAAGCGGTACTTCCAAAAACTTCTCAAAGTACTGCTGGACAATCAGTAGTATCTTCAAGAAAAACTTTTCAAAATACTGCTACCTTTAGAAAACCTTTTCAATATTCACCAAAAAGTCAAGCTAGTTTTGGTCATAGAACTAATAGAAGAGGATTTGGGGATCAAAAGTTATGTTTTGTTTGCTATAGTCCTCATCATTTGATTAAGGACTGTGACTTACACTCAAAATATTTAAGTAAATTCCCAAAGTCCACTAACCACAAGCCAAGGGAGAATAAACCAGTTTGGAATCATTCACATAGGGTTAACCATAGTAATTTCTCAAAAGACTATAGGTACCCTCACCAGAGAAGACCTTTTTCTAAACCACCAGTACCTTCTCAAAGTACTGCTAAGTATTCACCCAATCAAGGTACTGCTAGCACTGGTTCTAATGTAAGACCAAAGAGATTCCATTCCTATAAACCTAGAAGGCCTTACACCTCAAGAGGAGCACCTAGATCAAAGAACCCACCACCAACTGTTAAAACTAAATGGGTTAAGAAAGAAAGTACTGATGGGGGACAAACAGTACTTTCAGCAAGTAAGGGAGAAAAATGGAGTGTTGATGAAAATCCAACACAGGTTTTGGGATCAAAGACACTAATTCTTGATAATGTTTTCAAAAACAGTGGTGATTACATACTCAAAGAATTTGAGTATGTCACTCCACAAGGGGAACACAAGTCAGTAATGACTTGGGTTCCTAATAGAAACTAACCCTTTTCATCTTTATGTAGGGCAACCCAGAAGAGGAGCTTAAGGATCATATTATCATTGATAGTGGTTGCTCTGGCAGCATGATAGGAGACAAGGAGCTTTTGTCAGATTTTAAGGCATATTTTGGAGGAAGAGTTGCATTTGGGAATGATCCTAATGGAGGGAGAATTACTGGCAAAGGAACCATCAAGACTGGATGTATTGATTTTGAGAATGTTCGTTATGTGAAGGAAATATCCTATGTTATTCCATGACACAGAATGTCTTATTCTCTCCCCTGAGTTCAAGTTAGTTGATGAAAACTTGGTAATGCTGAGAGTACCAAGAACCAATGATGTGTACAGCTTAGATTTGAAGAATATTGATACGTGGGAATCGCACCAGGCTTTACCTCTCGAGGGATCTCGAGAAGCTTACAACCCCCACCAGGCAGTGTACCTGATCGTTGTAGTATAGTATAGTGACAAGTACCGGGGGATTGATCGTTCAACTCAGGAATAGTTTCGCTAGGATTAGAAAGTCTCCTAAACTAAGTCTAGAGGTGAGGGATGATTCTTTTTGTATTTTTTATATTTTATAAAAGCAGTAAAAATCTTGGTTTTTGGAAGAGTGGGTGGAATTAGTTGCTAGCCAACTAACCCAAATTACTACAAATGCAATCAAAATTAAATAACAGAAATAAAAATGAAACTAATTATACTAGTGGTGTAAACAATGATGGGGAAAGTTGTGTTTACTTAGGTTTCATTACTCCCTAGATATCCTTTACAGGTTGATAGCTTGTTACAATTGCATGGATGACGGGTCATATTCCTTAATACTAGTCGTAGGGCTGTGTACAATATTCCCCAACTCTATAGGATCATACTTCACTCCTATGTCAAGCCGTTAGAAGCTCTTAACATGGGATCATTAGAATTATCCTACGCATTAAATACAACCAAATATCGTAGTACACCTCCGATCATGTTTCTTAAGGCGTTCAAGCATGTTACCAATGGAAGTCTGCTAGTTTTCTTAAGCCTAACATCGAATACAATCATCCGTAACAACTATAAACAAACAATCAACCCATAATTGACATCTAGGTTTCACTACATCTAAGCAAACACAAATGAAATCTAGCCTAGCCTGTTAAATTGAAGACAAGTGTAAGATATATTCAAGCAACACATAGACATATTGCAAACTTTGATCATTTTTCATTTGTTTTTGCTCATTTTGCATTTAAAACACATAAAACACAATCCTTGGGATAATTTCACTATTTTGGTGACTTTTTGATTGTTTTTGTATGTTTTGCAGTTTAGACTTGATCAAAAATGATGAGTGTTTGAGCACTCATCAATCCCCCACACTAAACTATTGCTAGTCCCTATCAATCTTTTGAGAAAAATTAATGGATTTGAATCTCTTTGCCAAAAGTCATTACTTCTGGAGTAGCCAAATGTTTTAGTTCAAGTAAGAACCATGGTACACCGATAACCATGTGATTTTGAGCAAACCACCAGCTTTCAATGGTTTTGATTTGTCTTTACCAGAAGCCGTTTGCTTCTGGACTAGCCAACTTTTGATGGACACAGTCGACATCTTGGTGAGTTGATTACCAAGTATGGCTTTCCACTGCCTTTACCACAAGCCATAATCTTGCGGGCTAGCCAACTCTTTTACTTTTTAGGATATGGCGAGTTGAGATACCATACAATTTTAGGGAAATTGCAAGCCGTCAACAGATTTGAGTTATCTTTACCAAGAGCCATTTGCTCCTGGATTAGCCAATCCTTTTGTCGTTTAGACATGGCGGACTGATAACCGCAAAAATTTTGAAATAAAGTGAAAAAAAATTTGAAAATTTTGGGCCAAAATGGGGGTACTAGTAAGTATATTGTGATAAAATTCACTAGAATTCCCCCCCCCCCCCCCACACACACACTTAGAATTGAATATTGTCCTCAATATTCAAAGTCCCGGCTATTATGCCGAATCTTTGAACGTAAAAAGGTGATATTCTAAGCTAACTGTGGAAATACTATTTTTCACTTTATTTATATATACATACAAACACACACATTTTTTTTTGGAACTTATATACATTTATACATTGCAAAAGGTGGGGGACCGCCACTCCCCCACACTTGGGTGTTAGAAAGTAGAAAGAAGTCAGAGATATGGGTGAAAACCCATATTTTGCTACTGTTTTTTGTTCATCGAGTCGCTAGCTTGACTCGATTCCCGAATTTAATTGTTCTTGGGGAATGTTTGGAGATCTGGGACAACCATGATGGTATGTCCTCTCCAAAGTAATGCTTCAAACGATGCCCATTCACTTTGAAATTTGGACCGTCATTTTGAGATAATTCAACGGTGCCATAAAGATAAACCTTTGCTATAGTGAATGGGCCAGTCCAACAGGTCTTTAGCTTTCCCGAGAAGATCTTAAGTCTAGAGTTGAAAAGAAGGACTCGATCACCAACGTTAAAAATGCGGTTCTTGATTTTTGAGTCATGAATCTTCTTTGTCTTTTCCTTGTAGATCAAAGAGTTCTCGTAAGCTTGATCATGAAGTTCATTTAATTCATTCAGTTGAACTTTCCGATGATCACCTGCAGTTTTCAGGTCAAAATTTGCATGCTTGAGGGCCCAATAGGCTTTATGCTCAAGCTCAATCGGTAGATGGCACGCTTTCCCGTACACAAGCTTGTAAGGCATACACCCGATGGGTGTTTTGTAAGCTGTACGGAAAGCTCAAAGTGCATCATCTAATTTATCCGACCACGATGCACGATTTTCACCAACGGTTCTTTCCAAAATCCTCTTAATGCCTCGATTGGAAACTTCTACTTGTCCACTTGTTTGTGGGTGGTACACAATAGAAAGACGGTGAGTTACACCACACTTTTGCATGACTTTATCAAATTTGTCATAGCGAAAATGCGTACCACGATCACTGATAATAGCACGTGGAGTTCCAAATCGAGCGAAAAGAGCTTTCAAAAATTTCACAACTACTCGGGCATCATTAGTGGGTAAAGCTTTTGCTTCAACCTATTTTGACAAGTAGTCAACAGCCACAAGTATATACTTGTTACCATGAGATGACGGAAATGGCCCCATAAAATCGATGCCCCAAACGTCAAAGATTTCACAAACTTGAATTGCATTTTGAGGCATTTCATTCTTTTGCGAAATATTCCCGTGACGTTGACAAGCGTCACAGGATTTGACTAATTCCTGGGCATCCTTGTAAATCGTGGGCCAATAGAAACCGGAGTCAAACACCTTTTTGGCGGTGTAGTTTAGATTGTGGTGGCCCCTCGTGGGACCAGCATGGCAAGCCTTGAGAATTTCAGTGGCTTCTTGGCCATAAATACACCGCCGGATGACTTGATCCGCACAGATTTTGAACAGGTAGGGGTTGTCCCAGAAGTAATGTTTTACATCTTTGAAGAATTTATTTTTCTGTAGGGACGACATCCCTTTCACCACAAAGTTACCCGCATGGTAGTTTGCAAAATCGGCAAACCATGGGGTAATAGAGTCTCCACTAAAGGTAACCGCATTGAGTGTCTCGAGAGGGAAGGTTTCATTAATTTCTTTCCTCTTGAAGACATCTTGGTGGGGGTTTTCCAAACGGGAGAGATGATCAGCAGCTAGGTTCTCAGCTCCTTTTTTATCACGAATAATGATATTAAATTCTTGCAAGAGGAGAACCCAATGAAGTAGTCTTGGCTTTGCATCTTGTTTTGCAAAGAGATACTTCAAAGCCGAGTGATCCGTATACACTATGCTCTTGGTCAATATCAAATATGGCCGAAATTTTTCAAAGGCATACACCACAGCTAATAATTCTTTTTCAGTGGTGGTGTAATGACTTTGAGTCTCGGTCATAGTTTTGCTTGCATAGTGTATAGGATGAAAGTGTTTTGTTTTTCGTTGCCCCAAGACTGCCCCTATTGCATAATCACTAGCATCACACATGAGTTCGAAGGGCAAGTCCCAATCGGGGGCAACAAGAATCGGTGCCTCAGTAAGCTTTTTCTTCAATGTTTCAAAAGCATCGATGCACTCTGGGGAGAAGATAAAAGGAGCATCCTTTTCAAGGAGATGGGTCATAGGCCGGACGATTTTAGAAAAATCTTGAATAAGCCTACGATAGAAACCGGCATGACCCAAAAAGCTCCTAATACCCTTGACGGTAGTGGGATAAGGTAATTTTGAGATGACATCCACTTTGGCTTTGTCAACCTCAATCCCGTTCTTTGAAATTTTATGGCCGAGGACAATGCCCTCTTTGACCATAAAGTGACTCTTCTCCCAATTTAGACATAACCTTGTGTCTTCACAACATTTGAGCATGTTGTCTAAATGGGAGAGACATGATTGAAACGAATCCCCAATGACCGAAAAATCATCCATAAAGACCTCCATAGTTTTCCCGATCATGTCGGAAAATATGGCCACCATACATCTTTGAAAAGTGCCCGGAGCATTACATAAACCAAATGGCATACGTTTATAAGCAAAAGTTCCATAGGGGCACGTGAAAGTGGTCTTTTCCTGATCCTGCGGATCAATGGGAATCTGAAAGTAACCCGAGAAACGATCGAGGAAGCAATAGTACTCATTCCCCGCTAGTCTCTCGAGCATCTGATCCATAAAGGGCAGAGGAAAATGGTCTTTGCGGGTGGCGTCATTTAACTTGCGATAGTCAATACAGACACGCCAACTCGTAACCAATCGAGTTGGAATCAACTCATTTTTCTCGTTTGTGACAACAGTAATGCCACCCTTTTTTGGAACACAATGTATTGGGCTAACCCAAGGACTGTCCGAGATAGGGTAAATCAATCCGGCATTAAGAAGTTTTAAAACTTCTTGTTTGATGACCTCATGAATTTTGGGATTCAACCTTCTTTGTTGTTGGACTGCTGGTTTGACATCATCCTCCATTAAAATCTTGTGGGTACAAAATTCAAGGTCAATGCCCTTGATGTCGGAGAGTCTCCAAGCAATTGCTTGTTTATGTGACTTCAAAACCTTTATTAGAGCAGCCTTTTCCTCAACACTTAAATCTTTAGCAATTATGACGGGTAATTTATCATCACCATCCAGAAATGCATATTCAAGATGAGGCGGCAAGTCCTTAAGTTCGACCTTAGGAAAGTCATCAGTTTTCTCAACATTTTTAACTTCCTCCTTATGAAGTGTTTGTGGTAGAACAGGAAGAGGAGAGGGATCTCCGTTTAACAATTTCTCAAGCAGGAGAATATCCCTCTCGGGGTCAATCTCTTGGTTATCGATTCCATTGGGAATCGAATCACTTTTGAGAAAGGCCTCAATTTCTTCTAAGATGAAGTCACTTCCCTCAAACGGAGTGAGGGAAGGAGAAGAATTGGCAATGATGGGATGAAAAGATGGAGTGAAGTTTTCACTCGAAGAATTATCATTGAAACCTAAAACCTCTTGAGCGTACTCCTCAGCAGCAACATCGATGACATCCATTCGGTTTACCGATTCAGAGTCATAATTGGAGGAGTACCTCGAAGTTTGATCGAGGTTGAAGGTGATGGCTTCCGTTCCAACACGCAATGTGATCTCTTGCTCAAATACATCAATGAGAGCACGCCCAGTTCTAAGGAATCCCCTACCAAGAAAGAGAGGGACCCTTGAATCGGCATCAAAGTCAACAATCACAAAATCTGCCAGAAAATGGAACTTTCCCACTTTAACGAACACGTCCTCGGCAATGCCAAGTGGACGAGAAATTAAGCGATCGGCAAGCTCTAAAGTCATGCACGTGGGAGTAAGTTCGGGAAGAGAGAGTTTCTTCCACACAGAATATGGCATCACGTTAATGCTACCACCTAGATCGGCCAAGGCGAAGCATTCAACCATACCCGAAAAAGTACAAGGAATGAGAAATTTTCCGGGGTCTCCAAGCTTCTCGGGAAGCTTTTTCAAAAGAACTGCTGAGCAGTTCTCATTCAACGGAGTTCTAGCCATCTCGAAGAGTTTTTCCTTATTAATTAACAGATTTTTTATTGTTGATGCAAACTTAGGCATCAAGAGAATAGCGTCCGCGAAGCTAATGTCAAAGTGCAAATCTTGGAAGATTTGGAAAAATTTATCCATTTGGTGACTAGCCTTTTCGCAGAGCTTTTGTTCATTGAGACGTGATGGGTAAGGAATAGAAGTTTTGGATTTAGGGTTGTCCACTGGAGTTTCTGGTGGTTCAAAGACAACTCCAGGCTTACATCTGGTTTCTAGAATAACCTGAGGTTGGACGTGTGCTGTACTTCGTGAGCTAGTAGGTTGCACTTTGTCCGTTGTCACCTCAGGTTCACGTTCCACTACCTTTGGAGGGGAGGAAGAAGATGTAGTAGGAATCGCGGGTTCATCATATGAAGCACCACTTCTTGTTGTGATCGCCTTAGCATCGCCCCTCGGGTTAGCGATCGTTTGCTCGGTAAAGTAGTACCTGAGCCCGATGGTCAATCATTTAAAGACTTCTTGATATCAGAAATCTGGCTGACCAGCAACTTGTTTAACTCTTCTTAGGATTTCATGAATTGCTTTAACAACTCATCAGATGAAGGCCCAGTAGGAACAGCATGAGCTTCGTATGGAGTACCATCAGTAGCTGTGCAATTGTAGTAGGCATGCGGCCCACCACAAGTCGCACAGACTTCCACTTTTTTAACCTCAGCAGGTGGAGGATGTTGTGGAAAGGAAACTTTCTTTTGTTGGGCGAGAACCAAAGCTTGAATAGCTTTGGTGAGCTTGTCAATCTTAGCATCCGTGCTAGACTGACCCACAGAGGATGAAGTAGAAGGACCCGCATTGATTTGAGAAATAATCGGCTTGCTTCGTGTAGAGCGGACCTTGGACTTGTTTTCTATGATTTACAAAGCTTCTTTAGTGGTTCTACTCAAGAAATTACCTCCCGCGGAGGCATTGAGAGAATCCTGATCAGCTTGGCTCACGCCATTATCGAGTTGCATCAACTCTGAGAAACCATGATGTGGACACTTGCGAAGTAATTCTTTGAAACGATCCCACGCTTCACCAAATGATTCATCATATTTTTGAGTGAACTTGGTGATTTTGTTCTTAAGACTCGTGGTCTTGGAAGGTGGGAAGAATTCATTCACAAACTTTTTGACAAGATCTTCCCATGTCTCAATAGATCGAGGAGGTTGTTTTTCAAGCCAAATCCGGGCTTGTCCCTCGAGTGAGAATGGGAAGAGAAGAAGTTTGATTGCTTCGGATGGGACATTCTTGTACTTGATGGTTGAAGTGATTTTATTGAACCATCGAATATGAGCATGAGGATCGTCCCTCTCAAAACCGTAGAATAGACTTGAGGTTACAAGATTGAGTAACCCGGTTTTGAGCTCAAAATTATCAGCCACGATGGCTGGGACAACAATGGCATCTCCGTAACCCTCGATGGGTGCTTGGAGAAGCTCACACATGGGGCGGTCTTCCGCCATGGTGACAGCAGATGTGGCAACAGTACGGATCTCAGATCCGACTGTTGGTGCTGAACGTCTATGAGGTCTTCGAGGTTTCCTAACAAGCTCACGTAATGGGCTCGTGGACCTTGAAGAACGAGTGCGCATGCACTAAAAAACAAACTCAATCAAAACAAAATCGAGGCAAAACAACAGTGAACTTAAACCAATAATCACAAGCAAATGGCTTCTTTAAGAAAGGTACACCACTCACAGGGATACAAAGGCAAGTTTTAATCTTTTGTTTGGGAACTTATTAATGTCCACACCCCTAGTTAGTAGGTGTTATGTCTTGGTTTGCGACGGGGGTTTTTTTTTATGTATTATTATTATTCACAAGAAAAGACGGATGTTTTTGGGTTTTTGTGTATATGTGAAAAACTTTTGTAATTATTTTTTTGGTATCGTTTCGTTTACCAAAATCGTATCTCTTTAAGAATCACCTTAAAAGAAACACGATATAGAAAACGTAACGATCTGTTTTGTTGTTTTTTTTATTTTTCTGGTGTTTTACACTTTAGGAAAAGTGTTAATGACTTTTTTGTGTTTTTGATTTAAAATTTACAAAAGTGATGGTATTTGTACAGTGATGATGGTGAAATAACACTAATATCAAAAGACGCTACAGAAACGTGCACCCGGGTTCGTTCCCCGGCAGCGGCGCCAAATTTTGATTGGTGCAAAAGCAGTCAACTAAAGTCAACCACATGTGTGGTCAATATAGTCAAACTACCTAGACCAATGCTTCCGGGCAATATAGGGTATCACCAGGTCGTTATGTCCCGACGAGGTGTGAATTGTGCTATAGCGTGCTTGTGATCGGGTGATTTTTCACAGGAAAGGGTTGTGATGAGAATTATTTGAGAATTATGAAATGAAATAGCTTAGGAAAGCTATATGATTGATTACGGGAATTAAGACTGAGAAGAAATGAGCTAAAACCTAAAAACGTACGTTTTAATTATAAACGTATACTGATGTACGTGATAAAAAGTAAAACTAATTAACTAAAAATCCTACGGGTGTGAAATTAATGTTTTTACAATCCTAATAAATAAAGAAAATTTTTAGAAAAAGAAAAATTATTTTTACAGTATTTAATTATTTGTTATTAATTAATTACTAATTACTTATTAATTAACTAATTATATTGATTTCAATTATTAAAAATATTAAAAAGACTTAGATAATTAAAAAAAAATTCATACATCTAATTAACCATCACAGGAATCTTAAAAAATTATAAAAAGTTGGTTTTATGTATTTTTAAACTAATTTACTAATTATTATTCTAATTATTAATTAATTACCAATTAAACTAATTATATTCTAAAAAATAGAAAATGGATAGTAGAAATTCTAGAAAAATTCCTAAAAATGTTTTAACTTATATAAAATCTAGAAAAATTATAAAAACTATGGTGTGCTTAATAAAATCTAATTTTACAATTTAATATTTTAATATTGATTAATAATTAATAAATCTAGTATTAAATCTAATAATTACTAAATGACAAGATAAAATTCTGGAAACAATTCTAAAAATACTTCAATATAAAAGAAAATTAATAAAAATATAAAAATGCAAAGGTGCTTATAAATAAGCTGAAAAGAAAATTAAAAAATTAAATTAAATTAAATAGAAACTGTCACTTATAATTAAATTGGTTTTCTCTGTTTTTCTTTTTATAAAACTATTTAAATACTTAAAATATGAAACTTTTGCAAAAACAACTAGCTTGGAACTCAAAATTAAGCACTATAAGTGCTTATAAGCTTGACAGTTTGACTTTCTTTGACCAAGCTAGGAAATAAGCTTGAATGAGCTTATGTGGGGTCCACAAGTGTGGATTCTGATTCAAATAAGTTGTTTGGACATGATTAAGCAAGAATCTAACAACTAAGCTCACAGGATAAGCCAATGAACCACAATAAGCAATTTTACTTTCTTACTTGTACACTGAAACTCGGTCAGAGTTTAGGGATGATTTCAGGTGGGTCCCAGGGAGCTTAAGCTCAAAAGCTTGCTCAAAATTAGAAGATGTCCAGGGGGTTGAAAGAACCCAAATGGGGCCTGTGGGACCTACTGAGGTGGTCAGGAGCAACCACCAAAGTGGTGGTGGTGGCTGCAGTTATCTGTGCACAGGGGAGGTCCTTCCCCTGCAGCTGTGTTTGAGAGTCTGTGGGGTCCACAGAAAAATTCACAAAAATGTAAGGGCTGTGGGATTCCAAAGAACAGCTGGGAGACAGTGATTCCTGAAAAGCTCAAATCCTAAAACACTACTCAAAATTCCCAATAATTCTTGCAAAAAATGGAATTTCCCTAATGAGCAATTTTGACTTTTTTGATTTTATGAGCTAAATTGACTTTATTGAATTTTGATTGATCCACACTGACTATAAAAGCTATGAAAAGCTGAAATAAGGCCAAATTAGACTAAGACATAGGCTTATGCATTGATATGGTGGTTTGTGGGTCTTAACACCACAACAATAGACAGTTATGGGATCTTAGTGATGATTTTGACTTTCCTGTCAAAGGGGACTTGGTTTAATGGCCTAACTAACCTATCATAACATAATGTAACATATCTAAGTAGTGAACAACAACAAAAACAAACTCCTCAGTAGTGCTAACCACTGATCCAAACACCCCCTTAAATGGACTGTTTTGAGCTTTTCAAAACAGATGGGTGACTTAGACCATATCACTGATTCCTAAGGGTTCTAATAAGATGCAATGAACTTATTTAAACAAATAAACAACAGCAAAAACATCTAATACTCATTATTCAACTTTATGCTAATTTGACAGTGCTTTATATAAAACTGAGTCACCAAAAGGTTTCACCAACAAGCTTGTAACATAAAGCAATAAATTCATATTAAGGACAACAAATATGCATAAAATCAGCTAAATAAGCAGTATCTAAGTACATCTAGAGTAAAATCAAAAAAAACTTATAAATGGGCTTACAAGCAGTCCAAGCTGATAGCAATGAAACCAAGGCTCAAATCACACACCTAAGCTTCCCATGAAGCACTAAACCCATGCTTCCATAGCCACTTCTGCTACTACTCCTACCATTCCCTTTTTGTGATTTTTTCTTTGTATATATATATATATATATATATATATATATATATATATATATATATATATATATATATATATATTTGAGAATCTTCTTATGAAACTGAATATAAAATTGTTATAGAAGCTGATAAAGCTTACAAGTGAGCTTATACTTAACTTATTTCCAATAATTGGCTTTTTAAAAAGGAACTCTTCAAATGATTGTACAAACTGAAATGTGAAAACTGGAGATTAAAACTGAAAAACTTTCATTGCATAATAAAAGAGTTTACAACATAAGTAAATTACAATATAATTTTAGCTAACACTAGTCTAGGATGCCCTAAAGGCTTACACGGATTACATATATATACTAATTAACCTCTTCTCTCTCCTTTTTGCTCTTTTTCTCTGAATTATTGGTATTTCTGACTTCCTTGCATTCTCCCAAACAAATCCCACCCATTGGATTGGGTGGGAATGATCCTGACCTTCAATTGGATTTTTGGCGCCTTTTTTTCTCTTTTGTCAGGAAAGGATTGAGTGAGGGTAAAATGAAACAATTAAGGATTCTTAGAGCTTAGTTGAGAGTCAAGGGAGCAGGGTATGGGAAAGCTGAGGTGGAGGAGGGGGAATTGGCAAGTGAGCAGGTGAAGGGTGGAGTGTTTGACTATGGGGTTTGACTTGTGGTGGGATTATTTAAAACGGAGGGAGTATATTATTAGGGGTGGGCTGTTGATGGATGTTGGGCTGGGGTGCATGGACTGGGGTGTTGTTGGATGGGATTTGGAATAACACTTAAGGATCCGTTTGGTTGTAGAAATTTAATCATAGGGACCAAAAGTGTAATTTCACCAAAATTGAGGGGGTGAAGTTGTAAGTCTCCCAAAGTATTACCAAGGACCAATATTGCAAAGCTTACTATTCCAAGGACCAAATTTCATTTTTTCCATTTTTCAAAATTCCCAAGGACCATTTTTGTCAGATTTGAAATTTTGAGGGACCAAACATGTAATTTTTGAAACTTAAGACCCAAGTATTCTATTTTGTGATATTTGACTTTCAAAAAGCTTGGGTTGAATTTTCTTTCAAAATAAATGCATAGGGACTATTTTTGACAAGTTTTGAAACTTGGGGGACTAAAACTGCCAATATTGCAAACTTTGATCATTTTTCATCTGTTTTTGCTCATTTTGCATTTAAAACACAATCCTTGGGATAATTTCAGTATTTTGATGACTTTTTGATTGTTTTTGTATGTTTTGCAGTTCAGACTTGATAAAAATGATGAGTGTTTGAGCACTCATCACCTACACCATCTAAGCCAACCTTGCCAGCAGTTACAAGAAGAAATCAAGATAAGGCTCTCAACATACTGCTGTCTGCTATTCCTGATGGTCACCTACTGAAGTTTCATGATGCTAAGGATGCAAAACAACTATGGGCTGCTATTAAGACAAGATTTGCAGGTAATGATGCTTCCAAGAAGATGCATAGAAACCTATTGAAGCAACAGTTTGAAACATTCACTGTTGGTGAAAGAGAAGGCCTTGACTCTGCCTATGACAGATATCAAAATCTACTCAGTGTGCTAGAGTTATATGGAGCAGAGGCATCAGTTGAAGATGCAAATCTAAAGTTCTTGAGAAGTTTGCCATCTGCATGGCATGTGGTTGCTACTATGATTAGAGGACAACCTGGTTTGGATTCTATGGACTTTGATGATCTCTACAAAAATTTAAAGGTGTATGAGAATGAGATGAAGGGTAACATAGGTTCAAGTTCTCAGCAGAAAACTCATAACATTGCTTTTGTATCTTCTGAAAATAGAGGCAGTACTTCCACTAAAAGTAATGCTTACCCTGTCCAAATCACTGTTGAAGAGAAACAGCACCCTTGCACAACCATGACTACTATCACTTCATCACCATCAAACAACACCAACTCTGATGATGTTCTATGTTCTTTCTTTGCTCAACAAGCCACTTTACCTGTTACATATCAAGAAGATGTGTTGCAAATTGATGATGATTCTCTAGAAGAAATTGACATAAGATGGCAGGTTGCCATGATCACTGCAAGGATCAAGAAGTTCATGAACAAAATAGGAAGAGGTATTGATTTTAAAGCCAAGCAGGGTATAGCATTTGATAAATCTAAGATTGAATGCTTCAATTGTCAAAAGACTGGTCACTTTGCAAGGGAATGCAAGTTTGCAAAGTATCAGGCAAATAGAATGATTGAAAAACCCAAGGTTGAAAGAAAGGAAGTTCCTATTGCTGAACCAAAATCACAAGCTTTGGTGGCTCAAGAAAATCTATAAGAAGTTGACTGGAGTAATGAATTTGATGATGAACCAGTAACCTACTCTATGGTTGCATTGGAAGAGTTTGATTGGAGCACAGCTTTTGATGAGGAACTAGGATTTGCTGCTTTGGAGTCAAGAGATGGTCTTGGAAGCTTTGATTGGAGCATGGAAAGTAAAGAAGAACCTGTTCAGATTGCTATGGTAGCTACTTCACCAAGTTCATCCACTATCTCTGAGGTATGCTCTAAATGTAGTAATTGTTTACAAAAACTGCTTAAAAGAATATGAGACTGAAAGAGATAATTTTAGAAGGGCTAGGTCTGAAGTAGCTGGTTATCAATTGACTTTAGAGTCAATGGAAGCCAAAATAATCACTCATGAAAATAATGAAATGGCTTGGGCAGAAAAATATGAGCAACAAGACTATCAATTAAAGCTGAGTGAATGGAAGTTAGGATGTAAGGTGTCTGAACTTGAAAAGGTAACTAAAGAAAGGGATAAGTTGTTAGCAAAACTTGCTAGTTGGAAAGAATCAGGCCTGTCACATGTTAGTTTTGTAGAGAAACAAAGAACAGCAAACATTAAAACCGACCTAGGTTATGATGTTGAGTATAGTAGTTCAGAAGAGAACCCAACTAGTGATAAGGAACAAATAAATGCAGAGGATATCTCAACTAGTGATGAATAATTCATAAGCTTAGAAGATAACACATATAGTGATGAGGAATCACTTAGTCAAACACCTCCTGAATTTAAGAAAGATAAGGGATACAATGAAGTTCCTCCACCCACTAGTAGTTTTCAACCACCTAGGACAGATGTTTCTTGTTTTGGAGTAGACAATTTGGAGTTTAGGAAGAAGCTTACAGGTCAATCTAATTCAAGTCCATCTGAATCTGAATCCTTAAGAGAGACAGTTGAGAAACCTAGGGATGATAACAAGGGTTCAGGGAATGATAAAATGTTTTCCAAACAAGCGGTACTTCCAAAAACTTCTCAAAGTACTGCTGGACAATCAGTAGTATCTTCAAGAAAAACTTTTCAAAATACTGCTACCTTTAGAAAACCTTTTCAATATTCACCAAAAAGTCAAGCTAGTTTTGGTCATAGAGCTAATAGAAGAGGATTTGGGGATCAAAAGTTATGTTTTGTTTGCTATAGTCCTCATCATTTGATTTAGGACTGTGACTTACACTCAGAATATTTAAGTAAATTCCCAAAGTCCACTAACCACAAGCCAAGGGAGAATAAAACAGTTTGGAATCATTCATATAGGGTTAACCATAGTAATTTCTCAAAAGACTATAGGTACCCTCACCAGAGAAGACCTTTTTCCAAACCACCAGTACCTTCTCAAAGTACTGCTAAGTATTCACCCAATCAAGGTACTGCTAGCACTGGTTCTAATGTAAGACCAAAGAGATTCCATTCCTATAAACCTAGAAGGCCTTACACCTCAAGAGGAGCACCTAGATCAAAGAACCCACCACCAACTGTTAAAACTAAATGGGTTAAGAAAGAAAGTACTGATGGGGGACAAACAGTACTTTCAGCAAGTAAGGGAGAAAAATGGAGTGTTGATGAAAATCCAACACAGGTTTTGGGATCAAAGACACTAATTCTTGATAATGTTTTCAAAAACAGTGGTGATTACATACTCAAAGAATTTGAGTATGTCACTCCACAAGGGGAACACAAGTCAGTAATGACTTGGGTTCCTAATAGAAACTAACCCTTTTCATCTTTATGTAGGATCATATTATCATTGATAGTGGTTGCTCTGGCAGCATAATAGGAGACAAGGAGCTTTTGTCAGATTTTAAGGCATATTTTGGAGGAAGAGTTGCATTTAGGAATGATCCTAATGGAGGGAGAATTACTGGCAAAGGAACCATCAAGACTGGATGTATTGATTTTGAGAATGTTCGTTATGTGAAGGAAATATCCTATGTTATTCCATGACACAAAATGTCTTATTCTCTCCCCTGAGTTCAAGTTAGTTGATGAAAACTTGGTAATGCTGAGAGTACCAAGAACCAATGATGTGTACAGCTTAGATTTGAAGAATATTGATACGTGGGAATCGCACCAGGCTTTACCTCTCGAGGGATCTCGAGAAGCTTACAACCCCCACCAGGCAGTGTACCTGATCGTTGTAGTATAGTATAGTGACAAGTACCGGGGGATTGATCATTCAACTCAGGAATAGTGTCGCTAGGATTAGAAAGTCTCCTAAACTAAGTCTAGAGGTGATGGATGATTATTTTTGTATTTTTTATATTTTATAAAAGTAGTAAAAATCTCGGTTTTTGGAAGAGTGGGCGGAATTAGTTGCTAGCCAACTAACCCAAATTACTACAAATGCAATCAAAATTAAATAACAGAAATAAAAATGAAACTAATTATACTAGTGGTGTAAACAATGATGGGGAAAGTTGTGTTTACTTAGGTTTCATTAATCCCTAGATATCCTTTACAGGTTGATAGCTTGTTACAATTGCATGGATGACGGGTCATATTCCTTAATACTAGTCGTAGGGCCGTGTACAATATTCCCTAACTCTATAGGATCCTACTTCACTCCTATGTCGAGCCGTTAGAAGCTCCTAACATGGGATCATTAGAATTCTCCTACGCATTAAATACAACCAAATATCGTAGTACACCTCCGATCATGTTTCTTATGACGATCAAGCATGTTACCAACGGAAGTCTGCCAGTTTTCTTAAGCCTAACATCGAATACAATCATCCATAACAACTATAAACAAACAATCAACCCATAATTAACATCTAGGTTTCACTACATCTAAGCAAACACAAATGAAATCTAGCCTAGCCTGTTAAATTGAAGACAAGTGTAAGATATATTCAAGCAACACATAGACATATTGCAAACTTTGATTATTTTTCATTTGTTTTTGCTCATTTTGCATTTAAAACACATAAAACACAATCCTTGGGATAATTTCACTATTTTGATGACTTTTTGATTGTTTTTGTATGTTTTGCAGTTCAGACTTGATCAAAAATGCTGAGTGTTTGAGCAAATATTTGATCAAATAATCTCGACTTCGGGCTTAAATGACCCTTTAAAAACGGTTCATTTTTTGCCTCATCAAATATCAATCCTACTGAAAGAGCAACATGTTTGGTAGCAAGGGCAACAATGGAAGAAGCACATCTTTGGCATAGAATATTAGGACATGTGAATTTCAAGAATATCAACAAGTTGGTCAAAGACAATTTAGTTAGAGGTTTACCTTCTAAAACATACAAGACTGATCATTTATGCTTGGCCTGCAAGAAGGGTAAACAACACAAAGCTTCATGCAAAAAGATTGGAGAAAGAACCATTAGAGAACCTTTGGAGTTGTTGCATATGGATCTGTCTGGACCTGTTTCTGTGGCTAGCTTAAACAAAAAGAAATATTGCTTAGTTATAACAGATGATTGTAGCAGATTTAGTTGGGTCTTTTTCTTAGGATTTAAAGATGAAACCTTTGATGCTATTCATGATCTTATAATGGCCCTTGAAAATCAGTTAAGACTCAAAGTAAGATCCATTAGATGTGATAATGGGACTGAATTCAAGAATCAGCTTATGGATGAGTTTTGTGCCAAGAAAGAAATAAAGAGGGAGTTTAGCATTGCTAGAACTCCACAACAGAATGGAGTTGCAGAAAGGAAGAATAGAACATTGATAGAAGCAGCAAGAACCATGCTTGCAGATTCTCAATTACCTATTTAATTTTGGGCTGAAGCTGTAAGTGCTGCTTGCTATGTGTTAAATAGAGTTTCTGTTACTAAACCTCAGATGAAGACACCTTATGAGTTGCTTATGGGAAAGAAACCAAATATCAAATTTATGAAACCTTTTGGCTGTCCTCTGACTATTCTAAATACTGTTGATTCTTTGGGCAAATTTAATGGCAAGTTAGATGAAGGATATCTATTGGGTTATTGTACCAATAGCAAAGGATTTAGAGTGTACAACAAGGTCACCAAAAAGGTTCAAGAATGTCTTCATGTTGAGTTTCTTGAAGATCAAGACAGTAAAAAAGGCAAAGGCCCTGATTGGATGTTTGATCTTGATATCTTGTCTTCTTCTATGAACTATGTGCCTGTCAGAGAAGAAAATCAAGTTGTTCATAATGAAGAAGAGTTACAGTACATTGTTCATGGAGTCAATATTAGATCTGATGTTGTTCCTGAAGAAGAACCAAAGAAGAAAAGTACTGTTGAACCACAAAGTACTGTTGAACCTCAAAGTACTGTTCAACCAACTACCATAGTTTCTGATGAAGATCAAGCTATTCAAGATGAACTTAATAGGATGCTTTTTCAAGAAACCATTGCAAAATCCTATGAAGATGATCAGAGGAGAGCTTATGAGGCAGAAAAGAAGAAGGCAACAATCTCAAATAACTATGACAGTACTTTGCATCAAAGTACTGATGAACCAGTTGAAAGTACTTCCAATGTCTTACAAACATCAAATTGGATCAACACTGATGATTTGAATGATCCAAACATGCCTGATTTAGAAGACATTGATGCTGAGCTTCCTAAGGAAGGAATTTTCTCAAATTCCAATGCAGATCCTGATCTCACAAATTTAGAGGATGATCTTGAAGTTCCACCAACTCCTACATTAAGAATTCATAAAGATCATCCTACTAGCAAAATCATTGGACCTTCCACTTCAGGAGTGCTGAGCTTCTTAAGGAAGGAATTTTCTCAAATTCCAATGCAGATCCTGATCTCACAAATTTAGAGGATGATCTTGAAGTTCCACCAACACCTACATTAAGAATTCATAAAGATCATCCTACTAGCAAAATCATTGGACCTTCCACTTCAGGAGTGCAAACAAGGACAAAAGCTAAAAATCTCTCTAAGCAACATAATGCTTTACTTAGCTTTGTCTATAAACAAAATAGGGTAAATCATAAGGATCAACAATTGCGCCTATTTGCTTGCTTTCTATCTCAAGTAGAACCTAAGAAGGTATCTCAAGCATTGGCTGAAGAGAGTTGGGCTAAAGCTATGCAAGAAGAACTCTTACAATTCAAACTTCAAGAGGTTTGGGTCTTATGTGATTTGCCAGATGGAAAGAGATTAGTTAGTACAAAATGGGTTTTCAGAATCAAGAGAGATGAAAGAGGAAATGTCATCAAGAACAAAGCAAGATTGGTTGTACAAGGATATAGACAAGAAGAAGGAGTGGACTATGATGAAGTGTTTGCTCCTGTGGCTAAGATAGAAGCTATAAGGTTGTTTCTGGCTTTTGCATCTTATATGGGCTTTCATATTTATCAAATGGATGTCAAAAGTGCCTTTCTTTATGGCACAATTCAAGAGGAAGTCTATGTTAAACAACCTCCTGGTTTTGAGGATCATACACATCCAAACAAAGTCTATAAAGTGATTAAGGCTCTGTATGGTCTACATCAAGCTCCTAGAGCTTGGTATGAGAGACTCTCCACTTTTCTATTGCAACATGGTTACAGGAGAGGTGCAATTGATAAGACTTTGTTTATCAAAAGAGAAAAGAAGGATATTAGGCTTGTTCAAGTTTATGTGGATGACATCATTTTTGGAGCCACAAAACAGTCAATAGTGAAAGAATTTGAAGAGCTCATGCAACAAGAGTTTCAAATGAGTTCCATGGGTGAATTAACTTTCTTCTTGGGGCTTCAAGTTAAACAATCCAGTAGTGGAATTTTCATAAGTTAAGATAAGTATGTCACTGACATTCTTAAAAGGTTTAATTTCACCACTATCAAGCCAGCCTCCACACCTATTGATGCTAATAAACCATTAGGAAAGGATGAAGATGGAGATACTATGGATGTTAAGCTTTACAGATCTATGATTGGTTGTCTTATGTACTTAACTGCATCTAGACCTGACATTACTTTTGCTGTATGCTTATGTGCAAGATATGAGGTCTTACCTAAAGTTTCACATATGAATGCAGTCAAGAAGATTTTTAGGTATCTCGGGCATCAACCTAAGTTAGGGTCATGGTATCCTAGGGATTCACCATTTCACTTGGAAGCCTTTTCAGATAGTGAGGGGACAATTATGATAGAAGATCAACAACTGGAGGATGTCAATATATTGACAGGAGATTAGTCTCATGGCAATGTAAGAAATAAACAATTGCAGCAACATCATCCACTGAAGCAGAATATGTTACAGCTGCAAGTTGTTATGGACAAGTACTTTGGTTGCAGAATCAACTCTTGGATTATGGATTCAATTTCAAGAATACTCCTATCAACATTGACAATTGATGATGTATAGTCTATATATGGGCCACGAGCCCAAATATTAAACATTACTAAGGCCTAGAGCCACCATGCGTGGGCTATTATAACTTGGGCCGCATCAATAATAGGAATGGGCTCACGCAAGCCCAACCAAACTATATACGGAACAGATAGAGATCTTCTATCTATGGAATGGATATCCTTAACCAGGATAAGCACCATGTGTGCGAAACGTAAGGAGCACCAACCCTACAAGGATTCTGCGCCTATATAAGGAATGACATAATTCTCATTCAAGGTACGATTCACAAACCCTAAAACTCTTTACGAAAACCCTAAATCGATTACTTACTCTCACGCCGGAGTCTAATCGTGGGAGACAATCCCACGATAAGCCTAACGGTGTTGTTTATTTTCTTAGTGCGCAGGTTTCAAGCATTAAGAAGCGAATTGGTACGAGAGCAAGAGCCCATAATCAGGAACGCCCAACTTTTGTATCAACAAGTAGCGCCATCCGTGGGACCCTACTAAGAACTAAGGAACTAGAATGATGAAGAATAAGAATTCAAGCCAGCGGACTCCGCAGTTGGAAAAAACACGTGACCCCTAGAGGAAGAATCAACAAGATTCAACCCCTAGGCAAGCTGCTGGGACAACCAGCGCACCTAGTCACCAAGAGACAGGTACAACCCAACCTCTTCCAGTGGTAGAACTGCCTATAAGGACTACCCAAACCACAGTGGTCCCAAGCGTTGAGGAACTCCAGCGCACCCTCTTCACTACTCCTCATCAAACCGTACCTACAGTGGACAACACTGTACCACCAGGCGCGCCTAACCGAGATAGGGCGCCCAACACTGAGGCAAATATTCTTGCAGCAATTGAGGACACACCTGACCTAACATTGGGAAATTTTGTATCCCAAAACTATGAAACTCTGACTGCCCTCATGCAAGAAGAAGCAAGAAGAAGGTCGAGTGCGAGCCTTCAAGCCCGGCTTAATTTTGGTCCTGAACGCGAACCATCACCACCGCGCCACCCACGAGGGAGACGCGCATATAACGAAAAATGTACTACTATCCACGATAGGTTGGGTACGACGTCTGATTCACAGTACTCAGAGGAATATGAAGAAAGCGAAAGGCGCACTAATGTTCACTCCAGACTTGGCAGTCGAGGGATACAAGACCGATTAGGACCTCAGCATTCACCAAGCCAAGGGTCCTCCAAATATGGGAGTAAGAGAATTCACGACAGGTTGGGAAAAAGAATGTCCCCAAGTGAAAGCCCCTCAAGCTCTTCTTCTGAAAGAAGCCGGCGCAAGCACCGAAAAAGAAACTACTCTTCCTCCAGTGACTCCTCGGACAACGAGGACAAAGAAACAGGACACTGGAAGTCAAGAGGAAGACGTCGCGAAGAAGAAAATGAAGACATGTCTCTTCCATGGCGTCGCCAGAAAGTTGATGCATTTACACGACGCATTAGCGATTACTCCGACCACAAAAGGAGGCGCATGCCCACTAACGTAAAAACATATGATGGAACAGGTGATCCTGATGATCATCTAAAAGTTTTCGAATCAGCTGCCACAATCGAAAACTGGCCGCAGCCTGTGTGGTGCCATATGTTTAATTCTACATTGGTGGGAAATGCGCGCACCTGGTTTAGCAAACTCCCACGACGAAGCATCGGCGGGTTTGAAGAATTACGGAAAGCATTCCGTCTCAACTTTACCCAGAGAAAGAAGTGCGCTAAAAACCCTGTTGAACTAGCCAGAGTGAAACAGTGCCAAGGGGAATCAACCAGTGCTTTTATGGAACGCTTCAAAGATGAGTGCATACAGGTCAAAGCGTGTCCCGAAATTCTAAAAATTTCAGGGTTCCTGAATGGGATTAACAACCCAGAACTTATCCGGAAGCTAAATGACAAAGTTCCCCAAACTTTCGATGAGCTAACAAAGCGCACAAGATCCTTCATACAAGGAGAAGCAGCCGCTGCGGACAGCAAAAAGGGTTACTCGAATTATAGGCAACAAGAACAGCCTAGGAGACAATCCAACGATCAGAATAACAACCGCAGCAGGAATTACCGCAGTGGAAGAGACACTGACAAATATACCCCTCTCACAAAAACGCCGAGAGAAATATTTGTAACAGAAGGTGCAAATTTCCTAAAACCTCCACCAATGCGTACCGCAGAGGATAAGCACGTAGGGAATGGATACTGCGAATACCATGGTCAAAAAGGCCATACAACTAACGAGTGCGTCCAGCTACGACAACTAATTGAAAAGTTAGTAAGGGAAGGCAGAATGGACCACCTTGTAAAAAACATCAAAGAGGGAAAGGACAAACAAAGGAACGGGGGCAAGAAAGAGCCTCCCAAAGAAAAAGCTAACATCATATACATGATACAGTCATGGCAACGCAAGATAAAACAAAAAGTCAGTCAAAAATTCTCTCCAGAAAAAGAGATATCTTTCCCCACTCTAGCTGCGGACAACGCAGTGGTAGAACCTCTAACCATTGAAATACATACGGGGGGACATGATATCCACCGCATGTACATTGACGGAGGAGCATCCGCAGATATCCTATACGATCATTGTTTCAAAAGACTGCGACCTGAAATCCAAAGTCAATTGATACCAGCAACAACGTCGTTGACTGGATTCACAGGAGAAAAAGTTTGGCCTATGGGCCAATTGCGCTTGCTAGTAGTTGTAGGAGACGAACAACACTCAACAGCAACATGCATAAATTTCATGGTAATCAAGTCTCCCTCACCATACAATGGCATCATTGGGAGACCTGGAATATCATCCATGCGCGCTGTGCCATCCACAGCACATGGGATGCTCAAATTCCCAGTGGAAGGAGGAGTCGTTACCCTCTACAACACAACAGTACTACCAACAGAATGCAACGCAGTAACCACTGAGGTGGAGAATATTCCAGAACAGTGCACAGAAAAAACACCAAACCTAAAGGTCGCTATTCACCCCGATTACCCAGACCAACAAGTTTCGATTGGAGGATCTTTATTTGACAAAGGTAAAGCAGCCGTGTGCGCACTCTTGCAAAAGAACCTAGACATCTTCGCATGGGAACCAAAACACATGACAGGAGTGCCACGCTCTATCACAGAGCATAAGCTACAAATCCGACAAGGATATCCCCCAATACGACAGAAGAAGCGCGGCCAAGCCCCAGATCGGGCAAAAGCTATTCTGGAAGAAGTACACAAACTCGTAGACGCAGGCATCATGCGCGAAGTGTACTATCATGACTGGCTCTCTAACCCAGTGATGGTAAAAAAGAGCGATGGCAGTTGGAGAATGTGCGTGGACTTCACAGACCTTAACAAAGCATGTCCACAAGACTGCTATCCACTGCCAGAAATGGACTGGAAGGTAGAATCCCTGTGCGGATACCCTTTCAAATGCTTCCTAGACGCATACAAAGGGTATCATCAAATTCAGATGGCAGTCGAAGATGAAGAAAAAACAGTTTTCCACACCAGTCAAGGAGTTTACTGCTACACAAAAATGCCTTTTGGCTTAAAAAACGCAGGCGCAACATACCAACGATTGGTGGACACAGCTTTCGAGAAACAAGTGGGTCGCAACTTGGAGGTCTACGTTGACGACCTTGTCATCAAAAGCCATACAGAGGATGAATTGGTGTGCGACATCGAGGAAACGTTCAGAACATTGGGACAAATAAACATGAAGTTAAACCCCAAGAAGTGCACCTTTGGCGCAACCGAAGGCATGTTCCTTGGATACTTAATAAAACCTGATGGAATCAAGCCTTGTCCAGAAAAAACAAAGGCTGTTATTGATCTCCCCTCACCGCGCACACTCAAAGAAGTCCAGTCATTAAATGGAAAGCTAGCAGGGCTAAACCGCTTCTTATCTAAGTCAGCAGACAAATCACTTCCTCTCTTTAAAACACTCACGAAGTGTACTAAAAAGGGAGACTTTCGTTAGACCGAAGAAGCAGAAGAAGCTTTCCAACAACTAAAACACCATCTGGCATCTCTTCCCAAACTTGTCGCACTGCGACCAGGGGAAGAGCTAATCATGTATTTATCGGCAACTCATGGAGCAGTCAGCGCAGTGCTATTGACATATAGGAACTTCGTCCAGACACCCATATACTTTGTAAGCAAAGCATTGAAGAAGACAGAGACTAACTACAGCGCTATGGAAAAGCTGGTCTTAGCTCTAGTATTCGCAGCCAAAAGACTGCGTAGATACTTTCAAGCGCACCCAATAGCGGTGATCACAGATCAGCCAATCAAAAAAGTTATCTCTAAACCTGACGCATCAGGACGGCTACAAAAGTGGAGTGTACTGTTAAGTGAATATAACATCTCATATAGACCGCGCACTGCAATCAAAGGACAAATATTATCTGATTTCATTGTTGAGAAGCCAAATAGCGATAGTCCAACATCTGCAACCAAAACAGATCTGCAGGAACCCTGGATTCTGTTCACAGATGGGTCTTCATGTGTAGATGGATCAGGCGCAGGCCTTATTCTCACAAATCCAGAAGGTATGGAATTCACCTATGCGCTGCGCTTCGAATTCACAGCCACAAACAATGAGGCAGAATACGAAGCCCTACTAGCTGGACTACGCATCGCAATCCAAATGGGTGTACGCAACTTGGAAGCAAATGTAGATTCTCGGCTAGTCGCTAACCATGTGCTAGGTGAATATGAAGCCAATGATGAACACATGATCCAATACCTGGAAAAGACCAAGTCCTTAATTAAAAACTTTGACAGGTTCACAATAAAACAGGTGCCCAGAGGGGACAACAGGAAGGTTGATGCGCTCAGCAAGATCGCATCCACAAGCTTTACGCACCTATCAAAACAGGTATTGGTAGAAACCCTACAAAACAAGTCAATCTTGGAGATGGAAGTATCCACAGTGATAGAAGAACAAGATCCTACATGGATGACACCTATCATTGAATTCATTAGCAAGGTAATCTTGCCACAAGACCATAAGGACGCTCAAAGAGTGTGGCGCACAGCGCAGCGATTTGAACTACGAGCCAACATACTCTATCGACGCTCTTTCTTGCAACCTTGGCTCAGATGTGTTGGACCTCTTCAAGCAGACTATGTACTCCGAGAAATCCACGCTGGATCATGTAGCATGCACTCAGGACCGTGATCTGTGGTAGCAAGCGCTCTACGGTCGGGGTATTATTGGCCAACTATGCACCGCGACGTACGCGATCTGATAAAGAAATGCAGCAATTGTCAAGTACATAGGCCAATTCCGCGCCGACCACAACAAAAGCTAACACCCATTACCTCACCATGGCCATTTTACAAATGGGACATTGACATCGCAGGACCCTTTCCAGTTGCAACAGAAGGACTAAAGTTCCTCATCGTAGCCATAGATTACTTCACGAAGTGGATTGAAGCAAAGGTGGTGGTGAGCATCACGGGAAACCAAGTCAAACGCTTTGTCTGGGACAACATTGTCTGTGGCTTCGGACTACCCGGAGAGATTATATCGGACAATGGGAAACAGTTCTGCGACAACCCATTCAAAGATTGGTACGCGCAATTGAACATCACGCAACACTTCGCTTCAGTAAAACACCCACAAACCAATGGCTTAGTTGAGCGCGCAAATCACAGTCTAGGTGAAGGAATAAAAGCGCGCCTTGACAGACACAAAGGAAGGTGGGTGGACGAGCTCTCACATGTCTTATGGGTGCATCGCACCACAATCAAAACCAGTACTGGCGACACGCCATTCTCCCTTGTCTACGGAACAGAGGCCGTCATACCAGCTGAGATAGGAATGCCAACTATACGAACAGCAGAGGTCAACGTCACAACAAATGACGATGAGCGGCGCATAGACTTGGACTTACTGGAAGAAAGACGTGAACGCGCAGCAATACGCGAAGCAAAGGCTAAGGCAAAAATGAAGAAGTATTATGATGCAAAGGTCAAACACACTTCCTTCAGGCCAGGAGACTTTGTATACCGCGCCAATGATGCGAGCCACGCAGAAGACACAGGCAAGCTCGGACCTAAATGGGAAGGACCCTACGAGGTCACTGATGCGCTAGGCAATGGCGCATATAGGCAGCGCGATATGGAAGGTCACGACCTAGCGCGCACCTGGAACATCTGTAATCTTAAATGATGCTATTTTTAGGCAAGGCTACGGCCAATACACAGACACCTTTGCACTTTAGGATGTGCCCAATAAGTGTTTGTTTTTTCTTTTCTTTCTTAGGAATTGTATTTTTTATTTTCTCAAAAAACTTGCAAGTATCAATAAAATGTTATGGTTTCTAGCTAACTCCATAACGTGTTTCACTTTATTGCGTACATACTTATATATGTCAATATTGTTATCTTATATTTTTTTCCTACATGGCGTGCATGCACTAATTAAGACCCACGAAGGTATAAAGGATGAGTAAACCTACTAATTCACTCGTTGAGTAAGAGGGTTGCAAACCCATCAACATTGGATCACGCATCCTTGCTAAGCACCTTACTTTTGAGACGTTGAGGTAAGTTTTCTGTGCGCATCCCACGAAAGGTGCGCAAATATTAAGTACACCGTACAAAGCTTAGCAAATAACGAGCCAAGACACTTGGTCAAATAATAAAACTTAGCAAACATTAATGCAAGTATATTTTTAAGTCACGCACTTAATTTATGCATAAAAGAGTATCTTATTCAACATTTTTCCACAAATTACAAGCAAAAGATACACTTTGTCATTTACACAATACATATACAAAAAACACCCTACACGCTATGGCGATGCTCAGGGCTATCTTCCGGTGCAGCAGAACTCCCCGCCTCTTGAAGCTTTCTCATAAGCAATGCATCCTTGGGAGATACGGTTGGCACACTCACAGGAACCCCATCAGACCTGGGAATATGTGCAGCGCCCACACCGCATAATACTGCCTTGCCCTGAATACCTTTCTTTTGGGCAGCTCTCTGCGCGTGGCGCTCCAGTACCTCCTTCAGCGGAATTTCCCTCTTAAGGGCAAAAGGGTTCAACATATAGCGAGGCTGCACAAACACTGGAACCTGCAGCTGCGACTCATCGGGCTTGAGGAAGTAGTCCGGTTGCGCCTCTGCATCCTCCAAAATATGGCGCTCCAAGGTCAACCCCTCCATAATTACCTTTATGGGATTGTCTTGGTCGCGCTCCAACCGTGCAATATGGGGCAGCTCGAGAAGTTTCATCCCCTCCATAGCCTGCACCAGCTCGTCATACGCACCCGCGTTATAGCCAGGTACCTCAGTCAAGGCCTTGCTCAATAACTTAGCCTCATGGAGATCCTCCATAGCCTGCAACCTCCCACGCTCCACAGCATACTGCACCACCTTCCCAAAGGCACCCAACACCTCTTGCGACTCCAAAGTGCCCATAGCAGCCAGGCGCAGTCCATGACTGATCAACCACCTACATCAACAAGGACAACTTATGTTAAAGAAAAACATAGCAACAAAATATAATAAAGCATAAAAAGCTGAAAAGGAAGTACCTGCGCTCAGCAATGGTCGACATCAGATGAGGGTATAACTCCTCATCATACTCTATGCTCAGACCACGCAGCTTATTCTCCTGCATTTGGACAATCTCCTCCATGCGCTCCTTGAACTTAGCAATGTTCGCGAAGTGCTCCTCTTTCTTCTCCTCCAGATACCTTACTGCCCAAGTAAGGTTGGCCTTGTACTGATGAAGTTGTCCGCGCGTCTGCTCCAGCTCAGCCATCGCGGTCAACTTCTCATTGGTGACCTTCTCATTGTACACCCTGAAGGACCCCACTTCCGCCTGCGCTTCAGCTAGCTGCGCACGGAGCATAGTTATCTCCTCATCTTTTTGGGCGAGAGTGCTACTCTCCCTGACGTACCTCGTCTTCAACTGAGCCACCAGCTCAGTTTGACGCGCAACAGTAGCAGCCAACTCATCCATTAGTTGCTGCGCAGGTACGCCCTCATCAACCTTGGCCTCCTCCTCCCTGTTTTCATTCTGCGGAAGGGCCACTGTCTCCACAAAGGCTCTATCATCCTTCGTGGCATCGTCGCTACAATAAACAAAAAAGCAAACTGTTAGAAAAATATTACGACAAGTAATATACATAATATGCGACAAAATACTTACATAAATGGCGAGGCCTCGGTAGCCTTCTTATCCGCGCCAGGAGCGGATGTCTCTTCCTCCGCAGATGACTCCGCATCTCCAATAAGGTGGCGTCGTCTCTTAGAAGTGCCACTGCTCCCAGCCTCTCCTTTACGCTTTAGATTCTGCGCTACCTCCTCCTTCAACACCTCCTCAGGTTTCAGGATTTCCACACTATCCGAAGATTCGGAGTGCACCTCCTCCACATGCGCTGTCTCCACAGTCGGCGCCACGCTCTGAACGGGCGTTACTTGGAGAGGTGGCAAATCTTCGTGGCCAACATCCCCCAGCACAGTCAGATGACCCTGGGTCGCTTCCAGAAGTGGCTGCTCACCCTCCCTCAGAGGGCGCACTCCCACAGTCACCTGCTTTGGCTTTTCCAGCTTTACCACAACAAACAGATCCATCTCTGCGCACACAGAATGAAAGTACTCCCAGAAAAAGTACTCCCTCCAATGCCTCAGGGAGTCTACCTTCTCAGTATAACACTGAAGCGCCCCCGCGCGCTTCGCAAAGGACACCCAGCCATGCGACCATGTTGTGTGGTAGAAGGCGCGGAACAAGGCAATGGTCGGCTCTATCGCAAGTAAACAGCAGTTTACTTCAAAATTCGACACCTTAGCCGCACCTATACAGTGCAGCTGTGAGATGTGAAGACGATAGTGATTGAGCAAATCGCTCAGGAAAATAGATATTGGTACGCAGTAATTCGCGTACTCGAAAAAACGCGTGTATAATCCTATCTTCCCTTCGGGGAAATCGGCTATACACGTATCAACGTCTGGAGCCTCTGGATGCACATCCAGAGAAATGAAGTAGTCAGACGAAAACTGACGCACATCATCCTCACTCATCGCAGAGCGAAACTCTTCTAATTGGGCAACCATTTTAATCAATTTACTAAGATACGCAGACGAATTTACCTAATAAAACAGTTACTTTCTTTGCACAAAAACGATTTGAAGGAGGGTGCAAGGGTGAGTATGTGTTTTTACTGTGTGTTTTAGGTAAAAAGGGGGCGGTGACTCTTATATAAGGAGTCCAAAAACCCTAGATGACGCCCACGTGGATCGCACTCACAAAACGTATGGTTAGAAACCGAAACGGTACATGCACTTTTTCCCGTTTTCCGAGGGACATGTGGACACAACCCCCGATTTTTGAGGCATTTCTTGGAAATATCTATGACTAGCTACATTGTACTCAATATTGGGCGGCAATATTTCAAAGTTCTCCCGCCATACTTACCGCTGTTGTGACTAGTCTAGCATCCGCAGCTATGAGCTGCGCACACTAGACTGGGGGGACATGATGACGTATAGTCTATATATGGGCCACGAGCCCAAATATTAAACACTACTAAGGCCTAGAGCCACCATGCGTGGGCTATTATAACTTGGGCCGTATCAATAATAGGAATGGGCTCACGCAAGCCCAACCAAACTATATACGGAACAGATAGAGATCTTCTATCTATGGAATGGATATCCTTAACCCGGATAAGCACCATGTGTGCGAAACGTAAGGAGCACGAACCCTACAAGGATTCTGCACCTATATAAGGAATGACATAATTCTCATTCAAGGTACGATTCACAAACCCTAAAACTCTTTACGAGAACCCTAAATCGATTACTTACTCTCACGCCGGAGTCTAATCGTGGGAGACAATCCCACGATAAGCCTAACGGTGTTGTTTATTTTCTTAGTGCGCAGGTTTCAAGCATTAAGAAGCAAATTGGTACGAGAGCAAGAGCCCATAATCAGGAACGCCCAACTTTTGTATCAACAACAATGAGAGTACAATTTGTATTGTGAAGAATCCTGTTTATCATTCCAAGACCAAGCACATTCAGATTAGGCATCATTTTATTAGAGATTGCAATGAGCACAGGCTTATTAATGTGGTAAAAGTCCACACAGATGATAATGTAGCTGACTTACTCACAAAGGGATTTGATGTTTCAAGATTCAACCATTTGGTGGTAAGCATTGGGATGATTAATTATTAAGCTACATTTGAGGGGAGGCATTAGTACCTATTCTGTGTTTAAGGGGAGGCAACACCATTGTATATTTGCAGATGATTTTGTTTGATGTTTAGAGGATGGAAAGTACTTTTGAGCAAAGTACTGCTTGAAATTAGCTTGAAAGTACTGCTTGGCGCTTAGTGGAAAGTACTGTTTTGTCAGGGTACTGTTCCAACGGTAAAAAATAAGGGATAACTAATTTACGGAAGAGATAAATGCCAAATATAAAGGTAAATGCATTTATTGGGCCGCGATTATTTTGAATATTATCCATCTTTGTGATTATCTCTTCCATATACTTTTACTCTCATCGTTATTCCTTTCCAAATCTTAAAACCTCCATCCAATTAAACGCCGACACACATATTTCTTCCACAAAAATCATTCAATGGCTAATCGTCCAACTGTAAACAAGCATAACATGATCGCTAACCTAGACAAGACACAGTTGAATGTTGATTTTCATGGTATAATCAATTTCCTCACTGGGTCTTCAATCAACTATGCACTTTTGGTCAATCCTAACATCATTGGACCTTGGATCCAAGAATTCTGGGCTTCTACAACATCTGGTTTGGAAGAAGAAGAATCTTTTATTCGAGCTACAGTGGCTGGAAGACCCATTCACATCACTGAGGCTACAATCAGAGAGGACTTGCTATTTAATGATGAAGGAAGTATTGTTCTCTTTGATAGGCAAGTACTTTGGGCTACACTCAGGGATATAGGGTATGAAGGTACTCTTACTAAGCTTACTTTTCAAAAGGCTCTGTTTAGTCCATATTGGAAGTACCTAATTCATGTTTTACTACACTGCTTGAGTCCTAAAAGTACTGCTTGGGATCAATTTGGTAAATACATAGCTTCTGCATTAGTTGGGTTAGCAACCGATAGACCTTTTAACTTTTCCAACATGATTCTAGATGGTATGCTTACTCGTATCAATAATGGTTCACCATTTTTGATGTACCCTAGATTTGTTCAATTATTTTTGAACAAACAGCTTGAAGATGTTCCTAAACCTTAACATTTTTTACCTGTTGTTGTACTTCCTGCAAAGGTGTTTACTTTTATGGCTAACAAGAGTGTTAAATTTTCTGGGAGAAATACACCTTTGACTGTTCATATATTGGAAGTAGCTCAAGCTGTTAGAGATCAAGCTGATGCATCTAGTGATTTTGAGCATTCTGATTCAGCTCACACTCCAACACCACCTCTTGCATCACCTCAACAAATTGCTTCAAGTGAAAGAACTACTTCAATGCCAGTTAATGTTTCCAGAGAAAGTACTTCTTAACATGCTGCTTCAAGAGAAGGTACTGCTTCTCTGCAAGGTACTCCTTATTCTGACTCAGAGCAAGATGTCAATCTACCACCTACTCCCAATGATTATACTTCAACAGATGGGTCTCAAACATCTGGAGGAGATGAGGGAGAATTGGACACTTATGCTTTAACAAGAGAATTCAGAAGGCTGAAGAAGGTGGTTAATACTCAAGCTGATCAGATAAAGAGGATGCAAGATAAATTCAGAAGATTGAAGAGGTTTGTTTGGCCACTTGTTAAGCATCACATGTTATGGGTGAAGCAACAGAAAAAGAGTGGTCAGAAAAAGAAGATCTCTAAGTCAAAGAAAAAGAAGTTTAGACAGCAATCTTCATTCATCATGGGGAGGAATCTGAATGAAGATGATGCTATACCTCAAGATCCAAATGAAGAGGATCATACTATGGATTATGAAGAAACTTATCATGATATCGCTGAAAGAAAAAGGGATGAAGCTGAGCAAGTTATTAATGAAGAGATTGTGTTGAGCAAGTTAAGAGTGGAGATATTCAAAGTACTGGTGATGACATTATTGGTGCTCAAAGTACTGCTGTTCAAAGTACTTTGGATCAAGGTACTGTCACTTTGGATTTTGATGAACAAGTTGGTCCTTCAACAAGAATTTTGAATGAAGAAGCTGGTCCTTCTAATCCAATTCAGCAAGAAGAAAATACTGCTAGGGATGTTCAAATCATGCTTAATATTTCAAGACCAAGAGGTATAAGTATTCCTGGTGTTGAAAAGGCTCAAGTCTCACAATCTTCTTCTGAATCTAATAAAGAATTGGATCCTAAGGATAAAGGAAAAGGGATCATGAAAGTATCCAAGAAGAAGAAGAAGAAATTCACTTTAGCACAGTTAAGAGCTTTTGAGATAGCCAAAAATGAAGAAGCTGCTAGAAAATATCAAGCTGATTTGGATGCTGAATATGAGAGAGAATTACAGAAGCCAGTTGTTCAAACAAGAAGACCACCATCTATTGCTCAAGAAAGAAATTCTATGATAAGTTTTCTGAAAGGCAGAGGATATAAAGGTTTACAAAGGTTAAGATATCCACAGGTGAAAGAACTATATGATACTGTTCAAGAGTCTATTAAAAGAGAGCTTGGTAGTTTTGTTCCTATGGATTCTGAAAAGGAAAAGAAGCTGGAGGAAGTAATGAAAGAACAAGCTGTCAAAAGAAAGATAAAGAGGAAGAGAACAACTCATGATGATGAATTATCAAAGAAGCTTAAGCTGCTGAGAACTGATACTGTTGATGAGCCGAGGAATTACTTAAGAGTTGCGGATTTTGAGAATCCAAAGAAAACAGAAGATGATGAGAAAAAGTCTAAGATTTCTACATTCTCTGTTGTAGAATCACCAGAAGGAGATTATCTCATATTTCATAGAGAAAATGAAAGTTTCAGGGTATTCAATATGTTATGGGACATACTGCACATGATAGACAGAGAAGATCTATATCATTTGTATCTACTAGTGCAAGCCTATTTTCAGAATATTGAGCCAACAGGAGTGGGATTAATCTTATTGGGAGATCTAATAACCATCTCGGAGACAAATGAAACAAGTAATGATGCTTTGTGGAATGCTTAAGAGAACTAGGAAATTACAAGATGGAGATTCTTTGAGTCATCAGGAGTACATTCACTTGAATTAGAAGATGGGACCATGATTCACATGCTAGCAGAGAGGATATATCCTCTTACAAGAGATCTTATGATAAGGATGCTAGATCATGGTATGGAGGTTGAACAAGAGAATGAAGTAGCATTGATGGTGATTGAGCTATTTATCAAGTGGACTACTTCAGAAGATGATGATATTGCATGATTACTGGTATGGTTTGTATTATATAAATCTTTTTGAATGATAAGTACTTTATTCAAAGTACTTTTAGACAAACAGTACTTTAGCAAAGTACTGCTTGCTGCATAAAACAAGTAAAAGTCTTTTGATTAAGTTTAAAATAAAATGTTTTGAAACACATGGTGTTAGTACTTGTACTTCACAACAAATGGTAATCAACTCACCATGTTTAACAGACAAGAAAGAGTTTGACTCATCATGAGGGTACGTGATGAGGCGAAAAATGAACCACTTTTAAGGGGTTATTTAAGCCCGGAATTGAATTTATTTGATCAAATATTGCCCTAAATCGTTCCTTTTGTGATTTTAGGTACTTTGGGAGAGAAATCTGGAAAAGGAAGCAATTCGGACATTTTTGGAGCATAAAAGTGAAGAAAACGCCAAAGACTTAATTTTTCTTGCTGGGGACAGTGGATGACGGCGTCAAGAAGAAAATCTTGATGGCGTCAAGAGTAAAAGTGGTGACGGCCCAGAGAGAACGTGAAGGCGTCACCCAAGGCCGTCACGTGTTAACTTGTCAAAACTTGCGCGCGGAGTAGCTGATATTGTTTTGGTCATAACTTTTGCATACGAACTCGGATTTAGGTGATTCAAAAGCCCACGCGAAGAGGACGAAGAGATCTACAATTTGGTGAAAAAATGGTCTTGACGGCGTCAAGAGAAACGACCTGACGGCGTTAAGCCTTGCCGACAGAAAACATGCCTATAAATATAACATCATAACTTCACTTTTTGTAAGCCCTAAACCCTAAGGTCGATTCCTGGGTTTAGGTAGGTGTTTTTCCAGCAACTTAGAGGGTTTCAATCACTCCATAAACATCATGTATTGGTTTGATGATTCTATCTTAATTATGTTTTCCATTATCATTGTTGTTTGCTCTTCTTTGATGATGATTTGCTAATTCACCTTGTGTCTACTTGTGATTATGTGAAACTTGTATATAATTGATTAGATCTCATTGATTTCTTGTTGATGTTGTGTCTATCTCCATCAACGAGGGGCTTGTTGATGTGTGTGTCTATCTCCATCAATTAAGGCGTGGCAACTTCAATAGATCTAGTTGGTTTAGTTTATAATTCTTGTTTCCTATTGATTCTTGTTTTGATTGAATGAATTCGATGTTAGGCTTAAGAAAACTGGCAGATCTCCAAATGGTAACATGCTTGAACGTCTTAGGAAACATGAATCGATGTGCACTAGGTTTTATTGGTTGTATTTAATGCATGAGTAAATTCTAATGATCCCATGTTAGGAGCTTCTTAGCCGGCTCGACATAGGAGTGAAGTAGGCACTCATAGGATTGGGGAGTTAAGTGCGCCACCCCATGAATGGTATTAAGGAATACAACCCGTCAATTAAAACAAGGTTTTACAATTCAATAGGTAGAATTGGATAGCTAGCAAGGAGTAACATATCATAGGTAGACATGCTTCACTTATCTTGTAGAACCTTAGTTTATTTTCTTACACATTAGTTTAATTAGTAGCTTTTGGGCAACTAATTCCGCCCCTTCTTCCAAAACCCGAGATTTTCACTTGCTTTTCATAAAATATAAAAACACAAAAAGAATCATCCTTCACCTTTAGACCTAGTTAGATCAATTTCAATCCTAACGACACTATTCCTAGCTGAACGATCAATCCCCCGGTACTTGTCACTATACTATACTATAACGATTAGGTACATTGCCTGGTGGGGGTTGTAAGCTTCTCAAGATCCCTTGAGAGGTAAAGCCTGGTGCGATCCCCACGTATCAGTACGGCTCTGATGTGATTATCAAATCCAATTTTAGTTGACAATTTACTAAAAATTGTATGGTTTTCAACTCACCATATCTGTAATAGTGAAGAGTTGGCTAGCCCACAAGAAAATGGCTTCTGGTAAAGGCTGTGGTAAAACCATTTATATGGGAATTAGTTCACCATGGTTGTGATTGTACTAAAAGAACTAACTAGTTCAAAAGCAAACGGCTCTTGGTAAAGACTAAACAAATCCGTTGATAGCTGATGATTTGCTAAAAATCATATGGTTATCAATGTACCATGGTTTTTAATCTAAACCTAAACATTGGCTACTCCAGAGTTAATGGCTTTGGTAAAGAGACATCTAAATCCATTAATTTTCAATGATTCACCTCTCACAGGAGTTTATACACCTGGAAGTGATGAAAATAGTATGAAACTTTATGATTTGATGTACATTTGCCATGTGTTGCTGAGTTGCTAAAAAGAATAGTTGATGTGAAGATATTATTTGTTGCTGATGAAAAGTACTTTGATACACAAGTCAGAAAGAAGATAAAGATTCAATCTTTCCTTGAAGATAAAGATATTGAAGTTAAAGAATAACAAAGAAACTTGAAATCAAGCAAGTAGAATTCAAGTTAGGGGAGGATTGTTGGGATATGAAGATCAAAAGTACTTCTGAAGATCAAAGTACTGCTTATGTTGAAAAGTCAAAGTACTGCTCGTGCATGAAGAAAGTTAAAGTACTTCTATGATAAAGGATTATTATGAAATATCGTGAAAGGATTGTAATGCAAAGTTATTAGAATATTCTAGAATTAGATTAGTATTAGTTTACTTGTCGTTCAAGTATTGTAAACCGACTTAAGGTTTTCCTTATGCCTATAAATGGAGCCTTAGGATGGTATTAGATATATGCTTATGCTTATTAGTACAAATACTTTAGAATACGATTAAAGAGTTATTAGGGTTGTTAGTGAATCTGTATAAGAAAGCAAGTTCAAAGTTTGGTTTAATATAATCATTGAAAGTTATTCTTCTTAGTTTTGTTTTAGTAGATTCCGCATACTTAACAAGGTTACATCAGTGTTTCATTATTAATAGTTTTGAAGTTATTCAAGATTGTTAAACCATTACAAGCTACAAAGTAGTTTGATCAGAGTACATCGATCCAACAGTACCAAAGGTTTTCACAACTAAGTTTGGTGTGGGCAAAATAAATTATTGAGAAAAGTCCAAAATACATTCATGTGGTTTGTCATAATCCCGCTTTACATCCTTGTACTTTTTTTTGGCACAAAACCATCCCTTAGTTAGTAAAGTTGGCACAAAACATCCCTCCATTAGTAATATCAGTTAATGAAGACTAACGATGCAAATGATTTTTCATTATCTCCTAACAAGAGTTAAAATATTTGCATTGTCAGTCCTTATTGAGTTAAAATATTTACATCGTTAGTCCTCATTGAGTTAAAATATTTGCATCGTTAGTCCTCTTTGACTATAGAGTTAAAATATTTGCATCGTTAGTCCTCATTGAGTTAAAAATATTTGCATCGTTAGTCCTCATAGACTATCTTAAGTTTTTTTTATCTTTTTTCATCCGTTTTTTTATCCATTTTCGTCCGTTTTTCTCATGTTTTCATAGGTTTTTATTAGTTTTCGTCCGTTTTTATACATTTTCATCCATTTTTCTCATGCTTTTTTTTTCCCGTTTTTCTCACGTTTTTATCCGTGTTTATACACTTTTATTTGTTTCGTCTATTATTCTATGTTTTCATCCGTTTTTCTTATATTTTATCCGTTTTCATTAATTTTTATACATATAATATGTATGAAAACGGATAAAAATATATGAAAATGGATAAAAACATATAAAAACTTGACATTTGATAAAAATATTTCTGTATCGATTTAAGTAATGATTTTGACCCCTTTCTGATCCGAATCATCAAAAGTGTAAAACACGAAAGTTGTCCGGAATGATGTTTTACATTAAAACTCTCGAGATTTTAACCTGAAATTGTAAAACAATGACTGTTACTATCAAAACTTAAGCGGTTTTCGAACAAATTCATAACTTAGAAACTCTTGTAAATCTTATAAGTTATAACTTGTGTAAATAATCAAACTTATAAGTTATTACTTATAAACTCTTGTAAATCTTATAAGTTACTAGAACGGTACCCGCACAATGCGGCGACGGGTACCGTGTGATTATATTTTGCGTTATTTAGTTACACGTTTAATTGTGTTCATGCTTTATAAGTAGAGATTATAGAGATGATTAAGCCAAATAATTTAGTTTGAACAACCAATTGCTTCCTAACAAATTTGCTTCCTAACAAATTAATTTTGAAATATTTTTATAATAAACAAGAAAAAAATATAAATTTTAAGTTATTCTGATTATACAATAGTCCAAATGCAATGCCACCTCACAACCGATTATTGGGTCAAAGAAAAAGGATAAAAAGACATAAACCATCATCTATCACATAAGACGTCACAATTTTTCAAAGTAAAAAAATAACAAGCGTGTGTAATAACAAGAAAGAAAAGAAAGAAAGAAAGAACTCACTTCAAACTCCCACACTGTGTTTTCTTTTCTTGTTCGAACAAACAAAAAACAAACCCCTCTTTCGTTCTTTTCTCCTCTATGTTGAATTAAATAAAAAAATGGCGGAAAAGATTAAAAGCGTTCTTGAAGACGTTGGATCCAAACTTGATAAACCACCTGCTAATAAAGACGCTCTCATCAAACTATTAAAGGTTTTGATTTCTAGGGTTTTCTTTCTTCGAGTTTAGGGTTACTGGATTACAATTCAATGTGTTTGTTTTTTTTGTTTTAAATTAGGGTTTTGTAAATTACCAGTTTTTTAGTTAGAAGGTATATGTAATTTGTTGAAGGTTAGGGTTGCTTTAGTAGTGAATGTTTCTTTGTCGATATTCGTTGTTGTTTCGATGTCGGAATAGTTTATTTTGAGTTTTTAGTTACAAGTTATGTTATTTGTTGAGTATTATTGTGGACCAAAGTTAGTAAGTTTTGGGCCAAAAATTACGAGTTAGTTTGAAAATTGGTTTAAATTGGGGTTGAGTTTTTAGGATTGAAGAAGATAAGTTGTCGGTGTTAAATGATTGGTAGCTTTAATTTTACAAATGTAATATCACTGCAGAGCATAAGATAGAATTCAATGCATTAAATCTGGAAGAGATATAGTTGTTTATATAGATCAGGTATTACCAATGATAGTAACTCGCCAAACATTTGGATTGTGTCACTGCGTCAGTTGGTATTAAGAACATCAACAGTATTCATATTCTCCACTAGACTCTCACATGTACTCAGGTTTCAGTGAAATAGGACTATTTTTGTTGTGCCACTGAAGTTTGAATTTTGTTGTTGTGTTGTTGACGACTTTATACATCGGAGTATCGGACTTATTCATTAATCTGGCAAAGAATAATCTGTCTCCAGTTCCTTAGTGAAGGAGAAAAGTCTCCATGTTTCAATGAAAAGTTGTTGACCCTTGTTCCCAATGCTTGCTTGTAATTATACCATGCTTTATAGGTTGTTTACCTGTAGAATATCTTTGGTAGAGGTGGAAATTTCAGCATAATTACTTATGAATACGCTGATTTCCGTTTTCTTATATCTCCCATGGGGTATAATCCAAAAGTTTATCTAAAAGGGAAAGGAGTCAAAATGGACTGAAAGTTTTCCGTGTCTGTCTTTTAAAATTTTATTCTGTATAGTTTGCCCATCTTTACACCTCTAGTTTTGAGGTATTCTTATCTAATGTGGTTAAAGCAGTATCTGTTGTGAAGTTAAATAGTGATGTGATTTTCGAGATATATTGTTTTAAATTTTTGAGAGATATCATCATAAACATAATGCATATGGTTTGCATTATTGCAGCAAGCTGCAGCATCCCTATCAGAGTTGGAACAATCACCACCAAAGGCGGTATTGGAATCCATCCAACCTTTTATAAATGCTATTGTCAAGCCAGAATTGCTTAAGCATAATGACAAAGAAGTTAAGCTTCTTGTCGCCACCTGTACATGTGAAATAACTAGAGTAACTGCTCCTGAAGCGCCATATGATGATGAGATTTTGAAGGTATATCTCTTATGCATGATATAATCAAGTGTCTTTATTTTGGATTCTAATCTGTGTTTGACATGGTTCAGGACATATTTCATTTGATCGTAAGCACATTCACTGGGCTACGAGATACCAAAGGCCCATCTTTTGGGAGGAGAGTTAATATCTTAGAAACTGTAGCTAAGTATAGATCGTGCATTGTGATGTTGGATCTTGAATGTGATGATTTAATCAATGAAATGTTCAGAACATTTTTCGCTGTTGCCAGGTTTATTTCTGTTACTTTATGCAAAATTTGATAATTATATGGCCTTGTGGTTTAATTATAATATGCAAATTTCGTTTTCAAGTACATACTTCTTAAATGCATTCATTAAATGTATACAGTGATGACCATTCTGAGACTGTTATCACATCAATGAAGACAATCATGGTTGTTCTTTTGGAAGAGAGTGAGGACATTAACGAGGACCTTTTGCTCATTATTCTCTCTGTATTAGGCCGAAATAAGAAAGTAAGCCATTTTATTTTTTAATGGTTCTCTCTTATACAGTAATATTTTCTATCGTGGTTAAAATTGCAAATATGATTTCATAGGGGATTAATATGTCTGCAAGGAAGCTTGCTATGAATGTTATTAGGCAATGTTCTGGGAAACTTGAACCTGGCATAAAACACTTTATTGTAAAATCAATGTCTGGAGAGGCTACTCCTTCAATGTCTCAGATTGATTACCATGAAGTAATCTATGATGTCTACCGCTGTGCTCCCCAGGCCTTAATTGGGATCGTTCCCTACCTGAGTGGAGAGCTCCTGGTAATTATGAATCCCACATAATTTATTATTAGTGTCGTTCTATTTCATAACAAATGGCTAAAGTGATGCCGTTTACAGGCAGATAAAATAGATGTTCGCTTAAAAGCAGCCAAACTGGTGGGAGACCTTTTTTCTATTAAAGGAAGTAGCATCCCTGACACATTTCAGCCAATCTTTTTGGAATTTCTTAAGAGATTGACTGACAGAGTTGTCGAGGTTCGAATGTTGGTTCTTGAACATGTCAAGCTTTGTATGTTGTCTGATTCTTTCAGATCAGAAGCTCCTCAGCTTATCGGTAATACTCAATTATGTGTACATTATTTCTCAATTGATTATTTAGTTGAATTGTTACTTTTCAATTCTAATTCAATTTGGGTGAACATGTTAGCTGCCTTATGTGATCGGTTGCTGGATTATGATGAAAGCATACGCCAAAAAGTGGTTGCAGTAGTTTCAGACCTAGCATGTCACGAGTTATCTTCTATTTTACCAGGGACCATAAAGCTTGTAGCTGATCGTCTTCGTGACAAATCTGTATGAACTCAGTCTTTGCTCATTTTCTTATATGTATCATACTGGTGCTGATACAGTTAAATGTGATACTATAGCTTCCTGTGAAAAAGTATACCATGGAGAGACTATGTGATATTTACCGCACTTCCTGCTCAAAGCGAATAAGTGAGGATTATGATTGGATTATTGGACGAGTTTTAAGATGCTTTTATGATAAAGATTTTAGGTATGTTAGATAAACTATTAGTTATTTCTACCTATAATGATTATTTATCAAGGCTGTTGAAAGCATTCTCCAAATTTCAGATCTGACACCGTTGAACACATCTTATGCACATCTCTGTTCCCAACCGATTTTTCGGTAAAAGACAAAGTTAAAACATGGATCAGATTATTCTCAAAATTCGATAAGGTGGAGGTAAAAGCTTTAGAGAAAATACTGGAGCAGAAGCAAAGGTTTGTTACTAGGATTACATTTTTCTGGTTTTTGTTATTGTATTTGAGCGTGAGGAATGCACACACTTACACTGATACTTGAACTGCAGGTTACAATCAGAGTTCCAAAAATATCTTTCGCTTAGGCAGACGTATAAGGTTTGGTCTTCATTAACTTTTGATGGAGTTGGCAAGTTTGATCTATTTACCTTTTGAATGTGTCTTTTCACTTATGTGTTATCTATAACGGGTAAAAAAGAAGCTAAGATAAAATGGGTTTGAACGGGTTGGAAGTGGTCTAAAATGTATTTTTAAAGCATAAAACCTCCTAATCGTTTAATACAATATATTAGATTGTTGTTAGACTTTTGTAATAATATTTGACACCCACTATTAAAACATATTCAAGTCTATTGGTGGAATGTTGTTTCAGGTCAACCTAACTGACCTGGACCAAAATTTGTAGTTTGACCCGTACTCAACCTGCCTGGCCCAGCCGTTTTGCCACCTATAGCTGCTAACCACATACAGGACAGCCGGACAGGAATATGATTTTGGAGTTAAAAAGTTATTCCTTTGTTCTAAATTTCAGGAAAGTGATGCTTCAGAGCTCCAGAAGAAAGTCATTGTTTGCTTTCGCTTCATGAGTCACTGTTTCACAGATACTACAAAAGCAGAGGCCGATTTTTTGCTTCTCCATCAGCTGAAGGATGCTAATGTTTGGAAGATATTGACAACGCTACTTGATCCTACGACTAGTTCTCGCCAAACATGTAAATCACGGGTGAGAAATTATTTTATTTTTGAATTAACCATATCATCCTATCAGTATTTGATGCTATGTATTAAAAAACTGTTTTGTTTTACAGGATGGATTGCTCAAGATAGTTGGTCAGAAGCATCCGCTCTATGGATTTTTGAGTATTCTGTCTATGAAATGCTCATATATACTCTTTAACAAGGATCATGTTAAAGAGATTCTTCTGGAGGCAAAAACTTCCAAAAACAAACTGCTTACCCAGTCATGCATGAATCTACTTGTGGTAAATTATTTTTACTGCTTCAAGTTTTTTATTGTAAATGATTGGGGTTCGTATAATCCTGACATAAATATGATACATTTTCAGATCCTTGCGTCCTTCAGCCCTTTATTACTTAGTGGGACCGAAAAAGATTTGGTCCATCTTCTTGAAGATGAAAATGAAGTAATAAAGGAAGGTGTGTTGCATGTTTTAGCAAAAGCTGGTGGAATGATTCGAGAACAATTGGGAGAATCAACAAGGTTTGGATATATCAGCTTTGGTGATACCTAGAGGTGGCAAAAAGGGTGTGTTGGGTAATGGGTGGAGCTGGGTAATTGATCTTTTGAGTTGAAAAATTTAAATGGGCTGGGTTAAGTTTTGACCCAAACCGTTTCAAGTCTGTTTTTTGTGTGCCAAATATGATACAAGTATTGTATCATTTTAGTAATATGTATATTTTTTGAATTAAAGATTTAGGAGGTTTTATGGATTAGAAATTCTTTTTGGGGGACTTTCACCCTATATATAACCTGTTTTTCAAAAAAAAAAAAAAAAAAAAAAAAATTAAGATTATCAATTCGGCCTGTTGTTAGAGCTAAAACATAATAACCCTGACTTGACCAAGGGTTGAACATTCCACCTCTAGTGATTCCTACGGCATTCATGTGTCTAATTTCCTTTAATAATATTTTATTGCAGCACATTAGATTTAATACTGGAGAGAATATGCTTAGAAGGTAGTAGGAGGCAGGCCAAGTATGCTGTACATGCGTTAGCAGCTATTACAAAGGATGATGGGCTCAAGTCACTCTCTGTTTTATACAAGGTTCCGAATTTATATGTCTTGCATCACTTGTTAAATAAATGCCTTAAATGTTCTTATATGACGTTCTTGGATAATGTACAGAAACTTGTTGATATGCTAGAGAAAAAGACACATTTGCCATCTGTGCTACAGTCTCTTGGTTGCATTGCACAAACTGCGATGCCAGTTTTTGAGACGCAAGAGACCAAAATTCATGCCTTCATTAAAACAGATATCTTGGGGTGCAGTGAGGTATGAGTTGAACCCACTTGCCATCTTATACTCATTATTAGTGGTGGCATTTTGATTTATTTGCTTGTAAACTGGTCTAATTGGGTTGTTCTAACGAATCAAATTGGTTAAACTAAAGGCCTCAACTAAAAATGAATAAAAGGATCAAGTTGGTCGAACGCGTCAAACTGTATCAGCTGAAGTATATTCTAATGCATAAAAAAACCTTCTTATTCGCTTCACTTAAAGAGATCTATATGATTTCTGTTATATTATACTTTTTGTAATCATAGTTAGCAGTGTTTCTTAGGTTAATAAAGTGGATGAATAATGTGAGTGGAGGCTGGCCTAACCTGACCGGCCTTTTTCAGTCCACACTATAAAAAAATGTGTGTGGAGGCTGGCCTAACCTGGCCAGCCCTTTTCAGTCCACACTATAAACTAACAACTTTCACCTGAACCCATTTTGGTCTGTTACCCACCCGTCCATGTTTTCATCTCTACTCGATATTTAGTGTGACTGATGAATGTTTTTACCATGCCAGACAACAAGTGACAAAACAAAAGAATCATGGGATGACAGAAGCGAACTTTGTTTATCCAAGGTTAGTTGTTGTGAATTATGTCGTGTATGTTATATACTATATAGTAATAATATATATATTCCTTTATTTGAAAGTTTCAGTTTTGATGGATTTGGTATGTTTCTCATGTTTATCTTGTCAACATTGCTATCTATAGATATATGGCATAAAAACTCTTGTAAAGAGCTATTTGCCTGTGAAAGATGCACATCTTCGTGTTGGGATTGGTGAACTAATAAAAGATTTCCATAACATACTTTCTTTTGGGGAAATCTCAAAAGATATCGAGTCAAGGTACTTTTTTGTTACAATAGTTTTCTTTTATCTTCGCTGATTTGTTTTTATTCTAAGCTTTTAAGTCGAACAGTTCTGTTGATAAGGCGCATCTAAAGCTAGCTTCAGCCAAGGCTATTCTTCGTCTTTCAAAGCATTGGGATAAGAATATCACTGTTGAATTATTCTACCTCACCTTGAGAACTTCAGAGGTAAAAGCATATAAGGTTTTGTATGCAGTTAGCAAAATAACTTTTTAGTCTTTTTATATTTCTCATTTTTACAATGCATGCAGGCTGGATTCCCTGAAGTTAAGAAGCTATTTCTCAAGAAAGTTCATCAATACATTAAGGACCGGAGTTTGGACCCAAAATATGCTTGTGCTTTTTTATTAGGTTTAGGCTCCCTGCAATCAGTTCAAGAAAAGAAATCTGAGGTTGCCCTTGCTGGATTATTTGTAAATTTCATTTTGTTCGTAGTATTTATAAATATCTCAAGATGAAATAATGACGTGGTTATTGATCATGAATCTGGCAGGAATATCGTAATCTGAATGACATCATTCAAATGTGTCAGCAAGGAAAGACAAGGCACATTTCAGTGCAAAGTGATGGAAAGTCCTCGGTGGTTCATACAGAATACATTCTTCCGTATTTGATTCATGCACTTGCCCACGATCCTTCATGTCCAGATATTGATGAATGCAAGGGTGTCAAAGCTTATGAACCCATATACAGGTAACCATTCATGGTTCTCAATGTGATTCTGCATTTTCATGTGTAGTTTTATCTTTTCAAACGATACACATGTTGAGTTCCCTTTCATTGGAAAACTATTAACTTTTTTGAAACTGCAACAATTTTATTCAAACAACTAAAAAGCAAAACAAAGTCAACCAAACCTTACAAACAAAACATCAGCAACTAAACAGTAGAAAGCAGAAGGTAATCCTCACTTTGGCCTACCATGAGTCTATGAGATATGGATGCCAAAAACACCAGTGGGTCTCCCACATCTAACATTAACTTATAACTTCCCGTGTCTAGTCACACCTCAACTAATGCATAGAACCCTCACCTGAACCCAACTATATTTTCTTGAGCACGTGAGAATATGCACGTATTAGGCAAACTCACCCACTGTTGACATTGTAACACGCCCTTTGATGATCTCCTTGTTATCCACTTGAAGCTTCTAACCTGGATTTCTTTAAACAGCTTGTCTGTAGCTTCAACATTGCCTTTAAAAACATACTGTGTTCCTATTTTTCTACAAGAAATAACCAGCCACCCATACTACTGATCCCCACAATACCTTACTTGTCTTTGACATAGTTGGATTTTCGGTATGATAGAACATGTTTATGTTGAACACATCTACCAACCCCAAACCCCACCAGTGGAAAATGTTCTCCCACAACTTTATCGAGTCTCCACATAGAAGTAGAACATGCTCCACTGTATCTGATTGTTGCAAAGAGAACAAAGTTTGGTATGTAGATCAATACCCCGTTTTTCTAAATCCACTCGAACCGGTAACCTACCTTTTAGCGCTCTCCATGTGAATACGTTGATCTTCTTAGGAACCAATCTGTTTGTTGCCCATTGTTTCCATTGATAAGCTGGTCTTCAACTATTGATGTGAGATCTTTAACCGTATATATGCCATCGTCACTAAGATTCCAACGCCAAGTGTCCCTATGATCTGGAGACAAGTTCACATTTGTTAATAGATTAATTAGTTCCATCCATTCCCCCTCACCCCCTACCTCTTAGTGGCCCATCCAAATCCCATAACCAGTGCCAAACATCATTAACCCATTGGCCCCTGTCACAAATCGACACTCCCTTCAATTTTTCCAATACGAAAGGTCGTGGAAATTTATCTTTCAACCTAATGCCTTCTAACCACTTATCGTCCCAGAAGCTTGTAATTTCCCCGTTCCTCACATTTTTACAAATTGAAGAAGTAACTTCGACCCCTAACTCGTCTAGCACCCTGCCTGCTTTGATGATATTATTCCAGACCCCTACACCACCTCTACCAGCCCGGGAACTTGACGCCCTCCCCCTACCAAAAGCACCATCATTCCCATGGATGCTACTAATTACTCTACCCCTCAAGGATCTCCACCCATCACCCCTATACCTCCACACCACTTTCCTAAAAGAGCTAAGTTTGTCGATTTAAGTGAACCAATGTTTCCACACCCCCACCCGATATGATGAAATGACGACATCACATTTGACCAAGTTACCAACCCAGTTTTTCCCTACCCCACCCTAACGCTCAGTTCTCGAGTTTGTTTCCCCTTCCCTTTCCCTTTCCTCCCAAAAGTGGGAGGAAGATTTCACTATCAAATCTTCCTCTCTTCTTCTCTACCGATTCCCTTTCCCCTCTTAAATAAAACTCAGGAACACAAAAAACTTTCCGTTTCCTTTCCTTTCCTCTCAAATTTCAACTTGAGAACTGAGCGTAAAAGAAATCTGTACCTATTTTCTCAAGTATTTTAATCACACACGACAGAACTCAAAACATCGAAAAGCAGTACAACTGTAAGCTTCCAAGGACCAACGTAACCAACGTCAAACGACCCCCTGAAAGACATTGTTATAGCCTTCCATTCGGATAACTTCTTTTTAAATTTTTCTTTAAGCAAATGCCATGAACTTGGTTTTCTCATATCCGACCCAATGGGAAGTCCAAGATACATGAAAGGAAAGTCCCCTATGCTTGAATTCATAAATCCTGCCATAATCTGCACCGTCATTCTCGGTCCCATTCCCATATAAGCTGCTCTTTGGAAGATTAAGTTTTAGACCCGAGACTTGACTTCCTCAAAACACTTTAAAATATACATCAACTTACTAGCATTGTCTTGTCCCCATTCACCAAAAATATAGTACCATTGGCATATTGTAGACGAGATATCATTATTAATGAGATATTACTTGTGAAATTTGATTCTTTTAATGAAAATAGTTTACGTAAATACTTCCAGGAAATTGTATATATATCTTTCTATGTTGGCACATGAAGATGAAGCGGGAAATCCTGGAAAAAATCTAAAGAAAGAAGGGGTTATTTCAGTACTTTCTGTTCTGCAAAGCATCAGGAGCGCTGAAGATGCTGTGGATACAACCATGTCAAAGGTACAATCACATACATCTGGGAGCCATGGCAATATCGTAGATGAAATAGTTATATAATCATGTAATAGATCACTAACTTTGGTTACATGTTCAGAAATCATATGCAATCTGCGACCTTTGCTTCTCAAGCACCAAGCGGTTAGCACAAAAGCAAGAAGATCTTCAGGAATTGGCACCACAAGTCCCTCTACCTCAAGTGTTGTACAAACCCCGTGACAAGAAAGAAGAAAAGGAGGCAAAAAAAGATAGTGACAAGATAGAAGAAAAGGAGGCAGAAAAAGTCGGTGACAAGAAAGAAGAAAAGGAGGCAGAAAAAGTCGGTGACAAGAAAGAAGAAAAGGAGGAAGAAAGAGAGAAAGAAGAAGACATGACAGATGAAAAGGATATAGCAGAAAATGATAAAGGAGAAGACGAGAAACATGTCACTGTAGGGCAGACATGGCTGGCTGAAGATACTGCTCTTGCTCACTTCGAGACGCTTAATTTGGAAGTTGATGACAGTGTATGTTATTACTGTTAAATTTTATATCTTAAAACGTCACATGGTAATCATCTAAATATTAACTGTTTTGCATGTATTCTCATGCTACCTTTCATCAGGATGCGTCAAAATCTGCTGAGGATGATATGATGATAGACCTTGAAACAGATGGTGCTGAGGTGCCCTTAGGAAAAGTGTTGAAATGGCTAAAAGCTAAAGGAGCAAAGCAGAGAAAGGCTGTGAAAAATGTAACCACACCAAGTACTACACAGATGAATAGTGATAAGAATATTGTTATTAATAATAATAAAAATAATGATGATGATAATAACAACTATGATATCTTGGGGATGGTGAGAGAAATAGATTTGCATAATTCAGTGGTGTCGACAATCATCAATGGTCATGAAGAAATTAAAAATGATGAAAAGCGTAAGAAGAAAAGAGTACCTACCAAATCAATTACTGCCTCTGTACCCAAACGTCAGAAGTCAAGGGAGTTGTCAGCTTTTGATAGCATTAAAATGAGTATTTCTGAAGATAAACCTTCTTTGGGAACCACTGATTCAGACTTTAGAGGGCATATAGAAACAGAAGAACATGAGAATACTGTTGACATTGATATGCCGAAGCTTAACCAAAATTCAGGACCTGTGAAGAAGCGAAAGCGAAGACGTGTTTCCGGATTAGTAAAGGTTTGGTTGACTTTGACTATTTCATTCTTTGATATTGTGATCTTTATTTCTAACATGACATTTCTTCTCTATAGTGCACTTCAAAGGAAGGGGAAAATCACACCACAGACTTGATTGGCAGACGAATAAGAGTTTGGTGGCCTATGGATAAGGCGTAAGTTTCTTTTTCCTAGACCTAATAGACTCATAGTAGTTGTTAAGTATTCCCTTTCTAAATTGTAATTTGCAGGTTTTATGAAGGATTAGTGAAGTCTTATGATCATCAAAAGAAAAGACATGTGGTAAGCCGCCTAGTCATTTATTTTGTTATGTAATAGTTAACATAATGAAAAATTTTATCTCATTTTCCATCAACACGTATTATGTTGAAGGTTTTATACAATGACGGCGACGTTGAAGTGGTACGATTGGATAAGGAAAGATGGGAGCTTATTGCCAACACTCCGAAGCCTAAAAAGGTGTGATTTCCTTTTTTGTCAGCGGCAATACGACTCGAACATTTCTATTAATGGTTTTAATAGGATATGAATTATTAGCTATAAATATGGATTAACAGGGTTATGTTTTGTTAGCTGTATCTGGGGATTAGGAGAGTTGTGTTTCTTAAGTATTGTATGTTGGATTAAGTAGCATTCTTAGTGTAACTTACCTATAGCAATTGTTTTTAGAAAATGTCTACCAACCACTCTTTGTTTATGACACTGTTTCTTTGTGTTTATCCCAATACTGTATGTTACATTAATTGCTTAAAGCTTAGAGGATTAACATCTGATGCTTTTTAAATTTGACATTACAGCGGATTAGATCCTCCAAAAGCCAACTTCCTAAGAAAGGGTGAGTACTATATAACCTTGATTTTTTTTTTTTTTTTTTACTAAATTTATATCGAGTTAATAGACTTCATCTTTAATGGTAACATATTAGGGCTACTGTTTTTATTGCTTTCCTCTTTGGCAAGTAGGTTTATGTTGGATATAACTGCATGTCGACTGTTTTGCAGGGCCTCTAATAAGAAAATCAAAGTCTCGGCTAATTCAAAGAAAAATAAGGAATCAAGTAGCATGTGAGTTAGAGATTGATATTTGATTGAGTTAGTTTTCCAGCAAATAAACGTTTATTGAAGTGTTAATGATGACAGATCTCCATCATCCATGGTTAGAGGCAAAGGAACCCCGAGAAAAAGTACGAGGCGAAGACGGAAAAATCTTAAATATTTGGATGTAGAAAGAAAAGAAGACTCCGATAATATGAGTGAACCTGAGAATGAGTTTCAGCATGATACTTTGACTTTTTCCAAAGTTGAAAATTTAGACACAGGTGAGGATCTGACAATCTTCCATCTTGTTTGGTTTATGGTTCTGTCCTAGCATTTACACAGCCACCTTTTATAATTGATAATTTTTAATGATACTTTCAGTTTGACTTGATTTGCTTGGCTCTTTATTTATGCAGACGAAGAGATGAGTGATAGAGAACAGGAGTCAGATGAGGAAAAGCAAGCTAAAGACGCAGAGAATAGTTTCAGTGATCCCGAGTCATCCAATGAAATCGAACGTGATTCTGGGCGGAAAGAAACTGACAATGAGTCCGGATCTGGTCAAGAAGAAGAGAAGCAGTCTTCAAGCTCATCAAGTGAAAAGTCTACTGAAGATGAAGCTGAGAGCCGGCAAACAGATCCAGACACAGAAGATGAAGCAGAATTATCTGATGACATGCCTCTTGTACGTACCCATCTTCTTCCCAACCATTTTCCCGTATTATCATTTTTGTCGCTCCATATTAAGAAAACGTTGTTCTTGTGGATGCAGGGTGTATGGAAGGCTCAAGTTAGGAAACCGGATGAAAGCAAATAGCTTTAGATTACTAATGGCAATGAAGAAGATGACATTACACCAATTAACGGGAAAGCAAATATGGTGTGTAGCATAAACAGGGAAGATCGGAGCTCAATTTGTATGTGCAGTGGTGGTGATGTGATGCTTCTTTTGATATTACAGGCTGTTGGATGTACAGATATAGTTTACCTGTGCCAGGCTGCTGACTCGATTCTTTTTTTCTTCTTCTTTTTGTTTATGTAGATTTTAGCTTCATGTATAAAACTAATGACCGCATATCATCAAAGAGATAGATAGATACCATCCGTTTGCTTCCATCTCGTTCAGATGTATGAATATTTTCTAGCATGTAGCGTTAAATTTTAGTTAGTCTTTTTTGAATAGATATTCTTGTTGTGACTTGGGGGGGGGGGGGGGGGGGGGGGGGGGGTGTTAAGCTTATATTTCGTAAGCCTTAAATTTTTGGCTTATTTTGAAACTTGTAGGCTTATATGAGTTTCTTATTGTATGATAAACTTATATAAGCTCCTAAGTCTGAAAATAAGCCCAAAAATTGGGGCTTAAGAAACATAAGCCGATATTAAGCTCATAAGCCCACGTATAAGCTTAAACAAACACCCCCTTAGATTATGTTAATGATGGACAGGTGAAAAGAAATGGATTAACCAACACTGAACAATCTAGAAGAAAATATAAATTTAGTAATGTGTATGTATGTTGCATACCAACAAACAACCAACTTCCAATTTGAATAGGCGACCGTTCATTCCTTCTTTGGTTTTGGCAAACGATATTAATGCGACATGTTCATGTTGCTCAATTACATCCGTTACACACTTATTCTAGGTCTTTGTGTACTAATTTATAACATACAAAGATTCAACCATCCGACTAGAACTGCCCCAATATACACGAAAAGGGGCAAGCATAAGGGATACAAATACAAGCAATAGGATGATGACATATTTAATATCCATCCCTAGAGCATCCATCTATATTGCAATACCTAACTAATAGATGATAGATGTTACATGTTTATCTTTCTCCTGTTAAGATACATCTGCATAATTTGATGAAAGCACACTACATATTACTAATCTCTTATCTTCATAACGTGTAAAGACCTTTAATTAATCTTGGCATCCTGTAAGGACTCGGCAAGACTCTTTTGGGTTCGGAGCTTCTTCAACTCAGATTCCAACGTTTTGCATAACTCTGCGTCTTCAGGGTCTCCTATTGGCAATGAGACATGCACTGATCCTTGCTTTGCTGGTTCTATTGGCTCACGGATCCCTGATTGCTGCTTCATGTAGCTGTAAAGTTCTTGATGAAATGGATGGTCCAACGAGTAGCAATCATCAGTTGAATATCGAGAAGATCCTGATCCTGAGCCTGAGCCTGAGCCTTCTTTTCGGCAGAAATGAGGGAGGGCGGAATAATCCATTATCTACACAGGATTTTACATAGTACCCAACATTAGATGTTATAGTTATTAGATACCTGTAAGTATTGTAGGGATAGTAGTTAAGTACAATTACTTATGAGAGGGTTGGTTTATCTAACTGGGTAAATCAAAAATTTTAGCTGAAAGTAGAATGGGTCAAATAGGTTGAATGTTGCTCAAAGTCGATTTGTAATGCACATAAGCTCCGATTTCCTTTTATTTAAAAAATTGGATTATTATCAACATTTTTATTATCTATTGAATTTGTTTTTATAAAAGGAGAACACAGTCGAATTTGTTATAAAAAAAATAACAATATGTTGGTGCGTCAACCCAATACGGCCAAGTCTGTTTCGACTTTCGACTCATTCTAAAAACGACTGTTTAAGCCTGAACTCATTTTGATATTGGAACTTTTGCCCAATCCACCCATTTCGCCGCCTCTAGATTACAGTACGCCAATTTACCTTCAACAACTCATCACGACCACTACCTTGCAACACTCGTACTTTTAACTTTGTTCGCTCCTGCAGGAGTGGCTTCACAACCTGCACACCCAAAATTTCTTCATATGCAGCTTATAGATTGATGCTTTCTTTGTCAATTCAAATGAAGTTACTAAATATCAACAAAGGAAAGAACATCATGGAGCTGACCTTCCAACAAGCTGAGAATATGTACGGGACATTTACTATATAATATGTAATCGTCTTCTCCGGGTAGTTGAGATCATCAACAGTAGAAATTGTCGTCAGCAGCTGCAGTGTGGATACATAGATGCTCATTAGTCGGTTTAACTTTTTTTTTTGGCTTACCTGGATTTCTGACTCGACATTGCGAGCCGACTAATCCCACGGCGACTATCCTTTTGGATACCCCGGATTCGGGGCAGGTGATATTCTATTTTCTAAAAGAAACATCACAAGTTAGGCCATCGATGTGATGTTCAGGCTTATGTCTCAATAACTGTAACTTAAGTAATACTTGAGGGACCATCCCAGAATATTGCCTTATAAATATATTACTGTATTATTTATATATATATACTAATAAGCTGTACCTTGATCTGGTTCAATGCAGACAGCTTTAGGCCACTCATATCTAAAACCTTCACGCACTTGCCAACATATTTTCCACTCTTTTTCGTTGCTTCCGGCTACAATAAATCAATAAGTGAATAAATACTATCTTAAGGGTAAAGTAAATACAGGAAATGAAAAGCTAAATCACGTCATATTCTTCTCACCAGAATCACCCGATCTCGGTATTCATTAATTTGAATGTGCGATTGAACATAGTAATGGATCTGCAATATAAAATACATAAAGTCAAACACCTGTCGTTTATTCTACCAAAATTTGTAATAAAAGTCTTACCGATGCTTTATCAAATGTGCTGAGGCCTGCACCAATAGCAAACACGGGAAGGCCCTGTTTCATATAACACAAATTTATGCTAGTGAGGACAATGAAAAGATTACGGATAGGGATATACATATATAAATAAATAAATGTAACCTCTCTCGTGTAGCCTGACACTCCTATCAGCTGTGAATCACGCACTCCTCTGTAGAAATTAGTAGGAATTATGGGTTTCTGCATAACAAAACTAAACGTTATACTCCATTACACAATTTACATTTTTACTGGTTAACATGTTTTAGGAGGGTAAAGATAATTACCGCTAGTATGTCATCTATCCCATTTTGCAGCCTCCACTGCAAGCTATCTACCAACTGCAGTATCACACGAAGTATCATTCAGTTAGCCCATATAGTTTTATCATGAGATTTTAAGTTCAAGTGTCACAAAACTAACCATTTTATGGGCTTTCGTAACATTCCACTCTCTAGCTTTAAGAAATCTCTCCAAAGTTTCAACTACATGCCCCTGATGAACATTCTGAACATATAATACACAATGTTTGTCAGCGATTTACTCAAACAAATTGAATCACAAAACATAATACACCATGTCAAGAAGCTACAAGATTTTGTATTAAAGCGTTTTATCCTGGTTATTGCTTTTTGATTCAAAAGTCAAAACAAATATTTCAATCACAAATAATAAGATAAACAGTATGGCTGTAGCAGATAACAAGTTGTAACAAACACAATGCAGGAGATAAACACAATAATACAATAAGTATATGTCTTTATATAAGTATTTTGAGTTAAAATAATCGGAATAAGCTAAGCGCCAAACTACTTAAGGAGATAAACCATAAGCAGTTTATGTGATTAAAAAAAAAGATCTTGAATTTTAATGAAATTTCTTAAACACTCAAAACAACTCATTTTCTGTACAATGCAACAAGTACATAACCATAAGCAGTCTTGAAAAGAAAAATATATGCTTAAAAGAAAATGATCTTGAATTTTAAGGAAATTTCTTAAATAAGTACTAGCATTTCCACATCTAAAACAAACCCATATCTTAAAAAAAAACTACAACCACATAAATCTACACAACATCTAACTAAAAGTAAACTAAACTTCAACATTGAAATTTATAGATCTAAAAGTATAATAAAGCACAAACCTTGAATGTTCTTTTTAGTGGCTCATCAACTGTAAAAAAAAAGCTCAAAATTAGTAACATCATTAATTAAGCTCATCTCATTAATAACTAAAAAAAAAAAAAAGTTACATAAAAAAACAAGGACCTTGGTCCATTAAAGCCTTGAACTGATTAATTGCTTCATGGGAAGCAAGACCCATATGGATTAAGTTACTAAAAACACAAAAAAGTTAAAAATTTTAGCATGAAAGAAAGATTGAAGATTTGTGTTGAAATGTCAAAGTCTTTTTTAGTTAATGATGATGGGTCATATATGTCTTTCAGTTTTTTCTCTCTCTTCTGGCCTTTAAAAGTAAATTGATGTCATGAACTTTCTTGGAAGTGAGCTATTCTTCACTTTCATATGTCACGTTTTAATTGAGACATGTGTTTCAACTTTCAAACCTACTCCAAAAATTTACCTTTTTTTTTTTGGTCTAAATCAAGTGTATTTGTAAATCTTGAAAGTTGACATTCATTTGAATGATAATCAGCATGAGCTGAGTCATTACTTTGATTCCGTGCGGTATTCTTACATCGACAAAGATTAGTCACCTATTTCGCCTATAATAAGAGTTCGTCATACCTTGGACTCATCAAGGAGCGACCTCAACTCCCTACTAGTGTAGTGCTACGTCGAATCCTCTACTTGTGCCCACATACTACACAGATGGGTCTCGAAGAGATATGCAATACTTGCCGTCGCACAAAACCCCACTTAAAAATGGTCATATTTTTATTAGTTTTGCATATAAAACGTATAATATTAAATATATGTGATTCATAATTTAAGTTTATATACAATTTTTTTTAGTTTACAAGTGTAATAAAGTCTCTTTGTTGTTATTGTCTAGGGCCATCGAAAATCACGAGACGAACCTAATACTACACGTTTACCGTTGGAGTACTCCAACAAAACTGACATGATAAACTACAAATTTTCGCATTCAGCCCGCTTCCAAACAGAAGCTGACCTTAGAATTTGACCGTTAACAAGGCTGTTAAGATCGCGATCCCGCGTGGGATCGTTTTTGTCTTTGCAAGATCGAGATCCGACCCTATCCTATGATACTACCAATTTGTCATAGTTTGCAAACAAATGATAAACGAGTAAAACTGTTTTACATTTCTACTCAACGTCAAAGATAAATTCATATAATATCCTCTTAAAAATGACAAAGTTCAAATTTCAAACAGCAAAGTAATAGTAAAACACAAAAAAAAAATCAAGTTTCAATCGTTACATTAGTGATTTAGCGGAATAATATTACATAAAATGCGTCCTAAATGTCTCAAAACATACGAATCATCTACATGATTTTAAGGAAACGCACGTTTGTTTTTTGTTAAAAAAAAAAAAAAAAAAAAAAAAAAAAAAAAAAAAAAAACTCGGATCGCGTGACAATCTTACGTGTGATCCTAAGATCTTACTTACGATCCTACCACATATACGATCCTACCACGATCCTACACGGTTAAGTTAGTAAACAGGTAAACTCGTACGATACTACCAGTTTACACGCGATCTTGACAGCCTTGACCGACCGGTAACATTGATTATACCAATGTCATGTCACTTTTTACTGGTTGAAAACCTTCATCTAGTTTTACTTCCATTGTGAATATAAGTGACTACAATTTGTTTGTTATATTCTCATCGTGAATTCGTGATCATTAACTACTTATTCATTAAAACATATCACTTACATGTACATAGTTGATAAGAAAAGAAAAAATTATTAAAACGCTTTGTCCTATTTGAATCTGCATCTCAAACATGACTCTAAGGGGTTGTTTGGTACAGAGAAATAGAGGCAAAAAAATGGAAATGGGCTGATTTCCCATGTTTGGTAGGTTGAGAAATCAAATGGGTGGAGAATTTCGAATTCTCAGAGAGTTCACCTCTTTGTATTTTGTTAACTTTTGATTTCCACCCCTATTGTTGTGGAAATGAAGAGAATTGAGCTTTAAAAAATATTTTTTTAAAATATTAAGTTTTTTTTTAATATATTTCTTTCAAAATAAGTTTTTTTTAATATTTTTTTAAAAAATACTTTTTTATAAAAAATGATTTAAAAAAATAATTTTTTTAAACAATTTTTATAAAAAATAAATTTTAAAAAAATAAAATTTTTTAAAAAATGTTATAAAAATAAATTTAAAAAAATGTAATTTAAATTTTTTTAAATTTATATTTTTTAAAATTGTTTTTTAGAAAAAATAAACTTTTTTAAATAATTTTTATAAAAAATAAATTTTAAAAAAAATATCTTTTTTTTTAAATATATTTTTTTAGAATTGTTATTTAGAAAAAATAATTTTTTTAATCAATAAATAATTTTTTTTTCATTTATCGGGTCAAATCTCTGTTGTTACCAAACATTAGCATTGAACAAAATTCTCCACTGATTTCTATTCTTTCAATTTCTATTCTCTACTTTATTTCTATTCTTTGAAATTCTCTCTACCAAACAGCCCGAATAGCGTTTAAAAAAACCAAAAAGTTATACGAGTAGTTATCCAAAGAAAAGGCAAGTATCAACTACCAAGTATAATAATAGCGAATGACACCAATTGCTGACACTAAGTACCCCATTAGTCTAATGGCCTGATTGGTTCAAAGTGGGGAAAAAGAATGAGAAAAGTAATGCAAAGGAATGAGTGAGGTGGGTAATCAATACCTTACCCTCCAATTTACTCTATAATGGTTGATTACCCACTTTGGGGTAATCAATCCATTTGCAATCCCTTACCAAACACAACTTTACCCATTCCCCACCCCCTTAAACCCCCACCAAGCACCCCTAATACTTGTTGAATGATGCATGATTATTCTATGAATTATATATGGATGAAACATCTAACAAGACAAAATAATTGTGATAACAAATTTGTAACGATAGCTTAGAGCTACATTTCAACAGATTCCACACCAACTTACCCTTTTTCTTTATTTATTTTTCTCTCATTATCCAATTCTAAATAAAATAATAAAAAAAAAAATGAAAGTATTGGGTTATTTATTCTAGACTTCTAGTCAATAGTCATCCTGTTTATTAGAGCTGAGCAACGGGTCAAACCCGATCTGAAATGACGAAACTTGATCCGATCATAAAATCGAATAAGGATAAAACGTGAACCGAAAACTGAGCGAGTAAGAGCTATCGAAACCGAGCCGAATAAGGTCGGTTGGGTTCGGTTTAGCTATTTTAACCAAATAAGTGTGTTTTGACCCAAACCGAATCGAACCGAGTACAACCGAAATAATTATACAAACCGAAAACCGAACCGAATAATGTCGGTTCGGTTCGGTCCGACCTGGTTTTGGTCGGTTTGTCGGTTCAGGTCGGTTTTCGAATAATTTTGTTCGGCCCTAGTTTATATAGTGTTATGTGTACTCATCTATAATTATGTTATCTTTTTGCATTTCTTTATTTCGAATGAAATGATTTTTTCCAACTTTTATCATCGTTAGTTTGTGCAGTTTTCACTTGGGCACCCAATTTTGTTGTTCTCTTTATCTCTCTCCAAAGCTCGTTGGACACCTGCTCTTTGAATGATTCTAATGACACTTGGACATGCTCAATAGGAAATCCAACTTTCACAGTTAAAGTCACTCGCGAGCAAATTGATCATTTTGTTCTTCGAGACATCAACTATGAAACGAGGTGGAATCGATTTCTTCCTAAAAAGATTAATATTTTCATTTGGAGAGTTCTTCATGACCGTCTTCCAACAAGGTGGAATCTTAGCCGGAAAGGAATTGACTTGGACACGATTTCCTGTCTGATTTGTGACTCTGGTGTTGAATCTAGAGAACACATTTTGTGGTTTTGTTCTCTAGCTACTTCAGCTTGGCATCGGGTCTTCGTATGGCTGGACATGCAAATTACGAGCCCCTCTAATCTCCATGATTTATTCAATTGGTTAGATGACATGCGGATTTCTTCTGCACGGAAAGCTATCTTGGAAGTAATTTGAGGAGTTGTCCTTTGGTCCTTGTGGAACTTTCGGAACGAGATGATCTTTGGCACTACTCACCCTCAGCACCACATCTTATTTGACAAGATTGTTGATTGTTCTTATAGGTGGTATTCAAATAGAAACAAATTGTCTTCCCTTTTTTGGAACAATTGGCTCCAAAACCCTTTAATGGTTTATACTTTGTGTTTGTTTCTCTAACTTCTTGCTAGCTTTTAATATAATTCCGCTGTTCACCAAAAAAAATAAAATAAAATAAAATAAGAGGTCAAAATTGTCTTCCCTTTAACATTTTGACATTTCTCATCCTTGGGTTGTTGAGGTTTACCTATTCACCTTCTGATAATATAATCAAGAACCATCTATTCTCTAGAAGGCGGGATTCGTTTACTATTCACAATGACAATTGTATATATCATCAAACTAGTTTAAACCGTGCATATAAATAAGAGTTTTTATAATTATTTAGTACAATATTCATATATGCGCGAGTTCTTACATATTTTTTCATTATACATTATTGATAAGTATTTTGTATATAATTTTATTGGATGAAATATTTGACTTTGTGAACTGACACAATGAGGTTAATGTTGTTTAAATATAACTATTGATATCATGTTTTATATATTGTGTTCAATAGCATGTAATGACACTAGAAAAATGATTTTTCACATATTCTTATTTAAACTTTAAAGAAGAATTACATGCGTTGTTATACATACAATTTCAGGTATTTATTTTTATCCCATAGTAACCTGTAGGACCGTACATTCATTTTAATAATTTTACTCCTGTTAATAATAATTTTGTTGTACTTAATTTTTATAGTAAAGTGCAAAAAATGTCCATGAGTTTTCTGAACTCGGAAGTTTTGCAAGTAATGACTTTTCACTGCAAATTATGTCTCTATGAATAGTAAAATAACTAATATACCCTCGTATTTTCCCCCTTTTTAATTTTCTATTGAATTTATATTTATTTTTATTCCAAATTGAAGAACACCAAGAACAAACACAGAACATCAAGAAAAAATAAATAATAATAATAATAATAATAATAATAATAATAATAATAATAATAATAATAATAATAATAATAAATGATCCACCGAGAACACAATCACACAAACCCGGATTTAATCATCTGGCAACACAATCGAAATTCTCACACTAAAAGAAACAATTAATCCTAAACTCAATCAACCAAAACACCACTTTTATGCATACCCATAAAAGTGGCTGCAATCACTTTTTCATCATGTTTTCTTATAGGGATCCCTCTTGAAGCAGGGAATATATTATCTGTAATTTCAATATTTAAAATACTTTAGCAACCTTTCACAATCTTCCTGATATAATATCAATGATCGCACAAACTAAAGTCTCATTAGATCGTATCACTTCATACCTTTGTCTCGAAGACTTAGATCCTAATCTTGTAGAGACATTTCCACGAGGTAGTTTTGATTTTGCAATCGGAATAACCAATGGGACTTTTTCATGGGACGCTAATTCTGTAGAACCAGTATTGAAGGACATAAAAATCAAAGTTGTTCATGGCATGAAGGTTGCTATTTGTGGTACAGTCCTGATCAAATTGAGAGTTCGCTTTGCCAGTACATGAATATGTCGCACCCAACAGTTCGAGGAGTTGGCCAGATACGAATCGAAGCTGTGCCTCGAAAAAGTAAGGACTTTTAGGCAGATTCTAGTAAAGTGCCTAAATTGTTGGGATGTGTGAAGCTGAATGGTAGCAAGGCTTATGTTTCTCAGGCTCCATGGATACAGAGCCGAAAAATCTAAGTAAACATACTATTTGGTAAAAAGATGGACAAAAGAAGGTAAGTTAAGGTTCTTGATGCATATGCCTTAAAGAAAGACCTTGAAATTCTGTCTTTTAGTGATCAAACAGTTATATGGGAGAGGGGGATCAATTTGAGCGGAGGTAAAAAATAGAGATTACAGATATCACGTTCCTTATATCAAGATGCTGACATCTATCTATTTGACGACCTATTCAGTGCAGTTGATGCTCATACTGGAACCCATTTTTTTTAAAGTGAGTAACCCATTATTGAAATCTGTTTACTTCATAATTCAACCTCATACTTCATATAAACTTGGCGTAACAGGAATGTCTATTGGAATTTTTTGAGTCGAAAATAGTTATGTATGTCACCCATCAAGTAGAGTTCTAGTCAGTTGCTAATCTTGTACTCGTGAGCAGTTAAATATTTTTTATTCTATATTTGGTTTGTAGATATATCAAAATGTTGTATTGAAGGTCTTGAAAGATGGAAGGATAACACAAGCCGGAAAGTATAATGACATTCTTAATTCAGGTAGTGACTTCATGGAACTTGTTGGTGCACATAAAGAAGCTTTATCAATAATTGATTCAATAAAGACGGATCCTAAATCTAGCAATTCGAAAGTTGTGAAGGAAGATATTATCGATGTAAAATCAAATTGAATAGAATTGGTGTTTTTGATTGATTGAGTTTGGGATTAATTGTTCATTAGTGTCGGGATTTTGATTGTTGATAGTGTATAGGGCCTTCAACCCAATAAGATAAGTTCCACACTCTCGAACCAAGCCCAAAAATGGCTATAATCCATCATATTATGCCTGGGAAAGAGACTCCCATGCCTGACAAAACACTCTCCAGGCAACGACAGTCCTGGGATGCCCTTCTAGGACCGTTGCAGCCGTTAGACATATCTCACTACCTCATTTGCTATAAGTTAGTGCAACAATCGTGCGTGGATCTTTCTATGCATATTGATAACATTAAATCATACCCATATTTTAGGTGTTAATTTCCCCATATATTACTCATCTTTTATATTAATATGTTGGATATATACTGTTATTTGTTTATATTCAGTTTTCAGGGCAAAGATGAGCGAAGGAATGAAAAGATGCGGATTTGGAAGGATTTACACGCAAATCATTGAAGTATGCGGATTCTGCATTGATTACAGCGTAGAGGCCTAATCTACCTACGCCGTAACTATCATTACTGAAGACTACGGCGTAGATGCTCCATCTACCTACGCCATAGATATTATTTCTGAATACTACGCCATAGCTTGCACCACACTTACGGCGTAGCTGAACATAAAAAGGGTTCTATGGAGTAACCTCTCTCCATCTACGACGTAAACCCCAAATTCAAGCAGTAAAGAAATATCGAGGCCATAGAAGAAACTACGACATAGTTCTCACATAACTACGTCGTAGACATGACAGTTGAAGAAACTACGACCGTAGCACATGATCTAGCTATGGCGTAGATGCAATTATCAAAGACTACGGTGTAGCCAACCCTAGGGCTACGCCGTAGCTATGTCGGGCCTATAAATACCAGCCCTAATTCTAAGTTTTAAAACACACATTCCAACACACAGAAGTCAGGAGGAATTAAGGGAGCAGGAGGACGAAGTTCCATCAGCATACTAGTCCACTCCAAGGGAGATTTCACATCACAACTATAAGTCTATTAATTCAATTTGTTTGTATTAATTCAATGTTTACATTTATTATGTTAAACCTTTGTTTTTCTGCATTCATGAACATGAGTGGCTAAACACCTCTTGGTATTAGCCTATTTATGAAATTGTTATTTATGTGATTTAGTTTTCGCACATCTTTATTCGTTTTATTTGTACACTTGCTTAGCCATTCTTGGGACACTCTAGTTTTAAGGTTATTGATATTGGGTAGTCCTTCGAGGGGAATGTTTGAGGCGACCGTACCCGCATTTCATTAGAAGGTGTGACTTGGTAATGGTTAAGACGAACTGTAGACACCTCCATTGTCATACATGTGCGAATTAACCGTAGGATCACCTACCAAATAGATATACCTAAGAAGTTAGAGGGGATTTAAGATGTGACTGTGCCCGCATCTCGCTATATTAGTCTAAGCTAGTAGAGGTACTTAATGACTCAACATAGTCTACCTTGGACCTCCGTCAATCACAAAGGGTTAGTCCTTTGATATCGGAGTAGGATTCTATGGGAAATAGGCTAGGCGAATTTAGCAAGGAGCCTAGTGACTTTAACCCCCAGATAATACGATAGGATGCATAATTAGAGAACTTGTCACATTGATACAATAATTAGGTTAACATTGCTTTCTCCTACTGATTTCCGTTCACTATTTAATCGCTTTATTGTTTTGTTATTTTATTTGATCATTTCATTATAAAACCCCCTTTTATCTTAGTGACATTAAAACTTAGATATCTTCCACCCCTTAGCTCTTGGGACGACCTCGGCTTTACCATCTAGCTATACCTCACACGACCGGGTACACTGCCTGATAGTGCATTAGGTAGACCTTAGGTAGACGAGACTATTATAAATATAAAACATGGTTAGTAAATCCTGCATCAAGTTTTTGGCGCCACTTCCGGGGAGCTAATAGGATTTTATTTTAGTTTTGCATTTTTATTTTATTTTCAGTACTCACGATTTCTTGTCTAGTTTCAGGTAGTATGGGTGAAATAGACATCGATACTGTTGGGATATGAAATATCAAAGTACTTCTGGATGTCAAAGTACTGCTGCATGAAGAATAAAGTCAAAGTACTACTGAAGAATAAAGTTAAAGTACTGCTGTTATTGAAGAATGCCTAAAGTACTTTGAAGAAAACAAGGACTGATATGCAATATTAGATAAGGATCGAATATTCTAGAATTAGTTAGGGATAATTACTTGTCGTTCAAGGATTACATGTTGTAAACTGACTTAAGGTTATCTATATAAAGAGCCTTAAGAGGTATTGGTCGATATAAGTTTTACAAGTTTTAGATACGTTTAGAAGTCGATCAAAGTTAATAGTTAGGGATTGTTAGTGAATCTGTGTAACAAAGCAGGTTCAAAGGTTAATATAAAAGTTCTTCTTAAGCTTTGTGTTAGTAGATTCCGCATACTTTACAAGATAAAACAATGTTTCAATATTAATAGTGTTGAGTTTACTCAATATTGTTAAACCCTTACAAGCTACAAAGTAGTTTGGTCAGAGTATACCGATCCAACAAGTGGTATCAGAGCTTGTGTTGGAAACTCTGATTAAGAAGACAAACCTTTAAAACCTTTAAACCGACTTCACTACAAACCCTTCAAGATGTCGACAGATGCTGCACCTGCTCCCTCAATCACTGCTGTTAGAATCCCTATTGTTAAGAAGGGAGAATATAACCTATGGGCCATGAAGATGAGGCAGTACATTGCCATCACAGACCATGCTTTGTGGGATGTGATTGTCAATGGTAACATGCAAATTGATGAACCAGTAGAGGTACCTGGACAACCAACACCACCAAAAATAACTGTACCTGCTGCTACCAAAAGAAATCAAGACAAAGCTCTCAACATACTGCTTTCTGCTATTCCTGATGGTCACCTACTAAAGTTTCATGATGCCAAAGATGCCAAACAACTATGGGCTGCAATAAAGAAGAAGTTTGGAGGTAATGATGCTTCCAAGAAGATGCATAGGAATTTGCTGAAGCAACAATTTGAAACTTTCACTGTTGGTGAAAGAGAAGGTCTTGATTCTGCTTATGAAAGATTTCAACATCTTTTGAGTATGCTAGAACTATATGATGCTGAGGCATCAGTTGAAGATGCTAATTTAAAGTTTCTAAGGAGTTTGCCATCAACATGGCATGTAGTTGCTACTATGATCAGAGGACAATCAGGGCTGGATACTATGGACTTTGATGATCTTTACAACAATCTGAAGGTGTATGAGCATGAGATGAATGGTACTACAGGTTCAAGCACACAACAGAACATTGCTTTTGTCTCTTCTGAAAAGAGAAGCAGTACTTCTAACAAAGGTACTACTTACCCTGTTCAAAGTACTGTGACTGAAACACAGGTTCCATGCACAACAATGGTCACCACCAATTCATCACAATCACTTACTCCCACCTTAGATGATGTTCTATGTTCATTCTTTGCTCAACAAGCATCTTTGCCTGTCACCTATCAAGAAGATGTATTGCAAATAGATGATGATGCTTTGGAAGAAATTGATATCAGATGGCAAGTTGCTATGCTCACCGCAAGGATCAAGAAGTATGTGAACAAGACAGGAAAAGGCATCAACTTCAGAGCTAAACAGGGAATAACATTTGACAAGTCCAAGATTGAGTGTTTCAACTGTCAAAGGACTAGTCACTTTGCAAGAGAGTGCAAGTTTGCAAAGTATCAAGCAAACAAGATGATTGAACCACCCAAGCCTTAAAGAAAAGAGATTCCAATTACTGAACCAAAACCAAAAGCTTTGGTTGCTCAAGAAAATCTGTCTGAGATTGGTTGGTCCAATGAGTTTGATGATGAACCTGTAACCTATTCAATGGTTGCATTGGAAGACTGGAGCACAACATTTGATGAAGAGCCTGGATATGCTGCTTTGGAGTCAAGAGATGAGTTAGGAAGCTTTGATTGGAGCATGGAGTTTGAAGAAGCACCTGTTCAGCTTGCTATGGTAGCTGCTTCACCATGTTCATCCACTAACTCTGAGGTATGCTCTAAGTGTAATGATATGTATCAAAAGTTACTTACTGAGTATGTAGCTGAAAGAGATAAATTTCAAAAAGCTAGGGCTGAGATAACTGGTTATCAATTAACTTTAGAGTCAATGGAAGCCAAAATTCTTACACATGAAAACAATGAAGTAGCATGGCTTGAAACATATAAACAAAAGGATTACCTAGTTAAGTTGAATGAATAGAAACTAGGTTGCAAGGTGTCTGAACTAGAAAAAGTGACTGCTGAAAGGGATAAGTTGTTAGAAAAACTTGCTGTATGGAATGAGGCAGGTGTGTCACATGTTCAATTTGTTGAAAAGCAAAGAACTTCCAATATTAAGACAGGCCTAGGTTATGATAGCAATGAAGGTATTCCATTTAAGAGCAAGGAACTAAATCTTACAGTTGATACCTCCACTAGTGATGAAGAGTTCATAAGTCTAGATGAAAACACTTCTAGTGATGAGGAATCCCCTAGTCCAACACCTCCTGTATTTCAGAAAGAAAAGGGTTATAATGCAGTTCCTCACCCCCCAGGTAGCTTTCAACCACCTAGAAAAGATGTTGATTGTTATGGTGTAGATAATCTAGAGTTTAGGAAAAAGCTTAAAAGTAAATTTAATCCTGAAACTTTAGAAAAATCTGTTGAAGCACCTAAGGTAGAAGAGACCAAGTTTTCAAAACAAGCAGTACCTTCAAACTCTTTTCGAAGTACTGCTGATCACCCAGCAGTACCTCAAAGAAAATTCTTTCAAAATACTGCTAATTTTAGAAACACTTATGGAAGGGGATTTGGGGATATTGGTCCACAGGTCTGTTATGTTTGTTACAGTCCTCATCATTTGATTATAGACTGTGATTATCATTCAGACTACCTAAGTAAATATCCAAAGACCAGAACTACACAACCAAGTTATAGGGAGAACAAGCCAAGGGATAACAAACCAGTTTGGAACTATACAAATAGGGTCAACCATAGTAATTTCTCAAAAGACTATAGGTTCCCTCATCAGAAAAGGTCATACTCCAAACCCTCAGTACCTTCACAAAGTACTGATAGAAAGTTCCCTAATGTTTCTAGCAAACAATCAAATGTAAGATCTAGGAGGCACAATCATTACAACCCTAGAAAGCCTTACAACACAAGAAAAGATGCTAGGACACAGAACCCAACTCCTAAAGTTACAACTAAATGGGTTAAGAAAGAAAGTACTGCTGGGGAAAAACCAGTACTTTCAGTAGTTAAGGGTGAAAAGGGGACAAATGATCTTGAAAAATCAAAAATTTTGGAAACAAAAACCTTAATTCTTGATCATGCTTTCAAAGACAGTGGTGATTACATACTCAAAAATTTTGAGTATGTCACTCCACAAGGGGAACACAAGTCAGTAATGGCTTGGGTTCCTAAAAATAACTAACCTTTTCATGTAAATGCAGGGCAACCCAGAGGAGGAGCTTAAAGATCATCTTATTGTAGATAGTGGTTGCTCTGGCAGTATGACAAGAGAAAAGGAGCTCTTGTCAGATTTTAAAGCTTATTATGGAGGAAAAGTTGCCTTTGGGAATGATCCTGATGGAGGAAGAATAATTGGCAAAGGAACTATCAAGGCAGGAAACATTGATTTTGAAGATGTTAGATATGTGAAGGAGCTCAAATTCAATCTTTTGTCAGTCTTTCAGATTTGTGATAAGAAGTACCCTGTGTTATTCTTTGACACAAAATGTCTTATACTTTCTCCTGATTTCAAGTTAGAAGATAGAAACTTGGTGTTACTGAGAGCACCAAGAACTAATGATGTGTACAGCATAGACTTGAAGAATGTAAATTCTGCTGAAAGAGCAACATGTTTGATTGCAAGAGCATCTATGGAGGAAGCACATCAATGGCACAGAAGACTGGGACATGTTAATTTCAAGAATATCAATAAGCTGGTCAGAGGTAATTTAGTTAGAGGTTTACCTTCTAAGACATTCAAGAATGATCACACATGTCTTGCTTGTAAGAAGGGTAAACAACACAAGGCCTCTTGTAAGAAGATTGATGAGAAGACTATTAGAGAGCCTTTGGAATTGCTGCACATGGATCTGTTTGGACCTGTTTCAGTTGTCAGTCTGAACAAGAAGAAAAGTTGTTTGGTTGTAACAGATGACTACAGCAGATTTAGTTGGGTCTTTTTCTTATGCTTTAAAGATGAAACTTTTGATGTTATTCATGACCTAATTATAGCACTTGAAAATCAGTTAAGACTCAAGGTTAGAAGCATTAGATGTGATAATGGGACTGAGTTCAAGAATCAGCTTATGGATGAATTTTGTGCCAAGAAAGGAATTAAAAGAGAGTTCAGTATTGCTAGAACTCCTCAACAAAGTGGAGTTGCAGAAAGAAAGAATAGAACTCTTATAGAGGCAGCAAGAACAATGCTTGCAGACTCTCAACTACCTGTTCCATTCTGGGCTGAAGCTGTAAGTGCTGCTTGCTATGTATTGAATAGAGTATCAGTGACTAAACCTCAAATGAAGACACCTTATGAGTTACTCATAGGAAAGAAGCCAAGTATCAAGTTTATGAAACCTTTTGGATGTCCCCTAACCATCTTAAATACTGCTGATAATTTGGGCAAATTTGATGGGAAGTCAGATGAAGGATATTTATTGGGATATTGTACAAATAGCAAAGGATTCAGAGTGTACAATAGGGCTACCAAGAAGGTTCAAGAATGTCTTCATGTTGATTTTTTGGAAGAACAAGAGAATTCTAAAGGTAAAGGTCCTGATTGGATGTTGATCTTGATTTAATGTCTTCATCAATGAATTATGTACCTGTAAGGGAAGAAAATCAAGTTGCTCCCACTGAAGAAGAAGCACAGTACATTGTTAATGATGTTAATTTAAGATCTGAAGATGAGCTAAAAGATAATGCCAATGATGAGAAGAAAGGTACTTCTCAACCTAACAGTACTGTTGATCCATAAAGTACTGTTCCACCACAAATACCAGTATCTGCAGAAGATCAAGTCATTCAAGATGAACTTTCTAGGATGCTTTTTCGAGAAACAATGGTTAATTTGTATGATGATGAACAAAGGAGAGCTTATGAAGCAGAAAAGAAGAAGGCAAAAGAAACAGCCAATACTTTACCCCAAAGTACTGCTAATCCATTTGAAAGTACTTTTCAACCATTGAATACTTCAAATTGGATAAATACTGATGCTGTTCATGATCCTAATATGCCCGACTTAGAAGATACTGCTGATCCAAACACAATTACTTTAGAAGACACTGATGATGAATTGGATCAAGAAGGCATTTTCTCAGATTCTAATGAAGATCCTGATATAACTAATTTGGAAGATAATCTTGAAGTCTCACCAACTCCTACTCTCAGAATTCATAAAACTCATCCTGTTACCAATATTATTGGACCCTCATCATCAGGGGTGCTCACAAGGACTAAGGCTAAGAATATGTCTCAACAACATACTTCTTTACTTAGTTTTATCTACAAGCAAAACAGGGTGAATCACAAGGATCAGAAGTTGTGTTTATTTGCTTGTTTTCTATCTCAGGAAGAGCCCAAGAATATCAAACAAGCATTAGCCAAGGAAAGTTGGGTGGAAGCTATGCAAGAAGAACTTCTACAGTTTAAACTTCAAGAAGTTTGGGTATTATGTGATTTACCTGATGGAAAGAAACTTATTGGAACTAAATGGGTTTTCAGAGTAAAGAGAGATGAAAGAGGGAATGTTATTAAGAACAAGGCAAGGTTAGTGGCTCAAGGATATAGACAGGAAGAAGGAGTAGACTATGATGAAGTTTTTGCTCCTGTAGCAAGGCTTGAAGCCATCAGGCTATTTTTGGCTTTTGCATCTTATATGGGATTCCCTGTATATCAGATGGATGTTAAAAGTGCTTTTCTATATGGCAAAATCACAGAAGATGTTTATGTCAAACAGCCTCCTGGTTTTGAAGATCCTGCACACCCAAACAAAGTCTACAAGGTAATAAAAGCTCTTTATGGTCTTCATCAAGCTCCAAGAGCTTGGTATGAAAGGCTTTCCAATTTTCTATTGCAACATGGTTATAGAAGAGGAGCTATTGACAAGACTTTGTTTATCAAGAGAGAAAAAAAGGATATTATGCTTGTTCAAGTATATGTAGATGATATTATTTTTGGTGCTACCAAGCAATCTATGGTGAAGGAATTTGAAGATCTTATGCAGAAAGAGTTTCAGATGAGTTCCATGGGAGAATTAACATTTTTCTTAGGCCTTCAAGTGCAACAGTCAAGCAGTGGGATTTATATTTGTCAAGATAAGTATGTTGCAGATAGTCTTAAGAGATTCACTTTTACAACTGTTAGGCCTACATCTACACCAGTGGATACTAACAAACCTTTGGGAAAAGATGAAGATGAAGAAGATGTTGATGTCACACTATACAGGTCTATGATTGGATGTCTTATGTATTTAACTGCATCAAGACCTGATATTACTTTTGCTGTAAGCTTATGTACAAGACATCAGGTTAATCCAAAAGTATCTCATTTGAATGATGTCAAGAGGATTTTCAGGTATCTTAGGCAACAACCTAAGCTAGGATTATGGTATCCTAGGGATTCACCTTTCCATCTCCATGCCTTCTCAGATAGTGATTATGCTGGAGATAACTATGACAGATGGTCCACAACTGGAGGATGCCAGTACCTTGGAAGCAGATTAGTGTCATGGCAATGTAAGAAGCAAACAATTGCAGCAACTTCTTCCATAGAAGCAGAGTATGTAGCTGTTGCAAGCTGTTGTGCACAAGTACTTTGGTTGCAGAATCAGCTTTTGGATTATGGATTCAATTTCAAGAATACTCCTATCAACATTGATAATGAGAGTACCATCTGTATTGTTAAGAATCCAGTCTATCATTCCAAGACCAAGCACATTCAGATTAGACATCATTTTATAAGAGATTGCTATGAACAAAGGCTTATCAATGTGGTTAAAGTTCATACTGATGATAATGTAGCAGATCTACTCACAAAGGGCTTTGATGTTTCAAGATTTACTTTCTTAGTTGTGAGTATTGACATGATTAATATGTAAGCTATTTTTGAGGGGAGGCATAAGTAGTTATTAGTTAGTCATTATTTGAGGGGAGGCTACATGTATCATTCCAAAGAAAGGATTTTATTCATTCATGTGCTTACAACTACCATTCGGAAGTACAACACCATTCTTGTTTTCAAGTAACAGACACAGACACAACAAAGACAATAAAAACACAAGACTTCATCAACCTACTACCAAGCTCCACACACCTACTCCATAGGCCTTTTACCCTTGCCCTCATAGCTTTGCTTTCCCTTTAGAGCAGTCCTTCTCTTGTCATCAAAAGAAGTCTGTTTTCTTGGGCAAGCCAGGCCAAGAACCTGTTTGGGAGGTCTTTCTTTTCTTGGAGCAGGCCACTTCATATTCTGGATAGCTGTTTCCAGGGCCTAAGTCAATGCATGTGGAAGCTCTTTAGCCAAAGTTGAACCAGAACCAACTTTCTTTTTGGGCTTTTTGATGGTAGCACTGCCTGCATCAGTTATGGTAGAGTTGGCTGCACTCATTGTTGATGAAGCTTCTTGGTGTCCCATCCATTGCACATGAGGAGGAAAATAGTCTAACCATCCTGGATCTTCAAACTCAGAATCAGAGTAGTATCTTATCTCTGAGTCTGTGGTACCTTCTGAGTCTGAAGAGATGTTCACAATTGGTATGTGCTACCATTAGGATGCCATCTAAAGTTTTCACTTTTATGTCCAATAAGGGAGTTAATTTTTCGGGTAGGAATACACCTCTTAATGCTTATATGTTAGAGGTAGCTCAAGCTGTTAGGGATGAAGAAGACAATAGTGGTTCTGCACATTCTAATAATGCTGCTCAATCTGATTCTGCTGAGCATTCTGCTTCAGTAAATACTCCCACACCATCTATTGTTTCTCCTCAGCATGTTGTTTCAGGTGAAAGGACTCCCTCAGTCACAGCCTCGTTGGATAACTCTGTTTCTGCTCAAGGTACTTCTCCACAAAGTACTGATCCTCAAGGTACTGCTTCAGAGGATTCACAAGTACCTAATCCCAATGATTATACTTCCACAGGTGGGTTTCAAACACCTGGAGGAGATGAGGGAATTAAAGGTACTGAGAGTAATTCTGATTTGGCTAAGGAATTGGAGAAGCTAAAGTCAACTGTTACTTCTCAAGCTGCAGAAATCAAAAGGATAGGAAAGAAGTTCAGAAGATTGAAGAAATTTGTCTGGTCTCTTGTTCAGAATTTTAGGCTTTATGTAAAAGAAAAGAAGCAGTCTCAGAAGCCACAATCTAAAAAGAAGAAGTCTAAGTCTAAGAGGAGGCATAGGAAATCATCATCTATCAAATTAGGGAGGAATCAGGATGATAATATGGATAGATTTGATGATATGGTTCAATTTTCAGAGAACAAGAATGATCAAGATGAAAATGTTGCTCAAATCAGTACTGAAAGAAAAGGTGGTGAGACAGAGCAAATTAATCTTGAAATTGAGCATGAGAATGTAAAATGTGGGGATACAGAGGAAATTGATTTATAAGGAAATAATGCTCAAAGTACTTTTGTTGAAAATACTGTTGTGCAAGGTACTGATGAACAAGATATTGCTGGTCCTTCTATAAAGTATCATGAAGATGAAGCTGGTCCTTTCACTTTTATACAGCAAGTAGAAGAAAGAGTACATACTGCTAGTGATGATGAAACAATTGCTCAGGTTATGATGAATTTAAGAAGACCTATTGGAGGAATACATATATCTGAGCCTGTACAGAAAGATGATGAAAGTACTTCTGAATCAGAAAAATTAGATCCAAAAGATAAAGGGAAAGGAATTATGGTTCAGAAAGATACTAAGAAGAAGAAGAAATTTTCTATTGCTCAGATTAGAGAATTAGAGACTGCAGATGATTTAGAGCTTGCTAGAAAGCAACAAGCTGAATATGATGCTGAGTATTTGGAAGAAGTTAGCAGGCCAATTACAAAGAAGTCAATGACCAAAGCTCAGGAAAGGAATTGGATGATGCAATTCTTAAGAAAGAAGGGATACAAGAATTTACATAAACAAAGGTATCTAGAAATAAAAGCTTTATGGGATAAAGTACAAGAAGATATCAAAAGAGAGATAGAAAGCTTTGTACCCATGGAAGTTGATAGAAAGAAGAAATTAGAAGATATCTGAAAGGAAGAAGCTGAGCAAAGAAGATTGAAAAGAAAGAAATTAGCTGAAGATGATCAACTGACAAAAAGGCTGAAGTTAGTTCAAGAAGATACAGTTGATGAACTCAAAAATTATTTAAGAGTTGTTGATTTTGAGAACAAAAAGATTGAAGATTCTGGAAAGAAGTCCAAGATAATCTCATTTTCTGTGGTTGAATCTAAAGAGGGAAATTATTTTATGATCCACAGAGAAGATGAAAGCTTCACAACATTTTATATGTTAAGGGATTTGTTGCACTGTATCACAAGGGCAGATCTTTATGACTTATATGTGCAAGTGCAGACTTATTATACAGAGAATGAAGCTTCAGGAGTGGGATTAGTTTTGCTTGGAGATTTATTTACCATCTGGGATACTGAAGAAACAAGTGTTGATCCTCTCTGGAATGATCGAGAGAATTGGGAAATAACAAGATGGAGATTCTTTGAGTCATCAGGAGTTCATACACTAGAGATGGAAGATGGTACCATGATTCACATGTTGGCTGAGAGGAGATATCCATTGATCAGAGAAATAATGCTCAGAATGCTGGATCATGGAATGGAACTTGAAGATGAATCTGAAGTAGCTTTGGATGTTATTTAGCTATTTATCAGATGGGTCAAGTCTGAAGAGTAATATTGCATAATACTGGTATGATCTGTTTTGTAAAATTAAAGTATTTTTCAAAGTACTGCAAAAACAAACAGTACTTTATCAAAGTACTGCTTGCTGATATAAACCAGTATAAGTTCTTTAAAATAAAAATAAATGTTTTGATGTTTAAAAGAAAAGGAAAAAGGATTTGAAAAGAAACACATGGTGTTAGTATTTATACTACACAACAAATGGTAATAAACTCACCATGTTTAACAAACAAGAAAGAGTTTGACTCATCATGAGGGTACGACTCTGATGTGATAATCAAATCCGTTGATGGTTGATAGTTTACCAAAAACTAGGTTATCAACTCACCATACATCCAAGTGATCAAGAGTTGGCTAGTCCATAGCAAACGGCTCATGGTAAAGACATATCAAATCTGTTGATAGCTGATGATTTGCTAAAAATCATAATTTTCAATGATTCACCTCTCACAGGAGTTAACACACCTGGAAGTGATGAGAATAGTATGAAACTTTTAAGATTTGATGATCTTTGTACCAAAATGTTGCTGAGTTGCTGAGAAGATACTATGGAAGATATGATGCTGATGAAGAGTACTTTGACAGATGACAAATAGAAGAAAAGGAATAAAGAAACAACCTCACTGCATAATTAAAGATTTGAAGATTAAAGATAACAAAGAAACTTGAAATCAAGCAAGTAGAGTTCAAGTTAGGGGAGGATTGTTGGGATATGAAATTTCAAAGTACGTCTGGATGTCAAAGTACTGTTGCATGAAGAATAAAGTCAAAGTACTGCTGAAGAATAAAGTTAAAGTACTGCTGTTATTGAAGAATGCTTAAAGTACTTTGAAGAAAACAAGGACTGATATGCAATATTAGATAAGGATTAATGTGTAATATTAAACAAATATTCTAGAATTAGTTAGGGATAATTACTTGTCATTCAAGGATTACATGTTGTAAACCGACTTAAGGTTATCTATATAAAGAGCCTTAAGAGGTATTGGTCGATATAAGTTTTACAAGTTTTAGATACGTTTAGAAGTCGATCAAAGTTAATAGTTAGGGATTGTTAGTGAATCTGTGTAACAAAGCAGGTTCAAAGTTTGGTTAATATAAAAGTTCTTCTTAAGCTTTGTGTTAGTTGATTCCGCATACTTTACAAGGTAAAACAGTGTTTCAATATTAATAGTGTTGAGTTTACTCAATATTGTTAAACCCTTACAAGCTACAAAGTAGTTTGGTCAGAGTATATCGATCCAACAGATACCCTCACTCTCGAGGAATACTTAGCTCTTACCCGTGATGAGCAAGGGCCTGGTTTGGTTAGGCCATCTATTGGAGCAGAAGTTTAATTCGAGATCAAGAACCAGTTTATAAGGGAGCTACGGAAAGATCCCTTTTCAGGAGCAAAGACCAAAGATGCTCATGAGCACATTAAGAATGTTTTCTACATTGTCAGTCTGTTCAACATTCTTGGAATATCTTACGATGCGGTTATGCTTAGAGTCTTTCCTACGACTCTTACCGGTGCAGCTAAAAGATGGATTGATAGGTTACCCGCTGGAACCATCAATACTTGGGCTTTGTTGTAGAAGAAATTCATCCAAAGGTATTGCCCTCCTTCATGGATGGCTCAACAGCTCGAGGAAATACTCAACTTCAAATAAGATGGTGATGAATCATTGTCCCAAGCTTGGGAGAGGTGCAATGATCTTCTTTTCAAGTGTCCAACTCACGAGCTCAACAAGAAACAAACGGTGAGTATTTTCTACAAGGGGATTAACATCTCCACCCGAAGAATGCTGAACTCTTAGGGGCCGATCCCTGGAGTGACACTAGCCGAAGCTTTAAAAATTATTGAAGATATGGCGAACCACTCTCAAAAGTAGCATGGTGGTGGAAGTAGAAGCGTTAGCGAAAGTTCGGATGAAATCGCCCTAATTACCAACAAGATCGAAAGCTTAGGGCGAGACATGAAGAAGCTTAAAGAAAATGTGCATGCCATTCAAGTGGGATGCGAAATTTGTGAAGAAGCTCATTTGGCTAGGGATTGCCCATTAAAAGATGATGAAAAAAGAACCGAAGAGGTGAAATATGGAGAAGGAAGACCTTTTCAAGGAAGTAATGGAGGAACAAGATATCACGTAGGACCTACAAACTATTACTCGAGAAATGATAACCGGCCTTTTTACGGAAGAACAACCCTTGAAGATTCTATTCAAAAGTACCTTGATGAGTCGGCTAAGAAACAAAAGGATCGCGAAGAATGGCTAAAAACGTTTCGAGAAGGAACCGCGTTGAACCTTAAAAGTCATGATGACACCATAAAGAGCTTGGAGACCAAGATTGGGCTTTTGACTAATCAAGTGCAAAAGCGGGATGTCAAAGTTAAAGGAAGCTATTCCAAGGAACCCGGAACATGCAAAGCGATATTTTCTAACAGTGGGAAACCATTTTATACTCCTTTCAGGTACTCGGACGAAGAACTGGAAATTTTTGCAAATAAGGATGAGCTTGACTTCGACGATGAAGTAGATTCTTTTGACGAGATGGAGCTCTACCCTTTAAATGATGAACGAGGAGAGGAAGTTAAGTTAAATGCCAGATGTTCGGCCATTATTCAAAACCAATTACCTCCAAAGGAAAAAGACCCATGAAGTTTTATTCTCCCTTGCTCAATTGGTAGTTTGTTTAGTAAAAACGCTTTAGCAGACTTATGGGCTAGCATAAATATAATGCCATTTTCTATGTATGAACGATTAGGAGTAGGCCCTATTAAACCTATTTGCATTATTGAAAGGGCCGATAGAATGGTTAGCATACCTAAAGGGATTGTTGAAAACGTGCTAGTAAAGATCGATGAGTTTACTCTACCTGTTTGATTTCGTAATTCTTGAAATGGAGGAACATAATGAATTGCCCATTATTTTAGGACGAACACTCCTTGCCACTGCCCATGCCACGATCGATGTATTTAATAAAATAATTTCCTTAAGTGTAAACGATAAGAAAATAGTTTTCAACATGGACGAAGGAGGAAAATGTCATAGGGTCGAATCTGTTTGAGTAGTTAATAATGGGAACGCTAAGCTTAACATAGAAGACAACATTACTTCTGACATCACTGAACACAAGCACCCTACTACTAATCTTGAAGGTTCGCAAAAAAATATTTTGCAGGAAAATGATCGTAGAGAAGAACTACGCCGTAGCTTTCCTAACGAGCTACGGCGTAGCATGGGTACTGATTGTGAAGCAAGGACGAAAAACATAGCTAATGACGGGAATAACTCCGGCAATACCCCAGTTAAGGATAATGAAGCTAAGAATCTTTCGGGAGTAATTGCCCAACATCGGGAGAAGACGAGAAGTAGCACCAAAGTAATCATAAAAAAAATACCATTGGTGTGAGGCAATCCCCGTGGATAACGAAAAAAGCTACGATTTATGGGCATCATGCGACCCCAATGCCGACCAATGTGATGGAGGGGGAGACGACAAAAGAATATGAAACAATAAACACCTTTGGAGCTCCACGAATGATGATGGCAGAAGAAATCTTGAATGAAAAGGAACCACATCCTTTGACAATTGGGTCCAGATCATCCATGGAAAGATTGAAAGAGAAGAGAAGTGGAAGCTTTGGGATGCCTTAAATGGTCCAAATAATATAGAAGAACCTATAATCGTTAAAGACAAAACTCCACAACAAGGAAACCCATTAGAAAGAAACATTGGTGTGAGCAAATCAAGACCTGCAACAATCCTGAAGATGAACTATGGGCGTCTTGCAACCCGTATGAGGATGATTGCAATGGAGGAAGTAGCATGGCAAGGGTTGATGACGATGAGTATTTATGGATATCAACAAATGATCACCGACGTAGTGATTTGCCATGGCTTAATAGATTGAGTTTTGAAGATTGGGTGAAAATTAAATATGGAAGAATTGATGCAACAACTAAAGAGAAGATATAGAAAGGTTGCATGGGCAAAATTGACCCAATTGAATGCGAGGCTAACAACGAACCGGTGGTCATGAATGATGAAGGATACAAAACTAGGTAGGGAGAAGAAAAGGACCGTTGCAAGAAGGAGATTATTGAGGATAGGCTTGATGATAAATGGTTCAACGGAACGGAGTCCGATGACGATGATATTGATGGGATTATGGATTACCTTGAGTTACAAGGACATGACAGGTTCACAGATCCGGATGATGAGGCATACGAGAAATGACGATGCAAGTTTTTAGGAATTCCCTATAAAAGCCCTCCCCCGATCATCAAGGAAGCATACGAGGTTACTAGGTACAATTTGGGACCTGACGAAAGGTTCTCAAAGATACGTAGGATTGGGAAAATGGAGTACAAGCGCATCACTACAAACGTTTGCCTGGATAAGGCACAAACTTATGAAGGAAATGAGTCTAACTTAAAGACTCAAAAATAAAGAAAAGTTCTCTTTCGGGAGATGATGAGTGCTCAAACACTCATCATTTTTGGTCAAATCTGAACAGCAAAACATACAAAAACACTCAAAAATGCATCAAAATACTGAAAATATTTCAAAATTGTGTTTTATATGTTTTAGATGCAAAAAGAGTAAAAACAAATGAAAAACGTACAAAGTTTGCAAAATTGGCAGTTTCAGTCCCTCAACTTTCACCAAATGTCAAAACTAGTCCCTGGTCATTCAAAATATTGAAAATTATCACCAAAGGTCCTTTTAAAATCATAAGTTGTCATATTTAGTCCTTTGGTGAAAAATCTCAAAAGTTTTGGAAATTACAAGTTTAGTCCCTGTACTTTCAGATTTTGGCGGTTTTGGCCCCTGGGAGTTCAATTTTGGAGAAAAAAAGTCAAATATGGTCCTTCGGAATTCACATGTGTCGCTTTTAATCCCTGGATGAAAATTTTGAGGAAATTACATGTTTCGTCCCTGGACTTTTCAAAAATGACAATTTTGGTTCCTGTGAATTTCAAAATGAAAAATATCACTTTTGGTCCTTTGATTATTTATACTTGGCAGGAAAGGACCTTGAAACAAGTTTGAAAAGTTTACAAAATCAGCCCCTCAACTTTTTGAAAATTACAATTGTGGTCCTTATTTATTAGTTATAAACCAAACGGACACCCTTTGTTATTTAACCCAACAACAAACCAAACAAGCCCCAAAACCTGATCCACAAACTCAGCCCACCCAATCCACAACTAAGCCCAATCCACCAAAAGAATAAAAATACCCCCGTTTTAATACTCCCTCCTTCCACCTCATCCCCCCACATGTCTAATAATCCACTGCAACACCCCATCTCCCCCCTCCTCCACCTCACTCACCCCATATTTTGTTCCCCATCCAAATACTAAATTCCAAACACCAATTAATGATCCACAAATCCATCCAAGCAACCCCCCACCTCAACTTTAGTTTCCCATAGTTGTTATAATTTTGTGAATTTTTCCCTGGGCCCCACACACCCCCAAAGTAGGCTGCAGGGGTGTTTGTTTGCCCTGCTGCAGCAGCTAAGCAGCCACCACCACCACTTTGGTGGTGGTTTCTGGCCACCTCAGTGGGTACCTTTGTCCAAACCTTGGTTCATTAAAACCCCCTCCTAGTAGACTTCACATTTTGACCATTGGTTTGACCATTGGACTTGTGGACCCCACCTGAATCAGCCATTGAACCTTGTCTCATTTTCTGGTTTGAGATAAGTTTCCAAGAGCTTATTTTGAGCTTAATTGCTTATTCTGTGGCCCCCAATTGCTTATTCTTGCTTTAGCATGTCCCTTTAACTCAAGTGAATCAGAATCATTCATAGTGGGTCCCACACAAGCTCATTTTAGCTTATTTCCCCATTTGGTTAACAAAAGTCAACTGTTTGGCTTATTGCCTTCCACAGTGCTTATTTTCAATCTATAAAAAAGTAGTTTTTATAAAAGTTTGTTGTTTTTAGGTGTAAATTAGTTTTCAAAAAGAAAAATCAATTTAATTTTAAGTGATAGTTTCTATTTAATGTTTTTAGGTGTAAATTAGTTCACCCCCTGTGGGTTTTCAGATTTTAGTTTTTACTTTTTCTTTTGTATGTTCGCGTTATTTAAAACGTGAACGTACGCGTTTTAGGTTTTAAACGTTTCTGGTTTTTCCAACTTTCCAGTCTTATTCATATAGCTTGTTTAAGCTATTTCCTCATATATTCCTTAGTTTAATCAATCTCAAACCCTTTCTTGTCTAAATTCACCCGATCACAAACCCGTTTGATAACCATCCACACCTCGTCGGGACATAACGACCCGGGGAAACCACTATATTCCGCGGAGCATTGACTCTAGGCAGTTTGACCTTGTTGACCATCACCTGGTCAATTTAGGTTGACCATTTGGAGCCAATCAAAATTTGGCGCCGCTGCCGGGGAGGTTGTGCGCTTTTTTCTACAAAACGGTTTGCTGATTAGTGCTTTTGGAATTCAATCCTTTGTAAATTTCCCATCCTTGTTCATATTATCTTATTATTATCATATAAAAACAAAACTGTTCCTGAAAACTTTTTAAAATTAGTTTTCAACGAACACAAAAAACAAAAAAAGATTTTCTTTCTCATTTGTACAAAATGTATTTCAAAAATACCAAAAATATTCACTTTTACCCTCTCACATATTTGATTCTCCATTTCTTACCCTCTATGAACCTTTGATTCTTTCCTATGTCATATCCACACCATTTGGGTTGCCAATGGTGTGGTGGCCCTCATAACGGTGGTAATTGCCCCAGCTGTGGCATGGTAGAGTCAGGATACGGGTCTGTCTATAACCAGGATCCCTTTTCTCATCATGTCACGACTGATTTATTCCACCAGCCACCAAACCATGAGATACTGACATATTCGTGTGAATATTGTGGAGGTCCTCATCAAGGATTTGAGTGTCAAACCGGAAACACGTTTGTCTATGAACCGTTTTTTGGTAACACTTAGAATTTTGAAAATGATCAATATCCATACGATTCACCAAAACAGACTCAACAGTTTAACTATTGTGAGTACTGTGGCGGTTCACAATACAGTTCTGATTGTCAATCGGGAAACACGCTTGTCTATGAGCAGTTTCCTGATAACAATTATGACTCTAGCACATACGACTCACAGCCACATCAGTTTTACTGTTGTGATTACTGTGGAGGTCCACACTTCAGCTCAGATTGTCAAACAGGGAATCCAATTCCCTGTAACAATCTTGACACATCATATTACGACCAACCTCCACAGTCCCAATTGAGTCAGGCACTTCTTCCATAAATGCAAAATATGATGAAAATTTTGATGAACTTAAGGATTTAGTTAAAGACCTTGCCCAAAAAGACACTCATCAAAAATCCATGGAAGAATTGCTGGCTGAAGAGCAGGCTACTAGAATAAATTCCCAAGATGCCTATGAAAAATCTGTTAGGGAATCAATTGCAAGAGAAAAAGCAGCCAAATCTAGCTCTCAGTTCTGTTTCATCCCTGATGACAGTGATGATGAAGATACCCTTGATATTCTTCAATTTTATAAGACTTCATCAAGTTCATCAGTTGATATCCCAGCAGCTGAGATTCCATCTCAAACAACTGCTATCACACCCAAGGTTCCCACTCACTCTCTGAGCATGGGGGACGAGCATCTTGATACTGTTCCTAAAAAGGAATCGGACGAATTCATAAAGTCTAGTGTTGAGAACCTTGTCCCAATCCCAAGAGAGTCACAGGGAACTCTTGATCATATGTGTGATATTCCTTCCCCTCTTGAGTGTTCAAACGATCATTTTGAGACTTTCTCAGATTTTAATGATGATTGTACATCTCATGGAGACATTGAGTATATTGAGGCATTACTCCCACAATTTGATGCTGATCCTCTTCTTGAAGAGTTCGCTGATGAACTTACTCACATCAATCCACTTTCATCGGAAAGTGATGATGGTCTCCTCGACTTTGAAGCCGATCTTGGAGAAATTGAAAGTCTCCTATATCATGATTCGTCACTCACTTCTGATCCCAGCAGTCCAATAGAGAATGTTAATCTCTTTGTTCCCGAAACATTCGCTACTACTCTCACCAATCCTCTATTTTAATTCGAATCTTAATTCACTTTGATTTATGATAATCCACTCTTTGATATTCAGAATGAGGATTGTGATGAGTCTATTCCGGAACATGAATTCACAAATTCACATCTTGTGAATAATTCTCTTCATGAGGAGTTCTCCGGTGAACTCACTCATCATATCATGACTCCTCCGGAGTTTGATATCCCGGGGGGAGATGCACTCAATCATGAGAATTTGCAAATTCCCACCCACCCTCCCGGGATGTTTTTGACTTAACCCTTGAAATCCAAATTCAGGCTAATGAGCCTGCTCTCGAGGAAGAATATCAAATCATGATTTTCATCATGGTTTTCTTCTTTTCTTCACCCATAAGGTGACTTCCTCTCTTCTTCAATCCTTCGGGAATGAAGACACCATCTTTGATCCCGGCATTTTCATGTATCATTATCTTGAGCCGGATACTTATCTCATCGGTGTGGAACTTTCACGTGCTTCAAATGTTTGTCCAAACATCTTGAATGAAAGTCCGATTGAGATTATTTCTTCCACATCATGCTTCCCCAAGGACAAATGAATTTGGGGTCGAGTCAAGCTAGCGACTCGGTAAACAAAAACAGTAGCATGCTTATAGGGTTTTCACCCTAAGTGTGCGGGAGTCACCCATGCTATGATTACAAAAGTGAAAAACAAAATGGTGTTTTCCACATTTAGCTTGTAATGTTGCCCTTTTACGTTCAAAGAGTCGGCATAATAGCCGGGACTTTGAATATTAAGGACAATATTCATTCTAAGTGTGTGTGTGTGTGTGGGGGGGGGGGGGGGTATTTCGCTATTCTAGCGAATTTTATCACATTTTACTATCTTATACCCCCGTTTTTGGCAAAAATTTAAAAAAAAATTTCACTAAAGTTTCAAAATTTTTGTGGTAATCAGTCCGCCTTGTCTAACCGACAAAAGGATTGGCTAATCCAGGAGCAAACGGCTCTTGGTAAAGATATATCAAATCCGTTTATGGCTTGCAATTTGCCCAAAATTGTATGGTACCTCAACTCGCCATATCCCATAAAGCGAATGAGTTGGCTAGCCCACAAGATTATGGCTTGTGGTAAAGGCAGTGGAAAATCTATAATTGGTAATCAGCTCACCAAGATGTTGACTATTCCATCAAGAGTTGGCTAGTCCAGAAGCAAACGACTTTTGGTAAAGACTAATCAAATCCGTTGACAGCTGGTGGTTTGCTCAAAATCACACGGTTATCAGGTGGACCACAGTTCTTACATCTGGCTACTCCAGAAGTGATGGCTTTTGGTAAAGAGTTTAAAATCCATTAAGTTTTCAAAACAGTTTATTGCTTGGGACTAGCAATAGTTTAGTGTGGGGGATTGATGCGTGCTCAAACACTCATCATTTTTGGTCAAATCTGAACTGCAAAACATACAAAAACACTCAGAAATGCATCAAAATACTGAAAATATTTCAAAATTGTGTTTTATATGTTTTAGATGCAAAAAGAGTAAAAACAAATGAAAAATGTACAAAGTTTGCAAAATTGGCAATTTCGGTCCCTCAACTTTCACAAAATGTCAAAACTAGTCCCTGGTCATTCAAAATATTGAAAATTATCACCAAAGGTCCTTGTAAAATCATAAGTTGTCATATTTAGTCCTTTGGTGAAAAATCTCAAAAGTTTTGGAAATTACAAGTTTAGTCCCTGTACTTTCAGATTTTGGCAGTTTTGGCCCCTGGGAGTTAAATTTTGGAGAAAAAGTCAAATATGGTCCTTGGGAATTCACATGTGTCTCTTTTAATCCCTGGATGAAAATTTTGAGGAAATTACATGTTTGGTCCCTGGACTTTTCAAAAATGACAATTTTGGTCCCTGTGAATTTCAAAATGAAAAAAATCACTTTTGGTCCTTTGATTATTTATACTTGGCAGGAAAGGACCTTGAAACAAGTTTGAAAAGTTTACAAAATCAGCCCCCCAACTTTATGAAAGTTACAATTGTGGTCCTTGTTTATTAGTTATAAACCAAATGGACACACTTTGTTATTTAACCCAACAACAAACCAAACAAGCCCCAAAACCTGATCCACAAACTCAGCCCACCCAATCCATACCTAAGCCCAATCCACCAAAAGAATAAAAATACCCCCGTTTTAATACTCCCTCCTTCCACCTCATCCCCCCCACATGTCTGATAATCCACTGCAACACCCCATCTCCCCCCTCCTCCACCTCACTCACCCCATATTTTGTTCCCCATCCAAATACTAAATTCCAAACACCAATTAATGATTCACAAATCCATCCAAGCAACCCCCCACCTGCCAAGTTGATTTTTTTCCCGCCAAAAGGTTTTGATGGCCAGGATTGCTTATCACTCATCCTAGGGCTCAAATGTGTAGTGGGAAAGTGAGAGAAGACTTCAGGGACTCATTTAAGTAAAAAAAAATGAAGAAAGAAGCAATTAGAATAGTGTAGTGTAGTTTAGCTCATTTCTTCTTTATGTCGAATTAATGTATCTTTAATTTCCTAGTTATAGTTTCAGCTTGTAATCAATCTCTCTAATGTATTAGAACCTTGTTTCAATCTTAATTTCAAGTTCCCTTATTCAAAGTTCAAATTTTTGCAATTTTTATGTGAAATTTTCTTTTTAGTCTAATCCTGTTGAAACTTATGTTTTACTGTCTTATAAGCCATATTTAAGCTATTTAGAAGCTTTGAAAAGCTCAGTAAACTTTAAAACTAGCTCTAGTTCAAAAATCCAAAAAATCATCAAAAATACAAAAAATAATAGAAAAATAAAAAATCTGTTTGCAAAGAATGATGGAGAAAAGGAGCATGGTGGAAATGGAAATTCATGGGGTTAGAAGCTTTTGGAAGCTGTTAGGTTGGGTATTGGTCCTTGGTTCCTCAGTTCTTAGCTTGGATTACTTGTAAGCATATTTCTCCATATTAAGCAGTTATTGTAGTTAGAGCTTATTTGTTGCTTATTAGTGCTTCTTCTGTCTCCTTGTTGTTTTTTAAATAGATTACAGTTCATATATTCATGTTGTATTACAAGTTTCATTAGGTTTAGTCTAAAATCAGATTTTAAAAGGGTGTTTGGATGACTTATGTTTTGGATGTCCCATTTGTTTTCTGGCTTGTTTCTCTGCACAACTAGTCCTCTTAGGTAATATTAGAGCTAGTCAAACTATAAAAACCATTAGTTATAGTCAAAATAGTCAAAATCATTATCAAACCCCTTGACAGTCCACTATTGAAGGAATTGAGTTCCATGAACCACCATATTAGTACTTAAGCTTGTGTTTTAGTGTAATTCAACTCTATCTTAGCTGAACAAGTAATTTTCAATCAGTAGTGATCACCCAAAGTTGGGAAAAGTCAATTTGCAAGTTTAATGAAAAAGTCAAAGTTGCATGTTCTTCCATTTTTCCAAAATTTCAAGTATTTATTGTGAATTTTGTATAAGGTTTGAGACTTTGAAACTTGTCCCTAATTACAACCCCCTACCTCAACTTTAGTGTCCCATAGTTGTTATAATTTTGTGAATTTTTCCCTGGGCCCCACACACCCCCAAAGTAGGCTGCAGGGGTGTTTGTTTGCCCTGCTGCAGCAGCTAAGCAGCCACCACCACCATTTTGGTGGTGGTTTCTGGCCACCTCAGTGGGTCCCTTTGTCCAAACCTTGGTTCATTGAAACCCCCTCCTAGTAGACTTCACATTTTGACCATTGGTTTGACCATTGGACTTGTGGACCCCACCTGAATCAGCCATTGAACCTTGTCCCATTTTCTGGTTTGAGATAAGTTTCCAAGAGCTTATTTTGAGCTTAATTGCTTATTCTGTGGCCCTTAATTGCTTATTCTTATTTTAACATGTCCCTTTAACTCAAGTGAATCAGAATCATCCATAGTGGGTCCCACACAAGCTCATTTTAGCTTATTTCCCCATTTGGTCAACAAAAGTCATCTATTTGGCTTATTGCCTTCCACAGTGCTTATTTTCAGTCTATAAAGAACTTGTTTTTACAAAAGTTTGTTGTTTTTAGGTGTAAATTAGTTTTCAAAAAGAAAACTCAAGAAAAATCAATTTAATTTTAAGTGATTGTTTCTATTTAATGTAATTTAATTTTAATTTTCATTTTTAAATTTTTATTAAATACTTAGCTTTTTTATATTTTTATTAATTACCTTTTATAGCAAAGTAATTTTAGTAAATGTTTCAGATTTTTATTTTGTCATTTAGTATTTATTAGATTTAATATTTGTTTTATTTATAATTAATTAATAATTAAGTTTTAAATAGCATAATTAGTTTTTATTAAGTAGTACCTAGTTTTTATATTTTTCCTAGATTTTATATGTTATAAAATAATTTTAGGAATTTTTCCATAATTTTCTAAGTTATTTAGGTATTATTAGTAATTTAAATTTGTTTAAATAGTTTAATTAAGATAATTAGTTTTTAATTACTAGAAAATCCCTAAAAAGACAAAAATATTTATTTTTAATTTTTGTACTTTCTTCAAGTTCATTTTAAGTTTTAGAAATTATTTTTTCAAGTTTTTAGTTTAATTTGTAGTGTTTATCATTTTTAGTTTATTTAAATTAGGTTTAATTTACTTTTTAAATAGTTTTAATTAATTAAATAGTATTTAAATATTAAAATAATCATTTTAATAATTTCATTTTCATTTTCAATTTTCTTTTTATTTTAAGTTTGTAAAAAAGTCATTTTCACCCCCTGTGGGTTTTCAGATTTCAGTTTTTACTTTTTATTTTGTACGTTCGCGTTATTTAAAACATGAACGTACGCGTTTTAGGTGTTAAACGTTTCTGGTTTTTCCAACTTTCCAGTCTTATTCATATAGCTTGTTTAAGCTATTTCCTCATATATTCCTTAGTTTAATCAATCTCAAACCCTTTCTTGTCCAAATTCACCCGATCACAAACTCGTTTGATAACCATCCACACCTCGTCGGGACATAACGACCCGGGGAAACCACTATATTCCGCGGAGCATTGAATCTAGGCAGTTTGACCTTGTTGACCATCATCTGGTCAATTTAGGTTGACCGTTTGGAGCCAATCAAAATTTGACGCCGCTGCCGGGGAGGTTGTGCGCGTTTTTCTAAAAAACGGTTTGCTGATTAGTGCTTTTGGAATTCAATCCATTGTAAATTTCCCATCCTAGTTCATATTATCTTATTATTACCATATAAAAACAAAACTGTTCCCGAAAACTTTTTAAAATTAGTTTTCAACGAACACAAAAAACACAAAAAGATTTTTTTTTCTCATTTGTACAAAATGTATTTCAAAAATACCAAAAATATTCACCTTTACCCTCTTACATCTTTGATTCTCCATTTCTTACCCTCTATGAACCTTTGATTCTTTCCTATGTCGTATCCACACCATTTGGGTTGCCAATTGTGTGGTAGCCCTCATAACGGTGGTAATTGCCCCAGCTGTGGCATGGTAGATTCAGGATACGGGTCTGTCTATAACCAGGATCCCCATTCTCATCATGTCACGACTGATTTATTCCACCAGCCACCAAACCATGAGATACTGACATATTCGTGTGAATATTGTGGAGGTCCTCATAGAGGATTTAAGTGTCAAACCGGAAACACGTTTGTCTATGAACCGTTTTTTGGTAACACTCAGAATTTTGAAAATGATCAATATCCATACGATTCACCAAACCAGACTCAACAGTTTAAGTATTGTGAGTACTGTGGTGGTTCACACTACAGTTCTTATTGTCAATCGGGAAACACGCTTGTCTATGAGCAGTTTACTGATAACAATTATGACTCTAGCACATACGACTCACAGCCACATCAGTTTTACTGTTGTGATTATTGTGGAGGTCCACACTTCAGCTCAGATTGTCAAACAGGGAATCCAATTCCCTGTAACAATCTTAACACATCATATTATGACCAACCTCCACAGTCCTAATTGAGTCAGGCACTTCTTCCAGAAATGCAAAATATGATGAAAATTTTTGATGAACTTAAGGATTTAGTTAAAGACCTTGCCCAAAAAGACACTCATAAAAAATCCATGGAAGAATTGCTGGCTGAAGAGCAGGCTGCTAGAATAAATTCCCAAGATGCCTATGAAAAATCTGTTAGGGAATCAATTGCAAGAGAAAAAGCAGCCAAATCTAGCTCTCAGTTCCGTTTCATCCCTGATGACAGTGATGATGAAGATACCCTTGATATTCTTCAATTTTATAAGACTTCATCAAGTTCATCAGTTGATATTCCAGCAGTTGAGATTCCATCTCAAACAACTGCTATCACACCCGAGGTTGCCACTCACTCTCTGAGCATGGGGGATGAGCATCTTGACACTATTCCTAAAAAGGAATCGGACGAATTCATAAAGTCTAGTGTTGAGAACCTTGTCCCAATCCCAAGAGAGTCACAGGGAACTCTTGATCATATGTGCGACATTCCTTCCCCTCTTGAGTGTTCAAACGATCATTTTGAGACTTTCTCAGATTTTAATGATGATTGTACATCTCATGGAGACATTGAGTATATTGAGGCATCATTCCCATAATTTGATGCTGATCCTCTTCTTGAGGAGTTCACCGATGAACTTACTCACATCAATCCACTTTCATCGGAAAGTGATGATGGTCTCCTCTACTTTGAAGCCGATCTTGGAGAAATTGAAAGTCTCCTATATCATGATTCGTCACTCACTTCTGATCCCAGCAGTCCAATAGAGAATGTTAATCTCTTTGTTCCCGAAACATTCAATACTACTCTCACCAATCCTCTATTTGAATTCGAATCTTAATTCACTTTGATTTCTGATAATCCACTCTTTGATATTCAGAATGGGGATTGTGATGAGTCTATTCCGGAACATGAATTCACAAATTCACATCTTGTGTATAATTCTCTTCATGAGGAGTTCTCCGGTGAACTCACTCATCATATCATGACTCCTCCGGAGTTTGATATCCCGGGTGGAGATGCACTCAATCATGAGAATTTGCAAATTCCCACCCACCCTCCCGGGATGTTTTTGAGCTTAACCACTGAAATCCAAATTCAGGCTAATGAGCCTGTTCTCAAGGAAGAATATCAAATCATGATTTTCATCATGGTTTTCTTCATTTTCTTCACCTATAAGGTGACTTCCTCTCTTCTTCACTCCTTCGGGTTTGATCCCGGCATTTTCATGTGTCATTATCTTGAGCCAGATACTTATCTCATCGGTGTGGAACTTTCACGTGCTTCAAATGTTTGTCCAAACATCTTGAATGAAAGTCCGATTGAGATTATTTCTTCCACATCATGCTTCCCCAAGGACAAATGAATTCGGGGTCGAGTCAAGCTAGCGACTCGGTAAACAAAAATAGTAGCATGCTTATAGGGTTTTCACCCTAAGTGTGGGGGAGTCACCCATGCTATGATTACAAAAGTGAAAAACAAAATGGTGTTTTCCACATTTAGCTTGTAATGTTGCCCTTTTATGTTCAAAGAGTCGGCATAATAGCCGGGACTTTGAATATTGAGGACAATATTCATTCTAAGTGTGTGGGGGTATTTCGCTATTCTAGCGAATTTTATCACATTTTACTATCTTATACCCCCGTTTTTGGCAAAAATGTAAAAATTTTTTCACTAAAGTTTCAAAATTTTTGTGGTTATCAGTCCGCCTTGTCTAACCGACAAAAGGATTGGCTAATCCAGGAGCAAACGGCTCTTGGTAAAGATATATCAAATCCGTTTATGGCTTGCAATTTGCCCAAAATTGTATGGTACCACAACTCGCCATATCCCATAAAGCGAATGAGTTGGCTAGCCCACAAGATTATGGCTTGTGGTAAAGGCAGTGGAAAATCTATAATTGGTAATCAGCTCACCAAGATATTGACTATTCCATCAAGAGTTGGCTAGTCCAGAAGCAAACGGCTTTTGGTAAAGACTAATAAAATCTGTTGACAACTGTTGGTTTGCTCAAAATCACACGGTTATCAGGTGGACCACAGTTCTTACATCTGGCTACTCCAGAAGTGATGGCTTTTGGTAAAGAGTTTAAAATCCATTAAGTTTTCAAAACAGTTTATTGCTAGGGACTAGCAATAGTTTAGTGTGGGGGATTGATGAGTGCTCAAACACTCATCATTTTTGGTCAAATCTGAACTGCAAAACATACAAAAACACTCATAAATGCATCAAAATACTGAAAATATTTCAAAATTGTGTTTTATATGTTTTAGATGCAAAAAGAGTAAAAACAAATGAAAAACGTACAAAGTTTGCAAAATTGGTAGTTTCAGTCCCTCAACTTTCATAAAATGTTAAAACTAGTCCCTGGTCATTCAAAATATTGAAAATTATCACCAAAGGTCCTTTTAAAATCATAAGTTGTCATATTTAGTCCTTTGGTGAAAAATCTCAAAAGTTTTGGAAATTACAAGTTTAGTCCATGTACTTTTAGATTTTGGCAATTTTGGCCCATGGGAGTTCAATTTTGGAGAAAAAAAGTCAAATATGGTCCTTGGGAATTCACATGTGTCGCCTTTAATCCCTGGATGAAAATTTTGAGGAAATTACATGTTTGGTCCCTGGACTTTTCAAAAATGACAATTTGGTCCCTGTGAATTTCAAAATGAAAAATATCACTTTTGGTCCTTTGATTATTTATACTTGGCAGGAAAGGACCTTGAAACAAGTTTGAAAAGTTTACAAAATTAGCCCCCTAACTTTCTGAAAATTACAATTGTGGTCCTTGTTTATTAGTTATAAACGAAACGGACACCCTTTGTTATTTAACCCAACAACAAACCAAACAAGCCCCAAAACCTGATCCACAAACTCAGCCCACCCAATCTACACCTAAGCCCAATCCACCAAAAGAATAAAAATACCCCCGTTTTAATACTCCCTCCTTCCACCTCATCCCCCCACATGTCTGATAATCCACTGCAACACCCCATCTCCCCCTCCTCCACCTCACTCACCTCATATTTTGTTCCCCATCAAAATACTAAATTCCAAACACCAATTAATGATCCACAAATCCAAGCAACCCCCCACCTGCCAAGTTGATTTTTTTCCCGCCAAAAGGTTTTGATGGCCAGGATTGCTTATCACTCATCCTAGGGCTCAAATGTGTAGTGGGAAAGTGAGAGAAGACTTCAGGGACTCATTTAAGTAAAGAAAAAAATGAATAGTGTAGTGTAGTGTAGTTTAGCTCATTTCTTCTTTATGTCGAATTAATGTATCTTTAATTTCCTAGTTATAGTTTCAGCTTGTAATCAATCTCTCTAATGTATTAGAACCTTGTTTCAATCTTAATTTCAAGTTCCCTTATGCAAAGTTCAAATTTTTGCAATTTTTATGTGAAATTTTCTTTTTAGTCTAATCCTGTTGAAACTTATGTTTTACTGTCTTATAAGCCACATTTAAGCTATTTAGAAGCTTTGAAAAGCTCAGTAAACTTTAAAACTAGCTCTAGTTCAAAAATCCAAAAAATCATCAAAAATACAAAAAATAATAGAAAAATAAAAAATCTGTTTGCAAAGAATGATGGAGAAAAGGAGCATGGTGGAAATGGAAATTCATGGGGTTAGAAGCTTTTGGAAGCTGTTAGGTTGGGTATTGGTCCTTGGTTCCTCAGTTCTTAGCTTGGATTACTTGTAAGCATATTTCTCCATATTAAGCAGTTATTGTAGTTAGAGCTTATTTGTTGCTTATTAGTGCTTCTTCTGTCTCCTTGTTGTTTATTAAATAGATTACAGTTCATATATTCATGTTGTATTACAAGTTTCATTAGGTTTAGTCTAAAATCAGATTTTAAAGGGGTGTTTGGATGACTTATGTTTTGGATGTCCCATTTGTTTTCTGGCTTGTTTCTCTGCACAACTAGTCCTCTTAGGTAATATTGGAGCTAGTCAAACTATAAAAACCATTAGTTATAGTCAAAATAGTCAAAATCATTATCAAACCCCTTGACAGTCCACTGTTGAAGGAATTGAGTTCCATGAACCACCATATTAGTACTTAAGCTTGTGTTTTAGTGTAATTCAACTCTATCTTAGCTTAACAAGTCATTTTCAATCAGTAGTGATCACCCAAAGTTGGGAAAAGTCAGTTTGCAAGTTTAATGAAAAAGTCAAAGTTGCATGTTCTTCCATTTTTCCAAAATTTCAAGTATTTATTGTGAATTTTGTATAAGGTTTGAGACTTTGAAACTTGTCCCTAATTATAACCCCCACCCCAACTTTAGTGTCCCATAGTTGTTATAATTTTGTGAATTTTTCCCTGGGCCCCACACACCCCCAAAGTAGGCTGCAGGGGTGTTTGTTTGCCCTGCTGCAGCAGCTAAGCAGCCACCACCACCACCACTTTGGTGGTGGTTTCTGGCCACCTCAGTGGGTCCCTTTGTTCAAACCTTGGTTCATTCAAACCCCCTCCTAGTAGACTTCACATTTTGACAATTGGTTTGACCATTGGACTTGTGGACCCCACCTGAATCAGCCATTGAACCTTCCCATTTTCTGGTTTGAGATAAGTTTCCAAGAGCTTATTTTGAGCTTAATTGCTTATTCTGTGGCCTCCAATTGCTTATTCTTGCTTTAACATGTCCCTTTAACTCAAGTGAATCAGAATCATCCATAGTGGGTCCCACACAAGCTCATTTTAGCTTATTTCCCTATTTGGCCAACAAAAGTCAACTGTTTGGCTTATTGCCTTCCACAGTGCTTATTTTCAATCTATAAAAAAGTTGTTTTTACAAAAGTTTGTTGTTTTTAGGTGTAAATTAGTTTTCAAAAAGAAAAATCAAGAAAAATCAATTCAATTTTAAGTGATAGTTTCTATTTAATGTAATTTAATTTTAATTTTCATTTTTAAATTTTTATTAAGTACTTGGCTTTTTTATATTTTTATTAATTACCTTTTATAGCAAAGTAATTTTAGTAAATTTTTCAGATTTTTATTTTGTCATTTAGTATTTATAAGATTTAATATTAGTTTTATTTATAATTAATTAATAATTAAGTTTTAAATAGCATAATTAGTTTTTATTAAGTAGTACCTAGTTTTTATATTTTTCCTAGCTTTTATATGTTATAAAATAATTTTAGGAATTTTTCCATAATTTTCTAAGTCATTTAGGTATTATTAGTAATTTAAATTAGTTTAAATAGTTTAATTAAGATAATTAGTTTTTAATTACTAGAAAATCCATAAAAAGACAAAAATATTTATTTTTAATTTTTATACTTTCTTCAAGTTCATTTTAAGTTTTAGAAATTATTTTTTCTAGTTTTTAGTTTAATTTGTAGTGTTTATCAGTTTTAGCTTATTTAAATTAGGTTTAATTTACTTTTTAAATAGTTTTAATTAATTAAATAGTATTTAAATATTAAAATAATCATTTTAATAATTTCATTTTCATTTTAAATTTTCTTTTTATTTTAAGTTTGTAAAAAAGTCATTTTCATCCCCTGTGGGTTTTCAGATTTCAGTTTTTACTTTTTATTTTGTACGTTCGCGTTATTTAAAACGTGAACGTACGCGTTTTAGGTTTTAAACGTTTTTGGTTTTTCCAACTTTGTAGTCTTATTCATATAGCTTGTTTAAGCTATTTCCTCGTATATTCCTTAGTTTAATCAATCTCAAACCCTTTCTTGTCCAAATTCACCCGATCATAAACCCGTTTGATAACCATCCACACCTCGTCGGGACATAACGACCCGGGAAAACCACTATATTCCGCGGAGCATTGACTCTAGGCAGTTTGACCTTGTTGACCATCACCTGGTCAATTTAGGTTGACCGTTTGGAGCCAATCAGGAGACAACCCGAATTATCTTTGTTTTTCATTTCTTTTAGCATAGTTGGGTTTTGTATGTGGTGTTCTAATCATTTTTGTAGGTAAAAGAAAAAAGGGGATTGATGTTTGCTGATTTTGGAGCCTTTTTGCTCCAGTAATTTGCCCAGGAAAAGTCTACGGCGTAGCCTTTTGGTTAGCTACGCCGTAGCACCCCCTAGGTGCAACACTGTATGATTTTTCCAACTATGGCGTAGCTTGTGAAACCTCTACGCCGTAGTTTTCTCCTGTGCGAAATAATTTTAAAAGATTTTTATTATAAACATACATTAACTTTGTATTTGTTTTTAAATTTGTGGGTGTGTTCACTGTAAACCCTCACGAGACTTCACTCGTCCACTTGGGACACTAAGTGGTTTAAAAGGCTTGTTGCATATCCTAAATGCAACTGTGATTCCTACGAAAGTGAGTTAGGATTTTTGTTTTTCTTTTATTTTTCTTTTTTAGGTTTTATGCTTGTAGTTGTTACGTGATTTCAGGGATATGAAGTTTGCTCACTAGGTGAAGCAAAGGCACGTTTTCTCAAACATAATCCTTCTACCATTTTCAAGAGAAAATTTCAGGGAAGTTCTCATTCCAATTCTACTTATCTGCTTTATTCTCTTAGCTTATTTGCGTACAAAAGGGACTTTATACATTTCAAGTGGGGGGACGGGAGTAGAATGTAACTTGAATTTTTATTTGCCCCATTTTTCTAGTTTATTTTGAAAAATTATGCCATCTTTAAAATTTTTGACATGTTTTTCTTAACCTAACTAGAATAGACCTTAGCCGAGCACATTAACCCTTAATATAATGGTGAGGTTTAGCCTATTCAGTTTCCCCTGTTTTACCCCAAATCCACCAAAATTATGAGTGTGCCGGTAGTTTGTAAACTTTAGAACTTGGCTTTTACATCATTTTGTGACCATGAACGAGTAGTGTATTGAGATTACTTAGTACATTTGGAAGAAACTTTTCAAGAAGGCAATATTTTAGGATTATCACCCAAAAAGCCTATGTGTGTGTGTTTATCGATTAGTCACATTGACTATTCGACCCCCGTGCAAACCCTTTTGTTGCACTCATCTTTAGTGCAAGATACCCCTAGTTTATTACACCCTTTTGAGCCTATCCTTTCATTTCTCACCCACATTTTAAATGTTTCGATGTACCTATACACCTTAGCCTACCGTGTAGTCTTGACTTGTGATTGGGAAGTTGCCACTTGCCCTAGTTTGAGGTTCGAGTCAAAAGGTTCAGAAATCACGCTTACGTTGAAGACCCATCTTTGAAGATCATGAGAGACCCCCCGAATTACTAAATATGTTTTGTCTCAAGTGGGGGAATGTTATTTACTTCTTGTATTGTATTGTTTAAAAAAAAATGTGAATTTCAGTTTGTGGATAGTTTATTTTTGGTGCAACCTTGTATAGCACCGTATTGTTGAGCTTTGAATGAATTAGTATCAAAGAGGCCATTTCGGTCACATATGAAGATTGAAGTTGTTGGTTCATAATTACAACATGAAGACCAAGTGTGGTACCCATCAGGATGTCATCTAATGGCACACACACTTGTTATATGATCCAATTTTTGCGTCTTGAAGCTTTGACCTTGGATGAACGACAAGTGGTAGTAACTTGGTTATAGGTTAAGTCTATTTACTTCTATTTTTCATTTTACACCATTTTTGTGAATCCCATTTCTTATCCTACCCTTAGTTATGAATCATGCTTAGGTGAGGGATTTTTGCAGTCCTTGGTGTCTTGCCCGGTGTTCCGGTCATATACCATTGCCTTTGTCGCCCTTGCCGTAGTATGTTAGTAAGAATATTGTACCCCTAGCCTTATATATGTTCACCCAATATTGCCTTTAAGAATCGTTTTGACCTTAGCACTAGTGGTGGAGATTTGTGTAACCGCCAAGCCTATGATAGAATACATTCTATGATTGTGCGTTGAGTGATCACCCTGAAAATAACACTTAGACTAGGAGAGAGAGCATGAGTGTTTGTTCCCATTTCGCGAGGTGTTCGGTTTAAGTATATTCTAGCATAGGAGATTTTTAGACTCGTATCTTCCGGTTTCTCGAGAGATATCTTTTTAAGAATTATTCTAATAAGGTCTACTTGAGGGCAAGTAGAGTTCAAGTGGGGGGATATTTGATAACATCAAATCGTACCCATATTTTAGGTGTTAATTTCCCCTATATTGCTCATCTTTTATATTAATATGTTGGATATATACTCTTATTTGTTTATATTCAGTTTTCAGGGCAAAGATGAGCAAAGGAACCAAAAGATGCGGATTTGGAAGGATTTACACGCAAATCATTGAAGTATGCGGATTCTGCATTGATTACGGTGTAGAGGCCAAATCTACCTACGCCGTAACTATCATTATTGAAGACTACGGCATAGATGCTCCATCTACCTACGCCGTAGATATTATTTTTGAAGACTACGCCATAGCTTGCACGACACTTACGGCGTAGATGCAATTATCAAAGACTACGGCGTAGCCAACCCTAGGGCTACGCCGTAGCTATGTCGGGCCTATAAATACCAGCCCTAATTCCGAGTTTTAAAACACACATTCCAGCACACAGAAGTCAGGAGGAATTAAGGGAGCAGGAGGATGAAGTTCCATCAGGATACTAGTCCACTCCAAACGAGATTTCACATCACAACTATAAGTCTATTCATCCAATTTGTTTGTATTAATTCAATGTTTACATTTATTATGTTAAACCCTTGTTTTTCTACATTCATGAACATGAGTGGCTAAACACCTCTTGGTGTTAGCCTATTTATGAAATTGTTATTTATGTGATTTAGTTTTCGCGCATCTTTATTCGTTTTATTTGTATACTTGCTTAGCTATTCTTGGGACACTCTAATTTTAAGGGTATTGATATTGGGTAGTCCTTCGAGGGGAATGTTTGAGGCGACCGTACCCGCATTTCGTTAGAAGGTGTGACTTGGTAATGGTTAAGACGAACTGTAGACACCTCCATTGTCATACATGTGCAAATTAACCATAGGATCACCTACCAAATAGATATACCTAAGAAGTTAGAGGGGATGTAAGATGTGATCGTGCCCGCATCCTGCTAGATTAGTCTAAGCTAGTGAAGGTACTTAATGACTCAACATAGTCTACCGTGGACCTCCCTCAATCATAAAAGGGTTAGTCCTTTGATATCGGAGTAGGATTCTATGGGAAATAGGCTAGGCGAATTTATCAAGGAGCCTAGTGACTTTAACCCCCAGATAAAACGATAGGATGGATAATTAGAGAACTTGTCACATTGATAACAAGAGTAATAATTAGGTTAACACTGCTTTCTCTTACTGATTTCTGTTCACTATTTACTCACTTTATTGTTTTGTTATTTTATTTAATCATTTCATTATAAAACCCCTTTTATCTTAGTGACATTAAAAATTAGATATCTCCCACCCCTTAGCTCTTGGGACGAACTCGGCATTACCATCTAGTTATACCTTACACGACCGGGTACACTGCCCGATAGTGCATTATGTAGACCTTAGGTAGACGAGAATATTATAAATATAAAACATGGTCGGTAAATCCTGTATCACATATAGTCAGGCCAAAGGAGGCACTCTACGTGTCGTCTCTGGTCTCCACCACATGGACTATCCTTCAAACTTGGATGGACTCCTAGGCAGAGTGTGAAACCTTAGGTCCATCCCTATAAATAGAAGAAGAAAAAATGATCCAACTTAGCTTCACCACATTTACACTAAGTGGATTCTCACAATCCACTCCGGCTACTCCGATAATTGTTACCCCAACTCGTGACTCCGGTCATAACTCGGGTTCCTTACCGACCGAGGGGAACCAAATCGGATAGTTGCTTCAACCATTCAATACGTAACATACATAAACCCATGGCACCATCCGTGCTATACGTAACAATATAGCCACAAAACCACACCTCTGATTCATCGGAAAACTTTTCCGATTAACTGGAAAGTTCTTATGATCACCATAAAAACCTTATTTCCTAAAAAAAACACAGTGTTTTTGACTAAAAAAACTCATAAAAACCTTCTCAAAAAAACCCACACTCCATCGCTGGAAAACACAATATCCAAAGCATAAATCCGTTCCAAATAACATGAATTGTTTCATTTCACATCAACAAAAACTTAGTTCCAAACATTATTTAACATAGATGACATCACAAATTCCACCACCACCAACTCCGATGAACATACGTCATTTCTAGACAGTCCACCACAAAACACCCTCAACATCTCCAGACAAAATGATAATTTCATCACACCACACACAATAAGGTCGAATGCAAGGATGGCACATGAAGCCAACAATAACTACACTCAGCTAAATCAGGAACACATGGCTTTTCTAGACATGCTTATACGCAAAAACCGGCAATCGGGTTAGGAAATATGACAAACATACAATATAAACTCAAACCAATCACAACATTGCTCCATCGCAAAATATCCACAATCTACTTTCCAAGCACCTCGAAACATGCAAGGTCAATACCACCACCAAAACCTTTACCCAGGCGGACCTACTGTTAGGTCCAACAACTGACCTAATTGTCTCGGACAGAGATTTGAGCATAAAAATAGCACCAGAAACTCACTAACAAATATCAGTGATAATTCTAACACAGTGATGATCAGTGAGTTTGTCTTCCCCTTGCCTCAAGGGAGAACCTCAATGGCATCTTCTTATATAGTTGGTAGAAGGAACCAACTGAAGATGCGCTTTAGTCACTGTTGCAGGCCAGTGATTAAGGTACTTGAGTAAGCGTCAGGGACACTGAGATCTGACAAATGTCTCTTTATCCCTAATGACCTTACATCTCATAAATGACCACCTCACCAACTACCAGTATAACTTTTGTTAAGTTATGGTGATCAACATAACTTCACCAACACTCAGTGATTCAGAGACATAGAGAAATAGTGAAGTTCAGAACCTGGAGTCGTGCAAATCTACCAAGTACTGATCAGCTAATTTGCAATTAAAAACTCTAGCTCGAACCAGAGAAACATCAAGGCAGGAATACCTTGATGATATATCAGTTCCTAAATCAAGACCAAGGAATTAGGTAAGTCAACAGAGTTTAAGCAGGAAAACTCTTAGAAAGATAAATATGTGTTCATTCCCAAGAACAAAAGAAGCCCATAGGAAATCGGTGTTGTCATTCCTGTCAACTCTGGAAAACCAAAAGGACATCAAGGCTAGATGTCTAGGCACGTGCCTATCTATTTACAGTTGGCAAGATCACTATTCCCACGTGAAGCAACAATAATCTCACCGCTATATATACCCATTCCAACCAAGGTTGGAAGAGCGCATTCATAGAGAGTAAGAAGTGAGAATATCTTAGCATAGTTAGAGTGTTAGTATTCTCTACACACTGAGAAACAAAGCCTTGTCTAGCTTGTTTCTCAGTGTTACTTAATTTGTTTCTCATCGGGGATACCGTCTGCAAGTATCCCCATTGAAAAGCCAATTTCCAAGTTATTAGAGTGTCAAAGTAGGTTCTTGAGTAACCGTTGTAATTCCGCTGTATCTTGAATCATAAACTCGTTATATGTTCCATGTCAAAACGCCACATGTTTATGTTTATATTATCAAATCATGAGTTGCTCAAGTTATTCCGGACCAACAAGTGGTATCAGATCTGGGTGGATTATTCTCATGATCCAGATCTTTACTTAAATGACTACTAATAACTTTCAGCCGATCTTAAACGATGGCTAAATGAATACAACCACATCTTCTATAACTCCCACCTTCAAAATTCCCTTCCAAAACATTCAGGAGCAAATCATGAAACAAAACACTCATATTTGATTGTGTCTGTGTCAGGAGATGCTCATACAGCTTATCCACCACCTTTTCACTTCTACCACCTCAACACCACCAATGTCTATACGATTAGGGGTGGCTTCTAGGGAACTTAGTTTCTTGCTAGCTATAAGAGTGGAAACATCCAAAGATGTTTTATGGTTGATCTCAGAAACAACCATATATGAGTGTAAAAATGGTGGATCATCTAGGGTTATTAAAGAAGGGAACAAAATGGGAAGAGGATACGCTGTATGGAAAGGAACCGAATATACAACAGGTATCATAATGATCCCTGTAGCTCAAGAAACTTTCCTATACAGCGTAAAGCAACAAAGGACGGAAATTACTAATTTCTAAATCCTTGTTATTGTCCTGCCGGAAGCACAAAAGACATGGGTACTTGCTGGACAAAATCTGGCTGTTTTGAAATGGAGGATTTACTTAGGTATTTCTACCCGTCCCTCAGACCAGCCATCCAGCTCCTTGAACAAACACTCAGTTTAATCACTGAGGCAAGATCAGTTGGTTGATTAGGGTTGTAGGGTTTAGGACTGGAAAGACTAAAACATATAGTACTCACTTACTACCTAATTAGTCTCAAAGACTCTAGCCAGAGTGGTTGCTGGTTCACAAAGCACTAAAGTACAAGATGCTGGACTAATAACTGAAGGTTGCAGAACTGAAGAAATCAGGCTCAAGCTCCAGAGTTAATTGTACTTCATCAGCATCATTAGAATTAGGCATCTTGAAATTCTTTGATGTAATAATCAATCAGTAAAAATATAGCATTTTTGCTCATTTTACTATTGATTAAGTTTATGACACTTGTAACTTCTAGTCTTGAAGAGGTATATGTAAGCCAATCTCTTCTGTAAAACTATGAATAAAAATGTCTAAACTTCTCACTGATTGAACTGGAATCAGTAAACCGCTCTCTGAGGACTATTCAGGGAACTTATCATTCCTTGATGAGTCTTAGTGTCTATCAACTCTAACTGATAGAACTACCCCAAAAACTAAACGTTCCTTCCTTGAACCATAACCATAAATGTATTAACTCCAAAAACTTTCACTAAAGTTGCAGTTTTTGAGGGGGAGGAAGCATTTATGAGAATCTATTATAGCCATGACTCAAGAAGTGAATCTGGTGCACAAATCATCAGAGATTGAGTTCACACAAAATCAAAGTTATAATGGCTAAAGTGGAGCAAGCACCTGGGAACATGACCCAGTGTAACAAGAAGACACGGTTCAAGAGGCCATGACATTGAATGATCAAGAGACCCTGAGATCAATGCGCAGTAGACCTGAACAATTTTTTTTGTTTAGGAAATGCGCCAAATCTGAAAGGATACCCTGACAGAGAAGATTTAGGAGACCTTGAGCTATAACGCTCAGGAGACCCTGAATAAAATTCTTCAAGAGGTCATCATCAAAAGAAGAAACTTCACTATCAAAAAAAAAGAAGGAGCTTAAATAGAGTGAAGACTTAAACGAAGTAACGATGGTGACTAGATCAAGACAAATAGCCTAGATCTTCATCTTTAACAAAAGGTATCGACGATTGAAAGCTTAAAAATGCCAGGATTTACTTTAGAACATTCTTATAAATCGGTATAAGAAGAAGCCTTTATGCTCATTTATAACTGATACATTCCAACAAGTAGTGTCTCATAACTATAAAATCAAACTGTATTACACTATACATTTTGTAAATCAGTGGATAAGAAGAAGCCGTTATGTTAGGAATATAAATATTCATCTTAAAGACTCGGTCACCCCGAGTATGGTTTAGCATTAAGTAGCTCGTTGTATTTATCATATTAGAATAGTTTACGTTTCACCATGGTGTCGGGTCGGGTCTTTACCCATTGCCAGCCCGAACCATAGTCTACTAGAGGTGTTTATGTAATAAGTACGAATAGCCCTTCCCACACACGGGAAGGGTTGGACCTTCTCATAGTTTAATCCAATATTCACTCTTTTCTCCCATGGTACCCCACTCTTTTCATCTCTCTAGTTTCTTCGTCTTCATATTCGATCCATATATACAAAACCATACGTGTTTAGGATTTAGAGTATCTTACAATTGGTATCAAGAGCCATGATTTCATCTTAGGTATTGTTTGTACTCGGATTTGAGGCTTGGTTTTGAGGTTTACTTATGGTTTGAATGGTTTTGGTAGAAAACTTCCTTGTTTGATCTTGTTTGTGATTAGAAACGTGATATTGTTTTACTTTTATGCTTAGATGTGTTAGAGATACTTAGTTTTTCAATTGGATAGGTTAAATCAATTGTTTGTTTGGTGTTTGATGCATTTTTGGTTCTATTTCTAAGTAGCAATTTGCTCCTCTGTCGGAATTTCTTGATAGCGATTTGCTCTAGAAGATTTAGTGATTTGCTTAACTTTACTATTTTGGGAAAAACAGACAAATCGCTAAATAGCGACACTTCTGTCTCTTGTGGTAGCGATTTGTCAATCATGTTGTGTAGTGTAGTTAGCAATTTGCTTGAATAGCGATTTGCTTGAATAGCGATTTCCTACTTCAGTGATTTGCTCAGTCTAGCGATTTTCATACTCCAGCGATTTGCTCGCTTCAGCGATTTGCTCAGCCTAGCAATTTGCTCGATTAGCGATTTCCTCATTTCAGCGGTTTGCTCAACCCAGCGATTTGCTTACTAGAGATTGCTCTCCAGTGATTTGCTTTTGTAGTGATTTGGTGACCAGCGATTTCTTTTTTTAGAGATTTGCTCAATTTCAAGTATACTATATCTTTCGGTTTCTTTTGTCCGACACCCTCCCTCTTATGCTTGATAGGACTGATTATGAATCATGGTCACAAAGAATTTGAATTTACTGCCGAGGCAAGGAGAATGGTGAAAACATTCTTCGATCAATTGATGAAGGACCATTTCAAATGGGTACTACAAGAGATGTTATCGCCACTGGTGAGGACGGAGCTGTAACTTTGGGAATCGACAAACCACATACTTACAATGATCTAAATGAGGATGAAAAAAAGCGCTATGATGCAGACATTCGATCTTCCAACATTGTGATACAAGGTTTACCCAAAGATGTTTACAAGCTCAGAAACTTCAACACTGAAGCCAAAGCTGTTTGGGACAATGTCAAAATGCTTCTAGCCGGTTAAGAACTTACCAAAGAAGATTGTGAGTCTCGGTTATATGATGAGTTTGAGCATTTCAAGATGAACCTCAGTGAAAACATCACGGACTACTATGTCAAATTTCATAGGCTTGTGAAGACATGAAGATGATCCGAATAACAATGCCTAATATCCAACTCAACTCAAAGTTTGTGAACAATATGTCACCAGAGTGGGATCGATTTGTCACAGCCGTGAAGCACAACAAAGGACTGAGAAATACCAACTATGAACAGCTCTATGCTTATTTACAACAACATGAGAAGCATGCTGTGTATGACCGTCAATTGAGGAACAAGCTCAATCCTATAACAACAAATGATCCTCTTGCATTCATCACCAGTGTTCAGCCACTCAACCAACCTTCACTTGATCAAGTTTTTCATCATCCTACACCAGCAACACAAAACCAGTCACCCATTGGTCAATCATCCATGCATTTAACAACTGTCAAGAACACCTAGCTGAACTCAGGATACTCTCACACTGATATGAGGATTGATAATCTCTCCAACCAAGTGTCATTGCTTGTCCAACAATTCAGAGCAACACTTCCTCAAACCAACAACCAACTTAGAACTTCATCTAACCCACTGATGAGGTGAAAAGTGTTACGCTTTTAGGGGTTCATTTAAGCCCTAAGTCGTGATTATTTGATCAAATATTGCCTCAAATCGTTCCTTTTGTCATTTTAGGTACTTTGGAGAAGAAATCTGGAAAAGAAAGCATTTTGGACGTTTTTGGAGCCAAAAGTGAAGAAAACGACAAAGTCTCCAAATCATGATGGGAATTGTACCTGACGGCATCAAGGCTTGCATGTGACGGTGTCACGTTATGGCAATTAGGTGGATAAAAATGTTACGCGAGACACGCCAGAATGGTTTTGGGAGTTAAAGAGTGACGACGTCATGCTTTGGGACACGAAGGCCGTCAAGAGCAAAATTACACGTGACGGCCAAGAAAAGAGTTACACATGACGGCGTCAGATCTGGATCTAGGCAATCCGAGGATATCTTTGGCGGCGAGTTGACGGCGTCAGGATTACAACGTGACGCCGTTAGTCTGAAAAATCTATATATAGTTTTCTAATTTTCATTCATTAAGGGGAGGAATTTTAGAGAGAACTTTTGGAGAAACCCTAGTACGAATTTAACCTTCTTGTAAGGGTTTTCAAACCCTTCTTTCATCCATGTTTGATTAAAGATAAGTTTTCCAATAATCATTCAATATGTCTATGTGTTGTTTGATTCTATCTTATGCTTGTCTTTACTTTAACATGCTAGGCTAGGTTTTCTTTGTGTTTGCTTAGATGTAATGAAACCAAGTTATTGATTATTGGTTGGTTGTTTGTTATTAATTGTATTGGATGAATGATATCGATGTTAGGCTTAAGAAAATTGGCAGAATTCCAACTGGTAACATGCTTGAACGTCTTAAGAGACATGAATAGGATGTCTACTATGATTATTTGGTTATATTTAATGCATGAGTAACTACTAAGAAGGCCTTGTTAGGAGCTAGTTGTCGGCTCGACATAGGAAGAGGTAGAAGCTTATAGAGTTAAGGAAGATCGTACACGGCCCTACGAATGGTATTAAGGAATATAACCCGTCATCCACGTAATTGTAACAAACTAATCAATTAGTAAAAGATAGCTAGGGAGTAGTGAAATCTAAGTAAACACGTTTCTCTTATTATTGTTTTTCTCCACATTTACTTTCTTGTTATTTTATTTTTATTGCACTTGTAGTTATTTGGGTTAGTTGACTAGCAACTAATTCCGCCCACTCTTCCAATACCTGAGATTTTTACTTGCTTTCTATAAAACCATAAAAATACAAAAAGAATCATCCCTCACCTCTAGACCTAGTTTAATTAAGTTTTGATCTTAACGACACTATTCCCCGAGAGAACGATCAATCCCCAGGTACTTGCCACTACACTATACTACATCAGTTAGGTACACTGCCTGGTGGGGATTGCAAGCCTCTTGAGATCCCTTAAGAGGTAAAACCTTTTGCGAGGGCGCAATCCCACGCATCAAGTTTTTGGCACCGCTGTCGGGGAATAGTTATTGTTTAGGTTGAAATCTCTTTTATTAGGTCTACTTGCTGGATTCCTTTCTAGTAAGATTTTTATTTTTATTTTTGTAGGTTTTCTTTAGTCTATATTTTCTTTGTGTGTTCATTCATACAATCCTCATTGACTATTCCGTTGGCCACTATGGAAAACGCGAATCCACCCCTTTCACCTAGCGAGGTTGCTTTGTTGTGTGAACAGATTGAGAGTGAGATTAGGGAACTTAGAGAACTCAATTGATTGGTTGATATTGAGCTTGATTAAGCGCTTAATGACTTAGCAATAGCCATGGACTTAGATAAGGAATTAGAACCCAATGACTTGGCAATTATGGAAGATGTTAAGGAAGAAGAAGAGGGGGATCTAGATGATGATTATTTCAATTTATATCCCACTAAGGAGGAAATTGCTTACTATAACAATCTTGTTGATAATCCTCGGCCCCCTTTTGTTAAGATTGACCCTAAAATTAAAAGAGATAACCCTAGGAATGTTAAGATACCATGCATGATTGGGTGTAAATACATTGATCAAGCCTACATCAATTTCAAATCCCTAATCAATATTATGTCTTCAAGTGTTTATAATGATATAGTAAAAACAAGACTCGAACCTAGGAGAGATCTCAAATACCCCGGTGGAGTTTGTAATTTTGTAAGGAGAATTAAAGGTTTACATGTCTTTGTTGGGAACTTTACTTATATCGTTGACTTTATGGTTGTTGAAGACTTGGCCAGTGTTATAGATTGTCGCTTATCCCATGTTAGGAGTCCAAGTTAAAATACGATCGGTTGGAGGGAACGGTCCAATTCTCTAATTAAACCAATAAAGTCATATATAGGATGCCTAATAAGATGAGAGAATTCTGTTATGTTTCTCAATTAGAAAAAGGATAATATTAGTGCAGTTGAGGACATTAACGAAGAAGATAAGAAAAAGGGAATGAATTTTGTTTGGGAAAAGAGGAGCCTTTATTATAAAGAATGCTTAACCCTAGGACCTAAGTATAGAGTTGACATGGAAGTAGCTCAAAGGTTAAGAGAATCGATTGAAAAGTGGGAAAGGAAAATGTGATAGCCCGTGACTTTGAGTCTAGCTACAAGACTTGTTAATAAAGAAAAGCACTTCTTGGGAGGCAACCCAAGTTTTATTTGTTGGATTGTTTGTTTATTTAATTTTATTTGCTTCCGTATGCATGTTTTATTTTTATTGTTTGTGGCTCATGTTTCAAAACAAATTGTGGAAATTCTTTATTTTTTCTTTAACTTTGTGTTGATTACATATAAAGGTATTTTGCAAAAGATAAGTGTAAGGGAAATCTAAACTTGTTTCTAAGAATGATTTTGAACATGAATCACAACGATATTAAACGAATGTGCATATTAGTATTTGTTTGAGTCAAATGCTTGTATCGAGTCATAATGATGTTTTGCAGGATTTCCAGGAATTAAGGCATGAGTTTTTCAAGAAATTTTATGGAAACTTAACATAAGATTTTTGTCAGAGCAGTCTGACGGCGTCAGGGTTATAACCTGACGACGTCAAGTGTAAAAATCTGAAAATTTTTGCAAGTTTTGTTTTTATGCCGGAATCTTAAAGTTTTTGCTAAATATTTAGTTTTATAAACTCCAGAAAATCTGCAAATATTCATTCCACAAGAATTATATCTTAATTTGCATTCTAGGATTTTAGTATATATAGAGTTTGCCGCTAATTTTACGCGAGGTTTGCTATGATTGTTTTCTCAGGTTTAATAGGTTTTATTGGACAAGAAGATAATTAATATTTCTGGAGGAAAGCTTTCAATGTTCACTTTCTTGGAGGAGGATCTAACCATGTTACCTCATTATCCACACCGAGCGAATCAGGGGAATATTTGTTTCATTCTTTTATCTTCATTACTTTTACATCCTTTTTATTGAACATTGGGGACAATGTTCAGCCTAAGTGTAAGGGGAGGGTAAATGATGATACCTTAGAGAATGCAATTGCACTTGAGTTTGTTTGTTCAATAGTAGGTGTGTAATAAAACTAAGAGAAACACTTGTTAGGGTAATTTTAGCTCCAAATTTAAATTTTTTTACAACATTTAGGAGTGAAGCTTTGGTCTTAATAAGCGTCTCATGGATAGGAGTTGTATGACTAGCATGAAAAACCGTACCATTCAAAAATCTTCCACCCTAAATATGTGAGGGTCACCCCTAGATATGTTAGGAAAAGATGCTTATGAGTGTACCGGTAGTACTTAGATTCTAGAATTTGTGATTGTGATGCATCCCGAGACCACATGTGAGACTACATTTGTGTAGTAGGATTTACTACATGATAAGAGGCATTCGGATCACCCTTGTGTTTAAACCCGTATCATAATTACTTGACCAATGAAGTAAATACACTTGACTAGTAAAGTCAATTAATTTTTCCCACACCTTTGCGATGTACTTATTTTTAGTACACAATACCCCTAGTACACCCCTCCGAGCCTATCTTTTTTGTTTCTAACTTTAAGCATTTTACTTAAAGGTAGAATTTTTTTAAAATCCACCCCAAATGTACACCTAAATTGCCTTAGGCTACCTTGTATGCACTCATCTTTAGTGCATTATTGTTACATGTTTAAATCCTTAATTAATTGTCTAATTGATTTCATGGTTGCTAAGTCGAGTCATATCTTGTACATATTGTTTTGGGACGATTGGGACTCATGGGTAAAGTACTATTATTATGGAGTATTGGGGAAGACGTCAATTACTAACCCCATATGTGCGTTAATATCTAAAAAGTACTCCAAGTGTTTTGATTATATTAATTCAAGTCATTAGAATAGTTGATTGTAAAGTATATAAAAATTCAAGTGTAAGGGGAATTTAAATCCCCTTTGATGTATTATTTTGGATGGTAGGGCAAGAGTGTAAAAAAAAAAAAAAAAAAAAACATAAGGACTACCATCCCGTTTCGTTTTATGTTTATTTTATGTTTTTGATAGTTTATGATTAGCTTAAGTCGAGTCGAGTCTTGGCTTAGCAACGCCACATTGTACATGTAATTGACCAAGATAATTAACTCGCCACCAATAAAGATTGCCTTTATCCAAGAAAACCGTGTTTATCATATCCTTACACCTCACGTTATAACCCTTTGAAAAGACCTCTTTGATAGTTTATCCTAGGTGCTTACGCCAAGTGGTGGAGGTTTGATCCTTTCCTAAGCCTATGGTAATCTATTTGCTATGACAGGTAGTGAGAGATATTTTCCATTTTCATATTGTGATATGTACTTTTATTACACCCGAGAGATATGAGTATCTAAACACTATTTGTGAGGTGCTAGTGTATAATTTCCGTGCTTGTTTTGATTGAAGTGGAACGATTATTTGTTGTAATTACTTTTATATTAGTGTTAAATGACCCATAGCTTGTATTTTGATTAGAATAAAAGTGCATTTGCTTGAGGACAAGCAAATCTCAAGTGTAAGGGTATTTGATGAGGTGAAAAGTGTTACGCTTTTAGGGGGTCATTTAAGCCCTAAGTCGTGATTATTTGATCAAATATTGCCTCAAATCGTTCCTTTTGTCATTTTAGGTACTTTGGAGAAGAAATCTAGAAAAGGAAGCATTTTGGATGTTTTTGGAGCGAAAAGTGAAGAAAACGACAAAGTCTCCAAATCATGCTGGAAATTGTACCTAACGGCGCCAAGGCTTGCATGTGACGGCCTCACGTTATGGCAATGAGGTGGATAAAAATGTTACACGAGACGCGCAATGTTTTAGGGAGTTAAAGAGTGATAGTGTCATGCTTTGGGACACCAAGGCCGTCAAGAGCAAAATTACACGTGACGGCCAAGAGAAGAGTTACACATGACGGCGTCAGATCTGGATATAGGCAATCCAAGGATATCTTTGGCGGCGAGTTGACGGCGTCAGGATTACAACGTGACGCCGTCAGACTGAAAAATCTATATATAGTTTTCTAATTTTCATTCATTAAGGGGGAGGAATTTTAGAGAGAACTTTTGGAGAAACCCTAGTACGAATTTAACCTTCTTGTAAGGGTTTTCAAACCCTTATTTCATCCATGTTTGATTAAAGATAAGTTTTCCAATAATCATTCAATATGTCTATGTGTTGTTTGATTCTATCTTATGCTTATCTTTACTTTAACATGCTAGACTATGTTTTCTTTGTGTTTGCTTAGATGTAATGAAACCTAGTTATTGATTATTGGTTGGTTGTTTGTTATTAATTGTATTGGATGAATGATGTCGATGTTAGGCTTAAGAAAACTGGAAAACTTCCAATTGGTAAGATGCTTGAACGTCTTAAGAAACATGAATCAGATGTATACTACGATTATTTGGTTATATTTAATGCATGAGTAACTACTAAGGAGGCCATGTTAGGAGCTAGTTGTCAGCTCGACATAGGAAGAGGTAGAAGCTTATAGAGTTAGGGAAGATCGTACACGGCCCTATGAATGGTATTAAGGAATATAACCCGTCATCCACGCAATTGTAACAAACTAATCAATTAGTAAAAGATAGCTAGGGAGTAGTGAAATCTAAGTAAACACATTTCTCTTATTATTGTTTTTCTTGGGTTAGTTGACTAGCAACTAATTCCGCCCACTTTTCCAATACCCAAGATTTTTACTTGCTTTCTATAAAACCATAAAAATACAAAAAGAATCATCCCTCACCTCTAGACCTAGTTTAATTAAGTTTTGATCCTAACGACACTATTACCCGAGAGAACAATCAATCCCCCGGTACTTGCCACTACACTATACTACATCAGTCAGGTACACTGCCTGGTGGGGATTGCAAGCCTCTTGAGATCCCTTGAGAGTTAAAACCTTAGCACTTGTACTCATTTCAACTAAATACTTATCTACTATACTTTCATTTTCAACAATTTTATATATAAAATTTTCTTTGGCTTGACATTTCTCTTGATGAAAATTTAATAGACTTTTCCACATATCCTTTGCCGTTTGACAAAAAAAATTCTTTCATATTCAATATTTGGTAAAGCTTTGTATATAATCATTTTAGCAATATCATTTTTATCAGGCACTATTTTGAAATAATTATCTTATTTTTCAAAAGTGGTTTTTGTTGATTGAAAATTAGCAATTGAAATGACATGCCAAAGATCATAATCTATTAATTTCACGTAACTTTCGAATCGATTTTTTCATTCAAGGAAACTTGTATTTTCAAAATATGGTGGTTTAAATGTCATGTTCCCTTCTAAATATTTTTCCGATTCCATAGATCGATTTCAAGCTTTAAAATACAATTTATTTTAAAAGTCTTGTTTAACGTAGCTTTGATGCCAATTGTGGAAAACTAGAAGGGGGGGTTGAATAGTTTTACGTCAATTTTTATTTTATAAAAACTTTGTTTGCAAAATAATCGATTCTAGTTTTATGTGAGATCAATAAGCAATACTTTTTTTTTTGAATGGCAATTGTGGCCACATGGCTCCTAGCCCAGAAGGCGTAGCGAGCCAACACAACCAGGTTGGGTCCAGCCCAGAAGGCAATCGCACCCTTCCCTTTACGCACGCGAGAGGAAACCCCTATCGCCCTAGACAAGACTCGAACTTGAGACCTTGCTTAGGAGAGTAAAACCTCCATACCGCTAGACCAGAGGCCCGTTGGTAGATCAATAAGCAATACTAATATAAACTAATATCTACGAAATGAAATGACAACAATGTAAGTAAATAAGTAAAGAGATAGAGATGGAAAGATCGCACCACAAGACAAAGGATTTATAGTGGTTTGGCTACGAAGCACCTCTTCGCCCTACTCCACTCCCCGAGCACCTAACTCGAGAGTTTTCTTCACTACGTCAACAAGCTCCCTTATGGCGGAGAAAACCTTACACAAATTTTGCTTACACCAATGAACGACACTAAGCTAAATGTCAAGTCCTAATAGTAGCTAGAACCAATCTCACACCACTACACACCTTCTTCACAACTTATGCACACCACTACTACTACACAACTTCACTACTTCTCTTTCACAACACTACTTCTAATTCTACCCAACACAACTACTTCTACTCACAACTACTAACACACCTAGATCTATCTATTACACAACTTCTACACCTTTACAATATACACAAGCCTACAATACTTCTTAACAAGATGTTGGAGGAGTATTCTTCTCTTGCACTTTGAATGATGAAGGATTGGATCACTTAAAAAAAAATACTAATATGTTTATGATCAAAGGATTTAGGAAGATGATTTGAGAGAATTAGAACAGAAAGTTTTAGTGCAAAAGGTGAGAAAAAATTCAGATTTGAACCAGTATTTATAGGCAAAGAAATCTGACACAAGAGCGTATGCCGGCCCCCTTAATTGTGTGCCGGCCCCCTTAAAATTAAGGGGGCCGCCCATGTGAAACGGCCAAATTCTTTGTCTTTTTCTGGGAAAAGTTTATTTGGTGAAAATTTAACTGTATTTGATTAAAATTTTGAATTCATATAATTATTATGAAATAAATATTTTCCTTTAATTACCAAAAGTGTTTTTCTTAAATATATAAAATGTTTATACCATTTTACATAATTTGTAATTAGTAAATAAACCTTCCTTTGATCATAAAATGTATTAGGCACTTGTTTATTCATACCTTAAATGAATTAGATGGATATAATGATATTTTGTCATTAAATACTTATTTACGTAATGATTTTACGTTTAATGATTTTAGATTTTGTGATCGTCAAAACATAGGAATATCGAAAAATATTAATAACTTTTTTACGCATTATTTATATCAACAGAAAGTTATGCTTAACCTAAGTTAGTAACCAAGTAAGTTTAGAGTGCCTCGAGATTACATGAATACCTGACACCATTTAAGTTTCAATTTTGATTTTGATTTCCATCACTGATTTTTTTGATAAACAATTTGATACCTTTCTGACCATTCACAAGCTCGTTCAACCATATTGTGTTTGACACATTCTGTGAATTCATTACTTATGCTGAATATAAAATGTATCATTTGATACTACTTGACTCTGGATAATCCATTTCTACTCCTATGAGAACTCTAGTAAATTATTAACCAAAGATATAGGAATATTTTTTCCCTTCCTTTGAATGATAAACTTGTCTACCAATCATTTCCTTTGGAAGGATATGATGAAATTATTATCTCAGTATGAATTTGTTAGCTAAGCATGATGATGCTGACAACCGATATCCCATGCATCTCACTTTTGACAATTATACGATGTTCGTTTTACCAACGATATACAATCTACCTGTAACACCCCAACCCAGATATACGGCAGCCAACACGGCCGGGAGCGTTACGCAAGCGGAAACCAGACACCTTTATAGTTAACGACCACAACACGGGATGTTTAAAAGTGTCTCAAACACATCATTCGAATTACAAACCATTTAGAGTACATAGACTCTTTATCAAATTGCAGCGGAATAATAAAAAGAGTTTAGCTGCGGAAAAAGTACCAAAGTTTAGCAGCGGAAAATAAATAAGTTTAGCAGCTGAAAAGTATCAAAGTTTAGCAGCGGAAAATAAATAAATTTAGCAGCGGAAAAGTATCAAAGTTTAGCAGCGGAAATAAATAACTTTTAAAGACACACCAAGGTTTTATGAATGACATGAAAAATAAAGATAGTAGAAATGATAATGCTGCCTTGACAGAAACCTCCTTCGACCAAGCCACTCCACCACGCCCAAGTCTTAAAGCTCTAAAGCTAATTATTATTAATAGCAGTAGTAGTACCTAAGAAACACATGCTTAAAAGTCAACACAAAGGTTGAGTATAATCCATATGTTTAAATAATAAAGTTGAGCACAAGGTTTTAATCATACGATATAAGCAACAAATGCAAATACCGGGTAATCAAGGTAACACCCAATATGTAGAGGCATCCCAGTGCAAACATATGGTTGATGATGTTAAGCTCATGACGCGTAAAACATTAACCAATATATAACCATAAGTCGACAAATAAACCGCGGAATTTCATAATATAAAGAGCCCCCAAGGATGAGTTGTTGGGTCTATTAGATTTGATGATACAAAACAAGAAAGAGTGAAACAATAAGGACTTAATATGACAAGAAGGAATTCTAAAAAAGATGGAGAAGGACTTGCTTGCAAAAGAAGATTTATATTTTAGTCCTTCGTAGTATTTTGTAAACCCTAATTCTCTATTATGTAAAGAGATTAAGGGTACATGTTTTTTATATTAAGTCTTTCAATATGTAGTCGACTAAAGGGGTGTGTGTGTGTAACCTAGACGTAGGGTAGAACGTCTAGGGTTAGAAGTGTTTCGTAGCCTCAAGAATCTCTTGATTCCTGTTACAGATTAGGTGTAACCGTATTATTCTGATCAAATAATATTTGAGGCATGGAGTGTTATTGAAGAGAAACCTTGTTCATAATAACATTGATGTTTGTTTAATTCCGCTGCATATATTGTTAATCTTTTTTATTGTGTTTCCTAGATACTATGAGGTCTAAACAACCTCGAGCTACAACGATTCAACAGGTGGCATCAGAGACAGGTTAGCTCGTGATATCTAAGGATTCTACAAGTTTTTTTACTGTTGAAGTGCATCAGGTTTGAAAAAGGGTCTGGTTTATCGCATGGTGCAAATTATCACTGATTGGGTCGATTAGAGAATTATATTTAGGAATGAATTTGATTTTTCGGTGGTAATTAATTATAAAAGATCTGATTCATCGAGGTAATAATTATTAATTTTTGTGTTGTCTTTGATAAGCCTCGTACGGATTTAAATGTCTATCAAGTTAATTGGTGCGATATTATTGGTCAAGTATTTACAACCCTTGTCGCTCAGTGGAGAAATTGATTGGGTGATTTATTAATTTTGTTCCGTACTTATTGCTCCTACCTAGTAATCTTGTTTTGTAATTTCATTGGTCAAAGAACTAATTGGGTCTAAATGGAGCAGAGATATTATCAAAGGGGTTTGTCATGGTTTGTACAAAATTGTTGATTCATAAACCTGGTACTAATTTATAATTGGACAGAATCAAAGTGTTGGCGTCTAATGCATGATTGGCCGGTGATATTACTATATTGCTTTAATTTAACATCAATCATGGGTTTATTAACGAGGTGCTGATTTATTTAATTGGTCATACTGATTGGTGAGACTTTATCATGGGTCGGTATGCTTTACTCCAAGAATTTATCCTCGTATTATTTAATGCTCGTAGGTCAATGATTGGAAAGTGAACTCAATATCTTCGCATATGGGTCTGTGGTCATATGGATAAATTAATTGATCCACAGTGAATTTATTCTTATCGGTTTGTGGCATGGATTTGTGGTGAGTTACAACTGCTATCTTTAGAAGTTTCTACTGCTCGTAATAAGATTGCGCTGCTCAGAGAAAAATACTACTGCTACGCTTAAAAGATTATGCTGCTGTGAGTTTATATTGCTACGTATATTTTTCTGCTGCTACGTTTCGAGTGTTTCTACTGCTGCTTGATATATTGTTTCTACTGCTTGTACTATTTGATATCGGGCAAAGTATTGTTTTGGTTTTTGGATGAGATGGTTTTACATACACATGGGATTTTGATTCACACACACAAGGAATATTGGTTTGGTTTTCGTTCTTAAAGGTTTAAAAAGGCTCGGTATTTCGTTCTTATTGATTAATTGATTACGAAGAAGGTTGATTATCACATATTTGATGTTGTAGTTGAGTTTCACAAGTTTGTGTTCTTATCATATCTCAAAGTGGGTGTTACACTTTGAAGATAACTTGTTTGTTCTATACGGTGGTGACAAAGACTTGTCAAATCTAGTTTTCATAGGTCAAGGGGAGGATGGACGAAGACCTAGTTCACTTGAAGGAGTTATGTTATTGTGCTCAGTGTCTCATTGAAGATGAGGATTTTGTCAAGAGATTGCGGTTTACTTATATATTCGGTTTTGGGTATAAGTTCAAACTCACGTGGATAGTACAAGACATAAGACACAATTTTGGGTTATTCTACTTCTTCATCAAGTCCGTTATATTTGGTTTTCTTCACAAGTGATCATTACTTAGAGCCTACAGCATTGAAGATTCAAGAGATGGTAAACATATTGGTTTCAGGGGAAGCTTATTGATTAAATGTTTAACCATCTACATGCACCACTCGAGGGGAAGTTCATATTGCTTACATTCCATATTTGTTGATAACAAAAAAGGGAAGAGATTTTGGAGTGACATGGCATGGATTAAGGGGAAGACAAGACTGTTTCATTCAGGTGAGATTTAATTATCTCAACTTTTCTACTTCGTCTAGGGAAGTTCGTACAAGAAGGTGTTTGTTTTGTCATCATCAAATAGGGGAAGATTGTTGGGTCTATTAGATTTGATGATACAAAACAAGAAAGAGTGAAACAGTAAGGACTTAATATGACAAGAAGGAATTCTAAAAAAGATGGAGAAGGACTTGCTTGCAAAAGAAGATTTATATTTTAGTCCTTCGTAGTATTTTGTAAACCCTAATTCTCTATTATATAAAGAGATTAAGGGTACATGTTTTTTATATTAAGTCTTTCAATATGTAGTCGACTAAAGGGGTGTGTGTGTGTAACCTAGACGTAGGGTAGAACGTCTAGGGTTAGAAGTGTTTCGTAGCCTCAAGAATCTCTTGATTCCTGTTACAGATTAGGTGTAACCGTATTATTCTGATCAAATAATATTTGAGGCTTGGAGTGTTATTGAAGAGAAACCTTGTTCATAATAACATTGATGTTTGTTTAATTCCGCTGCATATATTGTTAATCTTTTTTATTGTGTTTCCTAGATACTATGAGGTCTAAACAACCTCGAGCTACAACGATCCAACAGGATACCAATTGTTGGGTCTGAAACTGCTGCTGAGTGAAACTGCTGCTATAAGTGAAACTGCTGCTAGTGGTAATGATTCTACTGCTGATGTCAAAGTGCTGCTGAGGATAAATACTGCTGACAGAATCTACTGCTGATGGGATAAGTATGTAAACAGTTTAGATAAATACAGAATAGATTGTGTAAATATTATATTTATCTAGAATATACTTATCGTGTAGAGAAAGGTATTGTAAACCTAGTAGGACTCCTTAGTCTATAAAAGGAGGATCCTAGGGTTAGTTTATGTACGTATTATTATTCACTTCAAGGTTGTAAAACCCTAGCATTGTTGAGTGCTCGTATTAATAATATTGAAGTGTTGACAGAGAATCATTATTCTTCTTAAGTTAAGCTTTTACATTCCGCATATTAGCTTAAGTATTTAATCAAGTTAACTTCTATACAAGATCGTTTAAGCTCAACTGGGATCAACAAGTGGTATCAGAGCTTGTGATCTAGAAGTTATTATCAAGAAGATTTTGTTTCTTAAAAGTTTGCTGTTCCAAATCTATTGCTAAGATGGGTGATGAAACTCATATGGTTACTGCTTCAAGGGTGCCCATGCTGAATCCTGCTGAGTATGAGCTTTGGAAGAGAAGGATCAGATAGTACATTCGCATGATTGATTTCAACATGTGGAATGTGATTGTTAATGGTGATTCTGTACCTGAGAAGAGTGCTGATGGAAAGGAGATACCAATTAAGTCTGCTGAAGCCAACACAGTAAGGAAGATGGAAATCAAAGCACATAGTATTCTCTTAATGGGAATACCTAATGAATTCCAAATGGACTTTGATGACTGTGAATCTGGAAAAGAATTGATGGATGCTGTTGAATTCAGGTTTGGAGGTAATGATGCTACTAAGAAATCCAGGAAAAACATGCTGAAGCATCAGTTTGAGAATTTTACTTCTGAAAGTGGAGAGAAGATAATTGGCACATATAACAAGCTAAACCAACTTGTTAGTCATCTAAAGCTTGTTGGCTATGTGGTTCCACAAGAAGATGTAAACCTAAAGTTTCTTAGAAGTCTTGCACCTGAATGGAGTATGCACACAGTTGTGTTGAGGAATAAGCCTGATTTTGAAACTATGAAGTTGGAGAGTCTCTACAACAATTTAAGAGTGTATGAATCAGAACTATCTACCTCTTCTACTTCATCTTCTGGTACTCAAAATCTTGCCTTTGTATCCTCTAAAGGAAAAGGATCTCAAGAATCTCACTCTGCTGCTCATTATACTGCTTATGGAGTATCTGCTGCTGATGGATCTGCTGCTAGTTCAAATGATAAGACTTCTACCAGTGATATTGCTTTGTGTGCATTCTTGGCTGAGCTCACAACTACTATAAGGTCACATGTTATTAATCAAGACTTGGATTACATTGATCCTGATGATCTTGAAGAAATTGATCTTAAATGGCAAATGGCCATGTTAACCTTGAGGGCAAGAAAGTTCTTGAAGAAGACTGGAAAAGAAGTCAAATATAGAGCTAAGGACAGTCCAGGCTTTGACAAATCAAAGATAGAGTGCTACAATTGCAATAGGAAGGGACATTTTGCCAGAGAGTGTAGAGCTCCAAAGAAGAATGCTGATGCTGCAAAGAAGGTTACTGAAGAATCAAAGACTGCACTGGTATCTTGTGATGGACTGGGAGATTATGATTGGAGTGATATGGCTAAAGAAGAACCAAATTTCTCTTTGGTAGCTGTTACTCAACCCAAGGTTCAGAACTTTGCACTTATGGCCTATGGTTCATCATCAGGCTCTGACTCTGAGGTATCAAATGATTCAGACTTATCTGTATGTTCTTTTAAATCTTGTGCTGACACTATAGAAGAACTTAAGTCTAGGAATGAGAGTTTAAGTAGAGAAGTTGAACACCTAAAACTTGATAACTTAGGTTACAAAGTAGGTATTCAAAATGTTGAAAGAAGGTTAGAATATCTCAAAGAATGTGAGAAGGAATATGTAGATCAACTTAATCTCAGAGATATTGAAATTTTTAAGAAAAACAGTGAAGTAGAAGTTCTTAAAAATAAGTTAGAAGAAGCTGAAAAAGAAAAAGAGGAAGCTCTTGCTGAAAAAGATAAACATGTAGTAAGAGTACAAAAAAAAAAATATGCTTCTGACTTAGTTCATAAATCTATTGAGAATAACTTGATGAGAAAAGGTAGTGGAATTGGATATAATGATGTGGCTCCTCCAGCCAAAAGTGCTTTTGCTCCACCAGGAAAAGAACTATCCTTCTTTAGTGAGCTAAATATTGAAAAACCTGTAGGTGAATGTAGCACAAATGTTAATGAGACACCTAAGGTTGAGGCTAGAAAATTTCCTGAAGCTCCTATTATAGAAGATTGGTATTCTGATAGTGACAGTGATGAGGAACAGGTTAAACAAGAACAAAGTGTGAAAAAGGAAGAAATTCCTACAAAGTTTAAACCTAAAATTGAACAGGTTAAGTTTGTTAAACCTGTGTTAGGAAATAACTTCTCTAGGAAAATGGTAGAGTTCAATGAGGTACCTAGAGAACAGATGGAAAGGTTCAATAATAAGCCTAGGGGTAACCAGAGAAACTTCAACAACCTAGTTTCACACAGATTAGGTAATCAGTTTCAATTACAAAAGAAGGCTTGTTATAAGTGTGGTAGCTTTGACCACTTGATTGTTAGATGTCCTGAACACCAAAAGCCTGTTTGGAATCAATACACTAGGGTGAATCACAAATATGTAACTAAACAAACTCACCCACATCCTAACAGAAATATGGTTCCAAGAGCTGTTTTGTTGAGATCTGGTGCAACTAGATCTATTTATGCTGCTAGAACAAATGGTGTTTTCAAAACCACAACTGGTTCTTCTACTGGCTCTACTGCTAGTAAGCATTCTGCTGCTAGTATACATTCTGCTGATAGAAAGCAACCTGCTGCTAGTACAAAACTTTCTACTTCTGGGTCAAAAGTTTTAACAAATACAGTTGTTGGTAATCACTTCTATGCTGTTAAGGCCTCAGCTTGCTGGACTTGGAAACCAAAAACAAATGTTTCAAATTCTGTTTCCAAGGATAGTAGTGCATCAAGTGATTTAAAGAAATTTGATTATGTTGATGCACAGGGCAGATCCAAGTCAGTAATGGCTTGGGTCGTCAAGAGGAACTAATGTCTCTACTTTTCATGTGTAGGTCAATCTACTGGATGAGCTTAAGGATATGGTTATTGTTGACAGTGGATGTTCTGGACACATGACAGGAGATGAGTCTCAACTTGAAGACTTTGAGGCTTTTGATGGTGGTTATGTTGCTTTTGGGAATGATCCAAAAGGTGGTAAGATTGTTGGAAGAGGAACTCTTAAAACTGGAAATTTGGACTTTGAGAAGGTGTTTCTTGTGAAAGGACTTAAGTTTAACCTTTTTAGTGTCTCACAAATGTGTGACAAAAAGAACTTTGTTCTTTTTACAGACACTGAGTGTATGATCCTTTCTCCTGACTATCAGTTGCCAGATGACAAATCTGTGCTTTTGAAGGTCCCTAGAAATGAAAATATATACAGTGACCATATTAAGAACATTGTTCCTAAGAGGACTTTGACTTGTCTAATTGCAAAGGCCACTGTTGATGAGTCCAAATTATGGCATAAGAGATTGGGACATCTGAACTACAAGACCATGAACAAATTGGTAAAAGGAAATCTGGTCAGAGGAATGCCTACAAAGACTTTTGAGAATTGTGAAACTTGTGTTGCCTGTCAAAAGGGTAAACAACACAGAGTTTCATTCAAGTCCAAAACTGTGAACACAAATACTGAGCCATTACACCTACTGCACATGGACTTATTTGGGCCTGTATTTGTCAAAAGCTTGAACAAGAAGTCATATTGTCTTGTTGTCACTGATGACTTTAGCAGATTTACTTGGGTATTCTTTCTAGCCACTAAAGATGAAACTCCAGAAATACTCAAGGCATTTATCACAAGAGTTGAAAATCTGTACAATCACAAGGTGAAGATAATAAGATGTGACAATGGTACTGAGTTCAAGAACAGTGTTATGAATCAATTCTGTGTGGGGAAAGGAATTCTTAGACAGTATAGTGTAGCAAGAACTCCACAACAGAATGGTGTTGCAGAAAGAAGAAACAGGATACTTATTGAGGCTGCAAGAACAATGTTATCTGATTCAAAACTACCTATTCCTTTTTGGGCTGAAGCTGTGAACACTGCATGCTTTGTCCAGAACAGAAGTAAGGTAGTCAAGCCTCACAATAAGACTCCATATGAGTTATTTCATGGGAAGAAGCCACTGATTGATTTTCTCAAACCATTTGGATGTCCTGTTACAAATTTGAACACTAAGGGAATTTGGTTGGTTACTCTGTGATTAGTAAAGCTTTCAGAGTATACAATAAGAGAACCAAACATGTAGAGGAGAATTTGCATATAAAGTTTTCTGAGAACACATCTAATTCTGAGGGAAAAGGACCTGAATGGCTGTTTAATGTTGATATGCTTACCAAAACAATGAACTATGTACCAGTTATTGCTAGTGTTGATAAACCACAAGAAGAATTTGTTGTGATTGAGAAGTTAAAGGTTGGTCCTACCTTACTTCCCTTTCAGTCAGCTCCAAGTCCTAAAGAAGATGTGGTCACTCAAGAGAAACCTAAGGAAACTGAAGAAGGTATTGAAATACCTATTGAAGCAGAAAAAGAAACTAATGAGCCTCTCAAAGTAGTTGTTGATGTCTCTCCTACAAAGCCAGAAGACTCTGCTGCTGACTCAGAAGACTCTACTGCTAGGCCAAAAGTTACAACTACTGCTCCACCACATTCTGCTTCCAAGCCTACTAACTCTACTGCTACTTCAATGTTTCCTAATTTGGACTCTCAGGGTAGACCTATTGATGAGCCTCCTCTTGAGAATATTTATTATGACACAGATGACGATGCACTTGATGGTCAGTTATTTGGAGCTGCTGCTGATTTCACTAATTTGGAACTCAATATTCCTGTTAGTCCTACAACTACCACAAGAATACACAAGGATCATCCAAAAGATCAAATTCTAAGTGATCCACAATCATCTATTCAAACTAGGCAGATGACTAAAGCACTGAAAGATCTTCAACATCAAAGTTTCTTTGCCAGATCTCTGCATCAAAGAAATAGTCATAAAGATCTTCAAAATTGCCTGTTTGCATGTTTTCTTTCTCAAATTGAACCCAAAAACACTTACAAAGCCCTACAAGAAGCAAGTTGGGTGGAGGCAATGCAAGATGAGCTTCTACAATTTAAGCTGCAAGAAGTTTGGACTTTGGTTGAACTGCCAAATGGAAAAAGAGTGATTGGCACAAAATGGGTTTTCAGATGCAAAAGAGATGAGAGAGGAATTGTCATAAGAAATAAGGCAAGGTTAGTAGCACAGGGATACACACAACAAGAAGGCCTTGATTATGATGAGGTATTTGCTCCAGTGGCAAGAATAGAAGCAATTAGAATATTCTTGGCTTATGCTTCATACAAAGATTTTGTAGTGTATCAAATGGATGTGAAAAGTGCTTTTCTGTATGGGACCATTACAGAAGAGGTCTATGTGTCTCAACCACCAGGCTTTGAAGACCCTGATCATCCTGACAAAGTGTACAAAGTAAACAGAGCAATGTATGGCCTACATCAAGCTCCTAGAGCTTGGTATGCTACTTTGTCAACATACTTGCTAGAATCTGGGTTTAGCAGAGGAAAGATTGATAAAACTCTGTTTCTCAAAAGACAACAAGATGATATTTTGCTGGTTCAAATCTATGTTGATGACATCATCTTTGGGTCTACTAACAAAGCTACGTGTGTTAGTTTTGAGAAGCTTATGAAGGACAAGTTTGCTATGAGTTCAATGGGAGAACTCACCTTCTTCTTAGGTCTGCAAGTTACACAGAAAGAAAATGGTATATTTATCAGTCAGGATAAGTATATCAATGATATTCTGAAGAAATTTGGTTTTGAAGATGCTAAACCAGCCAAGACTACCATGGACACCAGTAAACCATTGCAGAAGGATAAATATGGCAAGGAAGTGGATATACACTTGTACAGGTCTATGATTGGCTTATTTATGTATCTTACAGCATCAAGGCCTGATATCATGTTTGCTGTGTGTGCCTGTGCAAGATTTCAAGTGTGTCCCAAAGAATCACATCTCAATGCAGTGAATAGAATTTTTAGATATCTGAGGCATCAACCAAAATTGGGCCTTTGGTATCCTAAAGATTCACCATTTGATTTGGTCTCCTATTCAGATAGTGACTATGCTGGAGCTTCATTGGATAGAAAGTCTACAACAGGGGGCTGTCAATTTCTAGGAAGCAGATTGGTGTCCTGGCAATGCAAGAAGCAAACAGTGGTGGCTAATTCTACAACTGAAGCTGAGTATGTGGCTGCTTCAAGTTGTTGTGGACAAGTTCTATGGATGCAGAATCAATTATTGGATTATGGGTACAATTTCATGAATACCAAAATTCATATTGATAACAACAACACACTTTGCATAATTAAAAACCCTGTTTTTCATTCTAAAACAAAACATATTGAGATAAGACATCACTTTATCAGGGATTGCTATGAAAAGAAGTTGATCTAAATTGTTAAAATTCATACTGATAACAATGTTGCTGATCTTCTCACTAAACACTTTGATGTGGGGAGGTTTCAATTTTTAATTGTAAACATTGGTATGATAAATCTTTGAAAAACTTATCTCTTTGTTTTTGTACAAGTGTGTAAAAGGTATTGTGCTACTTGTTACTCTGCTGCTTATCTTCAAGCATTTGTTTGTGATGGAATGTACTATGCTGCTATTTCTAACTCTACTGCTAGTGCATATGTTTGTTTGTTTTGTGGTGTTTTGTCTAATATTGTGCAGGAATAAGTCTAAAAGATGAATTTGCAATAATAATATTCAGACAACAAAAGAAGCACATTTATCATTCATCAGATTCAGAAGTTCATACATCACAAGAAAAATTACAAAAACTACTTCTGAAATCATTAAAGAGTGCAAACATCTAAGATGAATACAAGCATTACTTCCTAGGGCATGGAAGTCCAAGAACAATCTTTCTTTCTTTTGGAAGAGGAGAGTTTGTCTTCCTTGTCTTCTTTGTCTTGGTGGACTTCCTTGGTCGTGGCCTTGATGACTGAGGCCTCTCAGGAGTGGATGGTGGTTCAATTGGAGGTTCTTCTTCATCTGATGATGTGTAGATGAAAGGGGACACAAGCTCTTTTGGGGATGGTTGCCTGACAGGGATCCAAGCTGTGTCCTCTGATGATTCTGAAGAAGTTGGAGATTTTGGGGGCATTACAGCTTTACCCCTGGATGTGCTTGGGGTTTGATTTAAATGCAGAAGATCTTTGAACACAGGGATATCATGCTTTCTCTTCTTCGCTTGTTCTTTGGTTCTACAACCACCATGAGGAGGACGGAAGGGCGGCACATATGTTTCAAAGGGGGTTTCATCTTCAGATGATGAATCGGAAGAGATATTGATGATTTCGGGTGTTGATTTCATGATTCTTTGATTTGATTTGATTTGGGTTAATTGAAGTTTTAATTTGGTTGATTGGCGTTTTGATTGCGGTTAGGGTTTGATTGTGTTAAATTAGGGAAAAGATTTAGTCCGTTTTTATAGAGATTACGGCATATCATCACATTAATTGCTGAGGATTCTTGACTTTTTGACCAAGCTTATTTAGTCAACTCTGCTGCTGGAATATTTCACTCTGCTGCTAGTTATACAACTCTGCTGCTAGTGTTATTGTGCTGCTACGGTTGAAAGTGTGAGGGTGGGATGTGTAACTTCTTCAATCAGTTTAAAACCTAATTGATCTTCATAATTGGTTTTCTCATATTTCAAATTGAAGTTCTCACAAACCCTAACACTCTAATTTTCTCAAAGTCAATTATTCCCAATTTCCCTAAACCCTAATTCATGGATTGCGTTCGTACCTGGGCAAAGCAACACAATAGTGTGGTCGTTTTGGATGCTGAATCAGTAAATGAAGAATTCACAGACATGGTAAAGTTTTTGAATGCTACTTCTCTTAGGTATGCACTTACTGTGAATCCTACTATATTTGCTTCCCACATGAAACAGTTTTGGCTTACCGCTAAAATCGAAACTATGAATGGGGAAAAATATGTTAGTGCCTTAGTAGATGGAAAAAAGATTCGTGTAACTGAATCATTCATAAGAGAAACTCTTCTTTTAAATGATGAAACAGAGACCACTTGTCTTGCAAATTCTGCTATTTTTGCTGGGTTAAAAGATTTGGGGTATGAGGGGATTCATACAAATTTAAAATTTCAAAAATCTCTCCTCTGTCCTCAATACAAGTTTTTGATACATCTTCTTCTTCATTGTTTGAGTCCTAAAACTTCTGGATGGCATGAGTTTAGTACTACTATTGCTTCTGCAATGGTATGCCTAAGCAAAGGTAACCCATTCAATTTTTCAAGAATGATTTTGGAAGGAATGTTTCAAAGTATCAAAGAGTCTGGTTCATATTTGCTTTATCCAAGATTTATACAACTCTTTGTTCAAAAACAACTTACAAAGTTTAGAGGCCATGTTGCTACTTATGATGCTCCAAAATTGGTTTCTAAAACTTTTACTTTCTTGGTTAAACATGGCAAAGGTTTTTCAGGCACACATACAAATCTTACACCTCAAATGGTGCAACTTGTGCAAAACAATCAGGGATCAGGAAATCCCACTGACTCCCATCACACACCCAATTTTAGTGCATCTGCTACACAACCTAAAATACTCTATACCCGTAGGAACACCAAAAAGAACACTGATCTTCCTCAGGATAGTGTTAGTATGGCTGTACCAGATGAGGCTGTCCTAGGTGATGCTGAGGACATGTTGGCAAGGGCTGTCACTACTGCTTCTAGCTTAGCAGCAGAGCAGGATAGTGATAACATAATTAAGACCCAAACCAAGGCAACATCTAGAGATGATGATTCTTCTGAATCAAATTCTCAGGATGGTAACCCTAGCCACATGGCAAATATAGGGGGCTCAGATGATCAAACTAGGTTTGATACTGAGTTTATGTCCCACGATTCACCTCTCGGACCAGGTTACACAGGTCGAAGTGATGAGGACAGACCAGTGACCAATGAATTGACGGACACTCTTGTACATGATGACAATGTCCATGATTCACCTCTCGGACCAGGTAATACAGGTCGAAGTGATGAGACTATTATGAAACTTATTTAGGATTTGACGGTTACTTGTACCAACTTGGGGTTGAAATGTACTACATTGGAGGACAAGGTTATTACTCTTTCATCTGTTGTTGCTGATCAGGACAAGACAATCATCAAATTGCAAAAACAGATTAAGACCTTTCAGAAATCAAGATCTTCAACCTCTCTGAAAAGATTGAAGAAAGTGGGCACTTCTCAGATTGTTAGTTCTCCTGATGTCTTTACTCACTTGGAAGATGATGCTTCCAAACAGGGGAGGAATGAAGAGGCAATGGGTTCAGGGGAGGCAAATTTGGAAAAGGCTGATAGTGCTCTGGGTTTGAATAATGGAATGGTTTCAGGGGAGGCTCCAGTGATTGGTGATATGGATGTTGAAAGTCCTAAGGATGCTGAAGATTTTGTGGTTGCTGATAAATCAGGAAATGAGGTTGTTATGGAAGAGGTGATTGCTACACAAGAGAAGGTGGTAGAACAACTTACAACTTTGGAGCCTGAGCAATTAGTAAAGGCAACAGGGTTGATGGGTGAAACATTGATGAAGTTGGGAGATTTGGTGAAAGATAAAAGTCTTGACTCTGCTGCTCAAGAATCTACTGCTAAGGAAATTACTAACTCTGCTGCTAGTGGATCTGCTGATGCACAAGACTCTGCTGCTGGGTCTGGTGACAATGCTACTGCCGAAGCTATGGTATTATTGAGCAAGAAAACTACACCAGTATCAACTCCTTTACAACCACAACAAACTGCAACAACAATAAAATCATCAGTACCTAGAAAACCTGAAAAAGGAATTGTTATTAAAGAACCTGCTGCTCAACAAAAGAAGGTTATTTCTTCATCTTCTACTGATAAAGGAAAGGGTAAGCAAGTTGAAAAGGAAAGGATTATGTATAAGGGGATTGATTTCACTGATGTACCTTTTGATTCTTGGCCTAAGCCATTGCAAGTTGAACATGATACAGCTGCTGCATTTAGAGAACAAGAGTTGATTAATATGGAAGAACAACAGTTAGCTGAGAAAGAGGCTGAAGACTTAAAGAATTATGATGAATGGGCAAATGAGAAGATCAGGATGGCTGCTGATATTGAAATCAATAAACTGATCAAGATTGAAGAAAATGAAGTTTCAACTTTTGATGTGCAATCTTGGTACAGAGATTTTACTACAAAGAAGAGAAGAGAGAATGCTACTGCTAGAAGAAAGATAAAGATATTTAAAGGTCCAACTGTTAAACAACAAAGGAAAGAATATGAAAGGTATCTAAAGAATATGGGTGGATGGACATTGGTACAGTTGAAACCTTATTCTGATAAAGAAGTTTTTGACTTGTATCAACAAACTAAGAAGAGAACAGATACTTTTTATGCTATGGGATGTGCTGAGGATTTGGAACAAATTGCTCAGATGAACAAGAAGTTGGTACCTGAAAAGGTAGTTGAAGCAGAGCATATTCAAGAAGCTGATGTGGTTAAACAGCTTGATATTGATGCAGCAAATACTATTTCTTCTGTGCAAGGTGATAAAAGAAAAGGTGTTGTTCAAAAATCAATTGCAAAGAAGAAGAGAAAGATTGGGGAAGGAAGCAGTTCTATGCCTGAAGGTAATGAATTTAAACATGATTTTGATCACATTCCTTTAGAGCATCTAAAAGAACAATTGAAGGTTTACACTATGGTTGGCAAGATGGAAGATCCTGAAGTGGTTGATGCTAAACCAATTGGTGTCAAATATCCTATTATCAAAGTAACTACAGGATATGATACTAATGTTGGAGCATTTCATGATGTCCAGAGATCTGATGGTAAAACTCACAGGTTTCTTAGATTTCAACAGATGCTACATTATTTTGATAGAGAGGATGTTGAAGACTTATGGAAGCTATACAAGGCAAAGTTTGGAGCTAAGAAGTTTGATGGTAAAAAGTATGAGATAAAGCAAATTGATCACATCATAACTTCTTCTGATAATGTTATGTGGAGAGCTCTTAAACTTATGTTTGAACCTTCAATGGATGATTCTGAATGGACAGAGATAGTAGATTACAAAGTAAGAAGATGGAGACTTTTTCAAGACTCTGGAGTTCATGTGTTGGATATTGGACCAATTACTTTGTATATGCTAGCTGAAATGGATTACCCAGTTGTAAGATACTGGAAAATTGTCAATCAGATGGTTAATGGTGATAAATCACTTAAGTTGCAGAAAGATTATGATTCTGATGATCAAGCATTCAATTTACTGTCAAAGTATAAGAAGATATTTGATCAACTGAATTCTCAAGAGTTGAAGTGTTTGGAAGCATCCTCCAAGTGATTAATTGTGCTTAGAAGAAACTTACTTATTTAGAAATAAATAATAAGTTTAGGGGAGGATTGTTGGGTCTGAAACTGCTGCTGAGTGAAACTGCTGCTATAAGTGAAATTGCTGCTAGTGGTAATGATTCTGTTGTTGATGTCAAAGTGCTGCTGAGGATAAATGCTGCTGACAGAATCTACTGCTGATGGGATAAGTATGTAAACAGTTTAGATAAATACAGAATAGATTGTGTAAATATTATATTTATCTAGAATATACTTATCGTGTAGAGAAATGTATTGTAAACCTAGTAGGACTCCTTAGTCTATAAAAGGAGGATCCTAGGGTTAGTTTATGTACGTATTATTATTCACTTCAAGGTTGTAAAACCCTAGCATTGTTGAGTGCTCGTATTAATAATATTGAAGTGTTGACAGAGAATCATTATTCTTCTTAAGTTAAGCTTTTACATTCCGCATATTAGCTTAAGTATTTAATCAAGTAAACTTCTATACAAGATCGTTTAAGCTCAACTGGGATCAACATGAGTACTTGCCATTTACCCAGCAAAATCGAATATAGTACACCACAAATTCCCTATCCAGCAAAAGGAGTGGGAGGGTCAATTCCTATAGGCCTATATCCCTATATTCGTTCTTACTCGCAAGTGATTAAAGGCTCATGATTCGAGGGTGTTATCAGGCAAGATAAGCTACTTAGCACATCGTCAGGAAAGAATACCAATCAGGAAAAACATACCAAAAATACTTGTGCTCAGAAAACATTTAAAGCATGTGTCTCACCCCATGGGTTTATAAGCATTTAAAAAAATAAAAAGCGGGGCTATGAATCACGCCTTAATAATAGCAGGAAACAAGATATAGCAACCAATCGATAATGCGTCACAGCAAACGAACCTCAACACAACCTAAGCAATATAAATGGCATAACTCAGAACTATACTCGAATATATCAATAAATAATGCTTGAACAAAGGTTTTTATAAACACAATGGCATTTGAAAGAAATAGATTTCCAAAAGTCTCGTGTGGGAGACAAGAAAGTTAGGAGAACGAATACGTCGGCGAAAGCGAACGAAAACCCAAAAGAGACGAAAATGGACGAAAGAACACCTCGAAGAAAATTGTCGAAAAGAAATGGAAAGAAAAGAAATGAAACTGAAAATACACTTAAATAGATAATAACACGTTAACAACAAGTCTCGGATTTACCCATTTTCCCAAAGCAACTTTGAAATGAAAAGGATTTTGAAATAATAACGTTTGGTAAAATAATTTAAAGTTTATAAAGAATTTTTATAAAATTTCGGCATGACCTGCCCGTTTATATAATGTTTTCCCTAGTCAATGACTCTTTTATTTAAACAACGTTAATATATTATTAATATGGTTGGATATATCATTCGCGTAGTCCATTAGTTGTTTAGGTTTATCGACCATTTTGTATTGTTCGGGTTCCAGGTACGTTAAGATCTTTACGGGCCTAACGTACCCTACCGTCTCGTGTACCAAAGGGTCCATAACATCCAAATAACCAAGGCCGTAAATCCAATACGTCCAATTCAAGCTCACAATATAATAATACGAAAACATGTCCGATATCAAATACACTTAAGTATAACAAATAGATTTTAGGTTTCATATTTATTATTATCCGTTTTATTATTATTTTTACCGTTTCTAAACTAATAATCATAATAATCCCGTGACTAGTTAACCGATACCAAAAATAATCACAACAACAATAACAATAACTAAAAATCAAACCCAAGTCAAACCAAATCAAACCGAAACCAAAATCAAATCCAAATCGAGCCTCATCCCTTCTCGGCTCAGCCAAACAAGTCCAAATCCAAACCAAATCAATCCAACACTTCCAAACAACAACAACAACAACAACAACAACAACAATAGTAATAATAATATTACTTCTCTCCCCCACCACCACGCAAGTCGCGGTGGTGGTGGCTGTCGGCTGTCGAGGCACACCCAAACCAAACGGACTCTCAAAACCATCCAAACACAATAAAATATACTCCCTTCGTCATCACGACTCGAAACAATAATAAAAACATCAAAACCCTCACCGAGTCACGAGTTGACTCAGTGAGTCGAGACCGAGTCGCGGCCAAACAAGAACAAGAAAGATCTACACGAGTTTTTGAGTATAAAAACATTATCAAAACAATTTTTATAAAAGTATTTAACAATAAAAATCGGTTTATAAAGATTTTAGAAAACTAGGGTTTTAAAATAAAAAGTAAATAAAGAGAAGCGTAGCGAGTGGTGGTGCTATACCGGCGGTAGGAGGTGGCGGGGTGTGGTGGTGACCTTCGGTGGTGGCGCGTAGAGGCGCGTACAGGGGGTTACAGGGTGTGTGAGTGGTATGAGGGTGTCGGGGATAACCCGATCTACAAGTTGGTGTAAAAAGATGGGTGGTCGGAAAAATATTCCGGCAACGGTGGCCGGATTCTGCTAGTGTTTCGGTGAGGGGCGGCGGTCGGAGAAATCAAGAGAGAGAGAGAGAATCGGTTTGGTGTGTGTGTTTTTATTTGAGTGGAAATGAGGAAAAATAGGGTTAATGGGGGTATTTATATTAGGTTAAAAGTATAGGGCAGTTTTTGTTATTAATGAAAGTGTAGGGTGAAATAAAAAGGGTAAGTCAAGGGACTAAAACTGCCAACGCAATAAACTTCTCACGATAAACACTTCGGGGTCCAAATGACATAGCAAACGAACTCGAAAAATTACAAAACTTGCGCCATTGTTCACGAAATAATTTTTCCAATAAAATCAAGCATAAACTTCAAAGTTTTTTTCAAACTCAAAATAATTCAAATAAATTAGCAAATACAATACAATTCGACTTTCCTAGGTTGTGTTGTGTTAATCAAGGGATAAAGTTCTGGTTTCCAATATATCTCACGTTTCTCAAGCCCAATTAATCATGCATAAAAGTTTTAATGTGTCTCAGGTACGGAAAATAAATATTTTGCTAGTAATAGGTTTTAGGAAAAGTACCAGGGGTTACATCACATACATCTTATTTAGAAATCCGTCCCGAATTTAGTTTGAGTTGTCAGTCCCGGCTTTGAAAAGATTTGGGTACTTGCGTTTAAATTCACCCCTGCGTTCCCAGGTATACTTCGTTCCTCTATTGGAATTCCAACGAACCTTCACAAGAGGAATACGACTCTTCTTCAATCGCTTAACTTCACAATCCATGATTTCAACAGGCTCTTCAACAAAATGCAATTGCTCATTAATCTCAATCTCTTCAAGCGGAATTACCGCGGTCTCATCGGTCATACACTTCTTCAAATTCGACACATGGAACGTAGGGTGAACTCTACTGAGCTCAGGCGGCAATTCTAGCTTATATGCCACAGGACCAATCCTCTTCACAATCTTAAATGGTCCTATATAACAGTGATTCAACTTTCCTTTCTTACCAAACCTGATCACACCTTTCCAAGGCGATACCTTCAACATAACCCTATCTCCTACCTGAAATTCCAGGGGTTTACGTCTCACATCTGCGTAACTCTTCTGACGGTCACGAGCAACTTTCAATCAGTCTTTAATCTAAGTAATCTTCTCGGTCATCTCATGAACTAAATCTGGACCAATAAGTTGAGCTTCTCCCACTTCATCCCAACATATAGGTGATCGGCACTTCCGACCATAGAGTGCTTCAAACGGTGCGGCCTTAATACTCGCGTGGTAACTATTGTTGTAAGAAAACTCAATCAAGGGCAAATGGACATCCCATCCATTCCCGAAATCAATCGCACATGCACGTAGCATATCTTTCAAAGTCTGGATGGTTCTCTCGCTTTGACCATCGGTCTGTGGATGGTAAGCGGTACTCATGTTAAGGTTTGTGCCAAATGAATCTTGAAGTGACTTCCAAAAATTCGAAGTAAACCTGCCGTCTCTATCTGAGATAATAGACACTGGCGCTCCATGTAGAGATACTATCTCCTTCACGTAGAGCCTGGTCAACTTATCCATACTGTAGTTCTCTTTGATTGGCAAAAAGTGTGCGGATTTAGTCAATCGATCGACTATTACCCAAATAGCATCAAACCCTGTCGAAGTCCTAGGTAACTTGGTGACGAAATCCATTGTGATTCTTTCCCATTTCCTCCAAACAATGGTATCCAACTTCTTCCTTTGTAACACAAAGTTCCATTTGAATGTTTCTCAAGTTTCTCCTTCCTGATCATCCCATCAACTTTCTCTTCCTTAAGATCTCCTCTTTTCACGACTTCCTCTTGAGCTTGCAGAATCTGGGCGGGTAAATTCGAGTTAATCGTCAAAACTAAAGCTCGAACATGTAACGGTTTCAAACATTCCTTGCGACTCAATGCATCAGCCACAACATTAGCTTTTCCAGGGTGGTATCATATCTCGCAATCATAATTGCTCAACATCTCCAACCATCGTCGCTGTCGCATGTTCAACTCTTTCTGATCCTATATATACTGTAAACTCTTGTGGTCGGTAAAGACGACACACTTAGTACCCATAAAGGTAATGTCTCCACAACTTAAGGGCAAAAACCACGGCTCCTAATTCTAAATCATGAGTGGTATACTTCTCCTCGTGAGTCTTAAGCTGTCTGGAAGCATATGCCATAACCTTCCCTCGCTGCATCAAAACTGCTCCTAACCCTTGATACGAGGCATCACAATAAACCACAAAATCCTCCACTCCATCTGGTAAAGCCAATATCGGTGCACTACAAAGCTTCTGCTTCAAAGTTTGAAATGCCTTCTCTTCTTCTTCTCCCTATTCATACTTCTTATCCTTGTAGGTCAATGCAGTCAACGGTTTAGATATTTTGGAGAATCCCTCGATGAATATCCTATAATACCCAGCCAATCCTAGAAATTGACGAATTTTTGTGGCGTTAACCGGCGTTGCCCATTTCTCAATCGCCTCAATCTTAGTGGGATCCACATGTAGTCCTTCACTATCAATCACATGATCCAAGAATTAAACCTTATGAATCCAAAACTCACACTTAGAGAACTTTGCGTACAACTACTCGTCCTTGAGCAACTTATGAATCGTAGCCAAATGTTGTTTGTGCTCCTCCTCGCTCTTTAAGTAGATCAAAATATCGTCGATGAGGACTATCATGAACTAATCTAGATAAGGCTTGCATACTCGGCTCATGAGGTCCATGAACACTGCAGGCGCATAGGTCAAACCAAAAGGCATCACTTGAAACTCATAATGACCATAACGGGTCCTAAATGCCTTCTTGGGAATATCCTCTTCCCGAACTCTGAGTTGGTGATAACCAGACCTCAAGTCAATCTTAGAGTAGTAACTCCATCCTTGCAACTGATCAAATAAATCATCAATCCCTGGTAACGGGTAGCGGTTCTTCACTGTCAACTTATTCAATCCTCGGTAGTCGATACACATCCTAAACGATCCATCCTTCTTCTTCACAAATAATACTGGAGCTCCCCAGGGTGAAGAACTAGGTCGAATAAATCCTTTATCCAACAATTCTTGCAATTACTTAGATAACTCCTCCATCTCCGATGGCGCTAAGCGATATGGTGCACACGCAACACGTGCAGCTCCTTTAACTAAGTCGATGCGAAACTCCACTTATCGGGCTGGTGGAAGTCCCGGCAAGTCTTTAGGAAATACTTCAGGAAACTCACGCACTACATGAACATCCTCGAGTCGCTTCTCTCCCGACTCCTTCTTAGCCACAGGTGCTAGGAATGCGTGATATCCTTTCTCAAGGTATTTCATGGTACATTAACCATAATTCATACATATCATACATTAAGACCATGATATAGTAAGCATTCATCAACAAAATAGTACATCACCATATATACATAAATATATTCTACACTTGCCACAAGTCTTACAAGATATGCAAAATGAGTACAAGTTTCCGGTAAAATCTACTAACTGAACTATTCAGTTTACCATCAAGATGCTAACTACTATAGATGATCCAATCACTGATCTCCTGAACGATCTCCATACACAGCCATCACGTCAACACTATCATAAGATCTGAAGCGGGTCATCCTCTCTGTATAGGCCTGTCTATGCATCTCATGTAACTCACTCCACAACTCACGGATACTAGTACGGTAATGTCGACTATCTATGTCCAAGAACACCTCCTTCATGGTCAACTTATCAACCAATTTCTCCAGCTCAACCATCTTCCTATCTAGCGAATCCATATGCTCCTGAAATGCAACACTCATTCGCTCCAACGAACTCAACCTCTCATCCTGCCTCTAAAGCTCCATATACATCTCTCCTGCGGCTCTCCTGTCATCCTGAACTTCTCTCCTCAATCCTCCAACCTCAAACTGCCTATCACTCATACGCCTAGTGATACTCCTATGACTATTCTTACACCACGCTACATCCTGCCTCAGACGACTCATAGTAGCTCTAAGCTCTGATGGGGTAACACGGGCAGCTGTCGATGACTCACCAATCTCATGCGTCGAAGGAACCTTAGTCTCAAGCGCGTATCCTAATGCCTCAGACGTATCCGACTCGTAAGTCACGTCTAACACAACAGGCGAAGGCAGCGGGGGAACATCCTGATCCTCCTCCACATCATCATCATCGTCATCATCCATCTCATCATCTCCATCAGCCTCAATACCAACATCATCTCCTAATCCTATCTCATCATCCAAACCAACATCAATGTCCAACTCAGCCTCATCTCCTAAGGGCAATGGATCAACAACTGGTGGGACTGGAACCTGATCACTAGGAACTGGGACAGACATGATACTCTACAAGAGTATAAGATAGCATAAAAATTTTAGCCAAAATGTTTCGTGGAAAATCATTTTATAAGCCAAAGCATGATACTGGAAAAGTCCAAACCAATCTTAGTATCAAACATGTATATATATAAAGTTTAAAAGGAATACCAGGGCGTGAAGTGGCACAGAAGGCTGTCAGCTTCTGTCTCAAAACATTTTGACTCCAGGAAAAAGTTTATGGTCGAGTGCGAGCTCGTTCTCTATAAACGATGCTCTGATACCACGAATGTAACACCCCAAACCCAGATATACGGCAGCCAACACGGTCGGGGGCGTTACGCAGGCGGAAACCAGACACCTTTATAGTTAACGACCACAACACGGGACGTTTAAAAGTGTCTCAAACACATCATTCAAATTACAAACCATTTAGAATACATAGACTCTTTATCAAATAGCAGCGGAATAATAAAAAGAGTTTAGCAGCGAAAAAGTACCAAAGTTTAGCAGCGGAAAAGTATCTAAGTTTAGCAGCGGAAAATAAATACATTTAGGAGCGGAAAAGTATCAAAGTCGAGCATCAGAAAATAAATAAGTTTTAAAGACACACCAAGGTTTTACGAATGTCATGAAAAATACAGATAGTAGAAATGATAAAGCTGCCTTGACAGAAACCTCCTTCGACCAAGCCACTCCATCACGCCCAAGTCTAAAAGCTCCAAAGCTAATTATTATTAATAGCAGTAGTAGTACCTGAGAAAAACATGCTTAAAATTCAACACAAAGTTTGAGTGTAATCCATAGGTTTAAATAATAAAGTTGAGCACAAGGTTTTAATCATACGATATAAGCAACAATTACAAATACCGGGTAATCAAGGTAACACCCAATATGTAGAGGCATCCCTGTGCATACATATGGTTGATGGTGCTAAGCTCATGACACGCAAAACGTTAACCAGTATATAACCATAAGTCGACAAATAAACCGCGGAATTTCATAATATAAAGTGCCCCCAAGGCTGAGTACTTGCCATTTACCCAGCAAAATCGAATATAGTACACCACAAATTGCCTATCCAGCAAAAGGAGTGGGAGGGTCAATTGCTATAGGCCTATATCCCTATATTTGCGCTTACTCACAAGTGATTAATGGCTCATGATCCGAGGGTCTTATCACGCAAGATAAGCTACTTAGCACAGCGTCAGGAAAGCATACCAATCAGGAAAAGCATACAAAAAATACTTGTGCTCAGAAAACATTTAAAGCATGTGTCTCACCCCATGGGTTTATAAGCATTTCAAAAATATAAAAAGCGAGGCTATGAATCATACCTTAATAATAGCAGGAAATGAGATATAGCAACCAATCAATAATGCGTCACAGCAAACAAACCTCAGCACAACCTAAGCAATATAAATTGCATAACTCAGAACTATACTCGAATATCTCAATAAATAATGCTTGAACAAAGGTTTTTATAAACATAATGTCATTTGAAAGAACTAGATTTCCAAAAGTCTCGTACGGGAGACAAGAAAGTTAGGAAAACGAATACGTCGGCGAAAGCGAACGAAAACCCAAAAGGGACGAAAATGGACGAAAGAACTCCTCGAAGAAAATCGTCGAAAAGAAATGGAAAGAAAAGAAATGAAAATGAAAGTACACTTAAATAGATAATAACATGCAAACAACAAGTCTCGGATTTACCCATTTTCCCAAAGCAACGTTGAAATGAAAAGGGTTTTGAAATAATAATGTTTGGTAAAATAATTTAAAGTTTATAAAGAATTTTTATAAAATTTCGGCATGACCTGCCCGTTTATATAATGTTTTCCCGAGTCAATGACTCTTTTATTTGAACAATGTTAATATATTATTAATATGATTTGAAATATCATTCGCGTAGTCCATTAGTTGTTTAGGTTTATCGACCATTTTGTATTGTTCGGGTTCCAAGTACGTTAAGATCTTTACGGGCCTAACGTACCCTACTGATGATTGTGTAAATACTCATCATTTTTACCTTTTCTGAGCTGCCAAAACATCTAAAAACACTCAATATTGTATCAAAATAGTGAAAATATCCCAAGAATGTGTTTTATATGTTTCAAATGCAAAACAATAAAAAACAGATGAAAAACGTACAAAGTTTGCAAAATTGGCAGTTTCAGTCCCTCAACTTTCAAAAGTTGTCAAATCTAGTCCCTGGTTGTTCTAAAAACTTGAAAAAGTCACCAAAGGTCCTTTTAAATCAAAAAGTTACATAATTAGTCCTTTGGTGCAAAGTTTCACAAAATGTCAAGTTTAGTCCCTAAAGTTTGGAAAATTGTCAAAAATGGTCCCTGGGATATTAAAACTGTGAGAAAAACAAATTTTTTCCTTGCACTAATATTTTATGACAGGATTGGTCCTTGGTGGAAAAGTTTGGTGAAATTACACAATTGGTCCCTGAAGTTTGAAAGTTTGGCAGAATTAGTCCCTGGTGAAATTAAAATGGAAAAATCAATATTGGACCTCATACTATTCATCACTTGGCATAAAACACTCCTTGAAACACTTTGGAAGATTGCCAAACCTCACCCCCAAACTTTTGGTTATTACACATTTGGTCCTTGTGATATACAAAACCAAAACCGGACCCTTAAATATTATTACCTAAACCTAAGCCTAGTCCAATCCAAACACCAGCCCACTTCCTTTGTTTATTTCTGGCCCAAATGATCCCTGAGCCCAAAACACTAACAAAACCCACCCTTATTAATAAACCGGGGGTCAAACATTGACCCTTGGTCAACACGGTCAAACAACCACCCCTCCCAGCCTTCCCTCCCCCACACCCCAACTTGCACTGTTCCTCCATCACATCACCACCACCCCATCTTATCCACCGCCCAAACCAATCACCCTCACCATATATACCTAACATCCCCTCCACATTTAATGCACCACCCCCCCTTGTCTGATTTTCTGAACAAATTGCAAAAAAATCTTTCCCGCCAAAACACGTGGCACAAGATTAGAGTGATTCAGACATCCAAGGGTCGAGATTAAGAGTGGAATTTGCTCAGAGGCTCAAATGAACCCTAATGGTGGCCTATATAATGAAGAGAAGTCTAAGAAGAAGTTAGTTAGTGTATTTTAGTTAATTTTAAATCGTTTAGTTAATTATCTTAGTTTCATTGTATTTTAAAGCTTTCAAGCCTTGTTTCAAGTATTATCAGTGTATTGTGAAATCTTTTTAAGTATCAATTTCAAGTTTCCTTTTATATATTACATTGTGCAAATTTTTATTAATAATTTCATTACTGATTTAAAGTTGTTTGTGTAAGTTGTTATGGACTGAAATAGGACACTTAAGCTCCTAGAAAGCTTTTAAAAGCTTTTAGAAACTTCAAAATTCTGTTTAGTCTCAAAAAGAAAAAAATACAAAAAAAATCACATTAAATAGATAAAAAATAAAAAATCAGTTGAAGATGATCATGATAGCTGGAGCATGGTTAATAATGGATGGCCATGGGTTTAGTGGTTCTGTGGAGAGCCTATAGGTTTGGTCTTGGTTCTTGGTTCATTGGTTTAAGCAGGAAAGCACCTTGTAAGCTTTCAATTCCATTTCTGTTTCTCTACTGTAGTAAGCTTGTATTATTGCTTATTTGATTTGATTGTGCTTATTCAGTTTTGTGTAAGTAATTTATAGCTTAATATATATAACTTGTTCATTAGATATTGTAGTTACTTAAAATCCTAGATTTCACAGTCAAGATTGCGTAAGTAGTATTATTGTGTGTTTGTGGTAGCTATCTGTTTCTATGTACTCATTTAAGTATAATATCCCATAAAAAGTTGATTTGGAAAAGTCTAATAAGCTTTCATAACTCTTAGCTCTTAAATCACAAAAACAGTCTTGCATTAAGGGGTATTTGGATTTAGTCATTTCACTGTGCTCTTGAGGTTTTTGTTTGTAAACTCAGGTTAAAAACTCTTTCTCAGTATAAAACTAGTTCAAACAAACCTTAACAATTGGTGTCATAGAGTAAAAAAGTCAAAATCAACTTGAATCACCCTCAACAGTCAACTGTTGAGGTTTTGGGATCTCAAATCCCTCACATCAGCTTAATATTGGAAGTGTAATCTTAAAATAGCTTTTCTATAGCTTAAGTACATGATCTCAGTCCATTAAGAAGCATCAAAGTTCACATAAGTCAAAGTATCAAGTTTTCTCATAAAGTCAAAAGTTGTAAGTCTCAGATTTTGCAAAAATGGCTTGAATTGTTTTGATTTTTAAGCAAAGATCTAGGCCTTGAAATCCCTAGGTTTAGTAGCCCCCCAGCTCTTCTTTAAGGTCTCATCCTTGTTTGATTTTTGAGAATTTTTGTGTGTGCTCCACACAACTCCAAACTCACTTGCTGGGGGACTGACCTCCCCTGCACCAGCACACTATCACAACACCACCACCTTTGGTGGCTGTTGTAGGCCACCTCAGTGGGACCCAGTGGCCCATTTTTGGTTTTCCCAACCCCCTCCTACCAGGCTACAAGCCTTGACCACTAGTTTGACCTAGGAATCAGTGGACCCCACCTGGAATCAGCTCTAAAGTTTGTCCCAATTCTGTGTTTAAGTTAAAGTATCAAAGTGCTTATTTGGTTCCATTTAGCTTATCAGTGCTCATTGCTTGTTGTTTTTAGCTTATTTAAGTCTATTGTGCTTAATTGAACCTAGTTTCAACATTGTGGACCCCACATACAGTCATTTGTGCTTATTTTGCTACTTGGTCAAAGAAAGTCAAACTGTCTTGGTCAAGGGGGTGCACACAGCTTATTTTTAAGCTATATAAAAGTTGTTTCACAAAAGTTTCTTATTTTCATCATATTTTAAGCTGTCAAAAAGAAAAACACCAAAAATCCAAACATAAAATTAGTGATAGGTATATAAAAAGTTGTTTCACAAAAGTTTCTTACTTTCATCATATTTTAAGCTGTCAAAAAGAAAAACACCAAAAATCCAAACATAAAATTAGTGATAGCTTCTATTTAATAGAATCTATCTTTTTCCTTTTTAATTTCAGCTTATTTATAAGCACTTGTCCATTTTTATAATTTTCTTAATTTCCTAGTACCTTTAAGTATTTAAAATAATTTTCTTAGATTTTTCCTAAACAGTTTACTATTTATTAGATTTAAAAGTTGTTTAAATAATTAATTAGGTAATATTAGTTATTAATTAGTTTTCTTAAATTTTTAGTAACAACAGTAGGTTTTTATAATTTTCCTAGGTTTTATAAATTAGTTAAGACTTTTAGAAAATATATTTTTAGTTTCTACTATTCATTTTCCATTTTTCTTATTTTAATTATTTCAATTAGATTTAAGTTAATTAAAAGGTAAATAATTAGTGGAATAGCCTAAATATAATTTTTAGAAGTTTTTATAATTTTTCAGGATTCCTGTGATGGTTAAATAGTTTTATAAATTTTTTCATAATTTTCTAAGTTAATTTAGTATTATTTGTAATTTAAAATAATTTAACTAGTTTAATTAATATAATTAGTTTTTAATTGATAAAAAAACTCATAAAAAGACAAAAATATTTATTTTTATTTTTTATACTTTCTTCAAGTTCTTTTTAAGGTTTAGAAAATATTTTTGCAAGTTTTTAGTTTAATTTGTAATCCTTGTAATTTTAGTTAATTTAAATTAGATTTAAATTACATTTTAAATAGTTTTAATTAATTAAGTAATATTTAAATATTAAAATAATCATTTTTATCATTTCATTTTCATTTTAAATTTTCTTTTAATTTTAAGTTTTCAAAAGTTTCACTTGCACCCCCTGTAGTTTGTAATTTATCAAAACCCATTTTTCTGTTTGTTACGTGATTCCAAATTGTAAATTTGTGCATATATCTGTATATCTGTGTTTGTGAATATTATATCATTGTGTGAATACCAAAATATCAGTAGCAAAATCAATTCCATATCATCTTGGCTACTGTCCTCAGTGTCACTCATTCCCAAAAACGATTTCCAAAAACATCATTTCAATCTCGCTGGGACTTAACGACCCGGAGACACACTATACTATCACCAGAGAATTGGAAAGGCTGTCTTTGACTTATTGACCTTGGTCAATAATATCTGACCGTTTCGGGACCAATCATATTTTGGCGCCGCTGCCGGGGAGGTTGTTGCGTTCTTTTCTTAAATCGTTTTAAGTTTCGTGGTTTTCAAAACCCTCCCTGTACAAATTTCACACAAATTTGTAAAAAGTCTTTGTAAAAAAAAAATATAATCATATCAAAAAAGTTCATTAACTCTTTTCCTGAAGTCTTCTATTTCCATAATGTTATATTACTTTATTACACCCGAGAGATGTGAGTATCTAAACACTATTTGTAAGGTGCTAGTGTATGACCTCCGTGCTTGTCTATTGGTCTTTAGTGGAACGATTATTTGTTGTAATTACTTTTATATTAGTGTTAAATGACCCCTAACTTGTCTTTTGAGTAGAATAAAAGCGCATTTGCTTGAGGACAAGCAAATCTCAAGTGTAAGGGTATATGATGAGGCGAAAAATGATCCGTTTTTAGGGGGTCATTTAAGCCCGAATCCGACTTTATTTGATCAAATATTGCCCTAAATCGTTCCTTTTGTGATTTTAGGTACTTGGAGAGTGAATTCTGGAAAAGAAGCCATTTTGGACGTTTTTGGAGCATAAAAGTGAAGAAAACGGCAAAGTCTCAAATTTCTATGCTGGGAATAGTACCTGAAGGCGTCAAGAGTTGTTCTTGACGGCGTCAAAGTCCCAAGAATAAAATACCGTGGTTGATGAAGGCGTCACATAGGCCGTCATAAGTAGATCAAGGCCGTCCGAGGAAGTATTTGGCGGCGAGATGACGGCGTCACACCCTTGTTCTTGACGCCGTCACCCTTGTTTTCCTATATATAGTTTTCTAGTTTTTCACATTAAAAGAGAGAAGTTTTGGAGAAACCCTAAAGACGAATTTGGTGCAACTTTTACAGGTTTTTCAAGGGTTCCAAACCCTTGATACCTTGCATTGTAATTGAGATAAGTGTTCTTCTAATTCAATCAATATGTCTATGTGTTGGTTGTCTATATCTTGTTCTTGTCTTAATTCCATTATGCTAGGCTAGATCTCTCTTCTGTTTGCTTAGATCTAATGAAACCTAGATATTGATTATGTGTTGATTACTTGTTTATTCTTGTCTTGGATGAATGATTTTATATGTTAGGCTTAAGAAAACTGGCAGATCTCCAAATGGTAACATGCTTGAACGTCTTAAGAAACATAAACCGAGGCGTACTAGGTCTTTATTGGTTGTATTTAATGCATGAGCCACTGTTTACAATCCCTATAGTTGTGCTGGGTCATGGTGTAGGAGGAGATAAGAGCTCATAGAATTGGGGAGTTATGTATGCCACCCCATGAATGGTATTAAGGAATACAATCCGTCATCCATGCAATTATAACAAGTAATTAACGTGTAAAAGATATCTAGGGAGTAGTGAAATCTAAGTAAACACATTTTCTCCAATTACTGCTCACAACCTTAGTTTAATTAGTTTACTTTCATTTTTAGTATTTTATTTTGATTGCATCTTAGTTTTGGGTTAGTTGAATAGCAACTAATTCCGCCCACTCTTCCAAAAACCGATATTTTAATTGCTTTCTAAAAAATATAAAAACACAAAAATAATCATCCCTCACCTTTAGAACTAGTAATTTAGGCTTTCTAATCCTAGCGACACTATTCCTAAGCTGAACGATCAATCCCCCAGTACTTGTCACTATACTATACTACAACGATCAGGTACACTGCCTGGTGGGGGTTGTAAGCTTCTCGAGATCCCTTGAGAGGTAAAGCCTGTTGTGATTCCCACGCATCAAGTTTTTGGCGCCGCAGCCCGGGGAATAGTTATTGTCTAGGTTAGAATTTCTTTTTATTAGGTCTACTTGCTAGATTCCTTTCTAGTAAGATTTTATTTTTATTTTTAGGTTTTCTTTAGTCTATCGTATTTATTCGTTCCTTTGTTTGTAACTCTTTACCATCCGACATCATGGAAGGTGGTAACATCTTTGAACCCGTCATCCCACCACAACAAAACCCACCACTAGAACCCCTTAGGCCCCGAACCTTAGGAGAGTATTCCCGACCTAGCCACCAAGGCTACCGAAACACCATTGAGCTCACCGGAGCCAATGTGACCCCCTTGCGATCCGACACCATCCGGTTGGTGCAAAGAGGATGTGCATTCCATGGACTTCGTTCCGAAGATCCAAACCAACATCTTAAGGACTTTCTCAAAATTGTAGATTCCATAGACCTAGGTGTTGAAACTAGAGAGACTACCCGTTTACGCCTATTCCAATTCTCTCTACGGGATCAAGCTAGTCAATGGCTTGAGCGTTTACCCGCGGGATCCATCACCACATGGGATGATCTCACCACTCATTTCCTTGCTCAATTTTTCCCACCGGGGAGAACTACTAAGCTTAGGAATGACATCTTGATGTTCCAACAACGTCAAAATGAATCTCTTTATGAAGCATGGACTCGTTTCAAGGACTTACTCCAAAAAGTCCCTCATCATGGCATAGATCTTTGGCTCCAAGTCCAAATCTTTTATGACCATATTGACATCTCCACGAGGCGAGACATTGACCAATCGGCCGGTGGTAAGCTACGTGATCTTAGTGCGGAACAATCATGGGAACTCATAGAAGATCTTGCTCTCTATGACAACGAAAGTTGGAACGATCCCCGTGATTTGAACAAAACGGTCAAGGCAATATCTTTGCCTTCGAACAACTCTAGCACTCCCGACCGTAGGATCATGGAACTTGAGGACCAAGTCAAGTTTCTCATGAAATCTTACGATGCTCCTAAGCCTTTAAGCCAAGTGAACAAAATCACTTCTTCATGCGAATTATGTAGTGGTCCCCATGACACTCGTGATTGTGTGGAACTCCCCGGAACAGCTTTTGCGGACTACGCATCCACGCGTACCGATGAAGCGGGAGATAAGTGGTACACTTTCAAGCCCGAGCCAAACCCTTACGGTGATTCATACAACCCCTCATGGAAAAATCACCCAAACCTTAGGTGGAAACAAAATCAACCCAATTCTTCCAATCCGCCTAATCGTTACCAACCAAACGGTCCACCATCCAACCGTAATTTCAACAACAATCCTTCTAACAACTATGGTAGTACCAACAATCTTGAAGGATTGATGTCAAAGTTCATGGCATCTCAAGAAGCCCGCATAGCTAGGTTTGAAACCGAATTCAACCAACAACAAACGGAGATGACCAACAAGATCGACAACTTGTTGAAAGCCCTCAACAACCAATCGTTAATCACACCTAGGAAGGACACTAGAGACACCAATAGTGGAAGCCAAATTAAGGATCCCTCATCATCCAAACATGTCCACTTTGTCAATGTTGTCACCATTAAGCCAATAGATAAGGAGATAGAGGAGAGTGACAAGGAGGAAGTTAGAATAGAAGCCGATAGTAAGAATGAGAGTAGGGATGTTGAGGTTAATAAGGATGAGGAATTAGAGGAAGTAGAACCTATAGAAGAATACTTTGATAAGTTGCCAACCAAGGAAGAACAGGAATACCATAAGGATTTATTCGATAGTCCCGAGAAAACATATATCTTTGGCACACCCCTTATCAAAATGGGAGACCCCTCTAAGATTAACATCCCATGCAATATCGGGCACATGCATCTATGGAAAGCTTACATCGACCTTAGATCCCCCGTGAACATCATGACTAGGACTTATTACAATTGGGTGATGAAGAAGCAACTCAATTTTAGGATGATGTCCGGTAAGAATCTGATAAGTAATTTTGCAGGAAGAGTGAAGGGACTGCATGTGATTATAGGGAATCTCACTTATGAGATCGATTTTATGATAGTTGAGGACACTCGTTCGGTGATTGATGCTAGCCTAAGCCAAATAATATTCGGAAAACCATTTGTTGAGGCCACTAGGATGAGTTATGATCCGACTTTAGGGATAGTTAGATTCAAGAAAGAGAATGATGAAGTTGCTTATCAAATGCCCTACAAGATCGAACAATACCGCCTTCTCTCTAATTTCGAAAAGGAACATAAGTAAGTGGCTTATTATAGGAATGAGGAGGATAGACGTAGGGGAGTAGAATATGTAAATAATAAGATGCTTGGTTTCTACAAAGAGTGTTTGCAACTAGGTCCAGAATACAAAACTGGTTTAGAAGACGACCTAGAGAGTGGAACCAATGATGAGATCACGTAGTAACCAATAGCCTTGAGTCTAGCTACAAGACTCGTAAATAAAGAAAAGCGCTTCTTGGGAGGCAACCCATGTTTTGTGTGATTTTAATTGTTTGTTTGTTATTTGCTTCCGTATGCATGTTTTATTTTTATTGTTGGTTGATCATGTCTATAAATTAAAATGTGGAAATACTTTACTTTGTTGTTTAGCCTAGTCTTAACTCCACCTAGAAGTATTTTTGCAAAAGATAAGTGTAAGGGGAAACCCCAAATATGTTTTTAAGAAACAAACCGATCATGATTCTCCACAATATTAAATGAGCATGTATATTCGTATTTGTTAGAGTCAAATGCTTGTATTGAGTCATAATGAAGTTTTGCAGGATTTTCCAGGAAGTAGGACCAAGTTTTTCCAGAAACTTTCTGGAAACTTAACATAAGAATTTCTGCAGGTCCATTCTGACGGCGTCAGAGGATTACTCTTGACGGCGTCAGGAGTTAAAATCTGGAAATTTTACCGGTTTTGTTTTTCTAATGGAGTCTTATGGTTTTTGTGAATTATTAAGTTTTATAATCTCCAGGAAATCTGCAAACTTCATTCCACAAGCATTATATCTTATCTTGTTTTCTAGGATTTAGTAACTTATATAGGATGCCGCCGATTTTACACGAGGTTGTCTTGTCTATTGTTGTCAGGATTTATAGGTTATGCTCGACAAGGAGATGATTTATATTCTGGAAGGGAAGCTTTGATTGTTCATTTTCTTGGAGGAAGATTTAACCTGGCCATCCTATAATCCATACCGAGCGAATCAGGGGAGTATTTGATTTCATTCTCTTTACTTTTTAACTTTTACATTCTTTACTTGAACATTGGGGACAATGTTCATCTTAAGTGTAAGGGGAGGGTAAAAAGATGATACCTTACATATGCACTTTCGCTTGAGTTTGTTTTGTTTGATAGTAGATGTGTAATAAAACTATGAGAAATACTTGTTAGTGCAATTTTAGCGCCAAATTTAAAATTTTTTACAACATTTAGGAGTGAAACTTTAGCCATAGCGAGCGTCTCATGGATAGGAGATTGTATGACTAGCACATAACCGTATATTCAGAAAAATTTTCCACCCAAAATTGTGAGGTTCGCCTTTAGAT